>CM076978.1:18987706-19135206 GCA_039105355.1 Benthosema pterotum
CCAAGTCAGTCTACATCAAATCACACCCATGCACATTCAATGCGCACACACACTCACACACACAAACACACAGAGCTAAGGAACATGCTGTTCTCCAACATATTGTAGATCCAGGCACAGGAAGTACTTTTCTCGTGTTTGTCCTCAGCTTTCATTCAAAATATATGTTCTTTCTACCCATCAGTTTGTACTGTTAATTACTATATAATTTTCATGCAGGGTAAAACCACTGCATAATACAAATTGATTAAATGTTCTATTCTATTGACAATGCATGATAGGTGACAGGTGACTAACTCATCATAGTCAGTCCATCAACACCTAACAACCGTATACAGATACAAGTGGATTCAGGTTGATGAGTTTGTCAGCTGAATCTTACCCCTGAGACACTCTCGCTTTAGATTTTGGAGTCAGTTCTATTTGTCACATGATGAGCACAACAGATTGTGCACAAAGGAAAACCATATGGTCCTGTGCATTCAGGAAGTGTGCTGTCTAATCCCCAACCAAGGCCACCTGCTAAAGATGGCTTGCCTCCCAACATGATGACAGCTTTACATCTAATGGTCCCTAATCATCCCCATTAGCTGCTAATGTAACCCCACACACTACCCTGCACACCACTCACAATTGTGCACTGTGGCTTCAGAAGTCACCCCCCCAACAAGACAAACACCACTGATGCTGATGCCAAGTGTCCGACTGTGAAGCTTAATTCATGGTCCATCGTGCAGTATAAAGCAGGCTTGGGACACAACATCCACAGCCTGATTTCTCTGTCATGGTTCAAGTAGTTCCATTTTGTTTGTTTCTGGGGTTGAGGTCAATGTTGCTATTTGCTGGAGGCAGTTAGTTTGCAAATTCCAAGTAAAGCTCTCCTAAGCTTAGAGTAGAATATGACTATATGGTCAAAACGGAAGATCAAAGCTGTTGTTGCTAGGTACAACTGCTTCATGAAATGATTCAGATATAAACCACTTTGGGAACTGAGGCAACCACTGAGCCAACTGAGTATGCTACACAGTGAAAAATGGACCCAATTGACCCATAGCAGCAAGTTAAATTGCAATAACTGACACAATAGGAACTGAATTATGAAGTTCACACCCATTCATTATAGTATAGGATACTGCATACATCTTCTATCCAAAATTGTGTACCTGGTTCTATTTATTATGACTGGTATTGTGTTTTGAATTTGAAAAAAAATAATAATAATAATAATAATAAAAAATGATGAGGCAGATCCAGTCCACTGAATACTCTTTGTTGAACACAGTCACAGAAGTCTTGCATGTTAAATGGCAGTTGATACATTATTGATGGCTTCCTTCCGTGCACACTCAAGTTGTGTTTCATAAGGCCATGGACACAACAATAATGATTTGAAATAAAAACGTTGGATCGTCAACATATTCAGATTGTCAGATTCACCTGACAACAGTCGACACATGATGCAAATAAAGGATTTGTGGGTCCTCCTCACATATTTACCAAAGCTGAGACTAGAGTCAAAAGAGATATGATATTCCTCCTCCAGATATTCTCTGCATGCAGCGCATCAAGCACTCCACGGCTCTTATGTAACCCTCTTGACATCACACTGCTGTAACCCATGTGTGACAAGTTTGTTCCTCCTGTCATGCATACACCATGCAAAGAAACATAGTTTCCCCATTAGAGAAGCATCCAGTGAAACAACACAGCAAAGACACTATATACCGTTACAATAGACATACTGTGCTGTAGCTACGGGTTCCTCATTGCCATAATGAGAATTTTTGTGAGCCTAATTTGCAAGAGAGAAGAAAACAATGTCTGACAAAAATGACTAGAAAATTAATGTGAGAAGCCTGGTGAATATGCAGTAGAATGTGGACGGATGCAGGCAGTAATATTTTTAGACCTGGTGAGTAAGGTGCACAGACTGCACACTTGCATATCAGTGGCGAGAGAGAGCAGAGCGGACAGAATAACAGGAACAGAATAACAAATGAAGGAACCAAACACTCACTTGTTACACTGGAGCCTCCAGCTTACACGCACTAGAATCAGACCGACATGCTGCGTTCATGATAGCAGAGAGAGAGAGTGAGAGGGTTGATTTTTACCTGTCTGCACAGGCACGCCAAAGTGCTTAAGCATCGATTATGCTAAACGCACCGCAGCCCCACATCCTCAGCGATAAACCCCTGCCGGCTCTCACCTCCAAACAAGTCCCTATACGCACGTGAATCTCTCAGCGATAGTGGCACGCGCAGACTTTAGATGTGCACAAGCCTCTATTGCACTGCCCTTTGCACGAGACCGGGCTCTGTGTGCGAGAGATAGAGAGAGAAAGAGAGATAGAGAGAAAAGAGAGAGAGAAGCCGGGGCAGTGTGTGTGTGTGCGCAGCAGTGGCAAGAGCCGGGAATCAGTATTCTGGATGCACAGATGGAGACAGAGTGTGGAGGCAGTGACGTGGCTAGAATAATCACAGGTTGCCAAAGCTCATGAAACAGCTGGGCGGAGGGGTGGGGGTGTGTGGGGGGGACGGGGGTCCCTCTTATTTTCTTTACGACTCCGAACACTTACTTGATGTAGCAGTCACGCCCCTCTCTATTGGTCCCCATGTCCCATCCATTGGGGCCCAGCGATGCATTCCAGGTCCCAGTGGGGGGTGGCCAGCCCGAGGACTTTGTCCTGTGGCTGGAGAGACACAGGGCAAGGGAAGGTTACGCGGTGGTCACGTACAATAACGTTATCATGTTTAGTCGTTTTGATGAAACCTCAGTTAGGTCGAGGCAAAAAGCATCCTTCAATGCATGGTCATTTAAGCTACACCTACATCCTTCATTAAATGTAAAAGTGTTGCACACATCTGCACATCTGCAGCTGAAAGTCTTCAGAATCCTGAAGACATCTTTGCATAAAAAGAGGCTTTGGTGATTCCAATAGGAACAAGTGAATCAGAGTGCAGTAGTCAAATGTGATAAACAATGTTCTCTAACCAGCACTCAGTGAATACAAACTCAATTAATTATGTAACACACGGACACACGCACACATGCACACACACGCGTTTGCGCGCCCACGCACGCACACACAAGCGCACGGGCAGCGTTGTCAGGCTTCAGTCTTGTGCTTTGAAAGGCATGAAATTGGTTTTATTCCTACATGTCAGCACATCGTCTGTACTGCTCGAAGCCTCCAAATAGTTCCCTTAAAAGTGAGCTATTTGATATACTCAACTCCAGGACGTCGAGTTCTGTCAGTTCAACAGGAAATAACAGAATATGTTATTACCGTGAGCTATTCCCAATATTTACTAAATTAATTTCATTTTGATAGAACTCTTGGAATATACTCATTGACTCCAGTTTTAAAACATGTCCATATTATTTGTATTACTACTGCTGCTACTATTACTACTTCCACTCTAACTAGTAGTAGAAGTGATAGTAGTAGTATTATTATATACAGTAATCCCCACTAATATTGGTTAACACCCCCCCCCCCTCTCATTGATCCATCTTGCTGTCTCTCTCTCTCCACTATCTGTGAGTGTCGGCTGAATGGTGATGCTGTGAGAACAGTGGCAGTAAGTTATGTCACTTCAAAGGCTTGTCTGTGTAACAGGGCTCTTCACATTCATTATTCAAAGCCCCTCTTTCTTCCCCGCTTAATGCGTCCCCAGTTACTGTACCAATGAGAGTAACATGCATGTGTGTGTGTTGTGGTGTGTGGTGTGTGGTGTGTGGTGTGTGTGTGTGTGTGTGTGTGTGTGTGTGTGTGTGTGTGTGTGTGTGTGTGTGTGTGTGTGTGTGTGTGTGTGTGTGTGTGTGTGTGTGTGTGTGCGTATGCGCATGTGAGCATGCACTTGCATGTGCGTGTGTGTGTGTGTTTCATACGATATGCATGGATAACAACACGTGTAAACTGTCAATTCATCAACACAACAGTGATAAAGATGGAAAGACAACCTTACGAAATATGAGAAAGCGTCGTTCACTGAGGAAAAAGACACAACAAAAGCAGCTTTGAAGTCACTTAAACTCATCATCGACCCAGCACTTCTACTTTGCACTATAGATGCATTATTCATAACAGATTATTCATACTGCATTTACAGTATATATATATACTGTATATACGCTTGTGCGCGCGTGCGCTTGCGCGCGCGCACACACACACACACACACACACACACACACACACACACACACACACTCTGTTGTGTATGTCCCTTTGTGTACTAAAGAGTAATACATTAAGAAGTTGAATGGTAGTCGTCTGTGTTAGCTGCTTACTTAAGCCTGGCTTCAGAACACTGGAGCAATCAGATCTGTTTCTGTCCCAGTGCAATGGTGCGTTCAAGTACTACTGTTTCCACATGGATATGGATTTATCTGACCAACAGTGCATTAGCAGGGAGCAGGCCCTGGGTGTATATTTAGAACATATTTCCTCTAGCATAGACTGGTGTGTGTCTACTTGCTTGGATCTGTCTGACACTGATGGAGTCGTGTTTCATCGATGCAGCCCTTTTGTTTTTGTATCTCAAGCTTTTGGGCAAAGCAGTTTTCAGTCCACAACCATTGTACGGTAGCAAAAATACTGCTAGAGTTAAAGGTATTGTGTTCAAACGTTTGATTGATTATGGTAGATTATTAGCCTTTTCATGAATGCCGCACCAAAAAGATTGAACAATTCTCCTGAAAAGATAAACGGAGCGTCCTACTCACATAATCAGATGGTGTGCCTTCTGGATACCATTCTGGACTGACAAAGAGCTGTGCCAAATCCATCCTCTTTCAGTCAGCCATAGCCTATCGAGTCTTTTTAAATGGCATCATGGTTATGGATATTGTGATTTTTGATTTCTTTGTTCCGTCCACCAGAGCTTTCATTATGCTGAGCCAGAGTGACTCTGTAGAATAATAGCCATAGCTTCCAGAGGAGTTGGAGGTTGACACAGTGGTGGACAGTGAAACTGATCCTCCTCAGCAGGCATTAATAAATGATGTCTGTGCTGTCATGTAGGCCTGATGGAGTTGCTAACCCATGGTGCACAATTCATGAACAGGTTACCCAAGAGTCAAGAGGTAGGGAAACTAGTTCAATTAATTTCTGTATAACTTTCAGCCCACAGGAATGTATGTACGATGGTTCCGTAGGATTTCCTTTAGAATAGTGCTATATAAAAATATACGCATAATGGATGTTTTTATCTTTTTCATGTACAAAACACGACCGGATCTTAAATATTTGAGTTGATCACGTGTGAAACTCTGGTATGTATGAAGTGAGGGGCAGCATGCTCTTGTATCAAATCATCTCATTCGGCCCAATCACAACTTATGTCCTCATTTTTGTGTTGAATTTTTCTTACACAAACACTCAAATATGGCCATTCATTGTCAATGGGATTCAGTGTTTGTGTTTATACACTCAAAGTTGGCCACACATTGTCAATAGTAATTATGTTTGTGTATGGGGTTACACAAACTCTCAAAGGTTTGTAACCGCAAACATACTGTAGGAGGGGCTAGCACCCCTCCAAAATATAATGCAAGTGTCTTAGAGATTGACAGGTGTAATGTCAGGCCGCTGCAAGTCTTATATTGTGTTAAAAATGAATGCAGTGCAGACGCATGCACGCACGCACACACACACACGCACACACACACACACACACACACACACACACACACACACACACACACACACACACACACACACACACACACACACACACATACACACACACACTGCAGAGTGCACAACAGCTAGTTTCCAAATTAAAAATGAACAAGATAGCGGCCCATAGCATAGCCCACAGACAACATGGGTACAATCAATTAAATTCCATCTGGCAAAAAATACAATTATGACCTTTAATGTCTTCAAAGTAATCCATAATCAAAATTGGACACTGTTGTGATTAAGTCCTCAGGATACAGTAGTCTCTAGCTCCTCTAAGGACTGTACCCTTTGTTTCTTTCAAAAAACATTGCAATAGACATTTGATATTGGGGGAGCTACTCTCAAATAGGCTTCTTGTTTATATTTAATCATAAACAAAGTCCACGGCCACCGTTGGAGGTGTACTTTTGTAGTTCTTGAGCAAAGCAGTTTTCAGTCCACTATTTTAGCTGTAGAACAATGGAGCAAGAGATTTCTGTCCCAGTGTGTTCTTGTGTTCAAGTATTGTACTGGTTCCACATGGATATGGATTTATCTGACCAACAGTACATTAGCAGGGAGCAGGCCCTGGGTGTATATTTAGAACATATTTCCTCTAGCATAGCTGGTGTGTGTCTACTTGCTTGGATCTGTCTGACACTGATGGAGTCGTGTTTCATCGATACGGCCCTTTGGTACCTAAAAACAATTTGTAGCTTTTGATCAAAGCAGTTTTCACTTTAACCGTTCAGCAGCAATACTATTGAAGGTTGAACATTTCATACCTAATCAAATAGTTTAGCTCAAAGATTGAAACCATCCTTGTCTCAAAGCTTTGCCCAATTTTTATCATCGACAGTACTGTAAAATGACCAAAGAAACTATGAATACCTCAGCGTTAGAAAACTGTTCAAGAAGCCTGTGAAAAGATCATTTTTCAGCCATTTATAAAAGTTGCATGAGGAATTGGATCCTTGCTTTATCACGCCAGCTCACTTTCACTTTTTACAACTTGACTTCACTGACTTACGTATTATATCAACATATCGCAGAATAGAATCCCATCATAAAGTCTGAATTCCATTTCATAGATTGGACTCATGTTGGACAGGAGAACACCATACAGCTAACTAATGTATTCTAACACAGTCTTAACTGTGTTTAAATAATTCACACAAACAATCTCCATGACTGTTGGCTATATGAAACCACACCACACCCAGCCTGCTGGTATTGCCGATTAAAGTCTCAGTAGAACAAACCACCAGTCTCTCAGTGTCTATTGTCATCACAATCACAGCCACACACACAATCACTGTAAGCTGTGATGTAGGCCTACATTACTAGACTGTAATGTACTATAAGTCTACTAGGTCTACATTGCATGGCAATGATTCAAATCAAGCTAAAAAATAATTGAAAATGTTGAATCATGATGAAACGCAGGCCCCAATTATTTCCAACAAATCTCTCCATCAGCCAGGGGCACATCTCATAGGATTTTAAACCAGCAAGAGTCACACTCTGTACTCTCAATGGGGAAAAAGAAAAAGTCCAGACCACAATCTCGCTTAAGAACATTTCACTCCATGTACTGGTTACACCTCAAGAATAAAAACCTACTGTGGAAAAGTTAATGATTCAGTAGACCACCGTCAGATTCAGCAATACAAAAATAATAATAAAATGACGGTTGTGTGCACATTGCGTGTTGATGTCAAACCGGTGTTTTTCCTCAACCTGCACCACTGACCAATCAGAAGCATTGATTCCTGGCCAGACTAAGTTCTGAAGTGACATTTCAGATACACGGAATGGAGTAAATCAGGCTGGATTCCATGTTACACGCCACCAGCATGTGGCTGCAATCTGTTCTTGTTTGTGGATGACTCAACACTCCTGGTCTTGAACATGGACAGATTGCAGCTTTGAACTCAGTAGACTCGGCACCTGGCCCACTGATAACTACTGTTACACCTATAGGCTACCTTGGCCAGCCAGCATGATGTCTGGTCTAGAGCCCTTGGAGAAAGTGCTGGGGAATATTTGTTCACCAATCAGAACCCCCCTGCCCACCTCAGACCCCCCTATAGAAAACAGCAAAGGAAACACATCACCATATTTAGAGCTGCACTGTAGTTCACTCCCACTATTAGACCAGAAAATGTCTCATGTTACCCCAGGCTTTCATTTTTTGAGCTGTAGCGAACAAGTCGTTGGATAAAGAATAAATCTCTGCGAGATCTTAATCTCATCTCAAAGACTTAATTGGGCAACAGTGTCCTCACAGAGGCAATAATGTCCTCACAGGGAAAAGTAAAATTACCTACTTATCTTAAAATGCAATGTGGAAAAAATGGCAGAAAAAGTAATCAGAAATGTCAACGAAAGAACACATTTTCTATTCAAGATTTACTTGGTGCTCATGACTCATCCAATGCCATTTTGACTATGCATGCACTTTTTGGTACTTCAGCACCTCAAATGCATTAAAAAACGAAACTGCAGCCCTTTCAAAACAGTAGTAAAGTAACTTGGATTGGGCCTGATGGCATCATATAGCATTAAAATAGGGTGTTCCGATCACTCTTGTGTTCCAATCACTCACTGAGTGGTTTTTGAAGAGCAGTTGCCTAGTCACTTTGGTGGGCGGGGCCACCAATTGGCACACCTGGGGCTATATAGACTGGCCAGAGGATACAGACAAACATTTGTCTCAACTGGAGGTGCTGGTAGCAACCCATCCAAGCCCCATACAGATGCATTATTGTGTAAGTGTTTTCAAGGTTCAAGTTTTCTTATTTGTCACACCAGTGTATGCCGAGACATATACAGGGATGAAATGGTATTTCCCCACTCTTCCACAGTGCCACAAGACAATAGACAAAAGGAAAAACGAGAGCGGGAGGTAGTTGTATGGAGATGGCAACAGTTGGATACATACTACAGGGTCTTCTTCTGATTGTGAAGAGGGCTATTACATGTGCAAGAACATCGCAGCAGCATACTGAAGTGAATACATTCTATAATATTCTTCATTGAATATCATATTTACTTGTATTATTTCTTATGCCACTTTACTCCTTGTCAGCCATAAAATCATCTGTCACCATCATTCAACATGTCTCATGCCTCACCCTAAATAAACTGTATAAACCACATGAACAGCCTCGTCTGTGAAAAAATAGACATCTTTTTCACAGGGACACCCATGTCCACCATAAAACACACACACACACACACACACACACACACACACACACACACACACACACACACACACACACACACACACACACACACACACACACACACACACACACACACACACACACAAATCTACTGCTCTATACCACCAGTATGTGGAATGGCCTACTAACAGTCCTAAAAAGAGTCCTCTGTCAAAACTGCTCTAAAATTGAACCTAGGTCGCTACAATTGTATGGCCCCTGTAAAAATTCTAAGCTTATCACTGGAAATAATATGCTTAGACTTTTTACAGGGCACATGATAAGGAAATCTGTTACTGTAAATATAATCCTGTTGCATATTGTATATTTTTCTTGATGAATTGAATACACGGGACGTCAATGAATACAAGCCCTGGGCTTATTGGGTTATCATTTTACCATTCCTTCGTATAAATCAGTGCCACTGTACATGTTTTGGCAAACTGTTTATAAATTATTCCACCATTATTTATTTTCTGAACGCTGACAACATCAAATAATTGGAAAGAGTATTTTGTTTTATTCCCACCAGTGGATGTGCTGTGTTACATGTCATGTTTCTTCCCTGGTGCACTGTCTTGGATCTCTCTTGAATTCAACATGTACAGTACATGCAGGTGGAGAGTGCCCATGTAATTCTGTTTGGATACTGCATGTAATCTATCTGTGGACAAACGGCCTGTTGAGGTGACCAGCCCCTGGGAGCAGAGCGTAGCTCAGACAGAGAGGAACCAGGCTGATTAAAGCCTTATATTCTCTCCTACAGTAATCCTCCTGCATAGGGCAGAAGTACACCCTTTTTTTTTGTCTCAGAAATATGTTGAGACAGCGAAATCCATTAGTGACCAATGACCTGCTTGCGACCAGTTTCTTACTGTATGTGACTACTTTCCTACTTGTGGCTTGTGATTGTGACTAGTTGCAGCCTGACTAGTAAGTAAGTGGTCTCGACCTGGTCGCTGGACCAGGTTGAGGGTCGCTAGTTGTTTTCACCCTACCTGGATGAGTGTGCCCTCTGTTTGACTTGGCCAAACAATGCCACTGCACTACATTAATGCACTGGTCAATACAATAGCTTTATAAATACTGTGGCCCAGTGAAATAATATCTGTATTGCTATAAATGGTCTGTACCGTCACAAAATGAATCCTTTTACTGGTTGCAAAGGCAATATAAAGCATACACATTCTCGTATTTCACTGCTCACGTACATCAAATTAGATTTTTTGTGTGAATCTTGTCCATTCTGAGCCAGGACCATTCGACAGGCTGTTTATTTGGCTTCTGCAAAGCAACAAATGGCATCCACCACCTACATGCTGTATGCAGGAGTTGATACTATAATTATCACATCAACACGATCGAACCTGTGAACTCCTACAATTCCTAGTTTGTTTCCAGATACTATTGGTATAGAAAAGCCCCATTCGTATCCAACTGCGCACATAATGTTTGATGTATGTTGGTTTTGGGGGGCATTATAGCAAAATAGCTGAATGTGCCTATTGCATTTCTGCATTTATTTTGTTCTTTGCAAGTGATGATTTTGTTGCCATGGGCAACAGCAGTAGCAGTGTTCAAGGCAGCTCTCTGGTGTTCTCTGAAGAGAGGCTTTCAGGCTAGCTCTTCTTCCTTTGGGTTGAATAAAAAAAATGTGTTTGCGAGACAACCCAAAATTATGTTCCTGGTGTTTTACACTGAGGAAGTGAGCACACACAACTGCCACCTGCACTGACATAACATTGTTAACTGTAATCCAGATTTGTAATGCAATGCAGATTGCAGAGTAACGCCACCAAAAGTCAACCATGCAATATTTAGTATTCTTTTAACAGTGTAAAAAACATTTACCCTCTTGACAATGTTTTTTTTACTGTGTAGTGCACAGCGGAACCTGCTTCTCTGGCACCACCTAAAGGAGGTATTTTGCTACTGTACAACACACAATATTGCATGCATGCGTTCATTGCATGCATCTATCTCCATTAGACATCATGCGATGAATTACACACACACACACACACACACACACACACACACACACACACACACACACACACACACACACACACACACACACACACATTCCCAAATCACACAAAAAGGGTGACCATTCAACACCTAGCATCCAATTGGTCAATATTGGTTGCAAGGAGTTGTATTGACCCTTTTGGTCAATACAATACAACAATACAGGTTTGGTCCATTGAATTTCATGTGTTAAATTACTAGTACGGACGGCACACGTTAATGTGCAAACATTGTGTGTACATATCACACCGCATGGACAACACTAAAACCCTCACAACCCTTTGGTGTGGTTAGGGCTTAAAACTCACATGAATACATATACAGACAGAAAAACAGAAGAGGCTATTAGGTGATTAACTAATGTGGATAGGAGCACATGATCTGATGCAAGACAATGTCACTATGACAGAAAGTGACAAGATGGAAATGTTCCAAACAAAATGCCCCATACGTCCCAGTCGAAATGGGGGAATATGTTGTGAAATAAAAAGTCCAACTTGGGGAAACTTCCATGATTTACCCATGCCCTGCGCACACTACACTTTATCCCAAGTCTGATAATCTAAATATCTTGCACGAAAAGTTAATGTCTGGAAGATATTTTTACACACTCTTCAGAAATAGAAGGGCATTGGGGGCCTCTTAATCTGCACGCCTCTCAAATCACCCCTGGTACTCCTTGTTTTAATGCAATACCGCCTGGTACTTTTTAATTTAGTATCTATCTACAGTTTGGTACTCCTTATTTTAACCTCTGGTGGAGGTTGCTCGAGGTCTCTCTTCTCTCTCTCTCGTCCTTCGACAAGCCCTCCAAGTTGCAGACAGTTTCATGTTAATATTGGCTAATTTATATATCACTGGCTGTAACAAGGACAGAAACCTCTATCATTCTGTATTGCATTTTAATGTGCTGTGGACATGCCAGTGGTCCACGTTAAGTATTAACTGAATATAGTGAAGCAGTTGGCCAGTGGGCACCAGGCTATAGCTTCGAATCTCCTGCAGTCTCCTTGCGCTATTCATTGCTTCCATTCTAAAAGCTCTAAAGTAAGAGAACACAATAAACGCTAGGCTGAGACCTCTTGCACTAGCCAGCTGGCTCCCATAGTCTTTGCTTGCCCCCCAGCCATCGCATTCGCTGGTGTCTTCTGCCCTGAAAGTTTCTGATTTAAACTGCCATGAAAGACAAATCTTTTGGTCCCCTCGTACTCTGTTGAACATTTAGGCTAATCAAATTGTGTCCAGTCCAGTGACTTCTGTGTGGAAAATGTTGCACTTTTAACATAGGACTGACCTTGGCTCACGTAATGGATTGATTGAGTTATATGCATCTGTGTAGAAAACTAACCAAAATTGTATAATACACATACAGTACAATATATATTATATATATTATATTATTATATTATATTATATTATATATATTATATTATATTATATTATATTATATTATATATATATTGTACAGCTGCTACTGTATTCTTTCATAGTGTAACATGCTTCTACCACCTAGCTACAATCTATTTAATTAGTTTTTGAACTCATGGAGAATGCATTTATCATATTCATGAATGACGAACAAATAACTATTAACTGCAGAGTAAAAGGTTAAACCTTACACAGACTGGATTTTATTGTGTACTTCTTCTTTTGTTGCTTAAATTAGAATAGCACAGTCCCCAGATCAGTCGAGACCTTTTTCTATTTACAGCTTGTAGCTTACGCCATGTGGTCAAACGCTTTCACCCTCCCTTCAGCTCTTTCAGGTCTAAAGAAAATGGAACATCAAACATGGAAAGGCGTTCACTAGAAATTATAGCACCTAGTGGAGGAAACCATAACCAAGCGAAGAGGTCACTCCTCCCTTCCTGACAGCAGACATATTAAGGGGTGGCAGTGTTGTGATGTAGGGGGAACCTTATAATTTGAGTGTAGATCTCATGGTCTGTGTTGTGACACACGTACTCCATGCTGTGGCTTTGGTTTACTGAGTAAAATCTTCCTTCATCCATGGACAGAATATTAAATTGTAGAGACAAAGCATTTGTAGCAGTGCATACCAGAACCCAGGACTATCTTCCTGTATATGCAACATTATTTACAGTGACAGGATGCTGGTGGACGACTGGGAGCCACTGTGTAAAAGCTTCCATGGCGGGACTCTTAACAGCAATGGTCCCACTCCGTCCGTCTGTGTACAGCTAATCTCTGGTACCGTTAATCCGGTCGATGCCAAACTTTGCACGCACACTTCCTGGATGCCAGTGATGAAGTTCTGCCCCACATTTTCTAGAATGGCCAGTTACAGCGCCACCATGAGGCAGGTTTTCACATTGGTCAAAGGATAAACCTTTGACTTGCATTTTTCACATCTGCTTTTTATAGCGCCAGCACGAGGCCGATCTTTGGAAAACACTTTCTTTCATTGGCCTATAGCACCACCAGGACGCCATATCCTGACCTGTGCCCAGAAGGGCACTTTTTCTAGTTGTTAAGCTCTTTGAGTGGATTTGCTTACGCTGGAGCAAAAGCAGCATTCTGTATGACCCAAAAACCGTCACTCTGTGAAATGTTCTTAATTTTGTTAGCCAAATTAATCTTGTTATCTAAGCTTCTATTAGAGTGTATTAATAAAATAGAAACTGGTGTACAATGTATAGCCTAATCAACCCTGGATGACTCATGTAAGACAGGCAACTATATGGTTGTGCGATAATTTTTGTCAACTGATCTCACAACCAATATCCTGTGGTTGAAGCTCAATCCCTTTGGAGGATTACAGTAGAAAATCACGGCAATCTAACACAGACGTGGTATGAACTGGCAATGCCTTCCAGGGAAATGAATTACTCCGGATCTGCAGTGGAAAACCAATTCATTTATCTCTAATCACATTATTAAAAAAAGGCACCGTTGTTTCAAGGGGACAGTAAAGGTAATCCGGATCAGGACTCAAACCCACAACATGCTGTCAAGCTGGCTTGATTAATATTGTTCAAAATAATGTTGTTGTTTTTTGCTTGATTGATAATAATTAGTCATTAGTGAAGATAGATAGGAAAGTTGGAAGGGGAGAGACATGCAGCAAAGGTCTTGGTGAACGGGACTCGAACACGCACCCTGCTGTCAGGCCAGAGCCTATATGTGGCATGCATGTGGACCACTCGGCCAGCAAGCGCCCCAAGCAGGCTGGATTGTTACACTGTAATATTGAGTGTTTTGCTCAAGGCAGAACTTGGGAATCCTCAGCACTGTGTTCTTCATGGAAGTTGAAGTTGGACAACTTGCATGTCTAGCCCCACTTAAGGTCTAATGAGGAACTTAGAGATATAGTACATTTATTGGAATAATCTATAGCTTTTGAAATGACCATGCCCCATTTACACAGAATGGCTTCTTCTAAATAATGTGAATAATTCATAACACATAACACCAAAAATGTCAAAAACATGTATTCATGTTTGTGCAATCATATTGTGTTGTTAATATACAATCATGAATCTACTTAAATAAATTAACAAAGTAACATGTAGCTTATGGATCAGCATCTGCCATCCACAATACACCCACCCTGTCTCCACACTCCTGTACAGTACATATCACTTGTTCATTCGCTCCACATAGAATCACACGCCAAATTACTCAGTAATTTGATAAACACCTTAACATCCACCACTGCAACATGCTACTACTCCTGTAGTCAACATCTGTTTGTCTCCTAAATACCATATCTGACCATAGAAGAAGAAAATCATTGGCATGCAGCAGTAAACAGCATACACACACGCACACGCAGCACACACACACACACACACACACACACACACACACACACACACACACACACACACACACACACACACACACACACACACACACACACACACAGTCCTGTGCACTATAGCATCCATCGGACTCACCCTGACAGCTTTGGCATCTTTACGAAGCTGAACACATCCATGTGTGCAGCACTCAGACTGCTGCAGTCAGTCAAGACTACAAAACCTACTATCTATACTTCTTACTCCGTCTCCATTTGTCCCACACTGTGTTTAGCAGTAGGGAAATAAACAATGAACAAAACAGAGCTTCCACAAGTCAGGTGGAGAGATTATAGTCCTGTTGTCGGGGCTTCTGCATGGCTGAGGGATTGCCGTGTCCACTCCTCGCTCTCAGTGGTGTAAATCCACAGCCCCTGTGGAAGAGGATGTGGCAGCTATAGCGCAGCATCAGTCAGTCTCCCCTGGTTACATCCTTACAATTGTGCCTCCATCAAGCCAGCCCATGCAGCTGCGAGGAAAGCCAACCTTCATTTAATATCCATCGCCGTGGAATCATGAGCTGTGGTGTCGCGGCACAGTAACAACAGCTTTTGAAGAGACGCGGAGAGAGACTAAGTGCGAGGGCAGGGAGGGAGGGAGGGAGAGGGAGGGAGAGCACTGGAACAGAGTGATGGAGAGAGTATGAAGAAAAGGAGGAGGGTATGAGATCAATATGGGAGGTAGGGGGATGGAACGCACAGTAACATGCCAGTTGCATTTGTCCTTTTGTTATAATTCTTAAAATATACAAATGTAAACCTCTATGGCTCCCTTGACTCACATTTGTACTGTCTTAGAGTTAGGCTCTTTGATGTGTGCGTGGGGACACTGGGGTTGTAAGGGCACCCACACAGATAGGCTACTGTGGGTGCTGATGAGTGCAGCTCCTTGCGTTTCTTCAGCAAAATCATAGAATCACAAGAGCACTGGTATACCTCTTACAGGAAGCAGGGCACCGTGGCAGTGATGATGATGGGGGGGTGCATTCGTACAGTACTGTGCACGTGGGCGTGTCCAGTTGATGATGCACACAAACATGTTTTTTGTGGCAAATCCTTCACCTACTGGAGGTTCACCCTCCTTTTAAATCAAGCTGTTCTCTTTTGCGTGTCCTAACCCCTAAAACTACGAATAAACTCACTAAAGGCTCTCCTGTTGCCTTACCACAGCAGAGCAGTGAGAGCAGGGTTGTTAAAGATTGCCCTACCCAGCATGGAATTCCAGGGAGGATAATAGGAGCAGAGCATGTGTGATTAATCAATGTCCAGAAGAGAGGAGAGGAAAGGCTTTTGTTATGATTCATAGCTATTCAGATCTTTAGGCTGCACATTATTGGCACATGACAAAAGGCATCCTTTTTCTCTGAAGTACTGGCATTTACATAGATTGTAATATTTACCAGGTTTCCATATTGCTCATGTTGTCAAACCTAGAAAGTAAATACCTAGCTATTTTATTGTTGGATTTTATGTATATTTCAATGATGCTCTTGTTTAATCCTGTCTCATTTCGCGAATAGATGACTTGACTAGAGTATTTCAAAACATTAGCACTAGCTAACTATCACCCCCTTCAAAAGATGAATCACCATGTCTCCTATCCAACGTGGGAGAAGCATCTCACATTAATCAAAGACCACAGATGAGTCACCTGTGTCAAAAACCACCAAGAACCAATTAGTTGTTTGATACTTCTTCAAGGCAACACATGACAGCTTGATAAGTGTCTTCCCTTAGTAATAAAGGCAATCTATTCAGTCACCCTTTTCTGCAATGTGCCAATGACAAATGGCATCCAACATCACTCAAGCCACAGCATTCCTAATCTATATCTATGTGACACAGTGAATTATTACTTCTGATTGAGCCACTAATTCAACGTGTTGTTGTATTGCATAAGTACAACCTGTTCAGCTCTAGAATGGAAAGCACTCACACAGGAAGGCGGCACAAAAAGCATTTCTGCAGTCATTGTTGTTAAACACAGGTACAATACGTAAATGTTCCTGTATTGAACACTGTTGTGATTCCCATTAGCTGGGATGAAAGAGGGTTATTCTGCTTGCTGATTGCTATCCCTGGGGATTGAGTATGTGATATAAGTTGACAATATTAATCACTATCTTCAATAGCAGCTGGCTATGTGGTAACATTAGCAGGAAGCTCAGGTCAAGGCGTTTTAAAGCAATGTTTAGTAGCAACCAGTTTTTATTAAAATGCCACAACTTGTTCACGTGAGTGAAGAATAATTATATACTGTGTATGTGTGTGGGGGGTTCCCTGTGGGGGTTATATCAACATGAACTTAATTCTGTAATGTCCTTTTAAATTAAATGCTTTCAAGCCAACAAAACAATGTACGTAGATACATAGATCCTCCAGAAAAACATGGGGGAAAAATCCTTGATTATGCGATGGAATATGCAGATTTTTATATGCATTTATGCAGTGAAATTGTAAAAGCGAATTTGTAAAAGCTGCGGAACAAATGTGAAATAGGTGGAACAATACAAAATATGTGGATTTTTTTTTTAAAGGGCTTGGTTCTTAAAGTGGGGTCCAGGGATCCCATTCCCCAGCATTTTCCCCTAGCATTTATGAACATTAAAATATATTTCCGATGGGGTCCACAGTCAAATATATATTCTTTTAGGGGTCTATGAACGAGTAGAGCCATTGCAAAACAGACATCATAATAGCTTTTCACTAAGCCCCACCAACACCACTCTGCCAAACTGCCCTTGTCTGCCATGAGATACATATAAAATAACTGGATTTCTCCATTCATTTCAGTATCAAAATGGCTTTTAAATGTAGTCAACCAGACATACACTGACTATGCACTGGACAAAAGTGCATGACATCACTTCTAGAACTAGAAATACGAGGAGAAAGTTGAAACAGCTGTCAACTCAACTTTATAATGCCTGTCCATTCGACGGACCTTTCGACATGCACAGACTAGTAGCCTATTGCCAGTACTGAGTCTTGTAACCCTTCCAACAGTAAGCTGGATGTGTTTTACAACACAGCCACACAAAATAACAGATAACAGAGCCAATGCAATATCCAGCAGCAGTTGCCAACTGCACATGTTGTTTTACGCAGAAGTGAGGACTGAACCCAGGATTCCCACTCGCCAGTCGAACGCACGACCAGTCGCGCAAATAGGGCTGATTGGCAGGGCTGCTATGGCTGGCTCATGAGTGGGTGCTGCATCTTTTGGAGCTTCACACTTCACACCGCAGACTGCCGCACACAATGTCCCTCATGTGGACCTGCACGGGTATATTGAGGATATATACCGGCACTCCCAGCAATCCTACCGACTATGTGAGATGTGACATTTAGCAGACTACGCCAGATTGTAGTATTACACAGAAGTGGGGATGAATCCAGGACTCCTACTCGCAAGTCCAATGCACAACCAGTCACACCAATAGGGCTGATTGCATAATCACGTTTTTCTGGAGGGCTTTCCTTACTTTACTAGTTACTGGTATGAGTAATAATATTACAATCATATACTGTATTACTGCCCAACACTGTGATTACTGATATAGCATAGCTGAGATCTAACACATCTTCTAAAAGGAAAAAAAAAATCAAACCAAGTTACAGCAACCACACATATACAACATACAATATCCACCACTGTGCCTGGAAGTTTAACAAGCACCTCAGCTGGACCCAAGAACAATGGTCTAACAACATGGGAAAAGCAGTACATCTGCAGAGAGAACAGGGGCCTGAGGATACACAAGCCAGGATGAGATGCTTGACAGCGGAAGCGATGACACAGCCGCCAGGCCTGGAGGCTGCAGCCACCGCCAGAACTCCACTGGTCGGTCTATTGGCCAATGCATATGAGCTTCCGGATACCATCAGCTACTGAAACTGGCTGCAGTGGCATCCATGCAATGCACATATATACAGTATATGTACATTGCATATACGGTACATGTACTGTATAGTACCAACATTTACCACTTAATTCAACAGGCAGGATACATGTAATTTGGGAAATCCTAAGGAATGAGCTTCTCCTGACCCCTCAGAGAGCAGCAAAGTGGCACCAGCTGGAAAAGGAAGTGAGTGGGAGGGAGGAGGGACGATGGAACATGGATATGTTACTCCCTCAGTATGTTTGGAGTAAGGCAACCACCCCTCAGAGCCTCCAACCAAACAGTGACAACAACAGCAGCCTGAGCAGCATTGGGGCTGCATAGGAATAGCAACCAGCTCATTCTCCCATTCAGGGCTGTCAGGGAGGAATTCGTTGTGGCACAGACATAAGAACACCTGCACTATGGATTGAGAGGCACCAAAGTGGCCTGTGTAGAGTGCACAGTGTGTAGAGATGGCCATGAGATGTGGGGATGACATGGAGGGCAGATGTGGCAGTCCAGCAGGCAGGCTCCCAGTGAAACAAAGTCATTTTAATGTACTCATTGTTTTAAATATATGAATGGCTTAGCTTTTCCCCACATTTTTGGCATATTCACTGATATACATCAGACTAGTAAACATGCATCTCGAGAGACAGTCTTATAGGCAAACAAGTATTATTATCATATTATTGTAGGTTTAAAGTTTTTCTTACTTTTCATTGGTTCCAAACCTTTTTATACTACCACCAGACTGAGAAGATATTTGGCTCTCTAAGTACCACCACAATGAACTGATGAAAAAATAAAGGAGCATATACCTGCCCTTTTTGTTCCATTCCTAAGCCAATAATCCTGCTGCAATGACAAAACTCATTCAAATCACTAATCAGCATAATGATAATCCGTTCTCAATTAGGTCATTTCAGCACAGCTGGATAGCCTAGTTATTATTTATATTTCAAGCAATTGCTTGGTCAGAAGAAACTCCTGTCGTAATACATTTCATTTTTTTCTCTTTACTTGCGTGAGTGAAGTGGGCACAAGTAAGGCGATCTGTGCATGGTGTTCGGTTCTCTGTGTTTGGTGGCGGTCGGTCCCACGGGGTACTCCGATTGGCCGGTTTGGTGTGACGTAATGTGACGTCGTCAAGTGAAGTGAAAGAGCTTTATAGCAAGTAGGCCATGGCCTACTTGTGCGCAGCGAGCAAGTTTGCACTCTACCAAGTGCTGATCTAGGTTTTTTGGGGCTTTTTTGGACTCCTATGTGTACAGTAACACCATTGGTACTTGTACAGTAACCTACCATTTCTGTCTAAAGTCCTGGAACGCGCAGTCACTAGCCAAATCACTACATACCTGGAATCAAATGACCTCTATGAGCTATTTCAATCCGGTTTTCGCCTAAACACAGCACCGAAACCGCCCTCCTCAGAGTTACTAACGACCTCCTGCTATCCGCTGATACTCGTTCACTTAACATTCTCATCCTGCTTGACCTCAGTGCTGCATTTGACACCATTCACCATCCCATACTCATCTCACGCCTCAAATCCACCATCGGAATCACTGACACCGCCCTCTCCTGGTTCCAATCATACCTTACCGACAGACTGCAATTCATTTCTGTTAACAACTGCCAATCACGCACATCACCTGTTACACATGGCGTCCCACAGGGCTCAGTACTCGGTCCCCTACTCTTCATCCTCTACATGCTACCCCTCGGTCAGTTACTCCGCAGCCATGGTCTCCGCTTCCACTGTTATGCCGACGACACACAACTGTATCTTCCCTCCAAAACCATCACAGCCATCACCCACTCCACCCCTCACCTCCTGCCTCAATGACATAAAGACCTGGATGCAAACCAACTTTCTACAACTCAACTGCAATAAGTTTGAAATTATCATCATCGGCCCGACTCGCTCACCCGCTCATGCCATAACTTCTCCCTCACCATCGATGGTTCCACTGTCACCCCTTCAACCCAAATCCGCAATCTCGGGGTCATCTTTGACCCCACTCTCTCCTTCCAGCCCCACATCAACCAAATCACCAAAACCGCCTTCTTCCACCTCCGCAACATCGCTCGCCTCCGTCCCATGCTTTCACAAACCGCCGCTGAGACACTTATCCACGCTTTCATCACATCCAGAATCGACTATTGCAATAGCCTCCTGTACGGTGTCACCTCCAAGACTCTCAAAAAACTACAATATGTTCAAAACTCTGCCGCCCGTCTACTCACCAGAACCAGATCACGTGAACACATCACACCCATCCTCCATCAATTGCACTGGCTCCCGGTCAAATTCCGGATTGATTTCAAACTACTTACCATAACGTACAAAGCCCTCAATAACCAGGCCCCCCTCTACCTCTCGGAACTCATTCATCGCCACGCCCCCACCCGTTCCCTCCGGTCAAGTACTGCCAACCAACTCCAAACCCACAAATCAAACAAGCGAACCTGGGGGGACAGAGCATTTGCAGTGGCTGCCCCCTCACTGTGGAACGCACTGCCACCTGACATCAGAGCTGCCCCCACCCTGCAACTGTTCAAAAGCACACTCAAAACTCATCTCTTCAGACTTGCTTTTCCCACATAGTTCTCCACCCCCACTTTTTACACCGACCCTGTCTCTAGTTTTAACCTTTTAACCTTTCTTTTGTTTTCTTTTCTTTTCTTAATAAAGTTATTTGTTTTTTTTCTGTAAAGCGACTTTGGGTACCCTGAAAAGCGCTATATAAATTGTATGTATTATTATGTGTACAGTAACACCATTGGTACTTGTACGAAACATGTAGATCACTCAGATAGGTGGGCATGCATGTACATGATGTTTTTGACAGTCTCCAGTTGTCTTTAAGAATGAGTGACTGCATATTCTAGCCGTTTCTCCACTTGGTTTGGACCTGTGGCCTAGAGGGCAGCATGGCTGCCAGAGAATATTGGGATCGGGCCACACTGTATCTATGGAGATTCTGGCTCAGGCTTTTACTCCATTAATATCCCACTGCTCTTGTGAATCCATAACCTCGCGGTCCACCCTTAGCCCTGCTCTTTTTGAAAACAGATTATGTCAGTACCCTGCAGCTTTCAGCCTTGCTTTGAAACTTAAAACTCACCAATGACTGAAATATTGGAGGTCCACTCTTTGGATCACGTCGCTTGCTTTGGAAAGCTGAAATAAGTGTAACAAACACTTTGCTTAAATCACTCATAAGTTCTTCAAGTTTAAAGAAAATGCAGAGGACGAACGGACACCATGCAACACTGTATGGGTGACATGCTGCAGTTGCATGCTGCAGAGCAAGAAGGTCACTTTGTCCATTTTTAAAAGACTACTGTAGCGTCCAATCTCATCTTGGCACCATTATCTCCTGGCCCTCAAACAGATGTGTGTCAGCACTCGTCACAGCAAACTGCACCAGCATATAACCCACCTCACCCGAGACAAACACCCACCCTACACCACCGCCAAGCATCCACTGTCTGTTGCTGCGCTTGTGTAAACTATACTACATTCCTCCATCTTTCTGGATGAGTCACACACAAACCATGCTAATGATGGCACTGCTGATTTATTCCTGACAAAAAAAGCACTTGGCGTACATTTCAGGAACTAAATTGCATCTTGCCACTACACCATGCAGACAGGAGGAGCCAGCATTCGAACCGCCGACACACAAACGAACCACTGCTATATAGCCTCTACCTCATGAGCCAGTCGCCCATTGATATTTAAAGTAAATACTGAGGATAAAATATAACCATATTGATATGAATATAGATTTTGCTATGGTCCTATACAGTAGATCATCCAGCAACCACAGCACTCTGGGTGCATCTCTGCTGAGGAGATGCAAAGGCATGGATATTATTCTTTACTGTTGCGCCACATGATAACACGGATACTAGTAATTCAAGTTTGATGCTACAATATTTTCAATTTACTGTAAATGTGAGTGATAGGATGAGATCTGCTTGTTACACTGACCTTGTTTAGTATTAGAGGAAAGAGCAACAGAAAGCTAATTACTATCATCGCAGTTTTGTCAATCAACCAATAAATCCATCATCAACACCACACCCTTTGTAATGGAGTACATTGATACAGTAACCATGTGCAGTATATTTAGAATACTAGTATTTGTATATAGTTTTAATGTTTGTTCTTCAACCATGTTGATTTACAGATGCCATTGACAATGAAGAGAAATGTTTACCGTATTCTAATGATACCGTATTCTAAGTAAGTGCTAAGCGTTTACTGTAGTACAACTACCTTTGCCACAGGGTAATTGGCTGATTAATTTTCAAACCTGGGTAAAGAACACACTTTATCTGCAGTATAGAGTAGCCTACTCACTGAATAACAGTGAAGACTCCAAGTTCGTGGTCATCGTCTGGATCCATTTAAGTTGACAAGCTTTCGAAATAGCCCTTGTTTCAAACTTTTATTTGCTGTTATTTCTCCTGGTGGCCCACCCTTCAAGTCTCTCTCACTGATGTGCACTCCTGTTCTCTTTGGCTGGGTTCAGAATTTCTCTCTGCACCATGCTTGATTTGGAGTTTCCATAGGCGACTGAGCTAGCCTGACTAAGCCATTCAAGTTATCATCACATACCGTGTTCCAAGTGAGGGGCCAGTACCCCCGGGGAGGAGACCAAGCTTGTCTCTTCTGCCTCAGTAATGAAATAGCATCACATTCCGGGCCAGTGCATCAGAAAGCATGGGGGATCAATGTTGAACAGCTGGACTCCAATGGGTGGCTGGGTTGGAGTTAAGGATTCCCCAGTGAGGAGAAAAATGCCACACAGTTGGTCTGTTGAATAGGAATTTATATGTATTGGCCTGTGTTTCATTATAGTTTTTCCTGATAATGGTAATGTATTAAGTATTGTTCAAAACACCTCAGCAAGTCATAATGCTATAATATCGCAATCCCTGAGCAAAACATTTAAAAAATGCATTTTTCTGATTATCGTCCGTGGAAGCTTATAAATGAAGCTTTAACTGTAATCCAAATTCTATCACTATATGCGCCTGCCACCTGTCACCCTTTATAGAGCCATGTCTAAATCCTATAGTCTATGGATTATTAGATCTTAACCTAAATGTAACAATAGCACTCTATTTCCATTTCCCTTTTTCCCTCATATTTTGTATAATACCCATATCTATTCAACTTTAGTGAATACAACAGGGTTTCGTTACCATATCAGTAATGAATAAAGTATGCACGTAATAGGCCTATCTAATATCTATATCAGTGAATGTCGTGAGTATTCTGCCATGAAACCAGGGCATCACTGACTGTATCATGATATTTCACATTGGATTATGCCCGTGTAGTTGATTTCATGCATGAATGGTGCATGCAATCCTTCATTCGTGATGAACTGAGGCACGTGTGTTTGCCTCTGCAAGGAACTGATTGCATAACACACCCCATGCCATGCATGGACGGTGGTCGCCTAGAGTCTAGACTAGTCCGTTGTCCTGAGAAATGCACAGGTATGTATGGGAAACGCCTGTGGCCCTAATGGAGTTGTATGGTTTATATAACACGTCCTTACTATGTAGGCTACTTCGGTATATTCTGCAGCTCATCTCTAGTGCCCATAATGGTTGTTTTTGTTTTTGCTCTTTTATGGCTTATGGCTCAGTCTGCATATGGACCATATGGACTCAGTGAGGTTAAACACAGACAAAAGTAGATCCCTCTGTGACATAAATACTTAACACGAACCCACCCCAGTCATGTGGCCTGACTCTTGCCCTTGGGCCACAGTGCACTGCATCAGTGGCCTGCTTTTTCCATGACACATAGGCCACGCCACTTAGCACAGGATAGGAGGATGTTCACAGTGCAATAACCCTGTGTATACTGTACAATCACATCTGTAGGATTCTTTGTCAGGAATTGCGCAGAAAATAGCAGATCAACAAGCTCACAACCCACTGCATTGTGAGCTTGAAGACTGGCTGTCTTTGGCCGAATATACAGTAGATGCCTGGGGAAGCAGGTCGATGAAGGACTGTATGGTTTAAGTGGTTAAAGACACTGTGCAATCGAATATACTGTTACTTCTCTTTCTGACCAGTTGGGGCTACATGCTTCCCTGTAAAAATTAGAGCTAAGAGCTTGAAATATCAATCTCTATCTCTCTGCAACATAAAAGAAGCATCATTTATTGTTTATTGTAGTTGTGTGTAGAAACAGAACAGCTGGCAAAATTCTTGGACCGCACTGTTTCGGCTGTCTTCACCAAAAAAAGAAGAAATGAAAAAAGAAAAAGAAAAGAGGAGGGAAATATAGCCAATCTATAACCGAATATAATTTTGATGTTGGGTTCAAATGGTTAAGAGAGGAGTAAGTGACTTTCTCATCAGAAGATGACAGAGTTTATGGAGCAGAACAAACGGTGGATGCAGTCATTTGCATAAAATGAGAGTAGTTCCATGCAGAACATGAACAGTGGTCTTAACATAACAACAGCTGCTAGAGAAAAGCTCAGCTCCACTAAATGTATTTGTAAAATCTGTCAAAGTGCATTTACTCTAATGATTTGATTTATGTCACAGAGTCAGAATAATAGTGATTATCACTTTTCTCATGACAGGATAATGTTTGAGAATATGTTATTATCATAATTAACAGGATGGAAAATGAATAGCGTTTACCAAAGAGCTTATATTCACCTGCTTGTTCTTGCTGTTTGCGCTGAGCATTTATTGCCATGCATAGACCAAACATTTTCTAGATTCTAGTTTTTCATGATCATTTCTTAAAAGTGGATCCAAGCTAAGCAGACTGCCGCAACTCCCAAAAAACGCAAAACACTTTCCAAAACTGTTTAGACTTTACTCGTACAGGAAGTACACAGAAGTCAATCACAGTCAATGAGATTCCAGGATATCATATTCCTCAAATCAGATAGCAGCTCTCGTGTCAACAACACTACAAAAGCTCCTCCCTGCTGCCCTGGGAGGATAGGATTCACAGCATCCAGCAATTATCTGTAATGTGGGAGAAAAATCAATGTGTCCATGGAAAGCTCTAAGGTCACAAACAGATGCTGTCACTTAGAATGAAGCCGGAGCACTGTGGCTCTGCAAGCTAAACTACGAGTCCATACAGCAGTTCTGATGGTGCTAATGTTCTGATAGCAGAACATATTACATATGTAATGCATTGAACTATATTTGACTGAGTGAGATCACTTTTCCGGCATGTGGATAACTAAGAATTTCGGCATTGGCAGCAACAATCCTCCTGATTGAATAATGGCCTGATGCATTTTAGGTCATTATAATGTAATCATGAAAGGCTAAACTACATTGCTATACAGGATAAACGATTGACCAAAACTGATTACGGCATGCATGTACACACGCCACACCAATAGCACACAGACGTGTGTGAGCACGCACACACACATACACACACATATATATACTGCTTTGTCATAGCCATAATTTGATTTAGTAGTAGGCCTAGTAGGTGTGAGGGGAGTCAGCAATGGAAAACCTACCTCTCTTGCTCTTGGTGCCTGTCCGAGGTACTTTTATCACTGTTTGCTGTTTCACCTGTATTGTCAATCTCCATGTCTTCTCTACAAGGCAGGCACACTACCGGACCTAATGGAGGGCGAGCTCAGAGTGTGCCCTGTATTCCCGTGAAAAGATTTCCTTGCAATAGGAGGGGAGGACTCCTTGAAACATTGATAGTCTGACGTAAATTCTATCAACGGTAAGGGGATATTGAGAAGAGTGAGAAATCGATAGATAGTGGCCAGTTATGTTTCACAGATCAGACTGAGTGGGAATGTGAGATGGCGTGGCCTTGCACTGGCTCAGGGGCTGCTTCTATAAGTGGTTAATCAGGATCTTGTCTGACATCTAGATTGCATTTTGTTCTCACCATTACTCCCATTTTCCCCCTCATTATAGGACAGATGTGCTGTTGAGTGTGAGGTCCGGTAATCGGTGTAATCATATCACTGAACAGTTGCATCATTTCTGCACTCTCACACCCTGCTAAATGGACTGAAATATTGTTTTGTCTTAGCATCTCAGCTTCTAAAAGACAAATGCTTTGTATTCATACTCTACCGGTATCTGCAGACGTTCCCTTACTATGCAGTGTGGCACAGACTGCACACAGGCTTATGTAATTCAGTATACAGATTGTTTAAGCACACTTTTGGGCTACAGTATGCTAATCTACCCTCAATTTACATTCTGCTGAGAAGCTCTATTGGAAAATGCAACTTTAAAAATCTAATCCAAGATCCATCAATTTTTTACGGTATGTTGCAGGTCAGAACTGACCGGAAATAGCTTGCCGTCTGACTCATGTATTTCCTCAGTTGTATTAAACATGCGCAACTTGCAGATGCAATAATGGACATTTGTTATAATGGATTATTAAACACAGCCCCAACCCCAATACTCATCACTAATCATTTACTGTAAGAAAAATTGAAACAGTAGACAGACATAAAGACATGCACAAAGATGCAATCGAATTCCATCATGTCTGCATCACTGTGGTTTTAAAAAGCCACCTACATCTACAATTACATTCAGCTACGTGGCTATACCTCAGTAGCTGCATAGTCAATGTGATGCCCTGTTCTTCCTACCCAAGAATTCTATGAAGGAATACACCAGCACACACTAGTGATCAAAGTGGAGAACTGCATTTGTTGTTTTCTAACCTAGATGAGGTTAATACTGCATGTGACACATTGTGAGTATCTATATCTGCTATATTTTTATTTTTTGTAATTAAGTTATTATTATTATCATCATCATTATTATTATTACCCTTATCTTATTGTTTTTTCCGTCTATTAATAGTATCAAGTGGGACGGGTGGATAGACTGGACAAAGGGAGAGAGAGAAGAGGGAGACATGAACGGGACTCGAACACGCAACACGCTGTCAGGCCAAAGCCTATAGAGCTGAGCAGTCCCTTTCATGGTGTCGCCCCTGGTCCAGAATTGTTTTCCCCATTAATTTTCCTCATAGACTCTTCGAAAAAGATTTACATAAAGCAGATTACGCCACGGACAAAGCCATCTTGGGTCGTGACTCGTGAATCACAAATCATGACATAACAAACACAATATTACGATACAATATCTAATTAGCAAGAATCAAAAACAGCTGGATACAAAACCTTTTTCGTTTTCTTCTTAGAAATGATTTGATTCACAAAACATTGTGGGTGTTGTCATGATTTGTCACGACCCGCGTTGACTTTGTGTGTGGTATAATTATCTTTATATAAATCATTTTTGAAAAGTCTATGAGAAAAATTAATGAGGAATCCATTTCTTTTGACAGATAAAATGCCCACTTCAGGGTATGAAGAATTTGTGCACCTGGGACCTTTGTGGAATAATTACAGTAGGCTTATGCCCCTTAATCTTATAGTGCAAAGTGCAAAGTCTGATTTACAATGAAGGATGATTTAAACACTCTTATTATGACCAACAGCTCCATTGAACGTGTCCTGTTACTGTTTGGAAACTGCACTGCTGCCTGCCTCTGGAAGCCTTTTTCCATTTTTAATTTAGCCTCTTGAGCAGTACTGTATATTGGCTCAAAGTCAGTTGGAAACAGCAAGAATATACATGAGTTGGAAGTGCTAACATCACAGCAAGATGCTGATGCAGCCAGCATGGAGGCGCAAGTGCTGGAATGTGCAAGAGAGAGATCATCTGAGATCACCAGTCATGATGATTCGGTCAAGCATCCTCGCCAGGTTGATTTCCATGCATGTTTGGAATATGGTCCTTTGGATATATGAGTGTTATATAACAAAAGTGGACAGTGCTATACAGAAACCTGCAAGTAGGACATTAGTTCTGTTCAGCGACAAGCAAACCACCTGCAGCAGTTGGCCTATGGGCACTGCCACTGCCACATTCCATGGAAAGGATGTGACAAGAAAATGCAAAGACCTTTCTCAGTCCAGTTGGAGAAATAGGTCACTTAGGTCAGACAGAGAGTGTGTTGCCTCTAAGGCAGCTACCATTTTATGTGTAATGTAATTTGATGGTGCGTATTTCTGTTTACCTTAGAAATGCATTGTGTATAGTTTATTGTGAAGGTGTGTATCAGAATATGAGTGTGCCAAGTAGTGGTTTGGGCCATTGAATTCCATGTGTTAAATCACTTAGGACAACTTGGGATGACGTGGGTGAACGTGCGACAGGACATTTCACACCACTGGGACAATGCTAGCAGGAAGTTGGCACTAGTAATTTTGATGCAGCAGTGAACAGAGAAGACACGGTGTTCAGAACTATGAGCTTAAGTCCCATCTAACCCTTTTGGAAGCATTTCAAGCCTATAACACACCAAATGGTTGCCTTGAGCTTGTAGACCCTTGCAACACCACTTCCGTGGTGTGCCAAGTTGTGGTTTGGATCATTGAATTCCATGCGTTGAGTCACTTGGGACAACTTGGGGCGACGTGGGTCAATGTGCAACAGGACATGATATCACACTGCTGGTATGATGCTAAAACCTACGAAACTCTCACAACATTTGGTGACGGCTTCTGACCACTTAGTGGCTATGTGTATTATTATTTAGAATTTGGGAAATTATTTATTTAACAATGTTTGCCGCTGCAGAGCATAGTTAAGTAAAGCACACGCAGCAAAGGGGTATATCATCCTGCTAATTGCCTCAAAGAGTGTGTAGGTCCTCACCTACAACTGGTTTCTTTTTACTGTGAAATTCCTGGAATGCTGTCAATTATGAACACACGCGGATGTTTGCATTGTTTATGTTTGTAGTGTTCACCATCATGCCATCATGGAAGAGCAACAGTAAATCTTTGTCTCTGACTTCATTAGTTGCAAATTAACTGTTTAAAGACAGTTCCCTGGGCTAATGGAAACACTACAATTTAACATTTAGAGAGACTTATTAAGCAATGACAAAACAAATCCAGCGTAAGCGATAGTTCATGGAGGCACGGAGGGCAGAATGGTTATTGTATTATACTCCTCATTCTTAGTCAGCATTCATTCTGTTTCTTTAAATCAGCAGTCTCTCTCCATGTCTACTCCCCTCACTGTCAGCAAGTCACTCACGCCCACATTCATCAGATGTTCTTTATAAGCAGTCATTCTGTTCTCAGCCTTCCTTCTAGTCGACTCCATGTGCCTGTTCAAATGTAAGCGTTCAAATTTCCTCCACCTCCCCGGCCTCCTCCCTGTGGCACTAGTTCTGAGTAGCCGATTATGAGATGAACATGATTTTTGGATTGTAACATATTGTGGTGCCTAGTTCTGTTATGGGTATCTGTGATCATTATGTGTTCTATGGTCTGTAATATGTTCGTTGTGTATTTGGAATGATTGTGTCTGTCATAATGTGTTTATGCTAGGCTCTGCTCGGGGGGTCGTTGATATCAGCTGCGTCTCAGTGCCGAGACACAGAAATCTGAGATATCAAAGGTAATATCAGAACTATGTCTCGTTACATAGATTTGATATCACACGAGCAGAGCCACACCGCCATGCTAACATGCAAAAGCTTTGCAATAAATGGTCTGTGGTCATTCTGAGCCGAAGTGTGTCAATGAAATCTTGTTATTATGATGAATCATATGTAAAGTAAGCAAAGAACACGACAGTGAGATATCTCTACTGTGTGATTACACTACACATATACCGGTATGCTAGTAAATAGTAAATACATACAGCATTGCAATGCTATTTTAGTTATATAAGTTGACCATTTGCATTTTCCTGTAAGGTCATCAGGGCTAGGGAAAGTACTACAGCAAGTGCTATGGGCCAAGATAGAGTGAAGAGGTGGGTTTTCAGACTGCGGCAGATGATGATGAGTGAGTCTGCAGTTCTGATTGTAATGGAAATCATTTGGTGTAGAATTCTACAGTTCCATGTGAGGATTGAACAGGGTTATTGTAGAGAAACAACAAAAAGGTTATTCTTAATCTAAATCCAACAGTAGATATATGAAATTTGAAGACATACTTGTTCCACGGACCAGTCTGACTTCCTGTTGCATGCTTTGCATGTTCAATGGATGTCCACTCCTGAGGAAGTAGTTATCCTGTAGAAAAATGACATGACGGGAAGTCTGATGAGAATCTGACTGCGAGGAGTCTCACTCCAAACCTTGCTACCAAATAAGTGGATCAAAGCTGCAAAGCAGCTCTGTTATCACCACTTCCCCTGTCTGTTTGGCGGACTCTGGTATCTGATGAAGGCTTATCGTGACCATGCACTGCTGGTTCACATGTCATGTTATCAGACAGGTCCCTTCCCTGGGGCTCCCACAGGAAAGCCAGGATCCCATGTGGCACTACATGCCGAGCATCTCACTTACTGAAGAATACATGCATGTCTGAAACTGTGGTGGTGGTGACCAATGTAGGCACGTTCCACCTTTTTCAGGCACATTATTTGTCATTAGACGTTCTCAGGGTGATAATTAAGATGCTGTCAAGATCATTTCAACCATACATGCATTGTTTCCCCCACAGGGGTTCATATCTCTACAAAGAGGGTTTGACCTGAAGTTAAGTTTTTTGTTTGTGCATCCACTTGACAGGTTTGCTTTTTACACTTGAACATCCATGATGGTAGCCTACTGTATGCATGTTTCAAATTACGTCTTTCAGACATATTGTAAACTAAGTATACAATTGTAATATCTTAAAATTTATAACACAATACTAATATGACAATTATGATGCTGCTCAACTCAACAGACACAGTCACATAGAAAAGTGTATTAGCCTAAACACTTAATCCCAGCTGACTATTTTATAGGCGAATGCCTAGCTGACTTTGTTTGGGTACAATTGCACACACTCACAAATCACAATATGACTTAATATGACATCTGGGATAAATTATATTGTTTTTAAATGATGCTGGCCTGGTAGGCTAAATGTTTTAAAGTAAAATCGAAAAAGGACAGTACTAGGACAGTGGTTTTCAACCAGTGGTCCGGGGTCGACCAGTGGTCCTTAAGAAGGTTCCAGCTGGCCCCCAATCAATATTTGTTAACCAAATGAAAAGTTGGTTAACCAGCTGTAACTATTAAGAGCGTAAAAATGAAGAGTTAATCTGAATTAGCCCAAGTCTACACAACTATTTTGATCTGTATGTTTGACCGTTTTGTTTCCCAAATCCAGCCTGGAATTGTGGACGAAAACAAAAGAAATCTTTGGGGGGTCTAATGTCCTCAAATGGTGGTCCGTGGCTCAAATTTTGAATAGTGGGCCCTCGTAACAAAAGGATTGAAAACCACTGTACTAGGACTACTACTGTTAGAGGGGCGTGGGACGTGCGTATCCACTAATAATACTATCCAGTCTATCCACTTTCCTCAGTGAGAGCAGAAAGTATCTCCGAGAGGACAGGCGCTCGCACTGAGAGAGCGCAGGCAGCATGCTGACGCGCAGGATCATTCCTAAAACTTCAGAGTTTTCTGTTGGGACCCTCTCTCCCACAGATTATATTTGGATTCGCCGGTGTGTTTCAAATTATTCAAATTCAACCAGCACAAGGAACAATGCACGCGCACGGTTTGTTCAGCAGCGTTTTCCCGTGTTCTCCATCAAGCTTCAGAACGGGTTGCAAGCAGAAACTGAGGCAGACTAGAAGTCTTGACCCAGCACTGATGCGACATTATGGCGCTGAAGTCGAAGAGACATCGGAAAAGGTCAGTGATCGGAGGCACACATTCCAAATCTACCTTCGTGGTGATGTTGCTGCATCATGCATGCCACCTGTCAGCATGTCAACTTTTGTTTGCAAACTAGCAAATAGCAAATGCATGCGCACCTCACGCTCACGACCAGGAGGAGTCGCTACGGAGTCGGGACGTAATATCTGAGGACACGAGCGCCTAGCTGTTATTTAATCTCATTTCTTGCCAAGCCAAATGTTCTTGCCAGCAGAATACTAGTAGGAAATGTTATGCAACCATTCGCGTTATCAAATCATAGTTTTGTCGGCTTTGACTTGATATTGTAGGGTCTAGGGTAGCTCTGGCCCATAGCTCCACTGCTTCTATGGGTCTGGCAGACCCAGAGCTAGATGGCGCTGGGCAGGCCCATAGAAGTAGTGGAGCTCTGGACCAGAGCTAGGCCTAGGCTACTTTACTCTGGCTTGAAACGGTCAACTTAAGTCTGTGGCCGAATGATGATGATTTATTTGTATTTGTCTTTGGGAAGCCTATTATGCAACCATGATAGCCTTTCATGCAATTGCAGAATCATATAGGCTAAAGTCGACCAAAAGAATCAGATTTAGCTAAAGCAAGCCTGAGCCTGTCGAATATAGGCCTAATGTGTAGTAGTTGTAGTAGAACTGACTAGTATCATAAGTTGTTGTAGACCCGCCAGAAATCACTAGTGGCTACTAATGCGTCGTTCCCAGACCGTCTGGGTGCTCAACAACCTAAAGGCCGGTGGGGTATACCCAGAGAGTAGTAGTACCAGACCAGAACCTGAAGTATACAGTAAAACCAGCACTCAATGAGACTGTAGGCAGTTGTCCAATTTAGCAAATTCTGGCATTGTTTATTACTTGACTCACAGATAGGAACAACATTTGAACACATAAAATCAGAATAATACTGGCCTGTTATTTCACGAATGAGATTCGTTCCACATCAGGTGTCGGGGCGCCCCAGAAGGAACAGCAAGCGTGCGTGTCGGTTGCTGGAGAGATCTCTGCCTGTTATCTATTTTGTCAGGCATAATATTCAGAGGGCTGTGACCTTGAAGCGGCCTGCCGGCCTATTGCACACTCTGAAAAGTATGGGTGTTTATGGTGAAGGTCTATTTTTTTATCCCATCACCCCTCCTTGGTCATAAATTCACATGCAATGACCACTACACTATCAGCAGGTAAAAAATCCGACCGCGACCGTCGTGCCAGGTTAGGGCGCCCCTTGAGGTGTTAAGCTGGTTGATTCAGGCCTAAGCTAATTAGCGTAGGGTTGGGGAAGACACTGGACTGTCTGCCACTGGACCATGACAATGTTGACCATGCCAGTAGACCAAGTAGCAGGCATTCCAGGTGGGAACAGCCTCACAATACACTTTCTTTTTTTCCCAATCACCGGGATTCATGCTATTTGACATTATTCTGACTAATGATTGTACAAATCATCTAGACTTACATACACATGGATTGCAGGTGTAGTAAGTCTCCCTATAGGCCTACTAAATTGCAGCTACAATTTCATCTTTTCACTTTTAATCTATCCATTGATTAGTAATGACTCATTCCCAAACCTTGAGTTCACAATGGTTTGTATGTATTTTAGTCAACAAAAAATAAAAATAAAAATAATGATAATAAAGAACTAATGATAAAGAGCTAATAAAGAACTACACTGGGGAATAACGATAGCCTACTATCAATACTCTCTCAGTTAGCTAACCATTGATTATAATTAATAACAATAGTAGAATCAGTAGGCCACTATGGCACAGTTAACCAAAGTTGATTACGAGAAAATAACGACAATGGAATTAGTATATCAAACAGGTAAACTAAACGTTGATTACCGGAAAATAATGACAATGGAATCAGTATATTAAAACAGTTAAATTAAACGTGGATTTACCGGAAAATAACAACAATGGAATCAGTATATTAAAATAGTTAAATTAAACGTTGATTACATCATGATTGTCATTACATGTCTTTTTTTCCTTCTCCACAGTCATTGTGGGTGTAGTCTATTCGCACCACTCATCTCACTGTGCTATATATTTAGGTTACATAGGCACTCCTAGATCATTCCAATCAGTTCATTGATATAATGATTAACATCAGCAGTAACATTTAAGTGTGTACATTCTGCTATACAGTTATGTGTACATAGAACATCATCATTCATTTTTACTCCTGCCTGCCAGTTGACCTCAGCGGAGCATGTGATACAGGGAAAACCACTTTTTTTTGTTTTTACTTTCTTGTTCTTTTAGTGGGGAAAACCTGAGACTATGGATGTGGGATGCCAGGCCCTATCCATACCATTCGGCCATGCCCCGCCTCTGGTACTGTCAGACATTCGTAATTGAATATGGGAAATTTCAAGGGTCCCATATATCCCTGTCCTCAATTTGGGCGAAAGTGTCCCCCGTGGGGTGGTTGTCCTAGTCTTTATGGACATCGGACTAATATATAATCAAGGCCGAATGGAACTATCTCAACACCGTATAGGCGTATCCCTAAAGCAGTACGTTGTGGTGCGCTCATGTTCCTTGTCCTTTGGAGCGTGAGGGGGCGGCGTTGATTACTGGATAGTCAATAGTCAGTAGCCTGAGTTCAGATCCAACCCGCCACCATAATTGGAAGGCCTAAATTTTGTCTTAATCCCCAAATTAACTCGCTAAACCTCCCCAAAAAACATATTCAAATTGTGTATATAATATATATATTCAAATTGTTTCCCCCCCCTAGTTATTATTTACTATAAATAATAACTACTTACTCACTTTTCTTTTTAATCACACTTAATCCCCTTAGCCTTATTTGATCTTATGGTGGTGGCGTGTGTGGTTCCCCCAGTCTATTTTCTACGACCTTGCTGTTGCTTCCTTGTCTTCTTTGGGTGTATGTGGGGGTGTGTTTGTGTTCTTGTGTGTAGTGTTGGGTCTTTGTGGGGGGTGTGTGTGTTCTTGTGTGTAGTGTTGGGTGTGTGTGTGGGGGGCTTTTCTTCTTGGGGCAAATGTAGTGTTGGTGGGGGGTGGCTTTTCTTCTTGGGGCAAATGCAGTGTTGGTGGGGGGGTGTCTTTTCTTCTTCTAGGTGGATGTACTACCCTACCGGGCTGGTAATATACTATCATTGTGTATCCGGAAACTCATGTCCTGGCTCTCTAACCCCCCCCCCCCCCCCCCCCCCCCCCCCCAGACAAAAATCATAGCCCTGAATTTTACCCCCCTTGTGTCTCCCTACACTACGGATCTACTAGCGGGGCCTGCGAGGGTGATTAGGGACCTGTTGTGTGTCTCTCTGTTCTGTCTTGCTAATAGTGCAGATAATTTGGTGGTTGCTTTTTTTTGTTGTTTTGGAATGTAAACATAGATATGGTGCTCCCTGCAGTGGCCTGACCTTCGAGATATCTATTCTGAGACAATTTGGCCTATCGAAATGAGTGTATATCCTCTCTCTATTTATTCCATTTTATTGCATGAATTTTTCCTCTCTCCCTCCTTGATGTTAATGCCCTTACTGTCTGGTTAACCCCTCATATAGTCCTGTTAGTGGGGGAAAGGCCGTGCTTTTGTCTTCTGTGTTAAGTACAATCCAAAACTAGATTTGTTGGGCTGATGTTTATTGTTAAATTAGTGAATTGTTCACCCTCCTGGATATCAAACTGAATATATGTAATCAATACTAATGGGCTTTGATTCCCATTCAGTTGGGTTGAACCCCTGCTTATTGTCAAGAGAATGTTTTAGTCCAATGTGCCACTACTATATGGATGTATGAAGTTAAAATCAGTGTATAGTTGTTTTCCTGGCCATCTGCACTGCGTTGGGTAGTTTTCACTTAAGCGGAGCCATAGCATGTATAATCAATCTATACAAACACTAATTGGGTTCTTATTAGTCTGTTAGTGAGTTATTTCATTGGCATCGGGTTTGATTGACACAGACAGAATCACCAACGATCAAAAAGTTATTAGAACTGAAAAATTAACATTATTGTTGTTTTCTGACAAACCATCTTCGTCCTTCCTGGATATAATCTGGAACGTGTCTTCCCCCTTGCCCTGTAATTCACATTAGTAACCTTCGGATACGGGCTATAGATGTTGCTTACCTCGCAACTGGGGGTCTCTTGAGCCACTGTATTGTGAAACTGTTAGTTTAATACTTTGACCTCATCCCGGAATAAGGTAAGCACACCACACATGCACATTTGGAAAATTGTCCCTACATCCAAACATTCTCCGCTCCTGTGGGAAATGTGTTACAGTTATGAATTGGACACCCCTCCTTGATATTCTGTTATTACACACCATTCTATTTGTCCTCTTACTTTCCCTCTTTGTTAAGACAATCCAAAGTTGACATGACATCATATTATGTACTATACAATATGGCTTTGGTTTGCTAAACACTTTGGACTTTTAGACCTCCCTCCTTGTCTGTAGACCTGTTCCTGTGGGGTAAACATTGTTATGGTTACTTTAGATTTGACATTTATACATTATCTCCTTGCTCCTCGTCCACATTTGGATAAAATGTTCATTCCGGCTTGGTACCTCTCACCGTGTAAGGGAAATTTAGTCACATAAGTTTGAACAATGTAGTTTCCTGTGCGATTTTAAGACTTTTAAAATTAAGACTTTTAAGATGTTGGGCAATTTTAATGTTATATTTGATTTTTTCATTTTTTGTTATTGCCATTGGTACTGTGCTGAAGCAGTATTTTGTGGTTTGTATTACATTAGTTCTGTATTTTCTGTAATTCCTAATTTCTGTAATTTCTGTAGTTTTCTGTCACTCTCGCCCGTCACAATCACTGGGGTGTATTCGCTGGTGAGTTGCACTGCCTTACCTATAGTACCCCACCTTTGTGGTTGAAACCTTATCACTTCTTATATTTTCCCCTGTTATTTAATCAACCAAAAATTTAACCTTTTTTTTTCCATACTTAATGGGATTCCTTATTAGATGAAATACATATTTTGATTGCACACCCTCTATACACCGAGTCCAGACTAATGAAGCACACCTGATCACCTGACAGAGTGTTGGGACTAGGAATGACAGGACAAACGCATGATATTTCTTAACCGTCCTTCTCCCTACACCAAGGCCTCCTGCCCAGGATATCACATAGTTGTCCCCACACACCCTACTGCAATATGAGGATGTCATACAGTCAAACTACAACCAACTTGATACCCTAAAACAGTATGACCTACCTATCAAAAATGGAAATATATGAGTGACCCGTTTTTTTGTAAAATCGATAAACTGCCAAACCCTAGAGTCAAGTGTAAACGATTCAGAAGAGTCGGTAGACTTGCAATTCACTTGATAACGTGACCCCACAACAGTGGAGAAAATGTGCGTCAATGTGTTCGACTCCAATTAGGCCCGAGGGTCTGTGTATGGTACAAGCTTTGACATCATAAAATTTATTTTGGCTATACTAACTTGGTCAATGATTTGGAGGCATGTGGCATCGTTGATGATCGAGTGATGAAAAAATGCTAAACAACGTTGTACTATCTTGTGCTGCTCACTGTGCCTATATGTAAGTAATGGTATCCCTCACTAGTAATCTAAAATCTCTCTTATCTAAACAAATCATTAGTTGTCCAACATGTACTCCTCGTAGCTAGTAGTGGTAATACGAAATGTATTTATTTTCAGGATAATTAATTATCTAATTTATTTTGCAAGTCAAACGCCACTATAGTTTAAACCAAGAGTATAATTTATGGCAGTGTGGGTAATGTGTCTTGGACGTGATGTCATATTGTATTTTATAATAGTAAGTAGATGTTCACTTCCGGTTGATGTTCATTCATGTGCCCTGGGCCTGAACTATTGTTATTAGCAGAAATGGAATGCAAGAGCAGGGATGATTAAGGTATACACATGAAACCTTAACTTGATGAGATACATTGTATTGTGTACAGTATAATGAATAGTAATTGCTTTCTTCTTTAGTTGCAGCCATGGTTGCTTTGTTAGATTGAATTTGTCATTATCATTTCATTTGGCGTCTGGTCAGTTGACTTTGGTGCTACTTGTAGTAGTACTTTAATTTCCCTGTACTGAGGCTGTATTTTACTATTGCTACAGCATTTCGGTGATTTTTTTCTTGAAGCGTAATTATTTGGACACTTTTGAATTACCTTAATTAATTACTTAAACTTCTGGCATTGGTGTTATGTATTCATTGTTTTGATTGGCAAAGTGTCATTATTTTGAGACGTTCCAATATCAATATGGTCCTTTTATGGCCTATACGACCCACTGATTATGCTACTGATTGTAGCAGTGTGCATTAGCAGGCTAAAGGTTATCGTTTAAGTTTGTCAAACACTAGGCTATGCATGTAGCTCAATTACTGAGTTTAGTTAATTCCACCACCATTCAACCTGTGCGATGAGATAACATTTGGAAATATATATATTTTTGTTTTGGTTCTAGAATTATAATTGGACGGTTCAACTGTGTCTTTGTAGTGTTCAATTAGTATTTATTTATTTATTTTTACTTCATTTAACTTCACTATGGTGTTAGTAACCAGATTTGGGCAGTAACAAATTGCATACGGTAATAATACCCTAATGATTTTATTCTGTCAAACGTGGGTAATATAACTCCATCAGATCACGCCTCATTACCTACAACAAACGTGTTTGGTGTTGTATGTGAAAAGCACAGGTTTACAAGTTGTCAACAGATAACAGACATGCGCAGTAAGTTTGTAGATACTAATCCACCACAGGGTCTACACACATGATGTTCTTTTGCGGGTGGGAGGGGGGAACATAAGTCCTTTTCCTATAGGGGAGGCCAATTGTTAGTTGATGGTTGTACCAATGTTGCTCATAAATTTGCATTCTCGCCTTATTTGATTGTTTTGTTTTGACCTGAATTACTGAAACTTCAACTGTGGCAGGTCCAATACTTGACTTCAAATGACTCCGGCCTTGTGTGTGGGCAGAGGTAGTGCAGGCGTTGCACCACAGCCCCATGACCTTGAGTGGTGTGGTCATTTCAGTTTGTCTGAGTGAGCGTCTCCCCAAACACTGGAACAGTTCTTTTACTCCATCACGGTGTGCTGGTTGTCTGTGGCCTGGTCAGTTCGTTGGCGCTGTCGTTGTTGCCTTGTCAGTTGCCTCTGATGAGTGCCCCCCAAACACTCGGAACAGTTCATGGTTTGTGTCGCTGCACTGGATGGTGGTTCCAGTAACAGCAACAATGTCTCTTGAGTGGAGCAGGATGTGCGGCAGTCTTTGAACAGACAGCCTAGTAGGCTGTAACATGTGAAGTCAAGTATTGTCCTGCTGTTGTTGTTTTTTTTTTTTTTTTTGAATGAGACATAGTTGGATAATATAATTTTGACAATGTCTCCCTGTTGCTATTGCTCCCCTGTTACATTGTTGTACCTTGCAATATTTCTGTGCAACACTGGTATTGATGTCTGATGGATCTGTACTACAGTACTTTGTTGTGGAACTGTGTCACTATGTCATTTTACCTCTGCCCCTCCTCGACTACCACACCTGTTTGTTAATGTTCATAGCCTGTACCTGGCAAAATTTGTATTTCCACTAGTTAGTGTGACAACCAGACTGTTGTAATTGTAACACTTTATTTCGGATTATTAGTCTTTTCTCTAGGTAACTAAGTTTGGTATCCTACTCCTCCAATGCTTAAAATTTTGCGCACATATTATCTGGAGCTACCTGATTAAAGTGACTTGGCACAATATTTTATTATGTGTTTCGTTTGCCCGTAATTTGCTTCCAAAGTTAGAGGGAGGGGCCTATTTTTTTTTTTTTTTTTTTAATGCAACAAATTAATCACTAATTGTCCCATCCTCCCCAAATTTGAATCACACGTTGTGAGTGGTGGCCTCGACAGGGAGCCAAGACTATTTCATTTTTTTTTTCTTCTCATAGGAGCGCCACAACAGTGCAAGGCGTGGCCAATGCCAAAAACATGTTTTGGGGCGTATACACCCCCTCCTAATTGCACATAATCACAGGGTTGAATTGGAAATCGACACCATAACTGACTGCCAAAATTAGTGCATTTTACTTTTTTTTTCTAGTTAGCATGTTGGTCTTGGATGGTGGTGGGTAGGGTGTAGACTGTTCTTTTTTTTTTTTGGAATTGCTGTTTATTAGGTGTTATCTGTACCACCCTATACCGTGTCTAGGGTCAGTATGAGTTAAAAGCCTACAACATATCGATGAGCTCTTGTTGATGTCCCAATCAAATTTTAGTCGAAGCGCTCTTGAGCACAAGAGCAACACTTGAGGTCCTCAGGTACATGAATATATTTATTGCATAATCTTTCTTTTTTTATATATATATATATATATTGTCATTTTGCGTTTATTTAGTATGCACTAATGCAATGTTTTGTTTCTCGCTTGAGGCTAATACGTTGTAATATGCGAATAGGTGCCCATTTAGTTGGATACTGTACACTGGATATTTGTGTAGATACTGTACATTAGTTAAGAGTAATTATTAGATAATTCTCCCTCAACTTAAGTATTTCAGTGTGTTTCTATACCTTTACTTCCCATTTCGCTGCATGATGTGAAAACTGTAATTATGGTTCAGTCAAATTATAATTAACTCACTTATTCCCATGATGACTGTCCAAGTGGTCATGCTGATAAACTGTGTCAAATATCGTGTATGGGGAAATGGGGACATACCTCTGTATGCAGTAATTAATTTTATACACTTAGTGTTGGTCTGCGTCATTGTGTCTCTACGTTAGTGCAGACTGTAGAGCTAGTAAGTCTTTGTCGTGTCATTGCATCTTACTCCTACGTCATTGCAGAGTGAATGCGGTCATTTCTAATTGGAATGTCTTGGATAACCCTACCCTAATATCCTACCAAGGACGTCGGTGCAATGCCCAGTGTGCCATGTTGTGCGCCAGCCGGTGTTTCAACACACGGGTATTAGTTCTGATAGTAATTAAATGTCTTCCTGCGGGCCTAAGACGATTCATTACGGGCCTGCTTTGAACCCGCAGCCTTGAGTTTGACATATATGCCCTACACTAATCTAGATCTTAAAAGTACCAACAATTAAATCAGTGACTGCGAGATTGGAGTATATATTTGTCTGCCTAATAGGATTCTTTGCATATCCATTGTTGTACTATCCATTATGTTATCCAATGTCCATTATCTATTCTGCGTTTGACCGAGCCACAGACCACATTTGGTGATGTTTATTTTCATCCACAATTCCAAGCTGTATTGATGTTGGAACCATTAGAGCAAACCTGCAAATTTATTAGAGTCTTTTCTCCGTTCTCCAATTGTGTAGACTTATTTTTAATTAACTTAAGGGATGCCGATGTTTAACAATTATGCCTCTGTCTTTGGCGCAATCGAACGACTTGGCTTTTGTTTTTTTGTTTTATTGCGAGTTAATCGCGCACTAATGAAATTGATCAAGTTAACTTGTGGCTGAGTTAACTCTCGATTAACTAGTTAATGCTGACCGCCTTAATTTTTATATATATATATATATATATATATATATATATATATTATATATTATTAAGTGTTTTTTGCTTGGGTACCTTATAGAGTCACATGAGGATTTTGTCCAACTAATTATAGAAGCAAATGAAAACTTATCTAGGCTCCTGTGGATTGGTTTCAGACAAATACGCTACCACTGAAGGTAGATAATTAATTTTATTTTGTACTAATAGTAGCAGGTGTTCAGGGGAGAATGCAAGCCTGTCGGCAATGGCACGAAAATCAATCAAGTTGCCTCAATGTTATTAGGTATCATAATTGATGATAGCTTAAATTGGGAAAAAAAGGTGTTTCTTACACTAGTTTGAGTTTTTTTTTTTTTCCTTACCTATCCTATTGTAGCATGATATGGGTTGACCCTCTATTTGTCTATTCTTCAAAATAATTGTTTTACTTTAAACAAAATTGTTAGTACTTAAGTCCTTCTCGTATTGAGTCGAACCATCTGCTCCCCTTTTTAGAAACATTCTGTCTGTCTTGCCGGTAAAATCCCTGCAGATATTTATATTTGTGTACAAGGACCACTTACGACTCTCATATGCTTCCAAATGGTTTCAATTCTTTCTCTAATCCAGATATTCATTCTTATGCCCCTCGCCAAGCGGAATATTTGTATATACCCTTTAGCTTTTCGATAAGACAAGAGGATCTATTCTTTGGAACGCTGTTGATTCTAGGACACAGACTCTCTTCAATCACTTTTTTCAAATTTCAGACCAGCCCTTTAACAATGATCTTGCAGTAGGATAATCTCTGATTAGTTATTGTTTTGCTCTGAGTCTGGTCTGTAAATGAACTAATTATCCTTGTCATACCTGTATTGTAATTGATATTTCTGATATTTGTTTGTTACATTTGTTTGGTTATATGGAGTAGCTCTTTGTTTAAATCTGCTGCCGGGATCCTATGTTGATTTTGATAAATTTCCTGCACATTTTTCTTGTAGGCTGCTGAGGTACGCTGCAGGGCTTGTTGTTGTTGATGTGTTTGCCTGTCCAGTTTTGGGCTGTTTATAAGGACCTGGGCCTGCGCGCCGTGCGCGTGTTCACTCTGAAGGGCCACTCCTCTATTATTTGTGATTGATATTTTCACAAGGTTTGTGAAAGTAATGCCGTCACACTGTAGGTTGGTAAGTGGTGCCATCATGACAGGGTTGGCATATGGTGGCGGCCCGGGGGGGCTTCTCAGTTGTTTCTGTAGTGGTTGGCATTGGGCTGGTTAATGGTGCTAACTCAGGGTATAATTGTTGTAGCTGGCCTGCCCGGGGCAGGTCACAATCCTGTTGGGCCTTAGTTTTAATCTTTGGGGCAAGGAGAGACATTGTGTTATTTTCAGAGATTGGTGTTGTCTTATTGTTAACGCTGAGCGTCGACATTGTATCTGCTTTGGCGCCTGGTTCTGGTTTTAGATTGACAAGATTGTCTGGGACAGGCTGTGCGTTGTTCTTGTTATCAGGGGCAGTCAACAAAAAGTTGTGATAAATTAGAGAAACAAGTCGATTACGTTCCCTCGCGGCCTTTAGTATACCGGTCGAAAAGAGTGTCTTCTTTTTCTGCCTTCGAGGGCATACAGCCGTTCTATCTGATCTCGGTTTATAGCCGCGTGACGTTTTTTCTTTTTTTTGTGTATCTGAGGCATTCTGTGCTCGGCTATACTCCATTGGGTGAGGCGTCAAGGTCAAGTGTTCTTTATCTTGTCATTCTGCTAGCAACTTTTGTGTCTGCTCGAACAGAGTGGATGTCTGTGTCCATGTTTGGGGTTAGAAAAAAAGAAAAAAAAAAATGGTCTACTCCAGTGTCGGGCTGGTCCCTGTCCCTCTCTCTCTCTTTTTTTCTCTAATGTTATCTCACTGGAAACTTGCTATGTGTAAATTTCGGGGGAGTATGCCTCAGTAAAAGTTCAGGTGTTTCTTTTCTAAATTATTTCGTCAAATTAAGTGTTGTTGTTTGAATGCAGGCCAAGTGAATGGATGGGGGTAGGTTTTTTCTTTTTTTTCCAATAGTCGATCCTCCACACAAGTGACCGTAAGTGTACTGTGGGTTTCAATACGCACTGCCCTGTGTATTGTATATCTCAATGCAAACTGCCATGTCCATCCACCCCAGTCCACCCCGTTAACTTTTGCCTGCATGCACAGGACTTAAACGCCGCACTGCGTTCAGAGGCCAGTCTCACTTCTTCCACACTTGGTGGCAGAGAGGCATAACGCAGTTTGGTAACCAAATCAGTGTCTCACAACACCCTCCCCACAACAAGACTATGTGAGTTGTGGCTGTACAATTACATATATGACCCCGAGAGCAGGCCGGGTGAACGGACAGTCAAGAGGTCATTTATGGGACCGTACATGTCACAGTCCTATAATATAAGTGGGTGCGCCTGGTTCATTCACTCCTGCATTTTCTAAATCAAGCACTCATTCAGCCTTTTCCACTTACCCCACTAGTGGGATTGACTAGGGGCGTCTAGGCCCAGTGGTGTGTTTTCCCAGATCTCCCTGCCGTTGGCCTGTAGCCACAGGAGGCAAGGTTGCCAGCCGCAAGCTATATGGTAGTTACTGTGGACACAGAGCAGTATCGGGTCAGGGGGTGATACATCATTTATATGTCTCCCGGTGGGACGGCATTACATGCAGCATATCTCTCTCTCTCTCTCTCTATATATATATATATACATATATACATACATACATACATGTACATCATACACACGCAGTAAATACATACATATACGAGATAGGATATATATATATATATATACATATACACATACATGGCTACACACACCTACATTACGTGTTTCCTTTGTAATTGTCCTTGCCTCCTCTCTATTCTCTCCTTTTTCCTTTTTTTTCCTAATGACCTCATCTGACTCCTGTGTGTGGCTTGTATGTTGTTGTTTTTTCTTTTTTTCTTCTTCTCAATAGTTTCTATAGAAGGTGTTTAGCCGGGAATAGTAATCTCTTCTAGTAGCTCAGTTCGTGGTGTGTAGTCTGGTCGAGACGCCAGATTCCAGGTCAAACAGAAACCTCGTATCTGCTGCTCTGAGTAGTGTATAAAATTAGCCTTTGTCTCTCTAGTAAGTCCCCGCTCTCTCTGCTCTCACAGTGTGAGAGTTGTGTTGCATAGCAATGCTTTCCTCTATTTTTTGTTATTGGCATTTTCACATATATACCACATACATACCCATACGTACACATACACACGTAGGCCTACATACATACACATACATTCATACACTTTTTTTTTCTATTTTCTCTTTTCTCCACGTGGCCGCAAACTCTGCGGACTTTGTCCAGTGTCCCTTGACACGACATCTCATGTTAAACACATTTTCTTTTCTATTTTCTCTTTTCTTCTTTGTCCAGTGTCCCTTGACACGACATCTCATGTTAAACACATTTTCTTTTCTATTTTCTCTTTTCTTCTTTGTCCAGTGTCCCTTGACACGACATCTCATGTTAAACACATTTTCTTTTCTATTCTCTCTTTTCTTCTTTGTCCAGTGTCCCTTGACACGACATCTCATGTTAAACACATTTTCTTTTCTATTCTCTCTTTTCTTCTTTGTCCAGTGTCCCTTGACACGACATCTCATGTTAAACACATTTTCTTTTCTATTCTCTCTTTTCTTCTTTGTCCAGTGTCCCTTGACACGACATCTCATGTTAAACACATTTTCTTTTCTATTCTCTCTTTTCTTCTTTGTCCAGTGTCCCTTGACACGACATCTCATGTTAAACACATTTTCTTTTCTATTCTCTCTTTTCTTCTTTGTCCAGTGTCCCTTGACACGACATCTCATGTTAAACACATTTTCTTTTCTATTCTTTATAGTCGACTGCCACTCCCCAGGTGGTCTTCATGCATTCATTCATACCTGATATTCAAGTGTTGTTCCCACTTAGTCGTTCAGCACCCACTGGCCTGTATACATCTATAGCATTATAATTTACTGGGTACTCCTGTTTTCCCCTGTATGTAAGTTTTGGTAAATAGCGTTTCCATACATACAACTTTAGACTGTACACTTCACTAAATGAACTAAGCATAGAACGTATGCATCTTGTTTGGGATCCCAAAAGTGTATAGCCAAGTCCTGTAGGGAAACGACCGGGGAAGTCCTTCAAGGACGTGTGTTGTTCTGTATCTGGTCTCTGGCCACCGGACAGGTTGCTCACAGGTCGGGGTCACCATTTAATGCGTCGTTCCCAGACCGTCTGGGTGCTCAACAACCTAAAGGCCGGTGGGGTATACCCAGAGAGTAGTAGTACCAGACCAGAACCTGAAGTATACAGTAAAACCAGCACTCAATGAGACTGTAGGCAGTTGTCCAATTTAGCAAATTCTGGCATTGTTTATTACTTGACTCACAGATAGGAACAACATTTGAACACATAAAATCAGAATAATACTGGCCTGTTATTTCACGAATGAGATTCGTTCCACATCAGGTGTCGGGGCGCCCCAGAAGGAACAGCAAGCGTGCGTGTCGGTTGCTGGAGAGATCTCTGCCTGTTATCTATTTTGTCAGGCATAATATTCAGAGGGCTGGGACCTTGAAGCGGCCTGCCGGCCTATGGCACACTCTGAAAAGTATGGGTGTTTATGGTGAAGGTCTATTTTTTTATCCCATCACTACTTAGTTCCTATTTTTGTGGGAATCAGGGGTGGACTGACAGTCTGGCATACAGGGCATTTTCCCGGTGGGCAGGCCCCGGAGCCCCCACAAAGATTCAGAGGGCCGCTCTGAGACAAAATTGCCCAGTACGTTTTGAGCTCCCAGTCCACCCCTGGTGGGAATCCAGTGTTGTGTAGAACCATGCTTTAAAATAATGATAATAATAAAACAATAAGGGTAATAATAATAATAATAATAACAACACAATGTAAAGATGACACCTGTGTAAAGTGAGCGTCGGTGCACCCCGTGGACCCCCACTGCCACCTAGAACATCCAGAGCCTCAGGAGTGGCCTATAGGGCTCATAGTAATGTACTGTCTGTTCTACTTCTGTGCTACACTCTACAGTAGGTCTACTGCACACTTTAGGTGTAGCAGTGTGTGTGTGTGTGTGTGTGTGTGTGTGTGTGTGTGTGCGTGTGTGTGTGTGTGTGTGTGTGTGTGTGTGTGTGTGTGTGTGTGTGTGTGTGTGTGTGTGTGTGAGAGAGAGAGAGAGAGAGAGAGAGAGAGAGAGAAGGCCTGCTTGTTGTTGATCACAAACAAGATTGTATTTACTGTAATCGCTGATTGCTGTGATGTGGTAGTCATGTTAAGAACATCCTGACACATTCTTGTGTATAGTTCTAGGAGGCCTGTAGCCTATACCTATAGCCTATACCTATATTATTGTTCTACTTGGTAATCATAGTAGGAAACAATTGGCTTTTTATTGTAGCAAAAACGTGGATTACAGTAGCCTATGTGAGACTTTTCCACTATTGAGGTTGGCCATATTATCAAGTTATCAAAAAAGTCAACCAAAGAACAAGATTCCTGTACAGGATCTCTCCACTCGTCAAGCATCTTGAAACCCCTAACAGGAGCTAGCTGAGGTAGCTAGCACATGATTTCTTTGACTATGCAAGCATCTCTTGGAAATCCTCAAATACCCTTAAAACAAGGCTTCAGACTTCCCAAAACAAACTTGCCAGGCTACTACTTGGTCTCACTCCCTGAACTCACCTCACCCCTGCCCATTTTAAAAGACTGGAATCTTTTTTGGTTGGTCTTGACAACAGAGTACACTGGATCTTGCAATCGTCTGGTTTACTAGCCTGGTGAGCCAGACTACTGGTTTACAAGATTTGCATAAGCCTCCAAGATGCCCATCTACCTGTCTAAATACATTGCAACAAAGTTCACACTTGCAACATCAGAGAGATCTCAAAAAGCATGTCCAATCCAGATTCAGCTCAAACAATTGATTCAGTTAATGCTGCTCCTATGCCACTAAAATGTAGATGAATCCACTTTATACCTGACCATAATTTGAGAAATTTGAGCAAGTAGACCTATATTATGTTATTATTATTTTTAAAAGTCTTTAAAAATAGAACTACAAAATATATAATGGTTAATTTATTTATGAAAAAAATCACATCAGAGATGAAAGTTTTCTGCCCTATAGAGTATCTCATTGAAGAGATGGACTGCCTTTGGACTGTTTTCTTTACACACAAGCAATTATCATAGAGAGAACTTTCTCAGGAGCCTCTTTACTCTATAACTCAATCGCTCCCTGAAAGCTCTAAATTCAGGAAATGTTTGGAATTCCCTCAAGCATGATGTAATGCTGGGTTGCTATACAGGCGTCTTTATGTTTTTTTCGTAGCCTCTTTAAAAAATATTACAGGTTTAAACTAGCTCCCTGTGTAGCATGTTCTTGGCAATGTCAAGCTCACCTCAAATGTGCAGTAAACTAATGTACATTTGTATTCATTGTGTCTGTTTTAAATAAGCCAATGTTTCCTACCAGATTTAACATTCATGTGATCATTTATGAAGCGCTCTAACTTTTAGGTTAGAGATAATGTCGTTGTAGCAGGCTCCAAATGTGCTACAGTGCTGAATAAAATGGTTCGGATAATTATTATGTGGGTTTGATTACATCATTCATATTACTTTGACTTTCCCATTAATGTTACATTCTCTTAAAGCTAAATAGAGTATGAAGTCTACATTCCCTTATCACTAAATAGCAGATACCACTGAGCACATAAAAGGTTAAATAACTTCTTGCTGATGAGCTAGAAAAGCCAAGTCCTCGTGAAACAGTATGCCTCAGCAAGAAAGCATTGTTTCCTTCAGACAGAGATTCCACTTGAGGTCAGACTTTTAATTGCCTTATTTTAAAACAAGATGTAAGGAAAGACACTCTTCACTTTAATTGACTGAGACATCCAAAGTTTGAATTGTTTTTTCTACAGAATGTCAGGGGTATGGGGATGTACTGTAGTTCAGTCTTCAAACTACTTGCACAGTTTATGGTTGTAGTAGAGAACCTTTAACCAGACCATGTTGGGGATATGTAACTATTCTGTATATGTACATGCAAATTGCACAATTATTTCTATGTTCACAGTTCTATTTCTAGAACTATTCAAATATGAATCACACCTTAGAACACAAAAGAGTTTGTAAATGTAGCATTTCATCCTGACATTTGTTGTTCCTTGCTTGGAAAGAAAAAATACGTTCATCAGGCATCTGGTACCTGAAGTGAAGGCATTGTGCAGGACCCCCTTTTCTTCTGGTGACTCGCCTTTGGTTTCTGGCTCCTACGCACCTGTCCCTGTAGGTGTGCACAAGGCCCTTTTCTTGCAAATACCAACAGATTTGGAACTTTTAAGGAACCTTTAGCTGTAACAACAACTATATACTTCATAATAATAATAGAGATATCCTTCTGATACCAACAATGTTCATGTGAGTTAGATAATTAACTACTAATCCATGGCTTAATACAAACTCCATTCTAATGGCAATTCAGTTTGTTGTTAATTACAAAATTAAATAGAAATACATTTATGCACAGTAGTTTTGTACAGTATGTATGTAATACATGTTGGCACAGCCCCTAGTATCTACTGTTGTGTTCAAGATGGTCTTCATGGTTACAGTATTTGTTTAGTGTAATGGAGACATATTATGGAAGTGACATTATAATAGGCTTGTAATGAATACCAGGTATCTGGTCTCTCCTGCAGTCGTCTGCAAGAACCCAGATCTTTCTGCCAGAACCCTTAGAAATGTAATCACTATAAATCTGATTGAAGCTGATGAATAGTGGAGAGAGCAGCCTGACGGCAATGATATTTTATATGACTTATAAGCCTGGGCAGCCTGGGTGCTTCTTATGACGATTTTGAGAAGCAACAGCTCGATGTCCACATTCTTGTACATCGCTACAAATTATAAGCATCCCATTGCACAGATACTAGTGAGAATAAAGCATTGGGGTCTACTTGTTACATACTAGTCAATTCTAGTCTTGTGCCCATTGCTCTTACATGATGGAGGACATACCCACTCAGCCCACAGCGGAGGGCAAAGGCTGTGGGCTTCTTCCTCCCGTGACTCACATGACCACGATGCCTACTTACACTGACAAGAGTGGCGAACCAAATGCACACCTTACTTTAGTTCAGTAATTAAAGTCACATGTGGTGGGTGTGTAAATATCCCAACCAGTCATCTGGTCAGGGGCCACTGTATCTAAGAGACCGTTGCAATAACAATAGTGAAGTCGGGCTGACATTGTTTTGCCCTTTGCATGAAACACTGCAGCTCCACCCCCACTCAGAGCTCCAGCTCTCTCTTACTCTCCTTTTATGAGACGTCAGTATGTCCTGGGTCTCAGGCTGCCCTGCCAGGACTCATAAGAACAGAATTGTCTGTATGTATTGTTTATGGCAAGGCAGGGACCACTTGTCATGCCAGTGCTTTTTTTTCACTCAATGGAAATGTAATTCCTCTCATAACGGGCAGCTTTTGTATAGTGGTACCGGATACCCCTTTAGCCCCGATTAGTTTACTGATGATTTCTCCATTGCTAATTCAGTTCAGCATTCGGCATTGGCAGAGTCACTGAATCCTAATTAAGATATTTTACGTAAGCTAGTGTGTGTGCGCGTGTGCACGCATGTTTGTGTGTGTGTTTTACATGTCATCAAATTGTAACTTATTGCCAGACCATGGAGGCACTAGCCTAGAATACTTATGTCAATAACCACCTGACTGACTGACTGCTTGTTGAAAGACCTGTATGGCAATCACTCTCTCATGCAGTGAACAAGCAGGAGCCGGTTACATCTAGTTAGTATGCACAGACCTAGAAGTGTCACTTAAACCTTGAGGAAACATGAAACATGAGCAATAAAACTGAAAAACCTGGTTGCACCAGAATATTATGTTTCTACATATGTCCATTCTTTTTTATTTTTGTGATTGATTATTTTGTTTGTTTATAACCAAAAGGTAATTATCACTTCGTGTCTATTTAGGTATTTTTGTAAAAAGTAAAAATAGAGGACAGAGGAGATTACAATACCCTGCTATATATCACTGCAGATTTGTAAACAAGAATGCATACAAGTACAACCATTACAGTGTCATACTCATTTTACAATGAGCAAGCTCTTATATTCAAATGGCAAACTGGACTAGCTTTTACTACAATCACAGATATGGAGTTGTATTCTGCTTTATAACAGCACATGGCCTTTGCTAATTTATAGTAAATTAATAACACAATTCAAAACAATATTTCATTTACTGATTAATTTGAGGCAGCAGGACTCTCAGGAAGTAGAGTGGCCATCTGGAACTGAAGGTTCCTGGTTTATTCCCAAGCCTCTCCTGCCATCATATCAAAGTGTCCTTGAGCAACACACTGAACTCCTCACTGCTCCAAGCAAGCAGGTTGGTGCAATTGTCTTCACTATTGCTGTGTGAATGTGAAGTATAGCCTACATTGTAAAGTGCTTTCAGTAGTCACAAGACTATATAAACCACATTATAAATGCAAGACCATTAACATTCATTTATGAAACAATGAATGCCTCCATATCCAGTTTACCAGCCCCTGACACCAGAATAGAGCAGGATTCTTAATAGGACTGGTTGTTAAAGATCTCTAACTTTAACAACCGGTCCTATTAAGAATCCTATTGTTATCCATTATTGTTTCCTTTTCCTTTGTCAGAGCGTCAGAGTGGTTTCCCACACTACAAAGGCAAAGAGATCATGCACGGTATTCTTTTATTTATGTCCTTACGGTGAGTATCATTGTGCACCGTAAGGGGTCTCTACTCACTCAGGGTCTGAGTGGACTATAAGCCGAAATGTAAAGCAAAGAGACATCTGGTTTACATGAAGTAAGCCTCAACTCTTATTTCTCACAGCAGAGCAGAATGAACATAGCCAAGGATCAGCTTGGCTACGTTCCCCCAGGCACATATTTCTTCCCACAGGAGACTCCGCTTGTATGGCATGGAACTAAACCTGCTTGCTTGAGCACACTATACTATAAGTACCATGACATTCACTTCCCTCTGCCTCCGATAAGACATAAAAACAACGCAGTGGGGTGGACAATGAGACTTGGATTTCAAAGGAATTGATGTGATCAGATTTGTTTGTTCATTCACTGTGATAGAGTTACTGTGTTTGCACAGTGTCAGTCTGGCCAAAAGGCTTGCAAAATCACATTGTGTAATGTTACATATGTAGGCTTCAAAACAGATGCATCCTTGAATAAATGCAATGGGATTGTCATCCTGGGATGACTGACATTTATCTTCCACGTTCACCCTTATTGCCACAAGATGTAGTGGGCTGGAGGTTGAAAAACAGTGCGTGATTGTTCATAGCTCAGCATTAATGTTGGTTTTGGCCATTCTAAATATATATTCCCAGGGGTGTCCTGGATATACTGAATGTGTTAGAAGGTAGAGAGAGAGAGGAGAATCATCACTCAGTCTGGGTACAGCCAGGTCGCTCAATGGAAATAATGATTTTCATCTGAAAATGTGTCACATGTAACAAAGTATAAAGTTGCACAGAGGATCCATGTTGCTTGGGAAGCCAGTGTGCTCAGGAGCTCATCACTACAGGATGGGTGTGCTGCTGTGACTTTCTGTGGGGATAATGATCACTCCTCTGCACATTATTCCACTCCCTTGACAAACAAGAATCCCTCTGTCTGAACAATAGAATAAAATAATCTTGCACAGGACAATTTAACTGCAGTATATGCGCTGTGCAAAAATGATCGGATTTGAGTGTCGACTGTTGAAGCATTATTTGCAATGCAGTATTTGTGAGGTTTATTTTTCCATCCATATTTCTTCAATCTCATACTGGAGCCATTTAACAATATTTTAAATACCCTCTCAACTACTGTATAATGTGGTGGTTACTATAAAAGTGAGTTAATGGGTTACTGACTGTGATGCATTTTGTTCTGGCTTTCTATATAGAATCTGTTAATTGCGGTCGCATTTACTACATGAAAATGTGCATTTCCCATCTGTCCATCCGTCCATCACCCCATGCCTCCATATATGGCAACATGTGGCATTGTCAGGGATGGAAATCCCTGATGTCATCAATATTGGCCAACGACTATACTCCTCCAGCCCTTATCTCTGGAGTTGAGCTGTTCATTTCATGTCTCCCTTTTGACTGGTACCTGCTTGTCCATTCAAACGGGCCTCCACCAAAGTTGTTAGTGCAGCCGTGCCCAACATCCAGCGAAAAGCTAGAGCTCTCAACATGCCCGAAAAGTAAGGCCTGGCCCTACGTGGGCCCTCTTCAAACCCTGTACACTCAAGACACTGCCCCCACTGTCACCGTTAGATCTCCATATGACAATTCCATATGTTGATCTGATTAGATCATTACATTAGATCGTCTTTATGATCTAAATGTCTATTTAGCTTAATTAGTTCAATGTTATTTAAAGCAAAATTAACACAATTTGCACCAACTAGTCAAACAGAATCTGCAAGATATTATACAACCTTTAGAGGGAGCCATTCATCATATTATTGTACATTCTGAGACCTGCATTAGAGGTCATGTTAATGAACAAATTTGCAATAGATCTTTGTTCAGAGTCAAATGGGATTTGGTACTTTAAAAAAAAAAATGCATTAATACTGCTACTCTGTATACCAAATGTCTATCAAATGTTTTGTTAGATTGATGGAAGGTGAATCTCTGTCCTGAAATGAATTAGAATTCTGGTTCACTAAGGTTTCTTTATCACCTTTAGCTTATATTGCAGGGGCATTGGGGCATGGAGAAATGCTCAACCCATTGAATAACTTTTCATTCTGCTGATTCTATCTACATCATTCATAAAATCTAGGTCACATGGTGTATTTGTAGAAGCACTAAGCAATTGCAACCATATATATCTTGCAGTTACACATCCTAGCTAGAGATCCTTCTCGGGGAGTTGTGCCTTTCAAGCAGCGTATGGGCACCTTTTGATGAGATAGAGATAGAGATGGTAGAGGTTTTGTAGGACTGTGTGTAGCTTCTGGAGTGTTGAGATGGAATGTCATTTGCATTCCTCAGAGCTCTAGGAGGAGAGTGAGCAAGGGACGGAGAGAGATACAGAGAGAGAGAGAGACACGCTGGAGGAGGGTCAGCCTGCAGAAACGGCAAGCTACTCTTTGTGCATGGCTGCTTAGCTCTTACTTACAAATGCAAAATGCATTAGCACACAACACACATGGAGCATAACAGGAATTGAGTTTTTAAACTACTTTAATAGATTCTAATGTATTAAACTGGCTGGTGTATTGGTCAAACACTAGAGTGACGAATGAAATGTTGTTGTGTTGTAGTGCTTCCCTGGCTGCTGCTGCAGCTGTTGTTCAACACCAGCTGTTGTTAGCTACTTACTGTAGATTAGTCTCAGAGCACCATGCTCTGCACTGGAATCAGGGCATCACCTGCTCTGGTCTCAACATGCATCACATGGCTTTCTCTGGTGTTCATGGAATTGACCAGAAATGTCAAAATACACAGATGCTCATTAATATCAGATCATTAATTCCACAGCAGTACTCATCGTGTTATTTTACTTTCCAGAAGGATTGGAATGTGCACAAAAAATAGATAATGTACAAGATCACAATGCTGTAAATTATCCCCACTTAAACCCTATAGTAATACCTGTTCAAGTGGTTTAAAAAGTCAGATAGTTTCAGTTTGCAGTAGAAAAAATCGGTCAGGATTCCTCTACCTAACATCGCCCTCCAGTTGGTTTGTTATTGTCTTAAAAGATTGCTTCCTGTTTATAAGGCAAAGGCTTGCTGAATATATCAGCACGCTGGACTGTGATAACAAACTAGCTCATTCCGGCACTCCAGGAGGCAAAATGCGTCCCACACACTGCCCGCACACTACTTCTATTAGAGCTTTAGGCCTACATGACATGTTTTATAGTGTGCAGCAAGGCTTAAAATTGCTACATAATAAATAATGTACAGTTTGTGCAGATTCCTTAGCTGGGCCCTGCTTGAGTTGGAATATTTCTGGATAGGACAGAATTCACAAATTAGCCACATGTAGGCATGTAGTCATGGTTTGTTCTACAAGTAGGTTATACAATGTAGTAATGAACACGAAGCATCTACCCAGCTGCCTAGATCAATTCAGTTAACCTAATTAAATATAAATAAATAAATAAATAAATAAATAAATAAATAAATAAATAAATAAATAAATAAATAAATAAATAAATAAATAAATAAATATAATATCTGCATTTATTTGTATTGGCTGCCCATGTGTTACTTTGCAAATTTACATTCATGCCAATTATAAATGAGGGCCCTCCTGACAGCAATTTATCATAGATTATAAAAGTATTGTTTATAATATGCAGCAAAAAATAATTGTATTGACTCGGTCTGTTTTATTTTGATTTTTATCGATGTGACTAAACAGAGTGGAATGGGTTTCTGAATCACACTGTAGCTACTCTTTTCCCCTGAGCCCCGCCCAGCCCATGGATTGCATTTCGTCCACTCTCAGTATGTGTGCCGTGGGTTAGGTGAAGGAACTTGTGTGTCCTCACTCCTCGATCAGTTCTCTTGGGTACATTAGGATGTTGATGACAGACACAGTCAACATTTGTAAGCATGCATAGTGAGCTGTGGAATCTCTCCAGAAAACCGGGTCGTTCGTGAACTTTTAAATTGCACTTTGCAGAGAGAGCGCATCATATCGTCTCCAAGACTCCATTTAAAGTGCGCGTCCGTCCGTGGAGAATCTATCGATGTCATCTGGCCATGGGGGACCCCCATCTGGACAGGGACATCGCTTATCTTGTGAGTAGGATCAATTTGTGCGTATCTGGTGGCGCCACGAGTTTACTTGTAAACTTTGAGTGTAAACTTTGCTTAAGTTTAATAGCCTAATACTATGAGAATGTTGTTTTCTCACGCAGCCTGTATTTTATACCGCGTCGTACGACGGTTTCCCCCCAGGCCGTCGGACGCGCTGTGGGAGTGTATGATCTTGTATGGATCGTTATCAACGCATTCTTCAGAAAACCCACCACTACTAGGCTACTGTCTGGACCCTTACGTTAGCCCGCGGACCCTATCAGACAGGGGACCCTCATGAGAGGGGATTTTCACGACTATGATTTTCTGATTGAATACTTTATTGGCAGAATTTTCAGCCCCGGGTACAGTCAGTGAGTCAGACATGACATATGGCCTCTTCGGCAAATCATTCAGACCAGAGTACATCAAACACACGACCCGTTTAAAGGGGAACTCCACCCATTTTCAACATTTCAACATTAATGACATTTAATATGTCATTAATATACCTTATATGTTGTGTGGACATGATAAAAAAAAGTTCCCCCAATTCTGTATTTCCTAAAAATGGAGGTCTGAAAGAAAAATCATTAACGTGGTGAAATACATCTGATGACATCATCAAGATGTATTTCACCATGTTAATGATTTTTCTTTCAGGCCTGCCTTTTGTTTACAAACTATCATTTAGCTGCCCCCTCCTGGGGTTGCTCAAGGACCCCCAGGGCTGTCCCCGGACCCCACTTTGGGTGGGAAGCTTTCTGCCCTTAGTATTTGTTATGGAGCCTGCATGCTGTAATTACACAGACTACATCTCACCAGCACCTTCCTTATTTAGACCTGTTTGACCACTCATGCTACACGTTTTCTGGAGACCCTTGCTTTGTTATTATTTGACTTCCTAGTCTTTGCACTAGAAGCACCTTGAAGGCAAATAAAACAATGGTAAAGACTTTACTGCCCGGCCTTGTCAGGAAGTCAAAAGTACTGAAGTTTAGACAATTGCATTTGTATACTGTAGCAGGGTAAGGGGCGAAGGATGTGAGTCATTGAAGGCCAACCTTTTTGGCATCATTTTCTTGGAAGGGAATACTGTACGTATATGATGTTGCCATAATATGTACAGCAGCAGTGCCACATATCTTTTTCTTATAAGAAAAAGATGCATACATTTGTGAGATTGACTTTTACTGGGCTAATGTGAACCTGTCAACAAATTGTCCACCAGTGATGTATGTGGTGGCTTCAAGTAAACAAAAGTCATCAGCACAACTTTCCAAGTGGCCTCATTAAAGTGGTACTTCACTTTAAAATATATTTGGGATGTCCACAGACATTTTAGGTTACTTGATTTAGTACTGTATAAATGTTTTATATTCACTTTATTAGACACCCCCTTCCTACAGCTATACAAAAGCCGACATGGCTTTTGTCTTTCATGATAGATTCATTGAAAAGACCTGTTCTTTTCTGGTGCCAGATAGCTCTTGTCCATAGCTCTAATTACCTTCATTAGAGCTATGGACCAGAACCAAATATAGTTCTTTAATTCAGTCAGGGTTCTGGTGTGCTTTGGTGTTATTTTTGCTATAAAATGGAATTGCGTTTTTTTTTTTTTTTTTTTTTTTTTTTTTTTTTTTTTTCATTTAGACCTACCTGATTTGGCCTAAATTATAATTGCAAAATGTATTCCAATTAAATTCTAAACTCTGAATCAAGCAACTTAACAACTGATCAGGATGCTCACTGAGGATGCTCAGTAGATGTGAAAATGATCTTAAACATGTTTGAAAGTGAAATATCCCTTTTATATGAAAAATGTCTAGAACTGAACATGTAGAACAGAAGGGGAAAGCATTAATTAATCATATACTCTAGGGCTAGTTATATTTATATTGATGGCAAGCTATTTTGATATTGTGAGTACTAGTATATGTCTGGGATGTTCAATATTGTAATGTGTCGTATTGTGGCACCAATAGCAAAAATAGCCGATGTATGAGCTCACAATACGTACGCCAGTTCATTGCGCCCTCTGCACCTGCATCTTTCTTTAATATGTGGAATGTCCCCTCGATTGATGCCTGTGTGTTTGTCCAAAAACAACAATTTTGTCTGGAAATTCCTCATCTTGTGATATTTTATTTTCCATAATATTATTTTATTCCCAGCCCTAATATCACCTTGATACCATTTTGTGTAATTATGCAGTCAAACTAGAAGTGTTGTAGCCTGGTTAGAAGTGTTGATGTGTTTACATCGTTCTCCACTGGAAAATTCCCAAACGTTCTACTCAATAGCTTCCTTTGCAGAGAGACATGTTCATCACCACAATGGATGTTGCTCAAGTGTGGTTGATTACTCTAATCTTGGCTGTCTATCTCACTATATTGTACCGGTATAAAGTGCTTACTTTTCACCTTTCCGCTCATTGTGGTTTACTGAATGACAGCCAGTGTTGCATTTCAGACCACAATGAATCAAAGGAAGGTAGGCCACTGCCACTTGAAAGTGTGGGCTGGCAGCTCTAGTGGGTGCACTGAATCGTGCATGGCGACAGCCATTGGCGGGAATAGTACAGTGTTTGTTTTGGGTAGTTATTAGATAATAACTTCATCGAACGACTGGTATATCAACTTGTACTTGCCAGATATATTATATTGCATTCCAGTTGTGTTTTAAAAGTAGACATCATTTGTGCCAGTGGTACAAAAGCTGTGCTGCAACAGCTTCAAAATATTAACAGTAGTGAGAATATTAACAGTAGTTTCATATACATTACAGCCTCATATCCTCTCTCTCATCCAGTGTCAACAGTTTCTATAGTGGGTAGTCTCTACACATTTTTTTCTTAACAATTTGAGAATTAATGTGAGTGAATGATGTACTAGAAGCCATATTAAATAAAATCAAGAAAATAATATGATGTCCAAATCTTGTCTACCCACCCATTGTCCACCAACCACTACCACATAGTATCAATTTATTGATAATTAACATTTGTGCTTTCAAGATTTTCAAATTAACCTAGTCCAGAAAAGCCTGGGAACCATTGAGTTGGATAATGATCACAGACTTGTTTAAGCTCAACATAATTGCCAAGGGCCTACCCAATAAACGGACACCTGAGTGAGCGATATGACACATGAAGTGAGTGTTTGAAGTGAGTTTCATTACCTCACACATGAAGTCACACTTACCAGCCTCAGCAGACGCTATTATGATGTGTAATGGTTAGTAAATGCTTAGTAAAATGGACCTGACTTGCACTGTACTCTTTCTCGATCTATACTATAATGTATTAATATTGAGGGGCGCTAGTCGTTCCTATAAACAGCTATAGTACACCTTTTGTGCTAAAGACCAGGATCTCCGCATAAAAAACTATGTACTAAGGATGTGTAAGGCGGCTTTGGGTCCTTTTAAATTATATAAAATTAAAATGTGATTGCTTTAATCCATCTTTTGACAACTCCTGTTGCTAGGAAACACATTGCACACAGCTCCCGGACATGTTTTGGCAGTAGCACCGAGATCGAAAAGTGGTATATGGTATGCCGCTAGTGCCTCAGCGGCATATGCCGGTGGCCCAGCGGCATATGCCGGTGGCTCAGCGGCATATGCCGGTGGCATATGCCGGTGGCCCAGCGGCATATGCCGGTGGCATATGCCGGTGGCCCAGCGGCATATGCCGGTGGCATATGCCGGTGGCTCAGCGGCATATGCCGGTGGCTCAGCGGCATATGCCGGTTCTAGAGTGGTATGCCGCTCGTGTTCCACCGGTACATACCATTTCCCAACGGCAAATGCCGCTCGTTTTAGGGTTAGGGTTAGGTTAGGGTTAGGGTTAGGGTTAGGGTTAGGGTTAGGTTTAGGTTAGGGTTAGGCATATGCCGCTAGGCCACCGGCATATGCCGCTGAGCCACCGGCATATGCCACCGGCATATGCCGCTGGGCCACCGGCATATGCCACCGGCATATGCCGCTGGGCCACCGGCATATGCCACCGGCATATGCCGCTGGGCCACCGGCATATGCCACCGGCATATGCCACCGGCATATGCCGCTGGGCCACCGGCATATGCCACCGGCATATGCCGCTGAGCCACCGGCATATGCCGCTGGGCCACCGGCATATGCCGCTGAGGCACTAGCGGCATACCATATACCACTTTTCGATCTCGGTGTCACTCCATGTTTTGGCACGTGCATCACTTCTGGTCTTAGGGGGAAGTGGAAGGCAGGGTTTATCCTTTATTTTGACTAACTGGTAGCAACATAATTGTTAGAGGTACACTTGTTGGCCCGGCCGGTGGCCTGGTGAAAAAGCAATGCAAAAACAAAATATCTATATCGTACCATTTCAAACCAAGGCAGACTTGCCAATTGTAGCATTGATTAATGAAGACAATTAAGTATTAATATAATTTCCCTTGTGCACAGTTACTGGTATGTGAAATGAAAAGTGGATGTTATAATAACCCATTTACGAAATCTGTTCAGGCATTCCACTAGTGTGAGTATATGGGAGTGGAGAGTTTCATCATATCAGATATGAGAGGTATGCTATATTCCCACCAGGATCTCCTTCATTTGATGGAATGGTGGTCCCTTATTGGCCAAGGTTCCCACCGACATGCCGATTTGCACAGACGTGATGTCCATTAATTGTCAAAAGCATTATAGCCCCGATAAATATCCCAATAAACATGGATATCATCATCATGTATATCAAAAAATGAGCAAATTCACTTCCTATTGGTTTAATTGAAATCAGATCCCCAATTAGAACCCATCTGGAATTACTGTAACGGTGGCTGTGGCTTAAGTTACAGATCAGCCAATATGTCACTCAATGCAGCTCAGAGTCACTTCAATTGTACGGTTTATTTATGTCATGCTGGTGAACCAGTACAGTAGGCCTGTTACAGGTAGCATTCAGGTAATTTAAGGATTTGGCATCTTTCCTGAATATTTTCCACTGGATCTTAAGCAGAAATGACTGGAATTGAAAGTAGAAAAGGTCCGCTTCCTTCACTCCACTTCTTTCTTTCTTTCTTTCTTTCTTTCTTTCTTTCTTTCTTTCTTTCTTTCTTTCTTTCTTTCTTTCTTTCTTTCTTTCTTTCTTTCTTTCTTTCTTTCTTTCTTTCTTTCTTTCTTTCTTTCTTTCTTTCTTTCTTTCTTTCTTTTAGTGTTGATGAGCTGATATGATAAATGCTGGACTTCTGTGTACACATTTGGTCTGAAAACATCCACTATGTGTCTCTTGGGGCTCTTTGTGGTTGGCCAGTGGCCACCCTTTTTTCCTGATCCTTTCCTTCATCTTTTCTTTTTTGTTTTTTTACTCAAATGCTTATGCACATTGTGGCTTGATTGCAGTAAACTGGGGTTTTACTGTGGAGTCATATCTTTGATCTGCTTCAGCCGGGCACACACATGAGAAGATGCAGTGCTGACTGATGTGGACTGTATTCTGAGTCCGTAGTTACATTTTTTCAGTAGTTTCCATAGTTTCTCGGGTTTTAGAGTTTTACTTTAATGATGCTTCCGTGGACAGGGACTGGAGCCAGGCTAGGCCTGTTCTCCACTTGAAAGGCAGTGAACCTAGCACACTGGATGTTGATGAGAACGGGATGTAAATGAAGCTCAATCAAACAGACTCCTCTGTAAAATTTACCCCATTTCTCACTCCTTTTGCCTTCCCACATTGGTTATACTGTATGTTGTATGATTGTACACATTATCCTTTAAGACTGTCATCTGACCCAAGATACAAACCCCCTGCTCGCTTGGATACTCGAGATATTGATTTTATGAGCTTGAGGTAGTACTACTTGTCAACCATCATGACCAACATTCCTCAAACCTATACAGATCAGCTAGTTACATTGCAATATTGTACTAAAACAACATGGGGTACGGGGACTCAGACCCTGTAAGTCCGAGAGTATTATAAATTGAAACAAATGATTCCATTTGTACACTCTGTGTTAGAATAATGATTTGGTCAAAATAATGATTTAAATAAATTCAGGATTACATCTCTAATCATTCTGTTTAATATGTTTTTGTGAATGTATTATTTGGAAAAATGTATGTAAATTGGTGGCTTAGTCTGTGACCGTGGAACCTATGCAGTAAAATCACCAATGTTGTATTTAGCTCTCTATCTGTCTCTGTGATGCAAATAGGTTTTCAGTGTATTGGGGTCCTTGGGCATTTTATGAGTCCTACTTTAATGATGTTAAGATCGAGTGCAGTATTGTATCCCAGGACCCCTGGAGGGTGACTTGATTGTGTGAATTTGCATCCTTTCTCAGCACTAATGATGCAAGATGAAGGCTATTTACATCACTATACCATGGGTCATGTCATTTGGTCATCACTAATACTAATACTCAAACAAACAATGATGAAATTAATAACAAAATAAGAACACCCGAGCTCCATGCATGGCACATTACATAATTAATAATTATGCAATGTAAAGTGAAATACGATTTGGGCCTCTTAACAGGAGTCCGAGATTGCCTTCTACTCAATGCTTTAGAAACAAACTGTGCCATCTTCAATAGTGATTAAATTACCACTCTAACTTTTAACCATCTTCCCAGAATAGTCCAGGCGTTTATTGCTGCATCACATAAAATAATGGAATTCTGGCTCAAATCATCATAAAGTGTACTATAAAACATTAGATGGAATTCATTTTCGACTTCATTCAGGTCACATACATTGCACGTATTCTATACTCTTCTGGCACAACTGAGAACCGATCTACCTCAATAGGAAGAGGCAGAATACATACTGTGCTGTCAGCTAAGCACACAATGACTGACAGCAGGTTTTCTTTTTAAAATGTATTGGCCATATGGTTCAGTAAGAAAACACTGCTTCATCTGGACATAATGGCCTAAGTTTTGGATTTTTCTTTGTAATTATGTTGTAGAAAATAGTTTTAGTTTCAACATATTAGTGTTAATATAAAGCATACATGTATTTCGCATGCCTTGAAATCCTCTGGGTTTTAGTTTTACTCCACGTATGCACTGTACAAGTAGAACCAAATTGTACTGGATAAGGTTCTATTTGCCTCTATTCTCATAGTTGCTTTTCTGCTTTTGATGAAAGGTGCCATTTGCTGTCCATGGTTAAACTAACACTGAGAATTTTTGTCTGTGTACTAGTTCATTACTGGACCTAGGCTGCCCTGAGCGAGATTATCTTGATGGCGCTTTGGATACTAATTAATGAAGATATTATTTCTTATTCTCTATCTGGGAAATCAGCCAAGAGCTACAATGTAGGAGTAATTGCGTGTGAAAGAAGATTATTACATTTGCACATAGAGTACTCACATCCTTTTTTTTTTTACCACTGAACAGAAAACAGATTATAGCCTTGCTCAAGGGCAGTTCATTGGTGGTGCTGTCGTAGCCTCTGTCCCAGGCTTACTCATCTGCAAAGAAAAAAGCCTGGATACAACCAAGGCCGCGAGTCTATCAGCCTGGATTTGGTGGTACTTACGCCAATCCTGCAACTTCCGCTGATTGCTTCAACAGCATGTCTTGCTGTCGAGGGGTGATTTGTGATCAAATGGTCACATGTGCAAGTGGCTGTTGCCTGAAGTCTGAAGAATATATGCAAGTCAAATATGTCAATTTGCGATCGTCCTGCAAAACATGCACATATTAATTCTATACAGCTACTTTATCAACTGCAACAGGCCTAATACTTTCCTAATGGGCAAAGTGACTTTACGGTATAAGGAGTATCCAGTTACTGCATGACTTTGCTGGATCAGAGGCTGTTTAATCTCTTGCATGTACTTTACAAGGAGATGCTCTCAGTTCCAACATTTCAGATTAGATTCTGTGCCTCTAGACTAGTGGACCTCAAACGTTTCCCAAATGAATATTTGGACCTCTAGGGGCCCTTGGACCCCACTTTGAGAACCTCTGCTGCTCATATTTTCTACTCTGTAATGCTGCAGAACTTGTTTCTTAGATGTTTGCGCTCTATTCTAGGATTTGAATGTGTGTTTGCTCAGTGATTAGCAGAGTGATCAATCATTCAAGAAACAATTCCGTATTTAAGCCATGATCTACAGAGATACTTCCTGGTGTTTGAATTGATCTGAGACTAGAACAACCACTAAAGTCTCAATTTATTGCTTTCCTTGAACAACAAAGCTCATTTTTTGAGGATTTTGAGGAAGCATGGGTGGAACTGAGATGTTGCATTTTATTGATCAACATTTTATTGGGTACCATTTTACATTAAACAAGCATTTTTAGGGAGCAGCAAAATAATAAAAGACAAAAGCAATTAATGATATTTAAAGTGAACACAGGGACTACACAACAATAACAATATTATATAGTACATAACAACAGGCACAAGATGCATTGCTAGTGTGTCCAAGATAGATGATGGCGTGTTATGACCAGCGCAGCGTACTAGTGAACAGTATTAAGCCATGGGTGTGTTTTGGTGGTGTTTCATTAATTAAACCAATATGTAAACCTAGGCACATTGTGAACCTCGTAGGCGGATGGCACATCTTAATCCCAATAACGCGTTGCTGTCTGTTAGGAAATGTGTGTGTTGTCAATGTACACTTTGAATTAAGACTAAAAGCTGGTGTAAATGCCAAATGCTAAATCCGTGCTTTAGACGGCAGTGTTTGTTCTCTTAATAGCCTCCAGACCACACCTAATTTTAAATAGGCGCAAGATTATTTGGTATTTGGTTTAGTGTAGACAACGTGGGCACTGTGTCTAAAAAATACAATAGTGTCTGTTTGGAAGATATCAATTATAATGGCGCTGCACATTTGCGCAATTTGATGTTATTCCACTTTAAGAATAGATTAAGAAGGGCAGTATATGTATACGGTATCTGCTTGGAGTAAGTTAGGGGAGTAAGTTTTTACAGCTAGAACTGGTTATGGTAATGGTTAGGGAGATATGCTATGAATGTAATGTAATGCAATGCCCCCAAAATGCAAATTAACGTGTGTGTGTGTGTGTGTGTGTGTGTGTGTGTGTGTGTGTGTGTGTGTGTGTGTGTGTGTGTGTGTGTGTGTGTGTGTGTGTGTGTGTGTGTGTGTGTGTGTGTGTGTGTGTGTGCGTGCGTGCGTGCGTGTGTGTGTGCGTGTGTGTGTTGTCCTCAGGGTGATTTCACGTGGAACAGCGTGTCAGGACGTACTGTTGGCCTGAAGCCGGTCCCACTGCAGAGCCTTTCTGAGCTGGAGAGAGTTCGGCTACGGGATGTCGCCTTCAACCGATTACTCCAGGATTGTGACCTGGGCTGCCAGATCACCTTTCCTAAAGGTGTGTGTGTATGTGTGTGTGTGTGTGTGTGTATGCGCGCGTTTGTGCGTGCGCGCACACATGCCCGCGTACGGTGAACATTGTGCACAAACAATCAGTAAATCATACAGTACATACTGTCACTCACTGTAAAATCCACATAAGTCATTTAACTCACCCAAAACTGCTTTATTTTCTATCAATTACACACCCCATGAGGCACTTTTAGGAATGTGACAAAAATCCAATAATTAGATGACCGGTGGATTCTCCAGTAGGAGACTGAATTGACACCTATGGGTCATCATTGAAAATGTGGACCACTGGAGGTCCAGGAAGGAATTGCATGTGGTCCCATACCATGCGGTGAGAAACATAGAGGAACACATTCCTAATATTGGAGTAATGCACTGGACTACTTTAGCTGTTGCTCAACCAGTGGTCGATTACAAATCGTTACTTTCCCACATTAATAAAGGTATGTTCTGATGAATTGCAAATGGTGCTTTTTAATGTTTCGTAGCAGTATCAATCAATCAAATTTAAGGGACTGCTGCAAACACATGGATCATCAGTGGTTCACGGGCCACCAGTTGAAAACCCCATACAGCTTATTTGAATGTACACATTGTTATTTTAACAATGCATCTATAGTATATATGGGAGAGTATGTTAATGCAGTTAGCACATCTGCAGTAGGGTGGAACTGGTCTCCCTCCCATTGGAGAAACGCCGCTGTCAGATAGATAGGATAGCTACTGGTTGTAACGCAGCACTGCCTCAAGTTCATAAGTGAACTATCTCCCCTGGTCAAGCAGGGACTGTCTATTGGCTGAGGTGTAGACATTCGAACACCGGTTCGAAATTCCTGGTAGGACATAATAGGATTTCAACAAAGCAGGATTTCAACAAAGCACACAGATGTCACTTGTCCTCTTCTCTATACAACCATTTTCCATTTAGTGCATGTCAGTGTTTCACAAGCTTGTCACAGCATGCCTTGACAAACATGAGTGAAACTCTTCCAGTCTTGCTGGTTTTATTGTGATTTTTTTTTTTTCAGCTTGAATGGTACATTAGTTTTTGATATGCAGGGCGATAGACGACAGATTGCGGTGGTGAACCCTTGTTTCTCAGCCATATTTTCATGGAATGAGGTTGTCTTTCTTCACTGTGATCTGTTTTGTGTCAGCCTTTTTCCTCTGCCATACATCACATTTCCTCATCGGGGGGAGGGTTCACTTTCTGCTGTTGACATGATACATGAAACCTCATTTAAGCCTGCTCCGTAATTCGTCATCCAATTGGTGGTGTTGCATGCCGAAACGCGCCAAAATTAGCCAATCTACAAGCTTGTTGTGAGCTTGTAAAACGACTTTTTGATGATTTTTGTTTGTAATAAAACATACACGTGTGCGCATGCGCGCACACACACACACGCACGTCGCGCGCACACACACACACACACACACACACACACACACACACACACACACACACACACACACACACACACACACACACACACACACATTTCAGTCCTGAGGATTTCATAAGACCATTTAACGAGATCAGTGCAGAATTGAAAAAACAGCAACATTTTTAGTCATGATTTTTTGTTACTTTTATACAGTACATATACATACATACACTGTATATATACACACGGCTGGTCATTGGAACTGTTAGGGACTGCTCAAAAACACGTGTGGCATGCGTGTGCGTGTTTGTTTGTGTGTCTGTTTGTGTATGCGTGTAGACTGGATGCGTAGGTGTGTCTTGGGTGGGGAGGGGGTGCGAGGGCTGCGTGTTCTCTTCAAGTGTCTTTTGAAACAGCACTTGTAGGTTTCATAACTTAACCCTTTTCCATTTACATGTGGATTCCTTTTGAATAAGGAAGGATCTAGGTCATGGTATGCACGGGCATGCCTTTATTCAGGTACTAGCATTGAATAGAGAAACTCTATAAATTAGGATTGACATTCCAGGCTTTCATCTCTTGACATAAATTACATTTGGGTTGTCTACTTTGGCCTGCTTTCTTGAACTTTGTTACAGTTTGGGAAGGTAGGACAAGAACATTGTGTTGTTTAATATGTATGCATGCTTTATTAAAGGCGTTCACCTCTTTTCAGATTGCCACAAGCGTAAGAAGTCCCTCCGGAGAAAGTTGGATTCATTATCCAAAGAGAAGAGCAAAGACAAAGGTAATGGGAATCTTGGTGTGACTCCTTCTCATCAATATGTCCCAACCTGCATCCCAATGTGACATTCATTCATCGTCATGCTTACATCATGATGTAATGGCAGTGATGAGAAATCTTTTGTGCTACTTTTCCTCACAGTCCGATAAGACTGGCCTACGCGGCACAGTCCGCGATAATATTATTGTTAGTCTTTCCAGGCCAGTGAAGATAAACACAGCCGCTTTTTAGGATGGTGGGATAGAGACGTGGTCTTGCCGGACCCTCGTTTCCCCTGTCCAGATGGGTCTTGTTCAATCTTGAGTGGTGGAAAAAGTACTCTAGACATACTCTGTTACAAGTCAAAGTCCCAAATTTAAGATCTACAAAATGAAAATGTACTGTAATAAAATCATTAATGTAATTAAAGTACCAAAGGTAGATAGCACTCTATGTTTTAAAGGGGAGTGTTTTATGCCATATTTTCCCCAGTGTATTTTTATACCCCAAAAGGTTGTTAGAGATTGTTTAGAAATATTGGGACATCTGTGATTTTCTGTGTGTCTGAATGGTGGTGCCTGAAAAGGACTCTCCCAGATGCTTTACTATGACATATATTAAACAGTATCATATGCAGGGGCAAATTTGCATAGCCCTTCCCCTTTGAAGAGATATTTCACTTTCAAAAAACTTTTAGTCATTATATCATCTACTCTAGCTCATGTGAACACCCCAGATACAGTAGTTCATAAGTTACTTGATTCAGAAACTGTTTGGAGTGTTCACATAAGGCTGAGTAGACAATAAAATCACAAAACCTTTTTCTTTGAAAGTGAAATATCCCTTTAACTTTGCCTCCACCCAACCTTTAGGCATTGGTATGCATGGAATCCACACCCCTTTTCAAAGAAGCCACAATGAAACTGACTGAAACCAGGTATATTATGCATATTCTAATGAGACAGGCAATAACAATGAGCTGGGCGAAGGGAAGCAGCCAAAATGGGTTGGCAACTGCAGCCAAAATGGGTTGGCAACCTGAAATATGAAAAATAATTATGGTATCATAGTGGTTACTTATGCTACAGAGTGTCTAAAATGTGATTGAAAGGCAACATATTTATACAACATATTTGATTTTAACTTGATGGTGAATCACCTTTAATTCCACGTTTGCAATTGTAAAAAAATATATATATATATTAGAAAATTGCCTACCGTATCTACCCTATATTTTCAACCGCTATTTTGTATATGGGGCTGAAGTAGTTACTGTATGTTTTACAATAATAATAAAAAACTACAACGTAACTAGTAGTAGTTTTCACATAAATCTAGTTGTGTAAAAGTGCCTTAAAGTACTTGGAATTAGATAAATAAAGTGCAAATAGCTCACACTTCAACTTAGTTAAATGTACTCGTTATGTGTTACGTTCCATCACTGCTTGACCCCCCCCCCCACCAGTTCGTCTGTCCGTCTGTCTGTTCAGCTGGATCTGGTTTTCTCACACTCTCCGCCTGGTCAAGCCATTGACAGTGGGAAAAGGCACTCTTTGATCCGTCCGGACGGAACTGTGTGTGGCGCTTGCTGGAGCAGACGCACTCCGCTGTTTACACCCACAGAGTGAAAATACACAGTCAAGTATCCTCCAGAAAAAAGAGGCTAGAGAGCCTGCTAGCCTGGGCCGGAGCTACCGCTCTCCCTGGGCCCAGCTGTGAAAATGCGACGCTGGCAGGAATGTGGGGGCTTCTCTGTCAGCGGGGGGTGGGTGGGGGGCTAACGGTCAAGGGAATAACAAAAACAATCTTGAGAGGTGGCCCCGTCGTCATAGTCCTGTCCTCGAGGCATGGCCAGCCCCGGTTCCTCTTCTCTCTGTGTTTATAGAGACACATCAGAAAGTATGTGTGTTCGCTCTGACGCTGGAAATCGGATACGCGGTGGTGGGATCGTATTGTTTTTGTTCGGCTGTGCAGTTGTTGCTGGCAATGTTGAGGGGGGGCAATGGGGCATGTTCATTCTCACTTTAGGGTTCTCCCACAAACCACACAGCACAGTGTTGGAACACAAAAACAGCACATATAATAATAATAATAATCATAATCATCATCATAATAAAGGCACTAATACTGCAATATAGAAATACTCTGTTACAAGTAAAAGACTGACAGAAAAAAAATATTGGCATCGAAATGTACTTCAAGTAGAATGAGTAAATGTACTTGAAATTATGCAGAATTTCTAATTTCCAGTTTCCAGCCTAAGGCGTCTCGACCCGGGGGTTGAAAACCGCTGCTATACTGTGTGTATGTGCACACCCTCCAAACAGTAAATGTACTTAATGAGTTTACCCCACTGGTCCATAGACGCAGCGCTGTGACCTTTTCTTGTCTCCCTGCACTTCACTGCCCCCACCACAACAGAGGCTCTGCCCCAGGCGTTTGGAATAGCGCTCTCCCAGGTCATATCCAATGACTGTGTGCACAAGCAGCGCCACGAGCAGCAGCGCGAGGGCCACAGGGATCCCAGTGACCTGATGCTGTCCTTCCTGCAGCTCACGTCGGCCTCCAAGAGGGCCAACAACAACAACAAGGACCTCTCCAGCAGCAACTCCTCCCTCAGCTCCACCTCCGAGACCCCCAACGACTCGCCCCTGCCCAGCACTCCGGAGGCAGCACCGAGGACCCGCAGGAGGGTAACGTACCACAGACTTTGCTGCCCACCCTAGTCCTCCCTGTAGAAAATCATCTGATTTATGTTGTTGAAGCATGAGTTAGACTTACACGGGAATTCCACCCATGTTCAAAAATTTCCTGAGAAAAAAAATCCATTTGGTTCCATTTGTACCCTATCAGGAAAAAAATGGTCCTAAAAGAAAAATCATTAACATGGTGAAACTTGTTGACGTAATCAAGTTGTGTTTCACCATGTTAATGATTATTTTCAGACCTCCATTTCTAGGAGACACAGAAGGGGGACCTTTTAATCATGTCCACACAACATCTCTAAGGTACAACGTATATTAATGACAGTACCGGTAATGATCATGTCCACACAACATCTCTAAGGTACAACGTATATTAATGACAGTAGAATGTTGAAAATGGGTGGTTTTCCCCTTAAAACGGCAAAGCCCTAGTATTTTGAGTGGTGCCTCTGCTCCACTATGCAGCTATGTGTGTGTGTGTGTGTGTGTGTGTGTGTGTGTGTGCGTGCGTGTGTGTGTGCATGCGCGTGTGCCGTGCGCACACGCGCATGTGTAAGATCTTCTTTCTCCTTGAGTGTACAGCACTTCGGTTCAACGCTGTTGCTTTATAAATACAGCAGACTGGATTGGATTGGGATCCAGGTGGCTCCAGAGGCTACCGGCTCCCTGTGATCATTTGTGACTGCATTGGCACACACCGTGCACAGCTTGTTACTGGAAAGCTCACTCGGCCGTCACACGACGACGCTGCGGCAGGTGTTGCCACTCGCAGCACTGTGATCATCCCGCATGACTGTTTACCGGGTGTGCATGACTGTACCGTCTTCAACCCGTCTGTTTTCTGGCAGGGTGGGGTGTCTGTGGATTGCATCACCGACCTGGATGATAACCAGTCTCGGCTCCTGGAGGCCCTCCAGCTGTCGCTCCCCGCCGAGGCGGCCGGCAACAGGAGCAAGCGCCGCGACAAGAAGCTGAGCCTCAACCCCATTTATAGACAGGTGCCCCGCGTGGTGGACAACTGCTGTCAGCACCTGGAGAAATACGGTACGGCATCATCCAAGTTGGAAATGACTAAGTGAGCGTCTGACATTACCCCTAGACTAGCCCTGTTTGTGATGTCGAGCCTAGCTGCTGGCACCGGCAAGATAACATATAATTCAATAACAAGTGTGTAGTTTGTACAATATGTTCAACATTAACCACTTAAGCTTGATTAGCACTGTTGTACAACACTGTTGCACAGCCCAAATTGTCAATGTACAAACATACATTTAAAATGCTTCCACAAGCTTATAGATTTGCCAACTGAACATTCTTGAATGTTGCCTGTAAAGACATGCCCAACATAGGGATGATGAGGTTAATGTAGCTAATGGGCGTCTGGTCTTGTTCATCCTGTGCATTTGGAAAGCATCTAAAGAGTATTCTGTTACGTACACTGTCACTAGGCCTGCAGACGGTTGGAATTTTCCGTGTTGGGAGTTCTAAGAAGAGAGTGCGACAGGTAGGTGTATTGCTAATATACTTCAGGGGTGTGGGCAACAAGGTGATCAATGGGCCGATATTCTTAAGGGTTTTCATACCGGTTGTGTGTATTTAACTGTTTGTACTTGTGCTGACCACAGCTCCGTGAGGAGTTTGACCAGGGATTGGACGTCCATCTGGACGAGGAGCACAGTGTCCACGACGTGGCCGCGCTGCTCAAAGAGTTCCTCAGGGACATGCCGGACCCACTGCTGACCAGAGAGCTGTACACCGCCTTCATCAACACCATGTGTGAGCAGCTTGCGCACACCTCGCGTGCACACATTCACACGCAAGGCTAGGTGATAGGTTGATAGGTTCAAAATGTGTCATTTTTATCAGTGATAATATTTCATCTTTACTTTTTGTTTATGCACACACACTTGAAAAAACAAACACATTCACATACTGTACCATGAAAGGGCTATATGCAAACAGAGTTAACTCTTCCTAGTTCCTACTTCTGGACTGATTCGCTAAATCCTTCAGGTGTTAATGGTGATACTAATTAAGACCTTGTTGCATTTGCAGTGGTTATCAAATGCATTTGCAGTGGTTATCAAATGGTTTCAACCACTCCAATAACTCTGAGTGTTGCGAGTCTTGCGTTTGATTTCCCACCTAGCACAGCTCAGAATTTGTTCTTTATGTGTGTATGAAGCCTTCGAGTTACACACCCATACGTGTCTGTTTGACCAGGATGGACAAACAGACAACATCTGTGAAGGAAGTGTCAATGGGGGCTGTATATGTGCACATACAGTAAATAGCATATATAGCCCCCATTTGCATTGTTTCTGTGTGGGACGGAATTGATGGGGTTCTTCTTGCTCAGCAGTGCTGGATTGGTCTGACCAGGAGGTGGCGCTCCAGCTGCTGATGTACCTGCTCCCGCCGTGCAACAGCGACACGCTGCAGCGTCTCCTGCACTTCCTGTCCACTGTGGCGGCGCACGCCCATGACAGCTACGACAGTGACGGGCAAGAGGTGTGCCACAGTTAATCAAATTTATTTGATTCAAAGATAATCATTTTTTAAATTATGTTGTAAGATGATCTATAAAGTAAGGTTTAAGTGGTTAATCTGATTTTTTTAATTATTCAAAACGTACTTCTTGATTATTTAAATCATTAATATTCTAAATCATTGATATTTATAGAAGATTTGCTAAGAAGATAATCAATATTACATACACCATTCATACAATGAAACAATACACAAACTCATGACCTGTGTAATACATTTCATGAGTTAGTGTTTTATGTTGTATTGTAGAGTTTTGTGTGAACATGTGCATTTCAAATCCTGCCACCCTGTCGTGTTTAGAACTCCGGAAACAAGATGACATCACTCAACCTGGCCACCATCTTTGGCCCTAACCTTTTACGCAAGCAAAAGAACTCAGACAAAGAGTTTGTGGTCCAGAGCTTCGCTCGTGCAGAGGAGAGCACAGCCATTATCAGCGTTGTCCAAAGGATGATCTCCACCCACGAGACTCTTTTTATGGTAAGCTATCTTTAATGAGTGCCGTGGTGTGCCAAATGAATTGCATTTGAATTAGAATCACAGAACACATGAGGGGAACACAGGCCTCCAATAGCCATTCCATAAAATCTCACAAAAGCATTTATGGGGAATTCTCAAGCTTAATGGAGCGGAGCCACCTAATGAAATGTCAACATTGGCTTTATAAGTTTCGAGAAGGACTAAGCTCATTCAGATAGTCTTCCATAATACAAAGCTCCATTACAGTAAAGCTAATATATCCTCACAATTTGTTTTTCACCACTGAGCCTTGTAAAGTGGAGCTCAGTGAGTGGGCCTTGCTTCCTCCAAGGCCGCGTAAGATAAAGTGAGTGATTTTCATGTTTGTGTAAGACCTTAGCTAGGGCGTTATGCACCCGATTTTAGTTATTTTCGTCACCTTTCTTCTTCCCTTAGCCACTATTCGTTATGCGTACACATTTATTTGTGAGGCGGTGTGATCATGGGTGTGTTTGTCACACTGTCCCTTAATTTGTTAATTTCGTCAAATAGATTAAAAGTTTGCAGAATACAGTACATTTCAAGCACAACTCAAACTTATGAGTGTATTTAACGCCCTGTCATCATTTGATGTCTAATTGTCAATTAAGGCATGGAATCAAACCTTACTGCTGTCTGCCCTTGTTATGAGGTTCAATGGAAGGCTGTGTTTCTCTCTTGGCCTCCCCAGGTGCCTGCTGACCTGCAAAATGAGGTTCTGATGAGCTTGCTGGAGACTGATCCTGATGTGGTGGATTACTTACTGAGGAGGAAAGATTCTCAGTACTCGTGAGTTTTGCCCTTGTCTGTCTGTCTGTCTCACGGTCTGTGTTGCATGCATGTGTCTTAGATAGTGGTTTTGATGTCAAATGCGAAAAGAAGAATTTTGTATTCTTTTCAGATGGAGTTTTAAAATATCTGTGTGGCACTGTCCGCTATATATTATATTTACCTTTGCTAAAATCTTTAAAAAGGTATATAAAAATATTAGATCTACAAAATCACAATTCCTTTCATTGTGACATATTTTGAGCTTGTAGATCTCAAGTCTATTTTCCAGATCGTTCTGTTTATAAGGTTATTGTGCATAAAGTGATTTTAATGCTATATTATTACTTTTTGACTGCCCCCTTGTGGTATGCTTTTGTAAGACAGAATGCCAGCTCCAAACACCCAACCATATGGGATTACCCACTGTACCTACAGTATTCCATCATGGAAGGTGACAGTTTTTTGTCTGTCTGTCTTTACAGGAGCCCAGGCTTTTCATTTTCTCTCAGCAGTGACGACAGACGCTTATCAAGTGACTCCAATAAAGTCTCAAGTGGAGAGGTATCTCCCTATGACAACAACTCTCCTGTCCTGTCAGACCGCCTGCAGTGCAAGTGTCAAGGAGACAGTAGCCCTGACAGTAGCTCTGACAGGCTCTTCAAACTGCGTACACAATACAAACACAGCGGCCATTCCACAAACACACCTGGAGGTACATACACCTCGCCGCCTGTTGGTAAGAGTGTGCTCAGAAGTATTTGGCATTAAAGATATATAATGTACTGTATTTAAATGTATAATATATTGCTAAATATGTGACACGTCACTTGTTCTGTCCCTTCTTCCCTCTTGTTTCTGACTGTTAGAAGACCACAATGACAGTTTCTGGGGGTCCTGGCATGTCAGCCAAGACTTTGTGGACCAGCACAGCTTCACCGGTAATAGAATCCTCCTTTCATGTTGTTGTAGATGGTGATGTAGAGATGGTAGGATTGTAAACGAATGGTCTCGCTCAGGTTCCCATGGCAATGTGTCGGAAAGTCAGTGCTATGGACGGTCAGAGGGGCTCGACAGTCACCAAAGTCACCGCAAGCAGTCTCTCAGGCGAGCCCAGACGTCGCCGGCAGTGTCAGGCCAGCGGACTCACCTCCCTGTGACGCGCAGCAGCAGCACGCCTCAGGAACGAAGAGGAAAACAGCGCAAGGCGGATTCCTCGTTGCTTCAGCGACTGCACAGCCTCTGGGGAGCATTCAGCTCTGAGGACATAGCGGAGAAGGAGAGAAACCCTTACAGTGCCACCCTCAAGGACGGGACAGAACCCCAGCACACCCCAGAGCGCCTCAGAGAGAGGCGTATGTCTAACTCTACCCCATCCCTTGTCATGCACCAGCCCGAAGGCCTGAGCCCACAAGCCCCTGAACAGCCACTTCAGAGGAGCAGTCTCACTCCCCACACTGTGGACCCTGCGGCTCTGTCTAAGGCAGGAGAAAGGACTGGCCAAGACACTGATCAGTGCCAGAGTGAGAGATGGCATATATGGCAACTGAGATCAACAGTTAATTCAGATATCCTGACAGAAACTCTGGTGTGATGTGTTGGAGACTCTATTTAAAGCACTATAGTGACTGTCCATCTTATCCCACAACTAACAGTATGCTTGACATTACTTCCGACCATTTTCCAAAGCATACTGCCGTTTGTTTGATTTTGGTGCCAGATTTCATAGTTTTTACAGTGTTTAAGCTCTTTGCCTTTGTCTAAATGTCTTGTGGATGCTGCCAACGGAACAAGGAAGTAAATCCCAGAGTATTTTCACATATTTTTAAATTCATAATGTAATATTTACCATCATCAATCTGACATCAGTGATTGACATTGTCACACAGTTGTAAGATCTTGTTTTAAACTAAGCATGAAATTCACTCACTGACCGTCTTTTTAATTTTGTTTCTAAATCAATCTTTTCTCATGGCCTAGGCTTTTTTTGTGACCTTGTTGACCTTCTGTTTTCGGTCAAGAGATTGATGCGGAGGGAAACATTAACGGGGGAACTATAGTCTTTTGAGGTATAGGGTTTAGGGTCTAGCAGGTTTCATGTCTTTGCAGGTTCACTTTTGATACCGTATTGGAATGAATGGAATGCATTGGCTTCCTTGGAAATCAAAAGAACTTCCTTTTGCTTTGAAAATGGAAAAAGTTTACCCTGAGCTAAATATACCAGTCCACCAGGTATTTTAACTGGTTCTGAGTTATGTCAACAGAAGGGAATGTCTCTTGTCATTTCACAATGCTAGCTATATTGTCTGTATTCATATACTACAGTAGGTCATCTTTATATCTTTTTGCATAAGTAGGTCATCTTTATATCTTGTTGCATAACAACAGGTATCTTCTAGCAAAGTATGATTGTATTGAATGTGTCCTCTATATCCTTAACTTATTGGACTGCAGGCTGTGTACACACAAGGATGGAAAATGTAATGTCCATGGTTTGTAGAACTACTGTATGTATTGAATGTATACAAAGATTATTGGACAAAAATACTTTGACATTAATTATGTTATGGTGTCATTTGAAGCCATGATTGAGCTGTTTTTGCCAAATAAGTAAATGTAGGTAGCATTTTTGTGTAGCAGCTCATCTAACCTTGGCATTTAGCTAACGTCAAGATAGATTTATATTGCATCATCTTGAACGTGGTCTGTACAGAGAGCAGGTGGAAGAGATTGTGTATTTGGAAGCCTGCTGTGGATAACCACACTCACAGTCGCATAGTGCCCCTATATTGGAAGGCACACTTCTTCATAGACGAATTGAAGCTACTGTTCCCAGTACACAGTCCGTTCAACTGAGTCCATTGTGCCATTATAACCACTCTCAACAGAAAATCAACACTTCTACAAGCTCAGGAAATAACAGATTTACAAGCTCATGTGTTTGAGGCAACATTTCTAAATTATATTCATCTGTTATACATTTTACGACTAAGTTTTACGACTAAATATAGCTGATTAACTTTAAACATTTTCAGAGGGCAAACTGAATGATACTGAATTGAGTGTTATTCAATGTAATGCAGTCATATGTAACGATTATTGGGAACTGTTACACTTGAACATAGCGCCACTGTGTGCTTGCTATGCAGAAGTGGTTATGTTTTTTTTTTTTTTAAGACTAAACATTTCCTTTCTTCCAAATATTTATTTTTCCTAAAGAAGATTATGTGGCTTTTTATCTATTCAGAAACAATGACATTGGTCTTTGATGGCAGAGACTGTTACGTTAATTCTACCATTTCATTACTAGTTTGCGATAGTTAGCTCAGTGACATCAGAGTTTGCTTGTTGAGCTATAGTGATGGAGTAATCCTGCATGGTGTCTAAAGGACCTTCCCCTGAGCAGTCTGGTGGAGGGGAAAGGAACTGGTTGGGATAACATTCCTCCATGCCCTATGTCTGGCTAGGGAACCCTCCCCTTAAGGTGAAAAGAAGCAGCTTGTGGACTCTTCGTGCATAGAAGGAAGCATGAGTTCAGTCTGCTGCCCTCCCCATGTTGGCAGAGGAAGTGTAGCGCCCAGGATGGTACTATACAGTCATCTCACCGAGAATCCAACTTGCCGTGCTTTAGTGCATTTTTGCTTTACTTCTAAAACACCTTAAATATTTATTTTAATTGCATCAAATTGAGTTATGGAGTGTATAGTTGTTTAGGGTTCACATTAGATTCGTGCACTCACCTTTCATCATTTAATTACTATACTGTTTGCATAAAAATTGCATGAAATAATTTTGACATAAACTATTACATATCTGGGTTTGTCAAACTGCACTGATTGTCTCTAATATAATACATGATACATTACTAATAATTAAATTGTTCTCTTCACTGAGAAGAGTTGGATTCTCGGCAAGATGAATGTTATCCCCCAGGATTACATTCATTAGATAATTGGCATTGGGTTAATAGAAATGTTGCAAAAATTGCACAATTTTACAAAATAGCCTACTTTTCTCATTTGAGAATTAGCCAATTAAAGAAGTCCTTAATATCAACATTAGCTTTGGATGCATCTGTTGTGTTGAAAGCAATAATGTGACATTGTGATCTTGAGAGAGTTCCAGGGATTAGGAACCACATCATAAATCCTTTGGCCAATCTATACAAGATCAACATTGCAACAACATTACTTGTGAGTTTGTAGATCAGCTAATTTGGCTAAAGATGGTGTATAGTGGCCCAGGGCCACATTTGTATTCAGGTAGCGGTATGAAGCCAGTAACTAAATAATATATTTCTTTCAGTCATTTTACTTTTTCAACTAGTAATATAATATTATTTCACATTTTAGTAATATATATTTTTCCCGAAAATATATATTTTCACGAGTCGTGGTGTAACTGCTTGAGTGTTTGTTTATAACGATAGAGTTTGGGGTGGATTTGCTTTGCAGGCTCTTGATTCGGATTAGATCTAAACTCTAGAGTGGATACAATGTACAGTACAGAAACATGTGCACATGTGAAGGGGCGAGGAATGAAGTAATATTTAATAAGTAGTATTAAGTAAGGAGTAATGTTATGTAACTTTTACCTGTGTTAGAGTAATAAGTAATACATTAGCCTACAGCTTAAGTAATATTTTGACACCACTGGTTGCTAGAGTATAATTTCTATTTCTCACGACTCCTTGTTCCTTGTGTCATTTTGAAGGAATCCAAAAAAGGCTATTTTATAGGTTATATCTTTCAAGTGTGGCTACATTTTGTAGTGAAATAAGACTAAAAATGCTTTTGTATGTTTTGGAGAGAGAGTTTTATATCAGTCTAAATTTGCTGTTGACATTTCATCTTTGAAAGTCTTACATTAAGACCATAACCAGCACTGACCATTAGAGGGCAGCATGAGCTAAGGAATTGTGTCTGAACGGTAAGAAAACTCTTGCTCATATTAGCCTATTATCTAGCCTAAGTAGTCAGGTGTCTTGTGCGTCATGGGTAGGCCTGCATATTTTGGTCATGATTATAATCATTATTATGAATCACAGGAATCATTACATTCCATTTTGAACCCCTCCTCGTGTTAGATAAATAATCCAGGGGAATTTCCTCAACACTGAGAAATGTGGTTAAACTTTGTGGGCCGTATCTGTCTCCCTGCAGCTGTGTGGGCTGTGTAGCTTGTCTTAGGCCACCACACAGTTCGACTGTGACTAGACCAGAGAGACAGAACAGGATGTCTGGATGTGTTTTATTGGGATAGAACAGACACAGAGGCAAAGCTGTTTACCTCTCTTTCTCCAGCTGCACCACAGAACAGAGGCGATTGCCTAGCTAGTGCCCACACTCCACACACCCTCCCCTTCAACTTTCAGTTTCAACATTGTTGTGGACCAGCCAGGCACAGTGTTGGGAAAGGTGCAGTGCAAAAATACTCAGTTAAAAGTTGGATTCAAAATGTAAGTTGTACTCAAGTAAAAGTACACAAGTATTGGTATCAATATTTACACTTGCTTGCTATTTTCAAAGGATTTGTAGGGCTATAGCCTATGCCATTCTGCAGAATGAACACTTGTGCTTTATGGGTCTGGGTTCTGTCTGGGTCTACAGTACCATTGGTTCTCAAGGTGGGGCCTGGAGACACTCAAGACTTCCCAGCAAAAATGAGGAACAGTTTAAAACAAGTAAGTCTGCCCTTTTAGTATTATTTTCATTACACATTTGACTGCACATGAAAATTTTTGAGAACCACAACTCTCTATCAGGAGGAGGATATTTGAAGGTCGGTGGTGAATTTAAATATATTGGACATTCTGGTTGTAACTAGGAAACAGCATTAATCACAGAGGGATTTGTTCTTATAATATTTGGCATCTGTTCAAAATATGAATATGGGTGCATTCATTTTACCCAATTGTGTATTCTTATTTAATTCTGGAGTCTTGGCTAGTGTGGCTAGGCAGGCAGATAGGAAAGACCAGGTAACTAAAATGGTGATAATACCTACTGTAGGCTACTGTATATTATAGTGTCCAGGGTGACAGGAGTGATGAAAGAAGGTGCATCACATCACTCATTCATCTGTGTGACTTTGTATTTTTGGTGCTATATGGCAGTCAACCAATCAGCTGTAAGCTGAAGCTGTATCTACTTTAGGGGTTATCTGCCACCTGACCAGCGGGTTTAGCTGCATCCTTGCTGCTTAGAAGGCAGGCAGGATCATATGGGATGCAGCATCACGCTAAGCTTTGACCCTATGGCCACCGATGGCCTTGTGGTTACATAATGCAGTCTGACAGCAAGTTGCTAGTTCGATCCTACAGTCTGATTGCGTACAGTGCGTAGCCTAGCAGCACCCACAGTTGGTTGGCTAAGTATACATTACCAAATGTACACCATGTACACTATGTGTATTAAATATCCTAAAATAATAGTCTTGTCTTACTATTCTATTTTACTCAAACTCTAATTCATCTTTTAATTAAAATGAAAGATATTTTAGGATGCATTGTCATGTGGGAGTTTGTGTGAAGAAGTGAACTAATCCCATGTTTACCGTTTCTATGGTATATTATTAAAATAAATATTGTACAAAAACCCTTCTATTCAAACCGTTCAGCTTTCCCTATATCATATCAAGTACTGCAACAGTACTGCAAGGTCTGCATTTTCTTTTTAGAATCTAGTCAAAGCGCACAGTTATTGGTATGGTGAATTTGTATTGTAGTAAGATGTAGCCTAACATGCAGTAAGATAAGACAAGAACAAGACAAGGACAAGAATGTCAAGATCAATCACAGTGGCCATTTATTTTAAATAGAAAATGTATTTAATATAATGGAAAATGATTCACTTTTGGATTAAAGGATTAATGATTGCATCAAACCTCTAAGCTTATACCAGATGAAATCTTCAGGAAGTATCTCTGCGACAAGAAACATTCAAAAGTACATACATTGTTGAACTTGAATCTGAACGTAGAGGAAATGTCTCTTCCCCATGGAACTTATTTAAAGCCAAATTGGCCACATTGTCAAATATTATGTAAGAAAAAGGAAAACATTGTGAAAACAGCCCATCTACAAGCTTTCCAATACCTTGCAGTGCAGTGCTTTTGTGAGCTACAGCTATTTTCATAATATTTATCTTATCTGTGGAACTGTGTCAGAAATGTAACAACAACAATTCCAAGTGCTTCGCAGGATGCGGGGTCCCCAGTTCAAATATGATTATTTTTTTTAGGTTGCAGTCTAAAAGGGTTTGGAAACCCTTTACTTGGCTTGGACAATTCCACCTGTGCACTTTCCTTTGAAGTCTTCTTTGGGATTGGCTAAAACACACGTCTGGGTGCCAGCACTGACAGACATGTCGCCCTTGTGTGTGCCAGGATCACAATGAGGCAACACTAGCACCATGGGTGCACCAGCCCACACAGTCTCATTTCATTTAGCCCATCTGTTGTGCCTCATGCTCCGCTTTGGCCCAGATATGATTGATTAGCCATTTCCAAATGTGGGCCATATCTTCCCCAGAAAAACAACATTCAGTTAACGGAACCCGTCTAATTGTGTGTGTGTGGCACGCGCGTGCGTGTATGTGTATGTGTTTTCTTTCCTGGAGCTTTTCATGTTCCCATGTTTAAATCATCTGTCCTTGAGTCTGTGTGGTGAAGCACAATCGCTCAATTGGGGAGGCAGAGACTTTGGAGTGGGTGGGACAGGGGATCAATTTGGGTCAACCTCAATATGTCCATGTTTTGTCAGCCGGGGCTGGCCAGTGAAAGATTAGTTGTTTTGCACAATGTTGTATTCGCAGTGTAATTCATGAATCATGAGTCACCAAAAGGCAGTTCTCGGCAGACTATTTTGCTCAGCCTTCCAAGTTCTCAACAATCGGGGGAATTACTGCAACAAATTCCGCCCTCTTCACAGTTCACACCATCTGATTTTTGTGCAGCACGCAGATGTTTTCCCCCGGAGCCACTTGCTAACAAAGTTGTTTCTAAAGTGACAGCTTTGCACAGACCCCGCTTGTCACTATAACTCTAATTAAAATGTATGTTAGTATCTACGTTAAAGTGATTTCACGGGCACGGTGGAATTAGCCATGCAATCTGCAAAGCCTAATGTTTATTCATAGTTCCATGCTATCATTTTGTAATGGTTTTGAGGCATCAATGAAATCTTCTGTGGTGTTGGGGGAGACCTTCAAGTTTAAGCATGCCCTTCATTGCAGCTGGTATAAGACGGTGAGACTGTTTACATGGCCCACATAAGGCTATATTACTGGTTTAGGTGGCCAGCTGTACTAACACACCTGTAATATGGTATTTACATTAAAATTACAGATGCAGCACTTTGAGAGAAAAGACCTAAAACTAACATGAAAGACAATATTAACATTTTTCCAGTTAGCATTCAGGTTTGAGCTCTCACTATAGAATGTGCTGTAGGCAAAGTTACATTTGACGTCATTCCCTCATTTGAAGACTTGATCGGAAAAGGATCCCATGCTCAGACAAAGTAGGACACGTAAGCACTGACTAGATTCTACTCCAAACATAATCACACGTTTTGTGCATCAAAAAGAACCAACTCAAAGTGTGAACAGGCAATAATTAAGCCGAAGATGTGCTCAGGTAATAAGCAGTCATTTTATTTTACTGGCGGTGAGAGGGGGCTCCTCTGTTCTCTCCTCAAGGATAGAACAGATTTGGAGGGAAATGCAAGAAACCTTGCTTTCATTCCACATCTGGGGCGTAACACTCCAGACCTTCAAAATGACATGATGTCACCATTGTTACAGTCTGGAATCTTATGTTTTCAAACACTATTGTGTTCTGCAGGGTGATGTGTCATTAGTGTAGAGAAATCCAATTCTCCCTTGTTTGATAGCTATGTGTTTTTATTCTGTTGTCTCTCTCTCCCACTGTCTGCTGTGGCTCCCTCTGCCTTATTTATCACCGCTCTGTCTCTGCTCTGATAACCCAATCGAACTGCCCCAGGCCGCGCGTGAAAAACTGACAGGAGAAGAGAAAATTCATCCCTATTATCAGAAGTTGGCTTTTAATATGCTGCTGTTAGATCCTGCTACAGACACAAGCCTAAGCGTTTATTCCCCCCCACACAACTCTTTATTCACCAGGTTAGCACTATAACACTATAACCTATCGGTTAAGCTCTAGCTTCTTCCATTACAGGTTGATTATAATGATAATGTGTGGGAATTGACCCATTTTGTCCTGGCACGAGATTCTAGTTTCAGACCCGAGATTCTAGTTTCTGACACGAGATTCTAGTTTCAGACCCGAGAATATAGTTTCTGACACGAGATCCTAGTTTCAGACCCGAGATTCTAGTTTCTGACAGATTCTAGTAATCTAGTTCATGACCTGAGATTCTAGTTTCTGATACTAGATTTTAGTTTCTGACACTAGGTTCTACTGTAGTTTCCGATGCTAGATACCAGTTTTCAATGTTAGATTCTAGTTTTTGACAATAGATTCTAGTTTTTCTGAAAAATCTATGTTCCTGTGTCAGTGATGCTGAACATATTTCATGCCAAGGACCCCCAGAATTACCTGTATTTGGCTGTGGACCCCAATCTGAAAACGTGGTTCTAGCAATCCCCCACAAAATAATCTATTCAAAGATTTCCGCCACATTTTCATGATTTTTCAATAATGGCACACCTACAAGCTCATAGCGTGCCACTTGGTAGGCACGCTATGAGCTCGTAGATCTGCTATTTTTCAATAGCTAAGGTATAACATCAATATATGCTCTCCTCCACTGTACAGAAGGAGCACCCCCCGCCCCCATCTCATCCCCACAGAGTTGAATATTCCCCTGCTGTCAGCCCACTGAGCTCCTGTGTGAACCTGCAGGGCAGTGTGTGTCAATGAGGTATGTGTACACACCCCGATGCAGGGAGGGGAGTGTGCAAAGCAGACAGAACACCGTCAACCTCCTGTCTCCTGTCTGACTCTCCCTTTTTTTTTCCTTTTCCCAAGGGGGAACGAAATGAACGAAACCATCATCTGCCCCAGCAAGCCACATTATCCAACTATTTACCAGCGAGAAACACTCACCACAACAGCCATGGGGAAGCAGGTAAGATCTGAGAAAAAGAAAATAAAACTCACTCAGGAACTTGTTTGTTGCACTGAACTGAATGATTCAATTTAATCAGTAGCAAATCTTAAGACTTTATAATCTCTAGAGTGCTCAGTGGCCAAGTGTCTGATCATCCCACACTCGTCTGCGGTGGAGTCTCACTTTACGGTCTTCAGGGTGCCAGCTCCGTTGTGTCAAGTCAGATAATGTGATTGGGGATTACATAAATCTTCGGCATTAAAATTCAAGGGCCTAGTGCCATCCCAAATAAAATACAAGTTCTTCTTAATTCTTTTTCTTTCTTTCTATTCAGCCGTTGCAACATAGCACTAGGATTTGCTCTGTCCCCACGTCGTACACAGAAAATGTATGTGTGCCCAGTGGATATGCTATTCTCTAATATGAGGTGGTATGCATGGACATAGGAGTGCATACTGATACACCTACAACAAAACAACAAAATATGTTGCATGCAGTGAAAGGATATGTACAATATAAAGCTTTGTGCTTGTAAGTGACTGGTGAGAATTTTTCCCATTGAGATGAGGAACAGCAATAAATAAATAAATAAACACGTCAGGTCTTGTTTTCACATGCATCATATCTGCAGCCAGGTCCAGTGAGATATTACGGTATTCAGAAATACCAGTACATATAAATCACTAATGAAACTACTGGTCCCCAAACAATTTACTATTTGTGTGTGTGTTTGCATGGGCAATACTTCTCCAATACAACCAGAGAGGTTTCTGTTTCATGTCTTTTCACATGAAAACATATGATTTCCAATGCTTTCCTCTTGTTTTGGTGGGAGCTGAAACTGTGCCATGTTATTCTAAGCAAGGACGGAACATGTAATTCTGCCAAATAGTTGTGGAAGTGGAACTCTGGTAAATTCATTTTGGTTTTGCTCAGTGTTTTCCCTTATGCTCAGCAAGCATCTGGTACTGCTCTGAAACGCCTTCCTCACTTCAGCTTCAGGAGAAGGAATCCTTCCTTCTGACTTTTTTTTTTGTTTTCTTGTCTCTTTACACTCAGCATTAAACGTTTGTGGCCCTGCTATTGAATGTTCGACATTCCGTCGCATAAATTGGCCAGGGAAAGCATGTCTTGTGAATGTTATTACTTTTCTGAGAGGCTGATTTACATTTTATTTTTTGACTTTACATTAAAGAGTCTGAACTGTGAATTTAAGTATCTTAACTTGTTCTCTCTCTCACCTCCATCATGGCATTTGTTCTTGCTCTCTTCCTGTTTATAAACAGCCTGGTCTTTGCAGGTCAGTGATGCCAGCACCAATAGCAGCTGTTAGTTGTCTGTTAGTCACTGTTGTGACAGGGCAAGAGACTGAGCTCGATGAAATGCTAGTGTGAAGGTGGAGAAACTGGTGTGCGTTCGTGCGTGTGTGCGTGCGTGCGTGTGTGTGTGGGGGTGTCTCTCTGTCTATGTTTGTGTGTGCAAGCATATGTATATAAGAGGAAAGGAGAGCTGCACTATGTTGTGTTACTTTTGTTGGAGATGAACTCTGCAGTATCTCTTTCCACGGAGACAAATGGTCTGTGCACAAATAACTGTATAATCTATTTTGAACTCCAGAGAATCTCTGCTAGAAGAGCCAAGTTTTGGGGTTGAAGTGTCCCACACTGCCTAGATGGAATGTTTGGTTGACTCGGAGATGAAGTGAAAGTGAAGTTATTGAGCCGGGCTAAGTTGAACCAGAGCAGTTGAGATCAGAATACGGTCGGAAAGCTGATCGCATTGACTGTCCTTCAACCCTTCTTGGTGTTTGTACTGCGGTGGAGGCAAGCCTACAGGGTGGATGCATTTTGTGCACTGCCCTAGAGTTCTATTTCTGACTAGTGTTTTCAAAACTACATGAGCTTCAGATCTACGATCTTATCTCTACAAGCTCACACAACGTGTCAAACCGTGACACATCGTGTGAGCTTGTACAGCGTAGAACGACTATATAAAAAGAGTTGGTGAGCCACTTCTTGGTTAACCACTCAAACCCTGCAGTATATACGCACTTCGTTCCCAGGGTGCCCAGAGTTCTGTTCTTCTTTTTCTTCTCAAGCTTTTTTCTCTCGATACCAAATCTCTAGCTCTAGCAACCCTACAAGTGCCTGTTTTGAATGTTCATATTTAATGACATCCCCAGAATGAGAACACGAGGGTGCATGTGTTGAAGCTTCCCGACTCCTGCTAATTAACAACGGTGTCTAAAGGGAAGGACTTGACCTGGGTGGATGGAGGTTTTTATTATGCCTGGATACACAGCGGCAGGATTCTAGCAGCTGTCCTCCTGCCTTGGGCGCTGACGGCCTCCCTGGACATAGGAACGAGTCACACCGCAGCAGATGTGCTCACACCCCCCCAGCTAGTCTTGGTTTATGTAGCAGTCTTTGTGTTTTAGACCACAGGAGTGAGAAATGGTGTATAGGCCTGCGTGTGTGTGCGGCGACACCTCCATAATGGGCCGGCGCTGTCTTTGTGCCGGATAAGAAACCTTTTTACTCTCTTCGCTGTGTGAAAGTGGAAGTCTTTAAATACTGCTACTACTTGTGAAATACAAAGGGTAAAAAAGTATTTGGGACAGGGAGACAGCAACGGGGGATAGTGGGTAACTGCTTCACTTATGTCATCTGATTAAAAGAGTCCAGGTTTAATGAGGGGAGATTCTCAATGAAGACATAAAGCTAGCGTTCTAAAGGGGCCCAGAGAATCCCAGAGGCTGGAAACAATTACAGACTTCTCCAAGCAGTAAAGAATGTGGCAGGCTCTGCCACAGTCTTTCAAAAGAGGGATACTTTTCTTCTTCTTCTTCTTTTTTCTTTTTTCAGGAAAAAAATAAAAGCCAAGACTTTCTGACTATGTGCTGTGGTGGGGACTAAACATAACACATGACCTTACTTTCCCGAAAACTCCTTCCCTGTTTTCATTTGTTTAAATGAGAACCTCTCTGACAATACAGTATGTCATTGTGTTGCCTGTCAACCACAGGGGGAAACGTGTTCCTCCCGTTGAATGATTTATGGCTGTTTGACATTGACATGGACTGGTATTTTAATTTTTATTTGAAGCCGTCGCAGCGTTCCGTTTTAGACTTTTGAGTCACAGTTAGCAGCCGCACTGTTAACTTCATCTTCATTTAACACCTGTCAGTCATAATAAGCCTCTTCAGAACAACGCTCAAGGGAATCTCCTTGCTCTCTCTCCACAAATCCTATAAGAGTTTACAAATGCCATGAAACAAATAAAGATCCATTTTGGTCCCACTTGTACACTCTCAGAGTGACAAAGGAATCAATGAACTACAATCAGTGAACATGGGTCTGGTGTTTAAAATGATTGAACCTGTCAAACTACTCTAGAATGAGCAAACACCACAAAAGCTGTAGGAGTAATTGTTTCTCCTAAACCCTGCATAAATATAGGGAACAATTTTGCCACCCAAATATGGGAATATGGCCGTTTTTCTATACTCCAAGTTGGCAAGTTCAGACTTGCTTCCTTGTGAGTTCAGACTTGCAACTTGTCCTCGGAGTTGGTACTTCCAGGGACGGGAGGATGTGAGTATGGTGATTCTGAGGATTGAAATAGAACTTGTACCATCTCAGCTTGCTTCACCCAAATTGACCAATCACAGCGTTGCTACTGTGTTTAGCACAGATCTTTTAAGCTATCATGTTTAAAATTGGCTTTAATGCCTGCAATTAAACTACCACTAGTTGAAGACAAACATTCTATAAATAAATAAAACATTGCCTCATTTTGATTTTGATTTTTTAATAAATGTTTAGGCTCCTGTTAAAACAATATGCATATGAGATAGTCCTATAATGTGCATATGAGCCTCTTGACATACTGTAGCCATATAATGTGCATATGAGCCTATGAAGTACTTCTGGTCTCCTGTGTTTGTGCTGATGTCATGTTCTGACTCATGTTGCATTCTGGGCAATTTCCTTTGAGAAGTCATCATTGCGTCTGGAGTAGACTTGGTAAAGTGGGCGGATCGAGTTCACATCAGGTGATTTGGTTTGTACTTGGCTAAATGTGAACTTGTGGTTTGGAATGGTACTTGGACAGTGACTGATGACGTATGGCAACTTCACAAGGACGCAAGTACGGTCAAGTACGGGTATTGAAAAATGGCCAATGAAATGCCTTGATTCCTCATGTAAAACTCACCTAAAACATGGCTCTCCTCAAATTATTATTGTACTAATGGACTTGGATTATTTTTTTCTCCTACTAACTTTCCCAGAGAGCCGAACTTACTCTATCGGCAAGCTCCAGGGAAGGACCCCCCCCCCCTCCCATACTGCCATACTGTTTTAGTATTCTGTAAAGCAGGTGTTAGTGACAGTGTTCATACATACAATTAATTGGTCTTGTGTCTTTAAGTACAGTACAGGTTAACATTTGGAATTATCTCATCTTGGAATCCACCTACAGTATGGAAATACTAAGTTGCATAACTGCAATGTGCAAAAAACAAAAATAGATTTTTAATAGTTCCTCTTAAGTCCTTGGTATGCATGGATCATCCCAGTCAGTTAACTGCAAAATTATATATAGTCATAAATAATGTAATCATGAATTGAACTAGTTGAGATCATTGTCTTTGCTTGTGTGTTGGAGAGGAGTGTAAAGGCTGGCAAGCAGTGCTGTTTTGCTGGGAAAGTCATGACCGCAGAGCCAATAAATCACTGGTATACTCTGAGGAAAAAAATGTTTTCCAGGTCATTGCCTACTACGATCCCATGCTATACAGCTAAACATAAACATTGTTATGGATGTGGATCTTGGGCCATGTGCTGTTGGCTGCTATATATTCGGGTAACCATTCTAATCGATTTCAAATGAATTGATATTGTACACACACAAGGAGTAGACGTATTGCATTTCTTGCACCGGTGCGATACAAGGAACCTATTAAGTCCCTTTATGGTTCTTTTCTTTCCTGTGTACCGGTACAATGTAGAACCAACATGATATAGATACAGCACCAAAGGTGCTATGAGCCCAAGAACAAATTTAGTGCTAAATATCACCTTTTTATTTAGTGTGTAAAACTGTGTATCATGTCATTAAAATTGGCCATGGTTGGCCACACCCATAAACTAAATTAATGTGAGCTGCCAAAATGAGCAGCAGTTTTTAAACATGTGGATAGGAGGGGTGTGTGTGTGTGTGTGTGTGTCTGTGTGTCTGTGTGCGTGTGTGTGCAGTGTTTAAATCTGTGTATGCACTCAACATGATGCTCTTGTCACAGCATATCCTCCGAGGCTGAATATGAATGAATATTCAGCCCATGCCTGTGAGCATCCAAACCACTGGGTAACATGCAGGATCATGCCATGTTCTTGTCCTGATTTAGTTTCTGACAGCTTATGGACAAATTGGCCCAAGATAAAGCAACCCTCATGCCAACGTTTCTGTTGTGCTCTGCCCTACACTGTTATATGGCATAAATTCAGTTCATCAACATTTGCCCGAATGCTTAATTGCACACAGCGTCTATTGTGAAGATGCATTGGTTGCTGTATTGGAGTCAGCCATGCCGCAGAGCCCTGGAGACTGACCCCATCTGTTCGCGGCCTGGTTATTACGCGTACGTACCCTCCCGTCTCATCACAGCGTGGTCCCTGAGAGGTTCCTACTCCACCCCCTTTGTCTTCCCTGTTCGCAATGTCTTTGTCTTATGGTTGGAGAGAGGGGGGAGCCAGGGGCGAGAGCACAACCTCAGAGAGGGGGGGGGTGTCAGTCAGGCCCAAGAGCGCAGCCCCAGCATTAATGGATGCAGCATCCATGAAATAACCCAGTGGAAGTGGCGCTTCCCGGGCATGTTTTACGCTCGCTTGAGCATACGGCTGGGCCAGGGGCAGGGGCAGGGCGGGGAGCCCTAGAAATGAGGGAGGGAGGGCAGAGACAGACTAGCAAGGTTGCTATGTTTTGTTTGGATCTCCCTCCATGCTCCAGTGACAGAAAGTGCTGAGCAGTCAACGTTGCATCTTCCTACTGTGTGTGTGTGTGTGTGTGAGAGCTAGAGGACCACCCTGGACCACCACACTATGTGAGTTATTTTTTTGCTGAATCGATTGCAAAAGTGGTAATGATCTGTCTCTCCGGGGTTATGAACGTATACCATTTTCCTCATGTGAAGCAAAAGTGACACATGATGTCCAGTTTGCAAAATGTTGAAAATAGCTTTTTTGTGCTGCATGATGTACATTTGGAATCTTTTCACCTCAACTGGGTGCACAATGAGAGGGGAAATGGATTTCTGTAGTAAAGTGATGAACCATTTCACATGGGAAATTGTACACAATATATCTGAACTTTGAGGTGTGTTCACTGCTTAAAACCTATTAAGGATTCTTGAACATTTTTTGAAAACTTGACAATGTTTGGAAAATCTTTGGAAAAGAAGAGTTAAAGCTTACCCATGGCTGAGTGTGCCAGTGCACTCTCTTTGACATCTTTTTCCTCTCTTACCCACATGGTTAAAAGTCTGTAATATAAGATTCGAGGACAAATTTAGTTCCAACTCCTTATCTCTTTTTTCAGGAGGGCCTTGCTGAGCCTTTTCAGTTCCTTTTCCAATTAATGCAGCTTGACGTGCCAAGCACCATAAACGGGATTGCTTCTAGCTACAAACAGCTGTATTTAGTATGGATTAATATTTGCGTGCTTGGAATAATTGTTTCCCATTGCATACTGTGTGCTGTGAGTGATTGATAAGTAAGTGTATGAATGAATGTATGTATAATACAGCTTATTTTATAGAAGGATTTTCCTGGGATTACACAGAGCAAGTTATTGTTGTCACAATAAGCTCCCGGATCTAAACTTTTACTTTTGTACCATCAAGTATCCAGCCTTTATTCGAGCCATAAATTGCCTGTAATGCCAGCAAGTTATAACTTACTATATAATCTAGAATCTATACAGTATAATAATCTATCTATACAGTAAGCAAATATCTGCTGTAGTTCTGTACATACTATAGTACATATTATTATTCTTGTCCATATACACATATTTGTACACATATTTGCATTTTAATTAGTTGGAAGATATATTTGATGCAAATTGACATTTGACACAAATTGATATTTTTTGTGCTGTTGTTGTGTTTTTGTTGTTGTGGTGTTGTAGTGACCAAATGGACCTGTAATGGTCCATTTTGGTTACTGTACATTTGTAGGCCTATCAGATGTAACTCTTGAGAGCCTAAAAATGTCACGTTTACACTCTCAAGAGTTGAAATATTCATCATCTGAATTAGCACCAATTAATTAAGAAGTCTACATTGTTTTGTTTGCAAAATCCAGCCTGGAATTGTGTGAAAAAAGAGATCTTTAGTTTTGGGTCTTCGGGGTGAAAATGTCATCAAGTGGTGGTCCGTGGCTCAAATGCTGAATAAATGGTGGTGTGGTCCCTGGTGTCAAAAGGGTTTAAAACCACTGCTCTACTGTGTAGGAGCTTTGTGTGTTAGACTCACTGTGCCACATGGCACAGGTTGGGTTTCCAGTGGGTGAGGTGGAGACACTCTGGAAAACCACAGCCTAGACATATTCTTCTGGAGTGGTTCAGAAAAACAACACAGCAGAACCACTTCCCAGTATGGGGAAAGTGGAAGCTCCACAGGGGCGTGACCTTGGTGTGCAGTGAGCAATATTCACCAAAAAATAATAGGCACTGCCCTCAAATAACCCTGGACTATTCAGCATTACACTGGAAGGGGAATGTGTGTATATACTGTATGATTTTCATTACTGGAAATCAATCTCCTCCTGGCAGGACAGGACCCCCATTCCCAAAAACCCTCCCAGTGATCCTGTCGATAGCTTTGAAAATCCAATTCAGAGAGAAATCAAATGGAAATGGGTAATAATATTATACTGGAACTGCATCAGAAATACAGTAGCAGTTCAAATCTACAGTATATGGGTGAAACAGGCTTTTGTGTGTGTGTGTGTGGGGGGATTGGGCGGGCGGGCGTGTGTGTACATGTGAGTACACATGCACGTGTTATAGCGTGAGAGACGTGTGTGCATGAGTGAGTGTGTCCTATATCTGTTTTTCTAAATTAGGGCAATTTATGCATGCTATGTGATACATGCATCCAGAAGACTACATGTCATTTCTGTAGGTCTTTATATGGCAGCTCTAACTGCTGGAGAAAGTGCCAGGCAATGGAATAAGCTTTGGCTTAGATGACACACTTAGCAGGTTTACTGTCTCTGCCTACTGTGCTGTATGTCTGGCTATGGGAGGGTAGCTTGAAGCTAATACTACACTGTTTGGTTGTGTACCTCAATAAAAATAAACAAATTTAAGGGGAAAAAAATCAGTTACCGTGTTTTCAGCATAAAGTATGAATTAGGCTAAGTCTTGTCTGGGTTTTGTCAGGGTCACTGGGAGCAGAATGACCCCTCGCAGTTCTGTTCACAGAGTCTTTTGTTGACAAATTGCTGTGCGTTTTGTCAAAAAGGCAACAAACCAGTCCTTAGAGAAGCACCAGGGGAATATTGAGGGAACGGGTGAGTGACAGCCAGCAGTAGGCCTGGGTGAGAAACAAGTAGCCTTTGAAGATGGTGCAGGGGGTTGGGGGGGGCGCGCGGCTTGGCTGTGAAACGATTGAGAGTGGCATTTGGCTCAAGTGCCAAGATGCACCATGCGGCTGTTTCTCTCTACCATGGCAACGGAAGCTTTAGACTTGCTCCTCGGTCCCCTACCGAGGGCCCGGGCTGTACAGAAGCTGCCATGAGAAACAGACCCACCGATGTAAGGAAGGGCAGTCAGTGCAAGACAATCATCCTTTATTCTGTTTCCTTTACCTCATGTGCGATACATTTTAATTAATTGCTGTGTTCTGTGTCGCCGTTGACCATTCTGGCTTCCTTTCTTGCCGTTATTGCCTGGTGACTGTCATGCAAATGAACAAATTCATGATCAACATCGCACGGTAGCTCAGCTGAGCCCCCCCCAAGCATCTCCCCCAATTCATCATGTCGTAGGCCACCTCTGTTCCCTAATGGCCAATCAGGCAGCCAAAAGTACCCTCTCTACCTCATCATCAGGTCTTGATTGACAGCCTCCCACAGGAAGAAGGAGGGTGCGTTGGGGGGGGTTATTTACTTCGCATGTTCTCCAGGGACTAAGTTAATGATCCCAGCCAACCAAACAGCACAAAGAGGGAAAAAAGCCTGAGAAATCGGTGCCTGCTTGAGTCATTTGGAGCCGAGTCGGCTTCCTTTGGACGGGGATTAGAGGAGAAGTGGCTTTGTCAGGAGAATTTCAGAGATAGCAGAGGAGTAGCAGAGACGAGGAGGCGAAGTCAGAGAAATAGAGAAGCTTCCTGGAGCAAGTCTGGCCTTGGTGTTGCCGGCGGAATTCCCGTCTCAAGCCGTCGGCTCTGTCTTCATCTATCAGCCAGACCGGGAAGGTATGGATAAGCCCACGGATCTGTCTTCCAGTAGGTGACATTCAGCACAGCTATCACATTTTGAAGTCTGTGCTTTACCCTGAACTCAACTTATAGAGGTCATTTCTTTGCAGAGGAGAGAAAAAAATCACACCCATGTGAAGTGAGGGTGCATAGGCTATATACACAGTAGATTACGTGCGTGTGTGTGTGTATGCGTCCGTACGTGCGGGTGGGTGGGCGGGCGGGAGATTTTCAACCAAGTGATCTTTTAATATAGTTTTATATAGTTACTAGTTAGGGAAAATTAGCAATATTTTTGGACAATCTGTGAAAAAATTTACTACCAATAGCTTTCTTCACCAATGTGTTCTGATAGGTGTCTAGAATCACCTCTCAATTAGTGCAAGTCCAAATCCCATGGGAAAATCCTGGAGAGCCAATCAAAGTTATGGAGCACAGACTGCTTTGGTGAAAAATATGAACAAAAATTAAAAGTCCAAAATGAAATTGTGGGGTGTCTAACTAGGGGTTTTCAGGGGTGCTGAATCCATTCCAAACATTAGTTTTGGGTAAAAATGTCTCCCTGGCCATATAACCTATATATGTTGGTTATTAAGCTGTAATTAAGCCGCTATTAAGCCATAATGTATTCTATGCAGCATAAGAATAGTGTAGAATAGATCATGATGGTATTGCTGAATTGCTTCTATTCTTAAAAATACCATAAGACAAGAGTGTACACCTACTGTGCCCAAGCTCAGTGGGATAGACTGTCTGCCTTTGGGAACGTAAGGAGCACCAAGGGCATGGTTGAAAAATAGTAAGGGGAAATGAAAATTAAAAATGAATTTGTAAGGTGTTTAACTAGGGGGTTTTCTTGGGTGCTGAATCCATTCCAAACATTAGTTTTGAGTAAAGAACAAGTCATTTTCCAGAACATATGTTATTACATACTTTTAAAGTAAGAAATGTGCAGTAGCCTATTGATGAAATCTGGTCAGTTTGGGCAATAACCAAGTCTATAATATATTGTAACTGCTAACTGTAATACTAGTATAACTGCTGAGGCAGTCAACTGATGTAATCCTCTTCTTATCACATTAACATGTTGCTGCTACTCATTTTAGAAACCATTTTATTACTTTGCATCGACAAGGACAGTGTTTAATAGTCAATAATCACATCCAACAGCTGTGCCTCTTTAACCTGTTCAATAACAGCTCCTTGCAAAACATCAGAATACTTAAATTGTTGTTGTTTTTTTTTAAGTTTCAGCTTTAGCCTATTTTACCTAGTTAGAAACCATTAATCAATATTAACAGAAGCAGAATTTTCCTATTCAACAGATCTCAACAATTGCAAGGGTGCAATTTATCAGTGGATGTAAGCTTCATACATATATAATATGTTGCCATTGATTAAAATCAACAGAATTGACCAAAGTACTGCACAGTCTGTGCAGTGCTGCAGTTTATATGTGGAGTTTCCATGTTCTCATCAAAAAGGAGGTGGGTCGCACGACAGGTTGCAGGAGTGTTGTAGTTTATTAATTTCTGCTTACATTTCTTTGTACTTTGCAATAGATGCACACGACAGTTTCGGCCGTGCCGGCCTTCTTCAGGTTCACACCTGAAGAAGGCCGGGAATTGGTAACGTGTTCCTTCCACGTTCCTTCCCTGGTGCTCCAACCAGGGAAACTCCCCCCTGTCAGGTGAAAAGAAGGCAGCTTGGACTCCTCATGCATTGAAGGAAGCATGAGGCCAGTCCGCTGCCTCCCCAGGATGGTGGAGGGTGTGTAGAGCCCAGGATCACGTTAGGAATTTGCACTGGGTGAAAAATGGGTTACAAAATTGTGTTTTTTGCTACACAGTTAATAATTCAAAGCATCATACAAATAGAGCAAAATATAAAAACTGTCCACAAATGGTGCATTTGTATACAGTGCCTTTATGCAAGGCTATTTAGATTCAGCCAGTCATGGACCAATTGCTGGAGAAAACCATGCAAGGCACCAACCTGTACATCAGGAGAAGTTAAGGGTTCAGTGTCTTGCTCAAGGACACTTCGAGCATGGGGGGAGCCTCATTCTACCACTGATCTACTGCCACCCTCCCCTCCACCCAAACAATGGACACTAGTAAATGGACACTTTACCACTTAACGTATGAAGAATGTTATTTAGACAGCACGTTGTTTCCACATTAAGCTACGTTTGATGCATACCTGGTGGTGTCCTACAGTAGTTACTTTATAGTACAGTATAAAGTTTTTACTCTACATAACATGCCCATTTACTCTTTAGTTGTTGTTTTTTATCAACGTGGAGAGGAGTGTGGCAGTGGCTCAGGGGTAGAATGACTCAATGGCAACCGCAAGGTTGCCAGTTTGAACCCAGGCTCCCCCCAGAGTCAGAGTCGAAGCATTCTTGAAAGACACTGAACCCTTAATTTGTCCTGATGTGCAGGTTGGTGCCTTGCAGGTTTCCCCCCCAGCATTGGTGCATGAATGGGTGAATGTAATGCACAATCTACGTAGATAGCCTTGCAGAAAGGCACTCTATACAAATTCACCATTTATGCACACTTTTTTGTGTTGTGCTCTATTTGCATTATTGAATTATTGACTGTACAGTACTTTGGTCAATTCTTTGGTCAAACATGTCAATATGATAAGAGAATTACATCTGTTGACTGGCTCAGCGGTTATACTTGTATTACAGTTAATAGTTTTATTGTAGACTTGGTTATTGCTTAAACTGACCAGGTTCCATCAATACTGCACATTTCCTACTTTAAAAATATGGAATAAAATATGTTCTTATGGAAAATTACTTGTTTTCTACTCAAAACTAATGTTTGGAATGGATTCAGCACTCATGAAAACCCATAGTTAAACACCTTACAAATTCATTTTTAATTTTCATTTCCCCTTACTATTTTTCAACCATGCCCTTGGTGCTCCTTACGTTCCCAAAGGCAGACAGTCTATCCCACTGAGCTTGGGCACAGCAGGTGTACACTCTTGTCTTATGGTATTTTTAAGAATAGAAGCAATTCAGCAATACCATCATGATCTATTCTACAATATACTTATGCTGCATAGAATACATTATGGCTTAATAGCGGCTTAATTACAGCTTAATAACCAACATATATAGGTTATATGACCTGGGAGACATTTTTACCCAAAACTAATGTTTGGAGTGGATTCAGCACCCCTGAAAACCCCTAGTTAGACACCCCACAATTTCATTTTGGACTTTTAATTTTTGTTCATATTTTTCACCAAAGCAGTCTGTGCTCCATAACTTTGATTGGCTCTCCAGGATTTTCCCATGGGATTTGGACTTGCACTAATTGAGAGGTGATTCTAGACACCTATCAGAACACATTGGTGAAGAAAGCTATTGGTAGTAAATTTTTTCACAGATTGTCCAAAAATATTGCTAATTTTCCCTAACTATAGTTTTATATAGTGTATATCTTTGCGTCTCATGAGAAAGACTCTTGTTTGCTGGTGGGTTTGTGTGGAAGCACCATGGATGGATTATAATTGACAACCTTGAATGCATTACAAGGCCGACACAGTTCGCAAAAATCTGAAAGTTATTTGATTAAGTTATTAAGTTATTTCCCTTGGCCTCTCATTTTTTTAATATACTTTTTGGGCCCCACGCAGTCTAAACTGAAACACAAGCACTGCTGGCAGAGGCCACAACCACTCAACCGGTCCAATCTGGCCATACTGGGATCCCATTGCCAATATACTTTACCACATGGAGCTAACAGAGACTGTACGGTGTCATACCAGGTAATTACATACTGTATATATACACATCTCCTACCTCATAATTATTAGATGGCTGTAATCCAGTAGATGATGTGATGGCATTTATAGTACTGCTGCCAACCTTGTCAGCCTGCACTTGTCTGTGTACACAAAGTTTTTCCACTCGGTCACAGAGCAGTGAGCCGTTGCCAGCTATATCTGCGATAACTTCAAGCGCTGTTCTTGGGTCTATTTCTACACCAATGAAAACATTCATTGCGCAAAAAAAAATTAAAAGGCCGCTGATCACATCTGAGAAACAAGATTGTTAGTTCATTTTTGGGGAAGCCTGCCTGAATATTTTAGATAAGTGAGCCGTTGTGGATGGCTTGGTTAGAGAAAATAGTTATTTGAAATGGAATCTCAGTCTCCTTTCTAGCTAATGATTTTGTCAGCCTTTTGATGGGGGTTGATCATGCATGTTGGCGCGGCATCTATCTACTGTATGCAGGGTCATGGGCTTGGACCGGGGGTCACGCTCCTCTCATTGCGGACAGCATAATGACATCATTGATCACTAGTTTGGTTATGCCCCATTTCCTTTGACTGTATTGAGTTTTACAGTTGGCACAGCACAGGCAATGGATTGGGATAATCCAGTTTGAAGAGGTTACGTGTTGTACTGTAGCGTATGCGACAGTGGTACATATTCACCCTGTTCTTTTGGGGAATGTTTGGCTAATGTATTTAACATTTACTTTTTTTAAAACATTGAACTTGAAGCAGTCAGTGCTCCATGCTCAGACAGTCCCACTGACTGACACACCTACCGGCAGAGGTCCTGCCCCCTGTGTGTGATTGGCTACGGCAGAAAAAAAATGTATTGCAGCCCACTGTGGCTAGATGAGCTTCAAACAATTCTCAGTGTGCAAGAACAGTTTCAAACGGCTGCTGCTGTCGTTTGTATGGGCAGGAGGAAGAGGTTAGGGGGTCACAGAACTTACAACATATGGCAGTTGACTATAAACAACTCTTAAAGACAAGGCGTTCAGTGCCTTGTGTGGTGTTGCAGTGGATCTGTTTTGTACAGCACTAGTATATGAACACTGTCCAACTTTAACATTGCTCTCTCTGCGCCTGTTTATGGATGTAATCATGTGGCAGGTAAGACTGCAGCTTTACTTTATAACTTTTTGAAAGTGAAAACTGTGTTGCTGGGCTGTGGGTATTTTTGTCCCCTGCTGTCTCTCGCTGTCTTCATGTTTAGCCAACAAAACATTGACTCATCCCAAGTTTCTATGCCTCCAGGCAGGGCTCAGTTTGAAAGCTGAAGTGACGTGTTCCCTTGTTGTATTGTAGACTATTATGTTCACTTCTGATCTATGTAATGCTAGCAGGATAGGGATAAGATGACCTCACCAAAGGCACAAGGGGTACCGCTTACATTAGTCAGTTTATTGTTTGTTACTGATCAAGCTGAAAGAACACATCCTCGTGTGGTCTATATCCTTGTCCTATAGCCTAGTACCAACTGTGGAAATAAGTGTACAGCTATATCCCTTCCCTAATTGGATATCCTGGGTCATTTGCAGAATGCTGCCGAAATCTCATCTTTTGCTTGTATGCTATATTCCCTTATGCTTATGCTATGCAAGTGGTATGCCGTATGCACAGAATGTGTAACAGACATTGATGCCGTGTGTAGTTAGATCTGAGACATGGCATTTGGATGTCACGATTTCCTTCATTAATTAGTAACCTTTCCTTGTTGGAAGAATGTTAAACATCTCTCCATCAGACCAGAGCACCTTTGATCACTAGCCTGGTCAATACTACTCAGGCGGTCGTCACCATGGAAACACTTGTAGATGCTTTTAGACACTAACTTATTTTACTATGTACAGCAGCATGGAGATAAGAAATACAAATACTACACAGTCTACTAAACAAAGAAACTCATACATTTATTTGTACAAACTTGATTTGAAAATCAAATCGTGATTTGATCATTAGAAACTAACAGACATTAAATAAAATAAATGCATAGTACTTAATATATAGTATATGTAGTAGTACTTTTAAAACAATGCTTATATGGAGTATAGAGTCACCGTACTGCATATGATGACCACAAGATGTCACTCTTTGGCTGTATTGCGCAAACAATGACGTTCACAACAACCTTAATTGGCAAGTAGACAGATCAGCTATGGCATCTGAAAATTAGCTAATTGGCTCATTACGAATCAGAATAAAAGAGCCAATTCCATGGGACGTTGAGTATGTTTATTGGGGATATTTATTTTCTAGGGAATTCTAATGTTCAACATTTAGGGAATTGCTGTGAATGTGGTACAGTACTTGATGACAGTGATTGATGCCATTTTCTTTACATGGTGCCTAAGGCATGTAGCCTTGTGCAAGGAAAGTCACAATCTGTGAATGCTCATGTGGTTTTGGAATGAATGCAGCACATTTTCCTGCTGATGCCACCTGCCAAGCCACAGAGAGGAAATGAGAGAGGTTGGTGTTTCTGATTACTGACCAGGATAACCTGCAGAGCACACAGACAGCGGTGCTGCCAGGAGACCCAAAGGACTCTATTCAAAAGAAATCAACTTTTTTTTTACTGGTTGGCTGTGGATATATTGACACAACTCGATAGTGAATTAAGTCACTGGCCTCGAGTTTAATCTTCAGTTGATTTGAGGAAACACATTATAGTCTCATAGATCACTGTAACATTTCTTCAGATTGCCTCATTACCCTGAACAGGGACTTCATTATAAAACACCCTGTGCTCTCAGGAAGGAAACGGCAACATCTGAATTAATGTCCTCCTTTTTGACAGGTGAGATCTGAATTAAAAACTGAAAGACAGTGCATTCTACTGAGTTTCCTGATCAACTTGACCCAATTTGTATTTTTTTCCTCCTGTAAAGTGGAATCCCATCTAAATGAATGTGGGTCAGCACATGCATTTTGCCTCGCAATAATGTGTGCCACTGCAGATCAGGCAGATTGGAGCCTGTCTAATCATCTGCCTTGTCTTGCTATACAGCTGTAAATCACATTAGACCAAAGTGAGCTGATGCATTGAGCCGTGCTGTAGGGAACAACAACAGGCCAGTCATTGGTCACAGCTATGCCATGAAGACACGATTACAGATAAACATGTTAGGTGTCTGCCTTCGGGAGGAGAGGGGAAAAAGAAAAAGGGCAAACTATCTCTGTCAAATACTGAATGGATCAAGGCCATCATTAGGGGTGATAAAAGACTGCGACCAAAAGGATTAGAGCGCTTTAACAGGAAATTGTCACCTTATCTCGGAATGCATGACGTTTCCCACCTCTAAATGGCTAATTACTTGCTTATGTAATGTAATGTAATGTATTTATTTTTTTAACCTGAGTTCAATGTTTCTTACAGAAGACAGTGATAAATGCGTACGGCTCAGGTCGAGTTTCTCTACATCCAGCTGCTACCTGCCATTGTTCATGATTAAACACCTAGGCTTTGTTTATTGTTCTTCCTTGCCTCAGCAATCATGTGCAAGACACACAACATATTCCGCAACAAATTTATGTACAACACATTCTCGGTGGAGGCATATTGATAATGAGTATCCATGCTGATAGCATGGCTCTCACATAGAGCTGTTTGATGTGTAAACAACAGGCTTGCACGTTAACATTGCATGTTCTTGGACTATTGATTGTGGCTACTTTCCCAGACGTGTCTGAATAATAGTTGGGCTAAAACTATCTGTCAAAATAAATATTTATTCCCCTCGTATGCACCCACTGTGGGAAGACAGATTGTTGGTGCTTGCTAAATTGATCATTCTGTCAAACTCATGCATTGTTAATAAAAGTTTCCCAAGTGAGGAACAAGATAATGTGACAAGATCAGCACAATGAGATCAGTTTTTTTATGTGAAAATATCTGTTAGCTCCCGTGTCTGCGTGCCAAATAGCATACTTTCACACAACCATTGAGCATGAACAGACAAACCGAACCGACAAGTTCGAATCTGGGAATGTGTTGTACTTGGAAGAGTTTGTTCTAACAAGGGCTGCCAGAATTGAAGCCATGCATGTGAAACGTCAGAATCAAATAGGATCAATATTGATATTTTTTTATTGTTGAAGTGCTTCTCAAAACTTGTACCTCCTCCTCTGACACACGCATTCCTACCCAACAGGAGTCTTTGGGTGGAGGAAGCCTGGAGAATGTTATTCGCATTCCCTGCTTCCCTGCCAGGCAAATACATCTTATACCCAACGCTTGGTCTGCACCCGGCCAGGGTTTTAATATCTACAGCGTGTTTCTGTCTGTCAAGAGGATATTCATTCTGCAGCGTCCTCTGAAAGACAGGAGGAATCAATCCTGATCCAGTGGGCGTGTGATGGGGAGTTGAGGTGCTAGAGGCACATGGTAGGCAGATGGCACCTAAATTGGTTCCCACACAAGAGTGGGAAATGGTACCGGCCCTGAATATAAAGTTCATACACATTGCCATTCTGTTAAATCGGTGTGGGAACTTCGTTGGCGCAGTAGCAATATTTGCTTGATGAGATTTGAAGAGTCCGACCGACGTTGAAATGATTCCTGAGTCCCGGTGAAATTGAACGGCTTCAAGCCAGGTTGGATTTTTCATGAAACCCCAGTGAACCTGTACAGTGTGTTGTTGGTGGAGGGAGCGACAACAGCCTGTGATGTAATCTTTTGCATTCCAGGTCAGCCTGTTGTTTGAGAGTCGAGGGAATCGGAGATCCCTATCCCTGTTTCATGTTGCAGATGAATCTCTATTGTGTGTGTGTGTGTGTGTGTGTGTGTGTGGGGGGGGGGGGGGGGGGGGGGGGGGGGGGGGGGGTGTGTGTGGGGGGGTGTGTGGGGGTGTGTGTGTGTGTGTGTGTGTGTGTGTGTGTGTGTGTGTGTGTGTGTGTGTGTGTGTGTGTGTGTGTGTGTGTGTATTGATCGGTTGAATAGTTCTTAGACTAAATGTATAAACAGCAACAGAGTACAGTCAAACACTCAGTCCAAAGGCCCAGCCTTTCTGTTTTAATCCCTGGTGACAGACTCAAGAAAGGTTTCGCCACACAGGGCAGCATTGTGCCATGGAGAGACAGAGAGAGAGAGAGAGAGAGAGAGAGAGAGAGAGAGAGAGAGAGAGATGAAGCAGAGTGAGAGGCAGTGGGGACAGTCAGTCAGAGAGGGAAAATGATCCTGATGCTTTGACTCACTCCTCTGGCTGAATGGGCAGGGCTGTGAGGACACTAGCCTGCTTGTCGGGGGGAGGGGGGCATGAAGAGCATCAGGCTAGGGTTCAGGACAACTTTGCCTCCGCTAGTGCCCTCCCTCCCTCTCTTTTACAGTTGCTGTCTCCCTCTCTGTGTCCCTTACTGTCCCTCTCTCTCTTTTTTCCACCTCTCCCTGCACTCCCTTGACTTCCAGTGCTGGCCCGCTCTCCTACCGTAGGTGGAGCTGGCTTTCCTGGAATTGTGGGGCAGCTTTTCCTGTTGTGCTCCACTACAGTACCCCCCCCCCCCTCTCCCTCTCTCCCTCTCCGAGTCTCCTGGTTAATGACAGCTCTGATGTAGGATTACTGGACTATGAAGACCTGCACCATCTGGATCCCACCGTCCGCACCGATGCTCATGGCTTTTCCGCTCTCGTTGTCTTTAAGTATACTTTCATGATCCGGTCTGAAGTTGAACCATAGGCGACATGTCTCAGCTGTGCAAAGCAAGGCGAAATCCATCGGTGGGTAAAGTAAACGAAAGATAATATGAATGGGACAGCTTTTCCACCGTGCGTATGGTGGGCTGGTGTTGCTGCTGCTGTTTGCGCTGGCGTCTTTCCACAGTGTTACTTTACAGGCTTTTTTGTAACATGATGATGTCATCAAAAGCCGGGATTAGTTTCTATTGTACTGTACCTTTGGCATGATACTCTTTAAACAATGCGCTTTATTCTTTTTCCCCCTCTTTTTTAGTCTGAATGGAGTCTTCATGACTCACCTGACCTGTTTCTCCTGTGACTAGACCTGTGCAAATAATGTACATCAGTGGTTCTGAAATGGTTTCGTGCCCAAGGCACACACCAGAGGGCAAGTCAAAATCGTAAGGTGCACCTGCATTTACAATAGCCTTTATAAAACATTTAGAATGTCTGTAAACATATTGTTTTATTTACTAATGCTAGGTAGTAGGTTTAAATGTATTCACAGTGTACTGATATTCTGAATTAAAAGATAATTCTGAGATATTTGTATAGTTAGTACAGTAATTTATATTAAGGCTGTCAAAAATAAGTCAATGGCATTAATTTATTTTGTTGAGTAATTAATATTAATTACTCAATTTACCAAAATTAACGCATGTGCACACTGACTAAACCCACTGGGCATTTTCTCATTGAAAAAAATCAGTAGAGCACGGTATTGCAGAGACATAGCTGTCTGTCTCCCTGTAACCAGAGCCATAGAGTATACAGTATCTTAAGGGATCTACAAGCACTGGGGGCTTGTAGATCACCTATTTTGATGAATATTCAAAAGATAAACAGATATATTTTTTAAATGTTCAAATCTTGTACGGAAAAACATGATATATTTTGGGCATAATTTGAAAGGTGATTAATCATGATTATATTAATTTTGCAGCTGTGGTTAATCTGAAGTTAATCATTCAACAGCCCTAATTTATATATATTATAATAATAGTATAGTATATGTTGCATGTGTGATTGCCATAAAGTCCCCAGGCTGAGCGGGACTTTCCTCATATTGCAATATTAAATTGAACCCTTTACACACTTTTCTCTATTTATGTATTTTTTTATCGAAAGGGTGGAGGGTAGATAAGTCTTCGTTTCCTGTGAGTAATTTTCTTATCTGCAATTAAAAATAACGTAAAGACATAAAGGATGTGATTGAATCGTTTCAGGCTAAAGCCCCTTCATCTCATAACCTGTTACAGGAAGCTGGAGTTCCAATTAAGGCTACTTATGTATGCACCAATGAGTTGTGTATTATTCACAAGTGTAAAGTGGAGCGTGGAGATTTTAAAATTGGAGCACAAATCAAGTTTGTTAAGTGGGTGCTTAGACAACTATGAACTCTAAATGGGTGAACTGGAGCTAATGAAATAATGCAAAAGCGCGGTACGTGTCAGAAGGCCTCATGTTTTTCCACTGCGTTTTTTACATCCCAACTTCAGCCCGATGACCTGAATCGTAGAGCGATGCTTTTGATCCCCATTAATGACCTGCAGACACCTGCATTTGGCTCGATGTCCGCACGGAAACCACAGTAGCGTTGAGCGTCCACAGGTGGTCCATATACACCAGGGACAAGTGCAACAATTGTCTCTTGTGCGGTACAGTGAGGATAGGATGCCTCTGCAGCTTTGAATAGAATGGAGGGAACAAACCCAGGTCCCCGGCCCTGGGGTAATTGCTTTATCGACACAACTTCAAAAGGCTACTGGCCTGATAATGAGCTTTTGCCTTCTTTCACACATAATGAGTGGAGGTAGAGAGTTCACACAGGGAGACGCTTTGGGCACAGCACGTCCACTCGCAGCTGTGGTGTCTGACTGGCCTTGAACAAAGGCTTAGTGTCCAAGATAGTGTGGCGTCCCAGCCATGGGCAGGCTAGGGCCAATAGGCTTCTGCTTGACTGAGTTGTCAGCACTCGGTGGCCTGCTGGCCTCTGCACAGCTCTACAGTGAGAAACACATGGAGACAAGACATAGGCTATTCTTGTACCCTCTGGAATGACTCACTGCTGTTACATCATCAAAATGACCCTGACAGACCCCTAGGATCAAATATTTAGGGACACGGTGTGGGAATGTTTTAATTTTTGATGGTTTACAAAAAAATTCAATAGCCTATATTTTCAGTATTGTCTAATTGTACCGTTTCCCCTCTGTTAATGCCAACGAGTGGTCTTTACATTGAAGTTGTGTTATGAATGAGGCTTCCTTCGAAGCCTGAGCAAGCAGCCTTCACGTTCTGGGAATTGTGCACGGCCGCTCATTAATTTCTATTGAGGGAAAGATGACAGCCCCCTGCAGCTTAAACCTTTTCATTCCGCAACCCCTCCTCCCCCGTCTAACTCAATTCTATGTCATCTTTGCAGATAGCTGATCAGCTTCCCTGGATTTCGCTGACAACACTGCTTTGTTTTGCCTGAAGATGGAAACACTGGAGTCGGAGCTGACCTGCCCAATCTGTCTGGAGCTCTTTGAGGACCCGCTGCTCTTGCCCTGCGCTCACAGCCTGTGTTTCAACTGTGCTCACCGCATCCTGGTCTCCCACTGCACCCCCACTGAAACAATACAATCAATCACCGCCTTCCAGTGCCCGACCTGTCGCTATGTCATCACTCTCAACCAGAGGGGCCTAGAAGGACTCAAACGCAACGTTACCCTACAGAACATCATCGACCGCTTCCAGAAGGCTTCCCTGAGCGGACCCAATTCTCCCAGCGAGACTCGCCGCGAGCGGGCCAACCCCGAAAGAAAAGCCATGACCCGACCCAGTGACAGGGTCCAGTGCCAGTTCTGTGAGCAGGACCCTCCGCAGGACGCAGTGAAGACCTGTGTTACCTGTGAGGTGTCCTACTGTGACGAGTGTCTCAAGGCCACTCATCCCAATAAGAAGCCATTTACAGGCCACCGTCTAACCGAGCCCCTGCCGGACTCTCGTCTGAGAGGGCTCATGTGCCTGGAGCACGAGGAGGAGAAGGTCAACATGTACTGTGTGACAGACGAACAGTTGATCTGTGCCCTGTGCAAACTGGTCGGTCGGCACCGAGATCACCAGGTTGCAGCTCTCAGCGACCGCTACGAGAAACTCAAGGTAAGAAATGGTCTGCATATGATGAAGCGCATGAATGCACTGAGGAGATTGAGTTTGATGATTCACTATCATATATGATCCTTGTAACCTTTAAAGGCTTTATCCCATTGGCTATGGCTCACAAAGCATACAGTACTCGACATCACGGCACAAAGTATATTGTGGTGACTTTGATTTCCGATGAATTCACAGTTCATTCAAACTGAAACTTGTTTGAGAGATACTTCTAGGTAATTAAAAACACTAAATGGTGTGTGTGCATTTAACAAATTCACTCAAAGAAATTCAAAGTCTAGCCAAAGATAGTCCCTGGAAAGAAGATGTGTTTCATATTTATATTAAATCTCTTTTTCATTAAATTGAGAAAACCTTATATTTAATTACTGCTTCTTCAAAGTTGGTGACTTTATTTATTGCCAATTAGGGGGAGTGGGGAGTGGTGGTGGAGTTAGTTGCTTTAGCAGACGGCTTGAGGTTCCGATGATTTTGTTTAAATTTGTCCTTTTTAACTACTTTGCATTGGTTCAATATTTTCAAAACAACACACAAACGAGAGTTATTGTCATGGGTGGAAAAAGGGTTTAGGTGGGTTCCTCACAAAAGCAACCAAATTTAAACATCCATGATTTATTAATTTGAATACTTTTATTGCTTGTGACAAAATACTACATGTTGTAACTTGTGAGGAGAACATTTAACAAAGTGTACAAGGGTATTGTCTATTCAAGAATGCATTGAATGAGTAGTCAGAGCCACATGTACAAAACTGTATGAAATGGGACAGAACAATACGGCCTATTAACACTGAACACACTCCACCAATGATTACTGTCACAATATAGAGTTATTTAACACTTATTTACAAGGAATATCACTTTAATATCCTACCTTTAACTGCTAACTATTAACACACATGCAGTGTTGGGTAAGTTATGTAACTAAGGAGTTATAGTTATACTTACTTCTCTATTACTTTACTCATTGTGAAAGTAACTACTTTACTTGACTTGACTTGACTTGACTTGACTTTACTTGACTTGACTTGACTTTACTTTACTTTACTTTACTTTACTTTACTTTACTTTACTTTAGCAAAGACCACTTATGCCAATAATACCTAAACTCACAGACAATATCCAGTCTAATCACATAGATATAATACTGATGCTGTGGCCATGCACAGTCAAACTTAAAGTAAATCACCTGTTACTCTGTTGAACAATCATTTGTATCATGTGAAAGCTAACTTCTTTGAAATCACATTCTCTCTCCTCATTAGACGTACAGTAACAGTACTATTCTTTCCTGTTATGTGGATATTCCGTTACTCAAGATTATTCACTGGATAAACTTTCACTCACAGACAAACTTGCCTGTACACACATTAAAGAGGGAGAGAAGGAAGATGATGGCATGGAATAGCAGTCAGGTCACCCAGATATCGCTCTCAATGAAACCAATATACAGCCTACACCAAACTGGCATAAATCAGGGCTATTGAACACCCTTTATGTTTGTTCATTGTTTTGAAAATATCGAAGCATTGCTTTGTTTTCAAACTATAGCTAGCATATAGACAGACATATAGACAATATAGTCAACAGAAATATAATATATTGAAAACTGAAAATTACAGTTTGTACCAAATAATTACAAAAAATTACAAAATTGTTCTACCAGGGTAAAATGTTTTTCACAATCTAGTAATACAGGTATATAAATAGTGCAGGAAAAATAAATATAATCTCTATTCTACAATACTCCTTTGAGCAAATACATTTTGATTGAATAAAGCACTAATTCATGTTTATAAGGACAAAGTAATTCATATTCGAACAGTTATTTGTTAATTGAGCAATGAATTATTTCTATGAACATGATGAATCTGCATTAAATCATTAATGTAGCAAACTGAAAAATGATGTAGCAAATTCATCGTAGTCATAAATAATATAGACTTACAGTACTATACCCATTATGCAAAGTTATTCATTTTACGGAAACAACTTCTCAGTCGATTAGGATGTTTGGCATGTCACGAAATCTTATAAAAACAGACCTACTGTATATTAAAAGACCAGTGTGGCATTGCAACAACATTGTGTGCTTGTATATCTGCGATTTTCTTAGAACACTTGTACGATGAAGTACTATATAGCACATGGGCTTAAGTGGTTAAACTAGAGATATCTGAGAGTAGTAGGAGCCAAAGCTCTTGGAAACAGTTAGAGTCTCTATTTCTTTGAGGGTTTAGAATGTAATTACAGCCCATGAAAAAGATTGCTTCCAGGGCTCCAGGTTAAGCAGAACTGCTCAGTCTCACCACATGGGTGCACATTAATAAGGCATCAAGGGAAGACACTGTTTGGCTGGAACATACAGAAAAGGTGGCTACGCATTCCTTCCATTTTGGACTTGAATGAGCTCCGTCAGAAGAGTAAGATTTGGGTTTTGCGGTTCAGTATTTTGCCAATGCGCACCATGGGGCACTAGCAGGAATCCAGAATCCTCATGGGACCATTTAATGGTCTATTACAAGTGCACCATCCAGCGTTTCTCATGGAAATTGCCAATCAGATTTAATCATTTAATCCTAACACAAGCAAGGGAGCGTTCTTTCAAATCCAGCGCATTCTGCAACATATTCTACCCCGTGTCCATCGCATGGTATCCTAATACCAGTTGCTTTTCTGTTCGTGTTCGTGTTCGCCCCAAATACCACTGCTGTTCATGCACGTTGAACAAAAGGCGGTTTACTGTATTTCCCTGTCCCTTAGTTTCTCTCACAATGAGAAGGGCCGGTGGCATATGCTTGGTCACGTTGAAACCGAGATGCCATAATCGTAGACTGCAGCTCTTCTGTGATTCTGGCCAGAGCATGCGTCTTAACCTGTCCTCTTTGTTTGATCATGCTGTCATTGTGCAGAGATCTCCAGGCCGCTATCTCAGTGAGTGGAGTGATCAGGCAGACCAGGAGAGAGACCAGGTGACCTCACAGCATCTTTATTTTAACAACAAATCAACAATCAGGCACAGATTTACTTTGCTGAGTAAATCAGAATGTTATTTTTCAAGAGGGAACTTTTAGATTACTTTCTTTCTTTCTGATAATTGTTTCTCATTTTATTTCCCTCTGAAAATAACAGGAGCAGATATTTGCACTGATTTTAAAGGTCAGTCAATTAGAAGCACAGAGAAGCGGATGCGGTCTTGATTGCTTCTTGTGTGTTGTGTTGCATTGTACTACAGTCTGCCGTTGGAGTTTTGCTCTGTTTTTCATCTTTCATTGGCAAAATGATGTTATTGTGGACACTGCCATCTTCCCTTGGGCTGTTCTCTTTGAGTTCCCTTCCAGATGATTAAATTTCAGTGGCAGATGTCTACCCTATTTCTCACATACAGGGAAACAACACTCACTTTTCTTTCATTGAAATCCGATGGCACCTTTGTTCATCACTCGATGTCAGTGGAGTGTGCATGTGCGTGTGTGCTGCATGCTCACATGTTTGTGTGCTTGGACATGTGTCCGTTAACATTACAAACTACTGTTAGAGAGAGACAATCTATGTTGCATTTGATTTGTCATTGCGTTCAAAGAATGCTTCCCACTGTGATAGCAGAGCTTTAGATTTTAGGTTTTCTCTGTGTGATAGACGTCTCTTTTCCTAAAGTCATTTAAAACCTGATGAGAGGAAGGATTGCAGTTTCCTCTTGAATGGGAAAAGCTTTTGGTCTCACACCTTTGGACTTGGCCATATTCTCTTTCCTTCCTTGCTCCCGTGTCAATGTTTGGAATTTTATTCTGTGTCAACATTTACAGTTGTACCCATTTTTATCACTGACTGTGCACTGACTGCACAGCACAGTAGACTGTTATTGTCCTGCCTGTGTCACAAGTTACCATTCCATAGCAGGATTTGATACATTTTAGCTTTCTATTAATCAGAAAGTAGTTCTTTTCCAGTAGAGCTGACTAAATAATTCATCATGTCTGTCGTGTTTTCTTTTCAGTTCAGTCTTTTCATAAAATATATTTAATAAGGTAATTCTATTCGGTTAACTTGAATCACTGTTTCACAGATACAGTGGCACTGGAAATATGACATGTGAATTATGGAGATGCACTTAACGGAGGCAAATCTTTCAAATGCTGCTGGCTTGACTGTCTGTAAAGTTGCATCATAGATGGAGGGTACAGAGCAGGAATTGCATGATAAATAATAATCAAATGATACATTCCAGGCATGAGGGATAAAAGTAAGAATCAGATTGTCTGTATGCCTTGTAGACTTCACATTACACCGTACACACTACTATTCAGGTCACTTACCTAATATTCACTAGATTATTTTTGCTTTTCCCAGAAGATTAAACTCAACATTATTCTTAAGGAATATCAGGCTCATTTATGCACTTACACATAACTACTTTGTCAATTTGATTTAGAATATGCTCTACGGCTCAGGAGCATTTCTGAAATTCCTTGTGCCTCTCAGGAAGTCTTAACACTTATTTTAGGTATCTCTTATTGCCCTGCAACTTTTACATATCTAGGCTGATGGCCTTCACCTCCTCTGTCGTATAAATAAAACATTTTTCTAAGAGCAGTTAAATAAAAACGGGGCTATTTTAGTGCACACTTGTGCACATGCCTCATGAAATCACAATGTGGAATGCTTTCTACACTATTTTTGAGAAACTGATTTGAGAGGTACTGTAACTTTAGATCTTTTAAAGAATTATCTTTCTCAGTTAAATTCTCTGGTCAGATGCAAACTTGTTTTGCCCCATTAGTTTTGACTGAGGGAAATTCAGGCAGTGCATTTTAATTTGGTGGCGGCTTACCACAGAATTGTCTTAGAGAGTTACATATGTCTGCAGCAGAAAAGTTGTGTTTATGCACAGCAAGTATGGTAAGACTAATTTAAGAATCTTTGATGTAGCCTACACACTGAATGACATTTTCACTAAATAATTCACAGAATACAATCTAATCTTAATAGAATAATCCTTTGTTTCAGACTTGACGCATTGTTCTTCCGCAACACAGAGACATCTGGCCACCCAATTAGAATTAAAATATGCAATTCCAAACATGAGCTTTTCATCTGAGTCATTGGTGGGTGATTAACGCAGCTAGCGTTTGAGTTGCCCAAATCTCTGGCAGATGCTCCGCTATTCCACTCTAAGCTCTGTGAGTTCCTCAGACAGCATGATGGAAGTTTTGGCACGTAGAGTGGATCAAGGGGGGTTTACTGACTGATCACCGACCAAATCTTGACGAGCTTCGCATCCACAGTGACAACGCAGTCTGTAGTTGCTCCTCTTCTCCTCCTCCTCCTCCCCATATTATTGGACACAATATGGTACCAGTGATCCCCCTTCACTACACCGTCCTCTGTTCGTTCAGCTGTTTGCAGTTTAATAGTGCATAACGTGCAGTGAAATGTTGCCTGTCAATTTCTCTTCACACAGCAAGCGCTCGATTCCAACCTGAGCAGTTTGATCAAGAGGACCAATGAGCTGGAAACGCTGATGGGCAAACTTATTCAGACCTGCCAACACGTGGAGGTACCAATGTTCACTCAGACCTGCTCAAGTGATGGCTCCTCTCCCAGTTTACAACACAGCAAAAAATCATCTGTGTTCATTTAAGTCTGAGAGTGTTTAAACGGAAGTTAATGGAATAGTGGAGCCTTACACTCAGAGTTAAATGAATACTCATGATTTTACACTGTACACAGTAAAATCCTGAGATTCAGTTTGTCTCTCATTTAAACAAGTACAGTAGATGGTATCTGGCTTACATTGAAACATAAAGGAGATGACAGGCCTAATATCTGTTTACCCCTGCAGTGGATTTATGCATTTACATATAAAGTACAGAAGGTGTCATAATGTTCTTTCTTAGAGGCCTATCCCATTGTTAAATCAATGAAAGACTGTGGCATATTAATTGTATTTTCTCTTGTGGAAGAAATGCAACTAAGCATAAAGACAGTTAAGACACGTTTGACAGCTATTCATTTCTACCTGGATGCAAGCAGATAGCTTTGGGAGCTGCTATAACTACTTTCCAACAACTGTAAGTCAAGTGTCAACACAAAAGAAAAACATAATTTGGTTTAAAATAGAGAGAAACACTATCAGTTCACGCACAAGCTGACTCCTCAGACTTGCCACAACAACGTGTGTGTAATTGAACATTTATTTTACTTTAGAAATTGGATTTTGCTCTGTCACCAGGGGCTGGTGTGAATTGTCGAATAATAGAATCAATAAACTATGCAAATGCAGCTGCTTAAATCATCAGAGGAACAGTCAGCCGTTATTGACTATCTCTCAACTGTCCTTGGTGTATGTTCCCTTAGGTGAACGCATCGAGACAAGAAAACAAACTGCTTGAAGAGTGCGACCTGCTGATCGACATCATACAACAGAGGAGACAAATCATAGCCACCAAGATAAAGGAAGGAAAGGTATTGCAAATTATGACAGTGGTTTTCAATCTTTTTGATGCTAGAGCTTAGGGTTGTACTGATCGCATTTTTTTTGCTCCCGGTCCGATCCCGATCATTTGAGTTTGAGTATCTGCCACTTGGGCAACTCCAAAGCAAATTCCACAACATTTATTTAACTGCCATAGTGTCATCTCCTTACCACTGTGTCGGATCTCTGGTTATACTGGTATATTTACCAGCACGGAATGGTCTGATGATGACAAATTAGGGCCAATACTGATACTTTTCTGGTACCGATACAGTATTGCTGATACCGATATGAACCGATATGACAAAAAAGGACCGATCGGATACTTTTCCAGTATCGGGACATCCCTACTAGCATTTGGGCTATGGACCCTTTGAGGACATTTTAGCCCCATAGACGGAAAACAAAAAAGATTTCCTTTGCTTTTCACGCTGGATTTAAGAAACAAAACTGGCAAACATACTGTAGATTGAAATCTTCTACATTAGGGTGACCATATTCTCAAAGGTGAAAACCAGGACACCTTAGCGGGGGTTGGGGGGGGGGGGGGGGATTTCACGAAATATTCAGATATCGAACAGGCTACTATCGCTCGAACAGCTTTTTTGTGTTTTCTGTGGGATTTTAGGTCCCTTGCACCACCATTGCAGAGCGAGACAGACGTGCCTGCTTTGCAAACAGTGCACAGTGCTTAACTTTTGTCTCGCCCGGTCTGAATACAGGGAATTTTTTCTGTAACTCGTCTGTAAACGTGCACTTGCGCTTGGGCATGGTGGTGGAGACTGACAACCATGCTGTCTAGTGTCTACTAACTGATTGACCAAGGCTGCCTGCACTGACTCTGCTCAGGGCTGAGGTCATCGTGCGCAGTGTCCTAGTGCCTGTCGATTTACTGGTCCGGTGTAAGCAAAGACGTGTCGGAAAGGAACTAAATGAAAGTAATTTTACAAAAACCAGGACATTTCCTCATTTTCTAAAATAAACCAGGACACCAGGACAGGACGTGAAATACGGACATGTCCTGGGAAATACGGACGTATGGTCAGCCTATTCTACATTCTCTATTTGTGTAGACTTATTAAAGTGGTGCTAATTCAGATGACGAATATGTTAACTCTAGAGAGTGTAAACATGAAAACATTTGGTTGTATTTTTACGGTTTATTTTTACTTTTTTTTTCTCAAACCAACTTTACATCATTTAGCTGGGGACCACCTGGATCCCCCTCAAGGACCACTGGTGGTCCCCGGACCACTGGTTGAAAACCACTGCTTTATGAAATGGTGCTTGCTTCACTGCCCGTCAACTGCTAGAGATGGCTGATAACCCTACAATGAAAACAATATTCTGTGCAGGACAGATCACATCGTCCATTTGGCTGTGGCTATATCATCATCAAATATTAATGCAAAGGTCATCCTTTGCTTTAAAGCTTTCCATGGCTGCACTTAGGCGATAAATGCGCTGATTAGGTTTTGTGAAAGATGGGGAATTCCACTGCCTTGCACTTATAAAAGAGCTTCGCAGCTTATGGCAGGCTTAAGTTGTCCTAGAATTATGTGGATTGCATTAATTGCTTTTGATGATTAGTGAAGAGGGCATGGCACAGCCCACGCAGATGAGCTCATCATCTCTCACTATCCTCAAGGTTTAGAAAGCTGCCTATATTGCACTACAGTCTCAGCCTAGCATTAGAGCAGCCTGAAACATATTGTTTTCAGTGACGAGGTTAATCTGTACCTCCCGGAACAAACATGCACGCGGGTATACATCTTTGAATACATGATTTTGTCGCGTTAACTATAGCGCAACATGATATCGGGGTTGTCAGGTCATTGTTTTTGCAAGTCACTGTACTGCGGGGCTAATTGGTTTGTTTTCTCCCGTGTTCAGGATCAGTATGCACGCTCGCTGTAATGGAGTGGTTTTGGCACAGTGCTCACGCATTCTGACACAAATGCACTTTGCCTCTTGAATCATTTCCCTTCCCTTTACCCTCCATTAGTTGCCATTAGAGAGCCTGTGGCATGCTGTGCCATGTCCAATGTCAGAGTAAGATCAGCCCTGCTTCCTGTGATCCCCCTCTGAGGAGGAGGACTGCTTCCTTCCTCACCCCGTGCCTCCTGTCAGGTTAGAGAGGCTCCATTCCGCATCAGGGCCAATTGGGGAGGTGGGGGGGTTACCATGGTAATATTATTCACGAGACATACAGTATATAAATAAGCCCTCACTTTGTTATAGGCTTAGGTTGTCGGAGAATGCTGGGGATGCCATGTTAATCCATGTTAATCGAACGCCGCTGGCAAACATGTCTGTAGGAATAAGTGATCCTTAAAGAACTGCCTAACAAAAGTGACATGTAGAGCCGAAGCAGAATTTCTGAATGTTTTAGACATTCTACGTTGCATGGATTGCATTTGTAGGGCACTCTTCTAAGCAATCAAAGCTATTCACGTTCTATTCATATATACGTCGGGAGGTGAAGGGCCGAATAGTCACCCCAACATCCCACATTCAGTATAGTGTGTTCAGTGTCATGCAAGAGTTGACAATGCATGGTGCTGTCATGCATTGTGTATTTTTGAGCTTATGAAATCCACTTTAAGTGCTCACATTTCCACTGTATTGTACTGTGTATTATAGTAAGTATAATTTGGGCTTAAGCAGCGAACCTAATGATAATTCTGTTTATTTCTTCTCAAGTCTGTGCGGTTAAGGAAACTAGCCCAACAGATAGCTGGCTGCAAGCAATGCATAGAGAGGTCGTCCTCCCTCATCACTCAGGCTGACCAAACACTTAAAGAGACGGATCCTGCTCGCTTCCTGCAAGCAGCCAAAAGCACTTGTGAGAGGTGAGGGAAAAGGTGCCATAAAATGGCTGGAATATCTTTCCATCGCTTGATATTCACGTTTGAATGTAACAATGGTCTTGTGTGTTCCAGAGTGTCCATGGCAACCGCCTCCTCTCAAATCCTGATACCGGAAATAAACCTGAATGACACGTTTGATACTTTTGCCTTGGACTTCACGAGGGAGAAGAAAATGCTAGAAAGCTTGGACTACCTCACAGGTTTGTAGAGGCTCTGGCTAGCAAGTTCATTATTATTATTTTTTTCCTTGGCATTAAATCTGTGAATTACCATGTGGCATCCATTTCTGCTATCACCTATTCCATTCACTCACACATTTGCTAACCTTGAAACCATGGTACCAATCTACTCTGGAACAGTTGGGTTGCTCATGGGCACCTTGATATACAAAGCCAGGAGGATCGATCTAACCCGGTTCCCAGACTCTTTTTCAATATAACTGCTATTGTCAGCTATTTTCTCTGTTTGACACAGCACACAACCAAGTATAATTCAGACATTTCTATAAACTGCGTCTTTTGACTTCTTATTTTTTTCCAAAGTGCTTATTCTTATTGAGTAATGGTGCTACCTGTGTCCTCACATACATGTGCATCTAATGTAGTTGTAGGGCTTGTACTTTTCAGGAGACAAACAATTAATAACAGTCTACAGTTTAAGTTTCATTTTTTATTAATTCAATATATTTATTTATTGTGCAGGCTTAGGGTACATTGTGTAACACACATTGAGCTTTGTATGAAGGCTATGGCTGCCTGATGCCTCAAGGGAACAGTAAACTACTATAACTCAATTTTCAGGGCATATTGCTGTTCCAAACCTGCTAGATTAGAACAACTGCTCTCTGCAACTGATTGAAGGATTCGTCTTTTGCTTGTTTTCTCTCTCCAAAATGTAACCCACTCTCCACAACTCTTGACAGTTGTTTGACTTTGTTTTTGTTTTTCGCAGCGCCAAATCCACCAGTGATTCGCGAGGAGTTATGTACGGCTTCATATGACACCATCACTGTTCACTGGACATCCGATGATGAGTTCTGTGTTGTATCGTATGAGCTCCAGTATGCAATTTTCACCAGTCAAGCCAATGTCATCAGTAAGTTATCCAGTAAGCACGGACAAGACCGTGACAAATTAGTGACGTCTTGATTGTGTCCAGATCAAGGCAATCCAAGACGAGTCAAATCTGTCCCAGCAGAAATAGCACATCTAATATTTATAAACTTGCATAATTATGGGGCTTGTATGGCTTTATTACTGATATTACAGATGTACAATGAATACATCAGTGTTAAATGAATACATGAGTAGTAAATGAATACTTCAGTGTTTAAATGTGTGGCTTTTCTCATGGAGTAAGCATTAATGTTTGTTGTGGAAAACATTAATTATGAAAGGGATTTTTCCAGATGTAATAAAGCATTCATCCTGGCAGTAGGGGGTGGAACTCTTGTCTACTACTTCTGTGTGGATAATAAGATGAAAAATGAAAAATCTTTGGCACAGATTAATCTAGATCAGACTACAGTGCGCCACTTGTATGAAACTTCAGACAGGCCGGATTCCAGCCCAGATGTAGATTACAGGTCCAATATTGGCCCTTCACTGAAGTGGGTGACTGATTGTCTGAACAGTTCAACACGCCGTGACCAACAAGGTCACAGCGTGTTCAATTAACTAATCTGCCCTCTTCTGCCCCAGTGCCCAAGTATACTTTGGTTGGGTTGAAATGCTATTGTACTTTAAGGGTCATGTATTTCAGAGTAGTGTCAACTATAGGGGGGCAAAAAAACTGTACAGAGCACTGTATTGTCACACAAATTTGTTCAAGGAGCTTGCCCCGACTCTGAGGCAGAGATTGACATCTTCCCTTCTCATTAATCATCTGTTTCTACCTTGGCTATAGGTTTGTGTAATTCAGCTGACAGCTGGATGATAGTGCCGAACATCAAGCAGAACCACTACACAGTGCATGGGCTCCAGTGTGGCACCAAGTATGTTTTCATAGTCAAGGCCATAAACCAGGCTGGGAACCGCAGCAGTGATCCTGGGAAGCTAAAGACCAACAGTATGTTGTCAACATGCAGTGTATTAGCCTTGGAAATTATAGAATAGATTCTGCAAAACTACCAAGCAGAAGCAATAAAACAAAAACAAAAAACTTTAAATGCATCTTTGTAGGTCAACCATTCAAATTGGACCCAAAGTCTGCTCACAAGAAGCTGAAAGTGTCCCATGACAACCTGACGGTGGAGAGGGACGAGGTGTTGTCAAAGAAGAGCCACGGCCAAGACCGCTTCACCAGCCAGAGCAGCTACGGGGTCACAGGGAACGTCTACATCGACAGTGGCCGCCATTACTGGGAGGCGCTGATAGGAGGGAGCACATGGTAACCACAGTGAAATGTGTCATAAATTATTATGAAGAACCATGTTTTAAATTATGTATCTAGGTCACTTTAAGGGGCGATGAGTCGCACCTGCTGTGATTATGTGGGCGTTTGGCACACAGTGGGGGGTGACAGACAATGGAGTATCTTTATATGTGGAAGTCAATGTGACCAGAGGCTGTGGAAGATCCACAGCGGATCAAAATCAAAGTTATTTTTGTAATATGGCAGTGGTTTTCAAAAGGTGGTCCGGGGACCACCAGTGGTCCCTGAGAGGATTCTAGGTGGTCCCCAGCTAAATGATGGACAGTTGGTAACCAAATGGACGCCTTATAGATCTGTAACTCTTGAGTGTTTAAATGAAACCAAATGGACCCTCCCGGGTCCATTTGGTTTCATTTTTACACTCTCAAGAGTTAAATTATATTTAAAATATTAAGTACTTAATTTTCAAGAATCTACACAATTAGAAAAATAACAATTCCTGTATGTGAGGAATTGTTATTTTGACCAAGGTTTTGCCAGTTAGCTCTCCTAAATTGTGGATAAAAACTTGAAAATCCTTAGTTTTGGGTCTGAGAGACTACTCAACATCTAATGGTGGTCCATGGCTAAAATGCAGGGTAAATAGTGGGCCCTGGTATGAAAAAAATGTAATATAGCATGTGCACACCCTGGCTTTTTGAACTGAAGCATCTTTCAGCTACAGTATACTGTAGATACCGTTAATGTGTGTATAGCTACATTTCCTTTAAATTATTTATCTTGTGAGAACATTTTGACTTTCTAACTCAAATTTGCAAAACCTTCTGTACTTTTCTACTAGGTTTGCCGTGGGCATTACTTACAAGTCGGCACCTCGGCATGAGTGGGTGGGCAAGAACTCAGCCTCCTGGGTGCTGTCACGTTGTAACAACTCCTGGGTGGTGCGCCACAACAGCAAGGAGATGCCTGTTGAGCCTTCCCCCAACCTGCGACGGATCGGGGTGTTGCTGGACTATGACTCTGGGTCTCTGTCATTCTATGATGCTGTGGGCTCACAGCACCTGCACACCTTTGACATTGCCTTCGCTCAACCGGTCTGCCCTGTGTTCAATGTGTGGAACAAATGTTTAACAATCCTCACTGGACTGCCCATCCCAGATCACCTAGAGGGGACAGACTGCCACAACTAAGAAGACCTGTTTATCTGGGTCTATCCAGGCAAGAAGGACTACAGCTGCAACCCTGCAGGACTCTATTTGCCGTTGGCAAATCAAAACAGTTGCTAAAAGGATAACAAAGGCAGGCTTCATATATATTAATTGATGCTTTAAATAATTCTTTGAAACATGATTTACAAACATGTCTTAGAAACATGTCTAGATTATTTTCATTCTTTGCACTTTCATGCACAATGCTCTGCTGGTTTGTGTTGAGCAGTGGTGGACAGTACAACTTGAGTAGGCCCCTATTGTACAATTTTTTTTATTTTCTGGTGGTGGGATGGGCCGGGGTGGGGGTGGGGGGGTGCACGGGACATGTCTGCTACTCCACTACATTTCAGACATATTTTCAGTCCACTACATTTCTAGGCCGAACTTACAAAAATCTGATTTTTATGATCTACAAGATCTACAAGGCTTTAGAATTCAAAATGAAGTTTATTTGAATAATTAAGCATTTTAAAAAGCATATATTTTTGAATACTTGAGTATTTTTGCATAAGCAATTCCTCTACTCTAGCACTTACTTTAAAGCAGTTACAAATCCGACCTAAGTCATTTCTTAGGTTAGGTCACCTTTGTTTCAAGTACTGGTGTTACTCAACACCAGTACATTACAGGAATTACAACCTTTGTTTTTGAGTGATTGGTTATAATACGTTTTAATTGCATTGCAACTATATGTTCAAGCAATTCCCAGGGTATCTTTTATTTTTGGTGCCTCTTAAAGCATTTGTTAGTTAACATAATTTGAAATTGCTTGTGTAATAAGTACAAATGATAATCTCGTCACAATGTGATTGTCATACGACAGTGCTCTACAGCCTAGTAATCTTTGGAGAGACCACAAAACATTTGCAACACAAATCAATGTCTTAGCACTTTCAGCAAACAAAACCTGTCACCTCCACCAACCCAAATGTCTTTACAGTACTGTTGCAATTATTATTTTTAATGAAAAGCAAATTGTAAATTTTAGATACATTTTTAAATGATTTTAGAAATGTATTTTAGATGGAATTTGAATTATTTATTAATTCTAAAGGCAATCGTCAAGCTTCCTTTTGTAAATATAATGAAACAAATAAAAGATTAACAACATTGTCAATGTATTGATGTTGGCCTCATCCAGTACAAGAATGGCAGTAGAGAGAACTCGGGTCACTGTATATTAAATATCTTGACCTGCTCTGGATAGTCTGCTAAATGCCTAAATTGTAAATTGTATTTACAGTGTCATGAGATCACTTATTGTGATCTGGTGCTATACAATAAAACTTGACTTGACTTGTCAAACCTACTCTGCAACACAATTTTCAAGTTGTAATAAAATTACTTCATTTGATTATGAGTGTCATGTCCATATGGGTTGCAAATGCACAGATGTGTATGCACGTACATAAAATGAATATTGAACCTATATATTTTTTTCTTCCTCACTGTACTAAAATTCTGACACAAATTTCTCTGACATCTCTTTTGATCCTCAAATAACATGGCTTGAATGTCACAGGGCTTCCTTTTCACTAGTAGATCCAGGGGATGAAAGTAGTTTGAACTTGCTGTGACCTCCTTTCAGACACCCTGGGGAAATCGATCTTGACAGAGAGAATTTCTTACACCATACAGTGCTAAATACTCAGCTTTAATGTATCCATTTGTGCAGCACCTAGATCTGTTGGTCTAGAGGATTTGTACGTGTATGAACAAACACTAGAGGCCATTTATGTACTTGGGTGACACTGACCTGTAAACACATTTCTGGAGATGTTTTCACACTAAATTTGACAGTAAACAAAAATATCAGACCTGTCTGAAGTGAGTGGTGCTGTACTGTACTGCCCTCCATCCCTGGCATGTTCTGTGTGTGTCTGTGTGTGTGTGTGTGTGTGTGTGTGTGTGTGTGTGTGTGTGTGTGTGTGTGTGTGTGTGTGTGTGTGCGTGTGTGGTGTGGTGCGTGTGTGTGTGTGTGTGTGTGTGTGTGTGTGCGTGCGCGCGTGCTAGACAACAGTGCCAAACACTATATTGCTTCAGACCCAGAGACCTACCGGTAGTCTAGACATAAATTAAAATGGTAAATGAAAAAGCACAGCCCCCTTGCCTATTAGAAGTAAAATATCAGTCACTGTAAAAGGTGGTGCACCTAGAGTAGTATAAAATATCTAATTAATGAATTAACTTACAAACTGTTTGGAGTGTGTTCACAAAAGCCTGAGCTTTATTTTATAATGTTAAACATCACCAAACATGAAACAAAAACAAAACTACTTGGCTATTAGTTACTTAGTTACTTAGTTGTAGTAATTACTTAGTTGGCGACTGTATGTCCTGTGGAGAAATGTAATTAAGACATTATATTCAGAGACTACTATGCAACTATGATGAACACATGATACATTTGCTTCTCTCCTAAAGTCAACTACCTTTAAGTTAGGAATGCGTCTTCATCACCACCTGCAGCGCCACAGAAAAGTTTTGTTTTTTTAATTTTCCACATGATTAAATGTGCCGGTACAGTACAATCCTGAGCTCCACCTGGTGGTATTGTTTTAATTATAATTATTATTAATATTTATTTTTAAATACAATATTATTATTATTTATATAGTATATACCTTTATGGAATGAGTCGTAGCAACCGGTGGTTATGGCAAAGATCATGTGTAGTTCACTTCAGCAGTCCTGTCAGGCGTGTACTGGGGTCCACATTCATATAGGAAGAAAATAAAATCTGCGCTCTCAGTTGCAATAAGAGTCTTGTTTAATTAATATGATATTTTCATTCTGAACGATTCATGTGGTCACACAACTTTACAACAGCTGTTATAATGTGACATGTGTGCAATTTATTTATGTTTTTGTGACTATTGTAAATAATGATGTTGAACACTATGTTTCTGATATGGTTTTGAGGCCCCATGAAAGAGTAGCTGCTGGCAAGTACAGTAGTTGTGATCTAATAAATTAATTAAATCAAATTCTCATGGCGATTGTGGCGATTTGATATGGAGTAGAGCAGCGGGGCACCACAGCAAATTATTAGACGTTTTGAGGTTTTCATATAATTTTCATATAAAAGCAAAATATAATCCTATGAGGTGAGTAAAAAATACCTCAAATTGTACTTATTTAAGTACTGCAGGTCGAAAAGGCCCTCAGCTCTGACCTCGGTAGAATCTGCACCTGGCTCGCTGATAACAAACTATCTTTACACCTGGGAGAAACCAAATCCATTCTCTTCGGATCAAATAGTAAGCTTAACGGTTAAAGTGGGTGACAACATTATCACATGGAAAAACAAAATTACCTACCTCGATTCCATCCTGAAGGCAGTTGATTCCAGTGATAAAGTGGCCACCAACTTATTCAAAAGGGTCAACCAAAGCACTAGATTGCTATACAGAATGTCCTCATTGGTGAACAAAAACACCTTGAAGACCCAAGCAGGAGCTCTGGTACAAGGTTTCTTCGACAATGCCTGTACCTCTTGGTACAACAGCGCCTCAAAGACACTAGAAACAAGGCTGCAGGCTTTCCAAAACAAACTGGTCAGGCTGGTACTTGGCTTCACTCCCCGAACCCTGCCTGCCTGCTTTAACAGAATGGGTTGGCTTAGGGTTGACAGCAGAGTACCAGTTTAAAGCCCTTTTCACACAAAAGGGTCACCTTGCTACTCCTTGGTTTAAAACGGTCTTTTTAACCCTTTGGTGTGATATACATTGACTTACATGCATTGGAATGCTTAGGACAATGCATGTCAACGTGCAACAAACATATCACACCGCAGGGACATGCATCAAGACCCTCTTGACTATTTGGTGTGAAAAGGGCTTAAGACATACTGCCACGTGGGAACCAAATGCTGGTCCCTTCCCATATATGGAGTTCTCCATATTTGGCTTAGGCACACCCAAATATGAATTGTGGCACACGTAGAGACACACAGACATTCTGCCTGGTTTTCATAATCTCGCCCACATCATCTTTCAATTTTTTTGGTCCACAAAATTTGATACAGTACCAAAATACCCATGTACCTGTACAAATAGGCTACTTCCCAATGCAGTCCAAAGAGGGAGTTCAACAAACTATGTAACTCAGATTTTTCACAAACAAGGGATTTAATTATTTTCACACTTGTGGCACCAAAATGTGGAATGCCCTACCAACAGGCATTAAGACATGCAAATCCCTTGACTCCTTCAAAACCATTTAAAGGGATTGTTACATCAAAAACACCTTTTTGTGTGTTTTGTCTGTTGGCAACAATTTCACAAAAAAGGAAAATAAACATCTATGAATATTCAGTGTTTTTTCTCTTTTCTGGAGTTTTGTGGATATATTGATGCTAAAATGGCTCCTGTTTCGATGGTAGATCCCTAAACCTTCTTCTGGCCTTGTCAGAATATAAAAAACACATGCATTTTTTCTATGCCTAGTAACGCATTTGGAGGATCACTGACAAGATGATAAAATTATGTCACAAATAATATATAAGAGTAATAATATAAGAGTTTTAAAGGACAACTTAGGGTTAGGATCATGTTTTAGGTTCTTACAGAGAAAGTAAAAGAACGGTGGTCTTCACTTGCTGCTTTCTTTATTTTTACGGACTTTAGCTGTTTTTGATGGAGGCGGGGGCATTCAGATATGGAGCTAAATATATATTTAACATAAATATATACAGTATAATTATATATAGCAATTTATTTTTTATTAATTTTTATTTAATACTATAATCCTAAATTCTAAAACCAGAGTTGATTAGGTCTATAGTAAATGAATGATTGAATGAATGAATGAATGAATGAATGAATGAATGAATGAATACACACACACACACACACACACACACACACACACACACACACACACACACACACACACACACACACACACACACACACACACACACACACACACACACACAACTGTCAAAATAGCTAAAATCATAAAAACTAAAGAAAGCAGCAAATATAAAACAATTAATATCCATTTTTGTCAAATAATAACCTAAAACACGGGGGGGGGACAAGAAACTGCCAAAGCAAATATTTTTGCTTTGGCAGTGTAAACATACAGTATGTTTTCTCAATAAAGCCCTTTGAATTGAACTGAAATTGTGTGAATGAAATCCTGGTTTCTAGTCCAAAAGAAGCAGTGAGATCCGATCTAGAGCCCGCCCACTGTGTCTGGCAGATTGTGCGAACACATAATGCAAGCGTTGTTTCCGTATCCGGTCGAGGCGCAGAACGGATCAGCAGCCTTCCGTCAACATCATTTACACCAAACTCCGCCCACTTTCCCGGAACGGGAAGCGTCTGTTTGTTGCTGCTGACGTTGGTTGGTGGCTGTGCGCTGTTTCAAAGTGATGATGGCGTCTATAGACCAGTCTATTTCGGATGATACGCGTGAAAAACTTTCTTTATGGGACCGACGTGTCGATGGAATAGCCCCCCTCACAGAGAGACAGACGGACTCCGTTCTGGAGATTCGATCTGCCGCCGAGACACTGTCAATTCCTTCAGAGGTGAGATGCCATCCAGAGCCATCTAGTACAAGAGTTGCGACATTGAGGGGGTAGAAAACAGCCTGGTCACGTGGTTCATGCACCTCGCGCGAGCCCATAGACCCCAGTGCATTCTCTAACTATCGGCTGTCTCTATTCTCAATAGAAGTATGTGGAAAAGCCGCCATTAGACTGGCCCCATAAAGTGAACGGAGTTGGCGTGACGCTGTCTATACTCTTAAGGCTCTGATGCCATCGAAGCCAGCTAGCAAGCTAAAATGTTTCCAGTCTTATACCTACGAAGGAGTTATTATTACATTATTATTAACAATGGTGCATAGCTATAATCTATAGTCATGCACTTCTCTAAATTTGGTATTTCAACTAAACTGTAATACTCTCGAAAAGTAAGTTGTAAGAAGCTTACTAAATCTGGCTAGTAGTGGCTTTCCCTGGGCAAAATCAAGTTTGCTTTTGAGACAGACACAGTAAAACACCAATACCGGCCACGTCAAGCTACCCACAGGATTCCACTGTACACTGTCACTCTGTAAATGAAAGCCAGAAAGGTAACAATACTCCACCCCGCTTCTTTTTCAGCTGCCCATTGAGGACTTGTGTAGCCTCTCGTCACGTTCTTTACAGTCCCCATTCACAACAACTGTGCCAGCCTCGACAGAAGATGTCCTGCTCAAGGGATTCCAAATACTTGATATGGAGAGTGACAGGATAGAAACTGCACAACAGGTGAATTGTGTAGCCCATGTCGGGACCCCTCACTGGTCCGCGAGTATTAATATAAATATTCACTGCCCGTTGGGGGTCCCTCCTTTCTTCCACCCAATATTCTGAAACTTTAGGTCAGTGGTTTTCAACCAGTGGTCCGGGGACCGCCATTGGTCCTTGAGAGAGTTCCAGGTGGTCAGGTGGTCCCCAGGTAAAAGATGGAAATTTGGATAACTTTGCTTTGAGAGCAAAACATGAAACCATGTTTACACTCCCAAGAGTTAAAATATTCATCATCTGAATTAGGCCAAGTCTACATGACTAGTGAATGTAGAAGATTAATGGTCATTTTGATCAGTATGTTTGACTGTTTTGTTTCACAAATACAGCCTGGAATTGTGGACAGTTTAGTGTTTGTGGAGCTAAAATGTCATCAAATGGTGGTGTGGCTCAAATTCTGAATAAATACGACCTACTTGTGCACAATGCACAAGTAGGTCGTCATGTGTAAGTGTGTTGCATTGTTGCATTGCATTGAAGTTGCATTGATCAGCGATACCTATTCGAAAACAACCCATCTTTTTTCTGGATATGGTCCTCCTAATACGTGAGAGGGCCGTGGAATTTCATTTACAGTTTTCATTTATTTTTAAAATATTGTTTTATTTGTTTGGGTGGACCAAATATGGAGGCTGCTACATTTTCCAAAACAGTTTTTTAAGCATATTTTTCATCATTTATTTTGACAGTGTGCTTGCTCGCTGCATCCACACTCATCTGTCTACCACCTATTTACTCTCGGGTTGAGTACATGGTGACGTTGAAGGTGCACTGTGCTGGCCAGTCGCTCTGTTCCTGATTGGCGTTACTCAAACACGAGAGCAAATACACGGTTGCGGACAGAATAGTGGATGCAGCAAGTGAACTGTCAAAACAATGACTAAGAATACTTAACGGCATTACTGATTAATGCAACTTCGCACACTTGGAGCCACCTGCATCGTTTCAACATCAAAGCAGATTCCAGCATATTTTACAAGAAATAGTAAAATACCTAAAGTATCAGAACACTGGGTGGAAGAAAGGAGGGACCCCTACGGGTAGTGAATATTTATATTAATATTTGCACTGCAGACCAGTGGGATCCTGAGACGAGCTAGTGAATGATATTATTTATCTTTATAGCGACGTTGCCAGTAACATACAGTAGATACTGTATAGCAAATTATATGTACATAAATTGAAACCTATTTGTTTTGCAGTTTTTCTCTTGGTTTGCAAAGCTACAGTCCAAAATGGACCAGGATGAAGGAGCGAAATACAGGTGCCCTGTTACATGGCCTTTCTAGGTCTAATTTGAAAAATGTAAATACTGGGCTAAAGGCAGTGAATAACCTGCACAAAGTGGTAAGCTAATGAAGCTAATGAGCTTAAATGTGTGCACCTCCTTTAGGGAAACCAGAGATCACCTAAATTGCTACCAGGAGCAATGTGATGCTATTTTGAAAGATGTCAATGCAGCCCTGGAGCATCTGGAGTCCCTTCAGAAGCAGTACCTGTTTGTATCCAATAAGACAGGCACACTACATGAGGCTTGTGAGCAGCTGCTTAAAGAGCAGGTAAAATTGCATTTGAACCTGTCGCAAGTGCATATTTTGTCAATATATAGATATAAAAATATATAGGGCTCCATTTTTATTGTCACATGCTAAACCCCTTATCCCTAACTCATATTTAGAACTGATAATCGACCGAACCAACCAACATAATATTGCTCCAAGTTTTTAAATTGACATGGACACATTTGTATAGATTCAGATTGTTTACATATACATATCCAGAGAACTTGCAGGTTTTCTGCCTCACCGTGGGTTTAGTGTCTTTTACCTAGTTTAACTTCATCTTCATTTAAATTGCAATACACTAGATGAAGTATGAATGCCAAAGTTTAAACACCAAAGTACCAAAACGATGTAATACATTAGTAAACTATATCCTGTATTACGCCTACAATCATTGGTGTTCACATACTCAACTTTTTTATCATTATCTATTGTAACTGACAATTTAATTGAACAAACTAATTTGATCACTTGGAAAAAATAAGTAACATCTGTGGGTTTGACATACTACACTGAAGACAGCATGTTAGCATAACGATGAAGACATTGATGAAGAATGTTTGCTGCAGTGAGTTGGTAAACTGATGAGTTCTCCGGTATCCATTGTTTATAATTGATTCACCTTTAGAGCTATGCTACTCTTCTCTTCCTGCTCTTGCATGCAATGCAGACCAGCCTCTCGTCTGTAACGAAAATATACATAATGTTTTCCATACTCATGAATACAAAGGCGGCATGTATGTGTGTTATTAGAAAGACTGCCTTACCCAGTGGACTCCACAGACAAGATATTTCCTTTGGTGAAAACGTGCATTTTATATGTGGGTCTCAGACTGCATCCACTAAGGAAAGTTTTTTCTAATGCAAGCCGCCTCAGTTGTTGTTTATACTTGTGCTATAGATGAGAGGCTGGTCAGCATTTCATGCAAGGACTGGAAGAGTAGATTAGGACCATTTTCCAAAGCTATAATTGACTGAATCAATTGTTCTGATTAAACACTTAACCTTGAATTATACTTCATTACACAATGGTGGCATACAAAAATTATGAAAATAACTGATCTGCAATCACTCGCATTCAGAACATGCTCAGCGCATTGTGAACTTCTAGTTCGACTATTTTCACAATTTTCTCTTTTTTATCATTCATTAATTGAAATCAAGGCAAGATTTTACCCAGAGTCGAGTTCACCCATTTTCAACCTATTTTAATATAATTCTATTTAATGTGCATGGCGATTATGGAACCATTATGTCTACTTGGTATGTGTCTCAGGGGAGGGCTATGGACATGAAAGCTATTGTTCTATTCTATTGGGTTATGAAGATCTAAAAAAACAAGTCAACTCTTTGCTTAACTGCCTAACAATGATGTCACTGACAAATTACAAAAATGTTTTTAAATGTTTTATTAGTATTAAGATAACCAATTGTATGAAAATTAGTGAAGTCATACTGTAAGTTAATTCTATTATCTTTCTCTTCTGACAGGGGCAGATAATTTCAATTTCAATTCAATTTTAAATATTAGTGTATAATCCAGGTTGCCTTTTGCTTCAAATAATTTTATTGTCTCAAGACCACCTCCGGTTTCAACCACTGCAGATGTGCTACCTAAATTGCATTAACGCAGTATCAATGTCAAATAACATGCTCCAATAATTAGTTCAAATTGGAATGTCGCTTTAAGCATGACTATCTCTTTCCTCTTTTTACAGTCAGAGCTTGTTGATCTGGCAGAGAGTATACAGCAGAAACTTTCATACTTTAATGAGTTGGAAACCATAAACACGGTATGCTGATTTTCCTTTTTATTAATTCCTTTTCATGTCTGTATCTTAGCAGATAACTTGGTAATAACACTCCACCCATGTTACTTTCTACTTTCTATTTTGGGGAGTTAAAAGTAACTTAATTAAGATAAATGGCATGTTCCTACCCAGTCTTAAAAGTGTTATTACGTACATAGAATGTTTACATAGTGTACAATGAAAACAAAATTGTAAGCTTGTATATTGATTTGACGGGTGCTTGACAATCAATTGTAGATAAATAACTAAATAAATGTTCACAAAACTTAGTTGATGATAATATGGGTGAAGTGGCCAATACATTTTACATTTTATATTTTGTAATCACATTATGGAATGTTGTCTACACAATGGAAAAGAACCATAGTTCTGTTTCAGATCAAAAAATAATTATTTTGCTTTTTCTCTTTCTTTGCAGAAATTGAATTCACCCACCTTATCTGTAAATAGTGAAGGTTTTATACCAATGCTGTCGAAGTTGGATGACTGCATTGAATATGTTTCTTCCAATGTAAGTATTCTAAGAACCGGTAGCTGCAATAAAGCAGGACAATATAGAGCTGTACTGAAATATAAATCTCACTCTACATTTAAAATGCATAATATTATCACTGTATATCCTAGCACATTTAAATCGCTAATTGTAAAGCATGTTGACAACAATGTTTAGAAAAGCTTCTCCATTTATAGAGTAATGAACTCTCGCCTACTACACAGATGTTAAAATCAACTAAAGTTGGGTGAATGGAATGGGGGTATTCATGACACAGGCACCCTTGCCACAGGGTGGGTGTACTGTACATGTACCAGCTGGCTGCCATTGCATCTGGTTAAACTAAATCTGCTATAAATCGCAGTGCCTCATACACCCTAGGAAACACAACAGATTTCAGCTGCTATAGCCCTGACTGTTTGAAGGCGAGAAATTTAAATTCTTCTAATCCCTATTGTGTACTGACTATATCTATGGTCACCTACCATGTTAATTTTACATGCACTCGATCCTTACCATATTATTATTATTACTATCTATCACTGTTATTGTCGCAGAAGTAAACTCTGACATTGTTTTGTTAGGTGGGTCAAGAGTTATCAAATTATGCATAATTATGTGACTTTCAACCTGTAGATGGCAGCACTGACAATGTATCGCCCATATTTGTGTTTTTGTGCTATATTGGAAATTGAAGTCAAATTAGGCCTACAGCTCAAATAATATAATTGGGTGTTTCATTACTCTTTAACCCATTGTGAACTGAAAAATAATTCAAAGATTTGTGCCACATTTGTGCCACTCCGTGGCATGCTATAAGCTTGTAGGTCTGATATTTTTCAATAAGTAATGTTAATGATGCTATGTAATTATTAGTAATGCAAATAATGCTTAGAACACCAGAATGCGTACCCATCCAATGTGGGTTAATTAAACTGCTACACATGCTTTTTCATTATCTTCGTGCTAGGTTTTCAATTAAAAAGTTATACTGTAACATGGACTATGATTGTATGTATTCTAATAACTAATATTGTGTGTATTACTATTAATTGCAGCCAAACTTCAAGGACTACCCTGTTTATATGGTCAAGTTTAAACAATGTCTTTCCAAAGCTATGCATTTCATAAAGAGCCACATTGTGAACACTATGCAGAATCTCACCAGCCAGTTAACTAAAAGGGTAAGAAACATGCTTCAGCCTTTGTAAATCAATGTAATCCATTATCCGTAAAACTACTGTTCATATATTTGATCCAAAAACACATGCAAAGTGTCCTGAAAAATCTATCTTGTCCATAGATTTTCCCCATTATCTTACTATATTGGGACACCTCATACATTATCACCACTTACACGTCTCTCATATATTTCAGGATCCATTGGGCTTGGCCAATGCAGACAATGCCTTCACGTTATACTATGTCAAGTTTAGAGCTGCTGCACCCAAAGTTAGAGTGAGTATATAATAATACATCATTGTCTTTATTAAATAGACTATGATCATGATTATCACACTTCTGAACTAAAACAATATGCATTTGTATGTATTTCTTGCAGTCACTCATTGAGCAGATAGAACAGCGGGCTGAGAAGATCCCAGAGTGAGTATTATGAGCTGAGGAAGATCGCAAGACCCAAAACGTTGCTCTCTGCTATTTAAAATGAATGCTCTTGAAGTGGCAATTTGCAGGTGTCCCTCCTTATTTTGTATGCCTTGTCACCATCACACTTGTGCCAAATTGTCTAGCAGGTGTGCGGAAGTCTATAACCCATGAGCTGTGCATTATAAAATATCTTTGTTTGTTTGCTTGATTCATTGAATCTCTCCATACTCTTGTATGACCAGGTACTGCCAGCTTCTAGATGAAATACACCAGTGCTACCTGGACCAGAGAGAACAGCTCCTCAGCCCCAGCATCACGTCCACCATCACTGAACTCACTGGTCAAAACAGTAAAGACCACTGTGCACTGGTGAGGATCATAATCAGCTTGACTGTCACATCACAGATTCACAAAGTAAAAGAGTCAGTGAAATTTCTTTTGGTGCATAGTTCCCATTGTATAATTTACCATAGAAAAAGAGAAGATACCCCCCCCCTTTCTTCTTATAAAATAAAAGTAAAAAATAGATGATAAATAATATATAAATGTCTGCGTAAGCATCACGTGCTGCAATGAGGTGCCAGTGGATGTATACTCGTATACTTATGAGCATTGGGTGCTAGAATTTAAGAAGATCACACAGACAAGGCACTGCGTTGTACATGGGATTAACGTTCAAAATGTCAGCACGTTTCACACAGCATAATCCACACTGACACAGGAATGATCCGCATGTGTGTCCATGAGCGTGATGAGGAAAAAAAAGTCCCTTGTCCGGGTTTAGTTCCCAGGTGGTACAAGGAAGGGCTAAGTCCAAGTAACTTGTCCCTGGTAGACAGAACCAGATATTTAGAACCAGATATTTAGAACCAATTACTGACGTATAACTGAATATTAAAGGATGTTTTTTTTTCTCACACATCAACAAATCATTACAAATAATTCCAATTGATTATTTTCTATGAAATAATTCAAATCAATTATTTTCAAAAGAAATGCTCACATGATGGTGTTTTTTAGCCCCAGTCTTTCTTGCCACCCCAGTTCACTTCAGTTTTACCTTTCATGGAGCCATCCATAGTATACATAGTTTACAATGCTGCATCCTCTGTGTTCCTACAGGTGCGCAGTGGCTGTGCCTTCATGGTTCACGTCTGCCAGGATGAGCACCAGCTGTACAATGAGTTCTTTTCTAAACCTACAATCAAGCTAGAGTGAGTCAATATGCACAGTGAATCATTGTCGGGCTACATATTTACAACAACTAGTTATTTGGAAGCCTGGGCTTACTTGCATTTTCGGGTGCACTTTGGAGTATGACTATATTGATGAGATTTTATCTGACAGTGTAGGTTTTCGCGGGATATTAAAAAGTCTTAAAAGCATTGAATTTACGAATTTGAAAATAATACCTTAAAAAGACTTAAAAAGGTCTAGAATTTTTATATCTAGGTCTTAAATTTTGCGCAGTTACATCGAGCCACGTGTGTCGGAGCGATCAAAACAGCGTCTGTATTGGACGTTATTAGATCGATCCTAAAGAGATGAATCGATATGATTCATTCCATCAGCTGCGCAAAAACCAGTAACCACAGATATACAAGCTCATATAGCCATGCATTGCAATGGGGCACATTGCTTGTAGATCATCTACGTTCAGTGCAAGTGTCTGTGTGACGTAGTGTTCAGGGTCTTAGAGTTACGCAAACTCCGTTCATTTCATGGGGCCAGTCCATTGGATTCGCTTCTACATAGACCTCTACGGAATGAGGACAACAAAAATATGGACAGCTGGAGTTTTGAGCTCACGCGAGTACTTGAACCACGTGACCGGGCTGTTTTCTGTCCCCTCAATGTCGCAATTCTCTATACTCTACGCCTCGGACACCACAGCGCAACAGATGATCATCTGAGCCGAGCTGTCGGGACCGACAGCTTTACACAACTTTTTATTGGATAGTTGCACACATCTGTGCTTCCATTCACGTCCATAGCCTTTTAAATCGTATTTTCCATCCACAACGTGATACACGGGATGGTGGTGGTGGTGGTGGTGGTGTTGTTGTCTGTATCGAGACTAGCTAGCGTAGCCATAGCTAACGCGATGAGCTAACGCGCTCGCGTCTATGGCCAAGTACTAACGGGGGTTTTCAACATGTGGTCCGGGGACCACCAGTGGTCCCTGAAAGGATTCCAGGAGGTCCCCAGGCTAAATGATGGAAAGTTGGTTAACCAGATGTAACTCTTTGAGAGTGTAAACATGAAACCAAATGGACCCTTGCGGGTTCATTTGGTTTCATTGTTTACACTCTCAAGAGTTAAAATATTCATCATGTGAATTATCCCAAGTCTACACAACTAGAGAATGTAGAATATTAATGGTCATTTCGATCTGTATTTCACTGTGTTGTTTTCTCTGAGATCCAGTCTGGAATTGTGGACAAAACTAAATGAAATCTTAGTTATGTGGTCTGTGGGGCTAAAATGTCATCAATTGGTGGTCTGGCTGAAATTCTGAATAAATAGTGGGCCTTGGTATGAATGAGGTTGAAAACCACCGGTCTAGTCATTTGGCTTCCTTTGATAATGAATGTATACTAGTGTAGTTGCATCTACTTGTGTCACAGCAGGCAGACCTGTCAAAGCACTCCTGAATACTCAGACATGCACCACCTCAAAGTCCAAACACATAGTTGTTTCTCATGTTCCCCTTATAATTTCCTGGGGCTTATTAGGACTGTAGTAGATAATAAAAAAGAAAGCCTATGTAGCCTAACCCTAATTACCTAGGGTTTTTAATGCGTCAGATCACACTGTATCTTATTGTACTAAATTCCAACAAAACGAAATTGTATCGAAATTCTACTGAATCGAATTGTATCGTTCTGTATATAAAATAAATCGTTTCTGAATCGTGTAGAGACCAATCCATGCAAATCGATACGTATCGAATCATCTTGTAAGGGTGACCTATGCTAGTTGTGAAAAATATATAAAACGTCGCTTATTGACGATGGCCGTGAAATGGGTATTACGTTTTATATAAATGGCCTTAAAAAAGGTCTTAAAAAGACTTAAATTTTACTTTAGGAAACCTGTAGGAACCCTGACAGTGTAGGTTTTTGCCTTTTAGGTTTATTTTTTTAAAGATGACGACCATTTACACATTTTGCATTTTTTTTGTATATGATCCCAAGTGAATGCGGGTTACTTTTGCGTGTAAAGTCAAGGCGTTTGATCATAATTCTTTGTTTTTGTCCCGAACAGTGAGCTGCTAGAAAAGTTGTGTTTGTCCTTGTATGACGTCCTCCGGCCACTGATCATCCATGTCATCCACCTGGAGACGCTCTCTGAGCTCTGTGGCATCCTCAAGAACGAGATGCTGGAAGACCATGTACACAACAATGGTGAGGTGTTTATTTACTATTTATTACTCATTTCCATCATTTCATTGCCATCCTTAAACGTGCAGTGAACCGGAAATCGAGGGCCATTTACTTTACTTTTAGTTTCAGCCTGAAACGCTGATCTGAAGTTTCTGAACCAATCAGAGCTCGTATCCCTTCAGGCTATGGGGCCCAAAGAGCGAGGAACAGCTGTACAATGAGCTGTATGCTACAGCTGCTTGTTTCTACCACTGTATATTCTAACGTGATGAGAGAGTTTAAACTGAGTAATACACTGTCTTCACTACACTATTTCTGACTATTAAAATAGACGCCTGTGTTTGTGGAGGATTCAGGAATGGAATTAAAAACAGATAAGCTTAACGTCTATTGGCTTTTATTGATGTGATAATAGATCATCACAGCACATTTTCGTTTTCAGGAGCTAATTAAAAATCGACTTATGGAGTTTTTATTTAAAAAATACACAAAAATGAAATGCATGTATGGTTGGGTAGGATGTGGTGTGACACAATGCTTAAGCACAATTTGCATAGAACAAATACATAATTTGCATACTTTTAACCTGATTCCAAAATACTTCTAAACAGATATTGATCGATGGACATCAACATATGCCATGGTCCTTGCAAGTTAAGCATATGCTCAGTATTAATCACTGACTTGTTTGTTTTATTTCTGGCTTACAAAATGTGTACAACAACTGCAATTAATACCTGATTCATAAACGGCCTAACACACAACGTGCCATGCTGTGATGCGTTGTAAGCTTGTAGATGGCTATTTCACAGTTTGTTGCATCCTTGTGCAGTATAAACCAAGCCTAACTGTTGAACTGACGCTGAAAGATCAGTTCATGCATAAGTGGCAAAGTGAGCTTAAAAGTATGACCTTTGATAATTAGGAAAGTCAAACTAAACTGAACAAAATATCTGTTATATCAAAACCGAAAGCACAGACGGACAGACTATTTCAGCATTTTGGGTGAAGGGCACCAGAATTCCAGCAGTCATTGGAAAATTAAATGGTTGGATAATCATAGAAATCAGACAGTCTGCAGCCTTTGTAATGACACCCGCTTGGGCAAGTGGTTGATCTATCCTCTTAAAAGCGTGTCCATGTGTGCACGTGCGTGTGTATGTGTGCATGTGCGTGCGTGCAGCCGGTCAGTTGGGGGCCTTTGAGGCGGTCGTGAAGCAGATGCTGGAGGACGTCCAGGAGAGACTGGTCTATAGGACCCACATTTACATTCAGACCGATATCACTGGCTACAACCCTGCTCCAGGGGACCTGGCCTACCCAGAGAAACTGGAGATGATGGAGGTGAGTCACATATCCTCTATACGTGTTTACCTGCATAAGACTTAAAGTCACCAGAGAATGAATGTTTACATTATGCTAAACACAGAATGTTTACTCACTGTTGGACAAGTTGTGAAATGGATAACTTTAATTACCTTATTTTCCATGTATTTTGTTTGGAAAGCCTGGACCGTAAGTCTTAAAAGGCAAGTCACCAAGCTTTGTACGAGAGGGAATTAATTAAATTAAAGTCGTGGTGATGTAAGCACATCTGGCTTCTAATAAACTAGCATTCCGTAACGTCATTTAATTAATTGAGCTTGAGCAGGGGGGCTGGTTATTTGCCAAAGCTGTTCGCACACAGAGGCACTGCCTGTTACGAAAATGACATTTTCAAATTGTGTGAGAAAATGTCCTTGAAACTAATTAATTTTGTTGTTTGGTTATTAATTATGAAAAATACACAAAGTGCATCAAATTCATCTAACAGCCAAAAACTAAAAAAAAAAACAGGTTCATTGAATGAAACAAATAAGGGTAACTACACTTTCAATCTCCTGTTTCGTTTTATTTTTCCTCCCCATGCCGGAACAGAGAATTGCTCAGAGCATCAAAGAAGAGCAGATGAAGCTGGTGTCACAAGAGTCTTTTTCTGACGTGCAGCTTGAAGATTCAGACAGCAGAAGAAACAGCAATGCCGGTCAGTGTACTCCACTAGCAGGAATTGTACCATGGCTGACATGGTATGGTCGTTCTTCTCCCTAAATTGTGCTTCATGGCTCTCCGTTTGTGTACATGTGAACACAGGGACGATAGAGGCATCACGCCTGCAGACATCTGTTTCTCCTGCTGACCTGCATGGCATGTGGTACCCTACAGTCAGAAGAACACTGGTCTGTTTGTCCAAGCTCTACAGGTGTATAGATGTGAGTCATTGCTTTTCCCATTTGCATATCTTGTGGTATGGAATACATTATTCATAACAATTGCATTATGTGGTGCATTCCTTATGTTCTTATGTGTGATTTAGTGTGATGTATTTTCTTTTTACCTTCCAGAGGGCAGTCTTCCAGGGTTTATCTCAAGAAGCCTTATCTGCCTGCATCCAGTCCCTGCTTAAAGCCTCTGATATCATCCTTAAAAACAAGGTTTTTATCTCTGAACTTGTTATTATTGTGTTTTGAAAAAGCATTTCAAGTACCCCAGTCTGTTTATATATTATTAATCGATGTCCACTCTGTTTTAGAAAGCTTTACTTTTGCTTTACTTTTCGATTGAACCATCTTCAATCTTTGATGCTTCATTTATACTTTTCTAAAATACAGAAAAATAGATGTGACTCATTGTGATGTTTGTGTGTGATGCATGCAGTAAAGTATAAACCAGGCTTAATGATGCTCTGTCGAGCTGACTAGCAGAGCAGACCGTATCTTTATTACTAGTGTGGTTGCAGTAGGTAACCAGACAATAGTTATTGCCTGAATATTCTAGATAAACATTCCATATCAACCGGTTGTGATGGCATGTTTGCGTCATATGACTCCATGCGAGTCAATACATCATCATCATACTATACTTGGCGTGCTGCTTGGGGGGATTTGCAACCACACTTCTCACCTTCACATTTACTGTCACATCTATGAATGGTAACAGACGCATTTTTTCAACCTCGCCTTCCCATTCCAGCTTGGTAGCATTAGCCTGACTCTGGCCCATGCCAATGCAGTTGTTTTTTCTAACATTTCTGTGCCTATCTGAGCAATAAATGCTGCCAAATGCCCGTTCTTGGTGTACCATTCCCCTTATGTTAATCAACAACTATTAGGCTTATCGTCGTGCTCTCAGGGCTTGTGCTCTTTATCTCCTCGCTGTGCCTCCGTCAGCCAGCACATGCCCTTCTGTGGTTGCTGCTGCCAGCGGTGGCTCTAACAGTGTGGTTTCATCTTCCGTAGACGCAAATAGACGGGCAACTGTTCCTGATCAAACACCTGCTGATAATGCGCGAACAGATTGCCCCCTTCCACACCGATTTTGCCATCAAAGAAATCTCCCTGGACCTGAAGAAAACACGAGGTGAGATAATTAAAAGGGGAGGTGGTGTGTGTGTGTGTGTGTGTGTGGGGGGGGGGGGGGGGGGGGGGTTGCTCAGCTCCATAAAGCCAATCATTACATTATGTCCTCTGTGCTCATTAAGGTACTTGTGCCCATCACATGCACCAATGGCAACAACTAAAGTGGAAATTACTGTGTAATCTAACACCATAATGTAAAATTAACGTTTGGCTTAGAGGGCAGACATGCTCCTCCTGTTGCCCCCCCACCATCCCATCTGATCACAGTCAAGGTCATGTTTGCTTTCTGCCACTAGAGGGCAGTAGTGTTCTGCATCTAGTCAGATCTAATCTTTTTTGTTCTCTCTGTTCAGATGCCGCCTTCAAAATTCTGAACCCTAAGGCTGTTCCCAAATTCTTCCGACTTAACAGTCACAATGCCATACTTGAATTCCTGTTGGAGGTAAAGTGTGTGTGTGTGTGTGTGTGTGTGTGTGTGTGTGTGTGTGTGTGTGTGTGTGTGTGTGTGTGTGTGTGTGTGTGTGTGTGTGTGAGTGAGAGTGAGAGTGAGAGACAGGGGGGAGAGTGTGCGCAGTATATCATACACTTCATATACTTTATTTAATAAAGCTCTGCCTTGGGAAATGGCAAGTGATGGTACTAAAACATTTCTTCTGTGGCCTCCAGGGAACACCGGAGATAAAGGAGCACTACATTGACTCTAAGAAGGATGTGGACCGCCACCTCAAGTTCAGCTGTGAGCAGTTCATCCAGCAGCAGACTCAGATCTTCGTGGGGAACCTTGAAGAGTTTCATACCAAGGTAACTGCTCGGTTTTAGTAAAGGCATACTTTGCCACAGGCATAGACTTATGTCCTCCATTTCATGAAAGACGGGGCAACCTTCTTTGCTTATTCACACATCACAGAAGGTCACCTTGTTTTTGTTGTTTTGTTTTGTCAAAAGAAAAAGCTAAAATAATTAAATCAAACATGTTTTTTTTCTACTCTTTTTGCAGTTCAGTGATTCATAATGAGTCTTTATCTCTGTCTAACGGTGTACTCTGTGCTTTTATTTAAATGTACTTCTTTACCACAAGTGACATAGAAATGCTTGTTTTGAAACTAGCATAATTAGTCACTAAATTTGTCAGACCTGTCAGAATCACTAGGGCTTAATGTCTACTGTCAGGTGGCCGCTCTCAAAACCATGGCGATCCAAGGAGGTCCCTCATACAATCTCGCCCAGCAACCTTGGGCACAGCCAGGTGAGATTTGTTGGAGGAAATGCCAATGGCACCATAATTTATAGCTTGTGCTATAAGGCATGCCCACTAATAGTTCTCCCCCTGTGTTTCTATTCTCCTTTTAGCAAAGATCAACGATATAGTGATGGCTACCTACCGGGTGATGAAGAGCAAGCTGCCAGCCACTTTACAGAGCATGTCCTTGTACCTGGCGAACAGAGACACAGAGTTCATCCTTTTCAAGCCTGTCCGGGTGGGTGGCAGAAAGACAAGGGGCTGCCTGAGTCTGTGTCTCACAGGGCATTGTTAAGGCTAAGAATATCTTTGCATATCTCTATGCCGAGAACACCACTCACTTGTAATTAACTACACATTTTCACTTGATTTTTCACTAATGGTGGAATCTTTGTGCTCTCTGTGCACAGTTCATCATGTGCCTGGCTAAGTGAAGCTGAAAGCGAGTGAACATAAAATACTGTGGTTGACATGGAAACAAGATAGTAGAGGGACCCAGGCCAGAAATATGGTTTTCTTTTCCTTCCAGCTTCACTAATAGGATGCCTTTTTCCACAGAATAACATCCAGCAGGTATTCCAGAGACTGCATGCCTTGCTTCAGGAGGAATACAGCGGAGAAGACCTTCAAATCATTGCATGTCCCTCTATGGAACAGGTGAGCTGTACTGGCAGCACATACCCAGTAGGTATCTGTAGCAGGTTTAAAAATACACCAAAATTGGTTGTCGGATTGCAAAGTCCCGGTGACTGGTTTCAACACAGGGACATCAGACACGGTTGCTAAACATAGTGAGCATCATTATGCTTTCCTGCTCCTTTTCAGATTAACCTGCTGCTGTCTGTGAATAAGTAGCCTCCAGGAATGGTGTTGCGACTGTGGAGTTCCCCTCCTGGATCACAGAGTAGTGGTGCTGCGACGCCGTGCCCATGAAGCCAAGAGCCGAGTGTGTGTGTGTGTGTGGAGGGGGATGACCAGAGGACTGTGCTTGTCCCACTATCTGGACCAGGCACTATGATACAGGTAGTCCCAAGGTCCCACATAAGGCTAAAGACTCCCCGCCAGAAAGGTCATATTCACACTGCAGCTATTTTGATTGGACATTATACTGTTCTTAGGGGTTGGGGTCAATGGGTCTGATGTTACCACAAAACAGCAGTTGTGTGATTATGGTCAATAGATACGAGCACATTAAGGTGCAGTTATACATCTTGTAGTCCCAAACCTGGAAATCAAGGTTTCTTTTGTTTCTGATCAGCTTGTATGAGTTCAAATTAATGCGTATTAGCAGGGTGTTGCTTTTACATGTAGGAGACATCCACTTGGGATGAGGGAGGGTTTTAGATTACAAATGTCTTTCTTGGAACATAACAATGTTCTGAGTCTAAAGCGAGGGCGGGAGAGCGAGCAGCGTGAATCATGTGGAGTGCTCAGACGAGGACACTCAAGGCACTGAGGGCTGTTCATCAGCCAGGTAGCTAATGGGCAGTAGGGGGCTAACACTCAGATGTTTAGGTTCCCTTAATGGTAATGGGAGGATAAAACGACAACATGCTGCACAATATGTAATTCCTTTGTTTAAGGCAGTTTCTCTGTAATGTACGGTAGATATCTTTAATGGCCTCTACATGGCTCTCAGGTTTAACAGATTTTCCCTTTTTATGGCAGTCCAAATTGTTGCTCTTCATCTGTCAAATGTTCACATCAGAATTCTTCCATAACATCCCCATGAATGTTTTTTCCCTCTCTCCAATTTGTTGCATACATATGTAAAATATTGTGTTTTATACCATTTATTTTGTATCTTGGATGCTTAAAACTAATATACTTTTAGCCTGGCAGAAATAACTGATATATTTCAGCAGTTTTGCACTGTAAACACAGACATGAGACATGGGTGTGTTTGCCATCTCCATTCCCAGAGAGCAACAAGGTTGCTGAAATTGTCAAGTACAGCACTTGCTTTGGCATTGTAAAATGATGTGTATAGTTAAACTATTTATGAACATTCTGATTAAAAAAAGTGGTTTAAAAAAGTATAGTGGCTTTTGTCATGATCTCACTTCTTTCTAATAAAACTAGAGTCCTGCATTCAGCAACTGAGACCTTTTTAAAATTATATTGCCACAATGGGCAAGTGATAAAATTTTATATACATTCACGTACACAAAGTTGTGCGTCCTAGAGTCCTTGGCATCTAGGGAGTGTGCATGCAACATTTCATACAGATTGGAGTTGGATTGCAGTTATAGATACAGATTTGATAATCTAGAACAAAGATAAAAGGTGGAAAATCTGCGAAGGCACTATAACAGGCTGTTGTGGATTTTTTTGGTGGCATAGGTTGATAGTTGGGCATTCAGGGAGTACTGTATGTGTGAAAAGTTTGGCATCGAGTTTAGCTATACACAGACAGAGGGACACATGGACAAAGTGCGAAACACTCGCCCCTTGTTTTTGGCTGGTGGAGACAATGAGTGAGTATCTGACCGAGTGACTTAACGACGACAGTCATTGTCATCCATATAAAGCCACTAACATGGCCTTAAAAGCATAATATAATTACATTTCGATTCATCACAAATTCCACAAGTACTAGGCATTTTATGTAGTAAATCAAGAGCACAATGTGTTGAGTTTAATGGACACATACTCTTTGGGGGGGTCTACTTGGCAGGCTGAGGCTTTTTCATTGGCATTCTCTGTCTGTCCATCTGTGAGGAGACTGTACTGGGGCTTGACCTTCCATGGACTAACAGACTTTTGATACGTGATGAGGGACCGGATGTTCTGGGATATGGCATTGATCTTTGCACTTCAGATGGAGATAGTTCTGGACCGTGGCCGGCCTTGGCAGCAACGAACCCTGAAGCAGTTTTCTTGGACTATAAACATAAGCCTCTCTACCACTTCAGGGATGGGACATAAAATATATTGGGTGTTTTTTTTCCCCCCAAATAAACCCAGGTGGGGCCCCTGTAGTATGAGTCAATCATAGGGTGTGCAATAATCTGTCTGAAGTCTCACCTGATCCTTACACAAGGGTCTGTTTCTATCATGTATTGCTATTTTATTGCTATTGTTCTTTATGAATGCAACATCCAATCCAATCAACGCCAAATTGGAATCACATGTCGAGGGACCTCTCTAAGGCTCCATAACTACTTACGGGTCACACAAATGTGAAACGTTATGTATGTGTAGACATTCCGTGGACTGTAGAAAACACAGCAGTCATGTGACCCATTGATTGGTTCTACACATACTGTGGTTAAACACAACAGCCAATGAGGCATCTATTTTTGAGACCATAGGTCACAGATTACTATAAAAGCCTACAAAACCAGTGAGTTTGTCATGCTACCATATATGGCCATCGCGTGTCACACCTTGTGAAGCGTATTTGCGCTATGTACCGGTATGTCATGTCCTCCAACAGCCTATAAAGGAACCAGCAGTCTTATTTTTGTGACATGACTACGTTTACAGTTTGCCATAAGGGCAATAACAAATCTAAAGGATTTGCATAGAATAGCAGAGAGATCTCAAGGAGTACCGCTGGTGGTTCCCAGACCACTGGTTGAAAACCACAGTTATAGCACAACACAAAACTGACAGGATAAACTTTTTGCATCACCAGTCAATATAGCTGTAGTACTGTAGATCAGACCACTTACAATTTCCACTAGCCCTAAGTGATTATTTACTTTTTGCATTACCAGTGAATCTGACTAGTAGATCTAGCCACTACCAATTTGCACTAGCCCAAAGTGTTGCAAAAATGGTTCACTATTCATTGAATTGACATCTGTCTTCATAGCTTTCATCTTCAGAATTGTGTGTCACTTTGGATAATGCTCACTACCTACAGAGAGGGAGTAAGATGTTTTCTTGGAGCTGTCTAGCATTGGAGGGCTTCTGGTAGCCTGTTTCCTGCTCTGACTGCACCCTCGGCCTAGGGCTATGGCTGAATGGAGTAAAGAAAGGGAAATTGTATAGGCTGCTTGTGACTCAACTATACAGCATCAGTGAACAACACTGATGGAAAACACGCCTGCACATACACAGGCAAGCACACACATGCATGCACACATGCACGCTACTGTTGTGCAGTGAAAGGGTAGGTCTGATAGTGATACGGGAGGAAAGGAAACTTTCGGACGGCACTGTCCTTATCTTGGGCGTTGGCCTTCTGAGCTTGATTGATCTCAGCCTGCAGGCACTACAATAACAACATCAAAAGTGAATTATCATACAAATTGAAAGTGGCAACAAAAAACAAATACATTACTGAAACTACTGGATAGGTGCAATCAGTGGAGCGCAAATCTACACCAGGAGGCATGTCCCAATAATAATACTTAAAGGGGAATTTCACCAACAGGAAGGACCTGCCATCACTCAATATTAAAAATAATTATTGTGTGTAACAGTAGCACAATTTGAAATCTTCACCCGATGGCCAGAAAAATGAATAATAATAATATTAATAAGGGTAATAATAATAATGAAAAATGTCATGAATTGAAGTCTGTATGTTTGACTGGATTTTTGAATTCCTACAATGCCCATAATGCTTTAGTGCATTTCCACTCCTTTGAAATTACCATAATTACAGTATTTGGCAGACAGAGAGACATCAGTGTGACATTCTCAGACCCTGATTGATACAATAGACTTTCTTGTAGTTGGTATAATATTAATGTGTAAGAGACAGGCATAATGAGCTTTAAAAGCTTTACAAATGAGACCAACACTTACTGTACTTAAACTCCTTCATCCCAGGTGGGACATACTGTTCTATAAGACATTAACGATCCTCCTCCATTGGGACCTGTCTTGTGCTACCTGTTGTTCCTGGCCCCATGTCAGGTCCATCTCCTTCTGCTCGGCTGCCTCAGTTTGTCGCCCAGGTTGTTTTTGGCTGACCTTTCTTCCTTTTCCCTACAGAAGTTCATTCTAGAGCGTCAATTGGGATTCGATGATTTCGATCCTGGGCAGTCCTGAACACATGCCACAGCAATCTGCAGCAGAAGATTCAGCAGACTTTTGGGGGGCATCTTAGACTAAGACTAGTCCACCATAATAACAATGTTAGTGTGCACAGTACCAAAATATATATTTACATGCATTGATACATGCAATACATGTCTATAATACAATTTGTATTCCTTGACCTTCTGGAAATGTGCACAATAAATACGACAGTGATCGGTGTAGTAGTTTGCGAGATTAGCTGGGGACAGACTGGCCCGCAAAACGGAGGTTATCATAACCTTCAGCTTGGCAGAGGTAAATATCAATGCCAGCTGCTGGTTGTTTTTGTATAACTTACAGCGTATTATACCACAGACTCAGTTCTGACGTCACATTTTGATTGACCGAGAGGCTGGGAGGCTAATGAGTGCCAATATTTCCCGATAACAGCACTCAGACCCCATCACTCTATTTTATTAGGGGCTGTGCAACTCTGCTGTCTAATTAGTATAATCCAATTAATTACAGAGACAGTGTTGCCTGAAATGAATCAGCAAGGGGCCATATAACACGTTATTGATCAAATCATTTTTTATTTTGACCCACTGTCACTACTGATACTGACAGGCTGTTTTGTGATGCTGAGATGCCATATGTCTATCAAGTTTGTCCTTTACCGCATAGGAATCACTGGCAGGGTCACTCTAGTCTAGATCTGGCTTAATTTCAAACTCTGTCTGTCTGTCTGTCTGTCTGTCTGTCTGTCTGTCTGTCTGTCTGTGTCTGTCTGTCTGTCTGTCTGTCTGTCTGTCTGTCTGTCTGATTGAGATCAATCAGTCTTGCTTATACATACCCAACACCCCCCTGCACATGCATGCAAATTCTCACACAACCTATAGGGTACATGCAGGTTGGTGACAATGGCATGGCCGATGAAAATGTTATACTGATGCTGGAGTTCATACTACACAGTTATGGTGTACTGTGCTCTATTGAAGATCAAAGACGCTTGTTCTGACTGTGACAATGGGGAGTTTGTTCCACACTTTGGGAGCCAGAAGGGAGAAGTGCCTGAAAATGTGTGGAGCATAGTCCTGAATGTTAAGGGAAGCTAGCGACAGCTGATCCGAGTGAGCAGTAGGAGTTGTAGGGTTGGATCAGGCTTTGGAAATATGGTGGTGTCATACTTTTGGTTGCTCTGCGGCCCGAGCTTGCCAACATCAGTGTTTTGTACTCTTGAGGGCACTACCTGAGAGCCATTAGGTAGCAGAGTAAGGGGGAGACATGTGAAAGTTTTTTGGATGGTTGAAGACTAACCATGCTGCGGCATTCTGGATCATTTAAGGGTTTTAAATGCACATGCTGGGAGATCAGTAAGGGGCGAGTTCATAGGTTTTGATATGACTCAGGTTTGGATAAAGAGCTGGGCTGGCTCATGGGGTATGGAAGAGTCTGATATATACTGAGTGTAAGCCAGGATTGAGTGAACCCTGCAATATGAGCATTGAAAGACAGCTGACTGACTGCCCATGGTTTTTGGCTGTTTTAATTGAAGTCACAGGGCCGTTGTCTATTGAAGTTAGATCCCCCGGGGCGTAGCCCTTCCTGGGATGAAAAGAAACTTGGTTGTGTCTGTTTTGAGGTGGTGTAAAGACATTCACTGTGAGGTGTCAGCCAGGCATGCAGCAATGTGCTCAACCAACATTAATTTAATGTAACAATTTGTATTTAAAAATCTTTTTACTCAACAAATCTTACTAAACTCAACTAAACTAGTTTCACCTCCTCTCAGGAGACACGTCTGTACATGACAGCAATGTGGTTGAGAGACTGAAATTTAACAGGGACTCATAAATGCGTTTCACATTTCCTATCTCGCCTTATCTTATAGCATTAGGCATTTTTATTTGTTTTTACGTTTCTTATGTTAAAATGTTAAAATATTTTAGAATTTGTATATATATGTTCTGAGGTTTTAGTATTTTAAAATGCTATTTCAATATATTACACAAGATGTTTCCTTTTTAAAAGTCTACTGAGGAGGTGAGGACAGGGAGGGTATACACTGAAGAAGGCTTTGTGCAGAAACATGTACGCTCTATGCTGCTAAATACGAATGTCTGAATGACATTTCAGTGAGTGCTGTAATTTTTCAAAGGTTCATCCTGTTCCAGAACAGCTGCTTCTGTCAGGAGCAGGCTAGTGTCATGTGTTCACGCAAAATGGCACTATCAATAAGAGTATATACTATTACAGAAAATAAATATTGTGTCATGGTAATTTCTCACTATTGGGGAAGGATTCACTTTTTTGCTGAATAGCTGATCTCAGCCATGACTCAGGCTTTTAGCATGTAGTTGTTAGTTTGAGTTAATCTTGGCTGTGTGAGTGTTTTCTTTTCACACCTACGGAGAGGTTGCATGTGTCAAAACTGGAATAGTAGTAAAAATAAAGGGGAGTCACACACTGTCTTCACTTACATTTCGCCATTTCGGTCACTCATAACTTCATCTAGATAGTGTTGTGCCTCAGAAATAGCACGATTAATGAATTGTGAGCATGTAAATGAGCTTTGACTTTGTTAGACGATGAATAGTATTAACTCCTCTCTTCACACCAGCCTTCTGTGTGGTATCTTGCTGAGCTGGTTGCAGATGACCTCAACCAGCTGGCACAGACTAGTCTAGAAGGACTGTGTAGCGGACAGCCATGTTTCTAAATGACATGCAACAGAACATGGCATGGCAGAAAAGAAATACAAAGTACACACAATATAAGACAAGACAATACAAGAAACTTTGTACACCTTTTCCTTTCCAGGCACGACTGCGTTTGTGCTCATGCAGGACTTGAACCGTCATCCCATGTGGTATCTGCTAACTCGTGTTGCTCAGGGTAAACATGCTGTCATAAATGCTCAACCATCTTGTCTATTCTTGGGCCGGACGGTCCATGGAGATTCCTCACCTTCGCCAAGGTCAGGCTGGGAAAGCCGACTGTCAGGACCTTGACACCCATTCTCCAGCATAAAAGACAGAAAGAAATTACATTCTTTCTTTCATTTCTTTTGTAAAGGGGAAGGAAGGAATTATTACAGTTCTTACTGTAAGATTCAATTTGAGTTTACCAAACAACAACTTCAATTAACAATATTTGTAGCAGCTTTGTGCAAGCTAAACTAATCACAATAATTTTGTTTTTGGGAGATTTAAGGAAATAGTGCTTTTAATGAGCATTTTATTATGAATTTGTTTTATCTGGCTTGAATTTGTTTTATCTGGCAGCTGCCAGGCAGTATATTCAATGTAGCTTTTTTCATTATTATAGGAGCAAATAAATAACAATCAATCATTTTGATGAGAGAAAAAAAATCTTATATAATCCCTATTAAAACAGATTAAAAAGAAATAATTTCTTTATTATTAGGATGTAGGCATGTTTTTCCTTTTCATGTTGTCAGGCAGATGCAGGTGCCTATGCATCTGTTGGTTTGCAAAATCCTTGCTTTTTATACAAGTAGGTTGTGTTATTACAGAAAGTAAAAGTTAAGCGTTAGGTTCTTTTCATTTGCTGTTTTCTTTCGTTTTAGGGGTTTTAGCTGCTTTTGGTAGGGGTGTGGGCATTCGAGCATGGGGCTGAATATGGCATGTCTTATATATATGGCATATGTTATATGTCACTAATCTTTGGTTGAAAAAAAAAAAACAAAACATTAAATGTGCCTTTAAAAATGGCAATGTAGTGTGTGTAAAATTGATCACTATTAGCACCAG
>CM076978.1:19140206-19313511 GCA_039105355.1 Benthosema pterotum
ACTGGCTAAAATCGGCTTCCGAAGCTCACATGATTGGTACGTTTCGAGCAAAATGCCACAAATCACAAACACAGTGTGTGCAATTTCCCTGAAATTACAAATTTCCACCAGGCCGAGGGCATTTCCACCACAGGCCGAGGATGACATGCCACTGTTTCTTTTCAAATCAGCCTTATGGTAACACCTCAATTCCTGTTTTTAGCTATAATTGCATCTATATGTGTACAGCTGTATTGCACACTCCCTACAGGTCATGGAAAAACATTTCCCCTCCACATCTGCCGGTTAGAGTGTCACCATTTCAACATTTTCTGCGAAACTATACAAATCTCACGCAAACCGGTACATATTATCTCTGTTGTCATGTGGTCAAGAAGAGTCTGAGTATTTATCAGATTCTACAATTAGCTGTAGATTGCCATCCTTTTTTGTACATTTTGTACAGAACAGGATTTTGTGTGACTCAGGAGTGGCCTGTTTGGTACAAAATGCTGCAAATGTCTTGCTTATTCAGAATTATATCCTCAGAGATGCTATGAGTTATCTGGCTCTACATTTCTGGGAAAATGTTTACCCCTATACATTTTGCCTAAGAACGTACCACACAATCTCCTATATCCTCCTAGTGGAGACTTTTTATTCTTTGCATCCTTTGCAAAAATCCTTTGCATCCTAAAGAACTGCATGTATGTATCACTGTACATCGTGTGTGTGTGTGTGTGTGTGTGTGTGTGTGTGTGTGTGTGTGTGTGTGTGTGTGGTGTGTGTGTGTGTGTGTGTGTGTGTGTGTGTGTGTGTGTGTGTGTGTGTGTGTGTTACTGACTTTGGCAGGATGCACACCAATCTGTTCACCCATGGAGGTATATGATGAAGTCAGCGTTTGACTCATTTGTCTGTTCAAATAGAAACACGGCTGTGGTATCTTTGATATCCAGGTGAGGAAAGTGAGACTCGGCTTTGATAAAGTAACTACCGGTAACTTGACCGACTGTAGGAGACTGCTTTGATCTAATCTGAACATTTGGAGGGAAATATAATGTGAGTGATATTTTGACAGATGAAAGGCTACAATTTTTGATATGTCGTTCATCATTTATAGTTTTTGTCTATTAAGGCTTCAGAGAAAGCCTGAAGTTGGAATTTTCTGCGCTCTCTATACTCTCTTTAATTCTCTCAAGCTAATTTGTAAATTGGTGAAATCTAAATCAATGGAAAATCAAGTTCTTGTGCCAACATTCCATATTGCATTATTAAATTGTGACTGACGAGGGGTCTGGTGTGACATGCAAAATGTACAAGCAGTTACATACAGCCAAGTCTGAGGCATATAGCTGAGACACACTATCCTTTCAAAGTACAGGATGTCAAAGTTTGCAAAAGTTGGAGGTAAAAAAGGGCACCTCAATTAGGCCTACCCACTCTCCTCTGCTCCGCTTGCTCTTTTACCGCCATGTCTTTGTACTTTTAGGTTTGGGTGAGGATCGCATCGTTTCCCCTGTTCAGCTCATTTTGTGCCAATTTTTGTTCCTCTCCCAGCACAAACTCTATCAATTTGAGCTCACTGACAGCAGAAGAGCTCAGTTAAAGAGGAAATCTCAGCAGTCTTTTAAAACCTTTCTAGAGAGAGCCTCCCCCTATATGTACTCTTTGCACCAGCGTCTTTGTATGAATGACCCCTTTTCAAGCCATTGTTGCAAATAATAATACATGTTGTTTCTTGTTTATTGCTGGAGGAAAACAATCCACTCTCGCCGACTGAAGGTTGGATTTATTTTCCAATAGTTCACGCTTACTAAGCTGCTAGCAGTAATCGCACAAACAAGAATGTGTATCCCATTTTGACTCATCCTCTGGAACATGCAATTCAACAAAAACAGATTCACAATCACCTCCTCATCTCTGCTATTATAGCTGCCACATGCTGCTATTATCGTGAGAAGATGAAATAGGCCATCAATGTCATTTTCAGGCACCATGGGCAGTCTAGAGAAATTGTTTTGTGTCAAAGGTCCCTTTCCAACAAGAGTGGGACATCGTTTTGAGCCTAGCATGCACACCAAGAAGAGGCGAGCTGGACAAGATAAACCTTATTCGTTTTTAGTGTCATTTCACTATCTGTGTGCCCATCTTTGTGTAGCTATACCACACAATCTCCCCATAGGGTTACCTGCACCTCTGCAGAGAGGCACGCTGTGACCGTGCCTCATCACGTCTGTCTGCACAGACTCAGAGCCTTCAATTTCCTTTTGAACTGTGTGTGAGGGAAATAATTACGAGTTTGACAGATGTCTCTTTATGCCAACACCGTCTGACATATACAGCACCTTGACAGCCGACCGAGACGCTGTACTCCACCCACTCCTAGTCTGTTTGGATATGAGCACTCGCTGAAGTAATGACTCATCGGTCCAATGCATGAACTTCAATGAGCACTGGTGCAGCGTCCACGCTGCCCTCTGCAAACGCACTGACGAAAGAGGACAGATGTTATTGTGCCCCAAATATATTTGGAATTCTTCCTATACATGCCACATGATGTGGAGGCATGTATGTATTGTATGTCTGGCATCTCAGATATTCAACTTTAAATTAATTTATGTACTCAAAGTCCTGAAATGCCCTGCTCGTCTTTTCTGGAGAAAGGAAAGAACCATCTGTCAATTTTGTTGCATTCGAGCACGTCATCCCATATTTGTATGATCCAGCACAGCTAACTCACTTTTCTTAATCGGTTCTGTTGAACGGCTGCCAGTACATTCTTCTTCCAAGGTGATTTCTTTGTCGGCGGTATGAAAACGTCAGTATTAAAACTGAAGACACACTGGAATCCATGTCAGGCTCAATATTTGCAGTCGGATCTTTTTGGTTGTCATGTGTCTTTTGTTCCTCCAGGCCTTGCGGGTTCTTGAGTACTTGATGAGTGGACACGTCCCCTTCTTGAGGGCTCTCTGAAAATGCAGAGGCAGATTCCTTTGTGTTTGACTGAAACTGGCTCATTTTGGAAATTTGATATGACAACTAAAGCATAGCCCTCTGGACGAACATGCTGACTGTGTGCTAGACGAGCTTACACAGGAGAACAATGGACAGTGCACAGTTCTGTTTGTTTTATTGTCTCTCTAGGGCTCTCCATCTATGTCACTAGCAAATTACACGGCAGCAGTTTTGCATCTGCACAGAAAAGACGTATGCCCTTGAAAACCATCATGCCCAATGTCCATTATTATTGTCAGACAAGATCGAGGCAAGGGGAAAGGGGAAAATTCTCATTACAGTGAATCTTGCAGCTGATGGATGAATGATCTATGAAATGTAATCCTCACACAATGCCACATACGAAAAGATGCAAGACTGAGATTGGTGATATTAGTTTGTAGGTTTTATTGTCTTAGGTTGCAAAGCATGAATTTCAATTTTATACCACATTGTCCCAAATATAAGACTCATTTGTGCAAAAATAACATTGAGTGTCAAAGAGAAGGCCTATAGTTTCCGATTATAATACAACCTTTTTTTTTTTTTTTTTTTTAGAATATTTTAATTGGAAAAACAAATAAAAATAAGTAGTCTTATATTCAGGCCAATAAGGTAATATATGGAGTAGGCAAAGGCTTACTTTTTAGATGAAAAAAAAAGATTGCAAGAGTATTGTTGTAACATGTACAGTAGTCTATATACAATGATGTAATCCTTGGCTGACAGACTTGGTTGTACCAAGTAGCCAATCTACAAGTTGGCAAAAACGTGCCACAGTGCAGCACGTTTTCAGCTTGTACATCAGCTAATCTCGGATTGCAACACTGCAACTATGTACTGTATAAATCCCCCTCAAGCTTCAACAACATCCACTCATTCAAGGTGATGCATCATTGAGAGTAATTGCAGTGACAGATTGATGACTAACCTTGACAATGACACCTTAGTCTATAAAATCCTCATTTCCCTCGGCTGTGTTATAACAGCAGCCGCGTACTTGCTCTGTGTGTTAAACATCTTCTGTGGAGATTACAGACACTCTTTTACTGCACAGTACATCTAAAGGTAAGATGGGCATAATTCAGTGTTTTATATCAACATTGTTACAGATAGAGATTGTTGCCTCAATGCCTCTTGTTGTGATCAATAACTTAAGCGCTACCCTGATTAGTTTGTACTAAATCCCGATGCCGGGTTTTGTGTGGTAATGATTTTTCATTCTCATTTTCAGCCAGCTGCCGGCAGAAACGTTTTCAGGGCCTTTTCTGGGGAAACCATCAACCATGTGGATTGTAGCTCTCGTCCTTTGTCTGCAATTGCAGGGAACTATTCCAGCCGGTGCAGACAGCACAGATCAGCATTCAGAACCATCCTCAGTAATTGAACTCTTTGCAACAGCGTCTTCGGGCCCTTCAATACTGGAGGAGGACAAATCCAATGCCTCCAATCATCCATCCCAAGTGCCAAGGCCAAAAACACAGCTCCCTCCTATGTGCTTTGAGCCAACTAAAATCAGAGACACCTTCAAATACATCAACACCATTGTGTCTGTGTTGGTGTTAATCATAGGAATAGTGGGGAACTCAGCCTTGCTGAAAATCATATATGTAAACAAATGTATGAGAAGTGGCCCCAACATACTGATTGCAAGCCTTGCTTTAGGGGATCTGATACACATTGTGATAGACATTCCAATCAACACATACAGGGTAAGCTATTTGCTGCTAGCTGTGCAATTAATTACAATGAGAAAATGATGTGTCACGTCACCTTATCCACTTTCTTTAGTGCCTGTTTCTGCTGCCTCTTTCTATTCATTTAGTCTTGCCATTGTTGAATCAATTGTGTCAGTGTGTGTGTGTGTGTGTGTGTGTGTGTGTGTGTGTGTGTGTGTGTGTGTGTGTGTGTGTGTGTGTGTGTGTGTGCGTGCGTGCGCGCGCAAGTGTGTGTGTGTGCGTGTGTGCGTTTGTTTTAAAATGTTGTTATAGTTACAAATGTACCCCTGCCTTCTATGCAGCTCATTGCAGAGGACTGGCCCTTTGGTTTGGCATTATGCAAGCTGGTTCCCTTCATACAGAAGACCTCTGTGGGAATCACAGTGCTGAGTTTATGTGCCTTGAGTGTAGACAGGTAAGGGGAATGTCAAAGGAATATCTTATATATATCTAATCACTGGGTATTTCTTCTGTCTTTCTATTTTACACTGGTAAGCAATACCATCCTGTGCTCCAAAACAATGCTATCTGTATTTCATCAGATAGATAGATTTGTTTGGTATAAGTGCTTGAATTGTCCTTTAATCTGGAAAAGTTTCACTGTTATGGACAAAAGTCCCGTAAGCCATATCATTTCCCCACTGATTTCCCAGGTATCGAGCTGTTGTGTCCTGGAACCGAATCAAAGGCTTTGGAGTTTCCATGTGGACTACAATAGAAATTACTTTGATATGGGTTATTTCCACCATGCTTGCCGTGCCTGAAGTGGTGGGCTTTGATATGATAACAATGGACTATAAAGGCAAACATCTGAGAGTTTGCCTGCTTCACCCGATGCAAACAACGCAGTTCATGCAGGTAAAGAAACCCTTGCACAACACGGTAGAACAAACATATCCTCTAGAATTATCTGTTAAAGTGAATACAACAAATAAATCCAATTGATTGTCATATACCTCTTGAGCTTGTCAAAGATGTGATGAATATACTTCAATTCTTACTGTCATTATGCGCAATTTACAGTTTTATAAGTCGGCAAAAGACTGGTGGCTCTTTGGCTTCTACTTTTGTATGCCGTTGGCTTTCACAGCCATCTTCTATACCCTGATGACCAGGAAGATGCTGAGGAATACAGAGAATACATTAAGTGACCACACCAAACAGGTTAGGAATGATGAGTCAGTCTTACATCTACTTAACTCTGAGTCTATGCAAATGTAACGTAACAGGCAGCGGTCTATTTGGATATTTTTTGGAAACACTCCTAAGTTGAAAAACTCATTTATTTGAAAAACTAATTTATTCAACCTAGCACTTTGTATTTCCCATTATGTTATGACCTCAATATTCATTGCATTTCTTTTTTTTTTTTTGCTAGAGACGAGAGGTTGCAAGAACCGTCTTCACCTTGGTGCTTGTGTTTGCTGTCTGCTCGCTGCCTCTATACCTGAGCAGAATGTTGAAGTACACCCTATATGATGAGAAGGATCCCAAAAGGTGTCAACTCCTCAGGTAAGATGGAGGAAAATCCTACCAGTGTTGTTGACCAGTGTCTGCTCCATTGTAGAACTCACCACTCATCCATCCCTTTACCTCATTCCTCTCATATAGCATCTTTCTTGTTTTGGACTATGTTGGCATTAACATGGCATCTATCAACTCCTGCATCAACCCCATCGCTTTGTACCTCGTCAGCAAAAAATTCAAAAGATGTTTCAAGGTAAAATGTCATTCTCTTCATGTAATCCTTTTGTCCTTTTGCTTTGCATGATTTTTGTTTCTACTTAGTAGCAATAACAACTTTTTGGATATGCAAATGCCCTGCATTTAAAAATGTACTGGAATTAAAATATCCTAAGCAGCACAAATGCCAAACATAAAAGTACTCATTATGCAGAATTAATTTCACCATTAGAAGTATTGGATTGTAAATAATAATGCAGCTGGTGAAAGGTTGGTCTGGTTATAATTATTTTATGCAATTCTGTGTAGCTTAACGCATAAAGATTTATAATGATTATAATTGATCAGCTAATGGATGTTTTGTATTGATGATCTAAATCTAAACATGTATTGGAGTATAAAGGGTTAAAGTTACTTATTTATATACAGTACATTAGACAATTATTTTAAAAATCCCAATTAAGTCCTACATACTCATTACATACATTCTATACAGTACATATATTACATACATTCTAAGATAATAGCCGATCTACAATCTCACAATGCAGTGACCATCAATCTGACGCAGTGTGAACTAGATCTGCTATTTTTGAAAGGTTTTTGATTTTATTCTTTTTGTTGATGTCCTGTAAAGGCTGTAATGATATCCCCATTTTGTGGGTATCATTACTGCTATGGAAGCGGCTATGGGGTGGGTGGATACGGACGATGGGGGAAACCGAGTAATCCTTTCTGGGTGCAGTCTGTCCTGTGTGCCTCGCCTTCAAGGTCAAACCAGAGTAATCAGCGTTAAAATGGCCAGACTACAGCAGGCGGTGACCTGAGGTGATTAGTAAAAGTGAAACACTAGACACCAGACAGTCTAACCGAGAGGTTAGACTGAGAGAGCGTGCCCACAGGCAATGATTCAGTCTTAATATAAAGGCTTACACTGTGGGTCAGCATTCAAGGAATATCCTCATAAATCTCTGCAGTCAGGACAGTGTATCTGCTGGGATTATTAGACTGTGGTAAGCTAATTAAGTCTTCCCTTTTTCTTCTTTTTTTTTGAGGACGATGATTAGTGTTTCTGTCCTATGACCAATTGCCTTTGTGTGCCCTTCAGGCGTGTTTCTGCGGTTGGTGCCTACCTCACCAGGCGCTGAATCATGAGGACGCACAGCCGGTGTTGAAGTCCAAAGTACAGGAACAAGCCTCGGAAAACAGCCACGTCAAAGCTCCTAAACCCTCCTCCAGACCTGTACCTACGCATGAGAACACCTGATTGTGTTGGTGTGGACACAATAATAATAATATTAATAATAATAAGGGTAATAATAATAAGGGTAATAATAATAATAATATTAATAATGATGATAATGATGATGTTTCAAGGTAAAATGTCATCATCTTCATGTAATCCTTTTGTCCATGTGCTTTGCATGATTTTTGTTTCTACTTAGTAGCAATAACAACTTTTTGAATACACCAGGAAAAGCACTGCATTCAAAAATGTACCAGCATTAAAATATCCTTGAAAGCAGCACAAATGCCAAACATAAAAGTACTCATTATGCAGAATTAATTTCACCATTAATGTTATTGGATTGTAAATAATAATGCAGCTGGTGAAAGGTTGGTCTGGTTATAATTATTTTATGCAATTCTGTGTAGCTTAACTCATAAAGATTTATAATGATTAAAATTGATCAGCTAATCAGCTAAATAATAATAATGATGATGATGGTGATGATCATGATGATGGTGATATGTTCATTCCTAAACCACTTTTCTGAAACAAATGTTAGCTTTACAGAACTCCATAGATTATACAGAAAAGATGTTTGTGTTGTTGTAAAATAAGTTCCAACCTACCTCTCTCTACACTGTTGCCCATGGTATCAGACAAGCATTCGTAAACATTGTGTAAAATGTAATGCCCAGGCACACACACTAGACTTGCTTGACGTCACCAGGCCTCCACGATACTATAGAAGCACGCTGTGCTGTCTGTTGTAGGATTGCAGTCATTTGAACATCTGCTTTGGCATGAGACACCACGGGAGTGAGCCTCCCTCTGACTCGTAGCCCCAAGGGTTTGACTCAGTCCCAGCCATTACCTCAGGTTTTACCTACTACTGTGTATCATGTAGCACAGTTCTTAAATCACTGTTTGGGCATAAGGTTAAAACTGGCTCACATCAGCACTATTAAATCCCATTATATTTTTGCCGTCTGCCTTAATGCCAACATTTCTCTTCCGTTTTCTGGTTATTTAAAAAAGCTCTGAGCTTGGAAAATCAAGCAAATCTGAATTTGACACCTTTATGGCATTTGCATAGGTCACGGTGTATTATTAGCACCTGCGTTTCTCCATATTTGATGTTTCCCCCACATGCAGTGACTTGAGCGTTTATAGCGCTCTGTTTAGTATTCAGACTTTGAGAAAAGCATTAGATTGGTGCCACTGGTAGATTCTGACTTCAGCGCTGAATGACTGATTGATGTTGGCCTATTTTTAATGCATTGTTAAATGTGTAATGCATGGAGACACTTTATAAAAGACCTGAGAGTGAAAAAGAAGGAAAATGAAAATGACAGAATGGGGTCAGGGGGAGGGGAGGGGAGGGAGGGAGATGAGTACCTGATAGGTCCTCCTGTCACAGGACAATTCAAGCACAAATAGGGGAGCTCTGACTCTCTCCCATGCTGTATCAGTCGTCAAAACCATGTTAGTACTCTATGTTGGACTGGTTGTTAAAACCTGCTTTTGTCTGATGGAAGAACAGTTATCTCAACCCTTTATAAAGACTCAGTTTGTCTCTATAGTCAGACAATTGTATCATACTTGATGCTGTTATTATTATTTTGCTGTTTCCATATGTGATTACATATTGTTTGTATTGTATTGTTCCTTTTTATTTTTCAGTTAGTTAATTTGTTTTTACACTGTATACTGTAATACTAGTATAGTTTTCTCCACCTGTGTCTTGTTAGTCTCACAGCCTATCCCAGTGTTGAGTGTCAGTTGTGGTCACCTGTGCCTAGTTAGTCCTTGTCTATATTTATGCCCCAGTTTTTTTTTTAGTCCTTTGCCAGGTCATCGTTGTATGTTGAGTGTTCAGTTGTTCCCTAGCTTTGGTCATATTGTTCCTAGTATTGAGTCTTACTTCCTCGTGTTGTGGTCCTGTTCTTTTGTAAATCTGTCAATAAACTCAATTGCATTTGAGATCTTCTGCCTTGGCCTGTCTATCTGCGCTTGGGTCCTGAATGTTGGAGAATGTCGGGATATCGGTAAAAAGGTCAATATCAGACTTTTATTATTATTATCTCAATTTGACTACATTTCATTTGCTCCAAAATCACATGAGGATATAGACTGTAGTTTGTTGATAACATTGTTTATACTATAAAATTTCATACTGGTACCATGGTTGAAGCGGGTGCCAAAACAAAAATAGATTTATGGTCATTCAGAGTGCACACATTTCACCATGGGACCGGGGAGTATGTTATGCTCCAAATCAATTATTTTAGCTTCTTTAAAAATGGTAACAATTATGTGCAAAGTTAAACAGTTCTTGTTATGCGATCTTATGGTTATGGGCAATGGATTGATCGATTGATCTCACGTAATCCTTGAAATCCTTTAAATGTACCGTCCAGTTTTGCAATCCCTTAATTAGAACTCGTCCAACCACATTTTAATATGAACTTAAAATATGTGTTTGTGATTACAGTCGGACAACTAAAATATTCATAAAGGGAACAGGACTAGAAGTGAACAGTTGACACAGCTTTATTGCCTGCTGTGGTTGCAGACTCTCTGTTCTCACTTTCTGTGTCTCTAAGACCCTGGCAGTTGGGTACAAACAACAAGGTTGGACCTGATACTGGGGTTGGATAATACCCTTTTACAACACAGCCAATTTGTGCCTCTTTTGATCTAGCATAACATGGTCCATGGATAAGCACATCTTATGCAAACATGGTTGTGGTAATTCTAGCCCTACTTAAAATGTAAAATGCTTATTTTGTAACCCATCATACATAATATGACCTCCTCCAGTCAAACATTGCATCATATGTTGGAACTGATCTTATTGGATTTTCCCCTTGGATGCATTTTGATTTGAGTGTGTTTGTGTGCGGACGCATTAGCATAATATTTACAGGAGTATCTCTGTCTCCAGCTCTTTGTTAATCAGAAAATAAATGTTCAGATAGGTGACACAATGGTGATTCCAGTCTCATTTCTTCCCCCTTCTCATTTCTTTGTGTCATCACTTCCAATTACACTTTAATCCGTATTCTCTCCAGTCTGAGTTTTCTATCCTGATTGGATAAAAAAAATCCTGATCTGAAAATGTTTTTTCTATTTAATACAGAGCTTTAGTTCCTGTTATTGTACAAACACTATTCCATAGCAATAACTATTGTAATATAGAGCTATAGTTGGCACTTATTTTAAGCAAATAACATCACTATGTTGAAAGTAAAAAAAAACTACATCCATCTTTTAGACCATTTATTTTTAACTGAAGTTAATATGGTGCTTTACATGCTAAAAGATTAACGCAGATGTTTCCTTTTTATAGTGTGGCACAGAAGGGCCAGCCATATAAAATACATTTTGTCTGCATTCCCCACATACTGTAATTTCCCCCACATTTAGCCAAAACAGTTTCTCTGTATGTTCCATGAATATTAAGTAGCCTTTAAGTTTTCAGAAATATCATGCTTTTATTTTTGCTAAACAAAACATAGAAAAGTATTGTAAGTATTGAGTTCCATAAGAATCCACACCATTATTCCAATGCTGTCTTATACAATGGTGTCATTCCCCTTGCTGTCATATCTTAACTGTCAGACAGAAAACCGGTTTGTGCTGAATGTTAGACTGCTGTTTTGTCCCTGCAAATGCCATCACATAGCCAGCAAAAGGCATGGAGTTATCATGTCCCCTGCAGTGTGTATGGAACTGGCAGATGACATTGAGACAATCCTGCTCTTTGGTCCCCAGACAGAGTGACGTCAGTATCAACATTGGTGACAGAGTGGGTGTCTGAGACCTTCCTCTAGTAATCTCTGTACACACGAGGCTAGGACTCCCCACGGTGCTGCCTCAACTCCCCAGACTGTGGATTTAATTAAACAGTCTGAAATTAATTAATCAGTGGGGTGGCAGGTAAAGAGACTCCTCACTGGAACTGCTCACACAACCAAGACAAGCATTTCATGTGCGCTGACAGTTATTAATTTGCTGTGTGTTTTATTATAGCCTGTGATTACGTAAAATATATAGAGATGAAGAAATTCTATGAGATTAAAAGACTCAGTATGTGTGTGTGTGGGTGGGTGGGGAAAAAACTAAATTATCAAAATAACAGCTCCCTGAAAATCAAAGTATGGACCTGTGTTTGATGTGTTCTATCAATTAATTAAAAACTTCAGTTCTGTATAATAATGCGTTGTAAATTAGATGGAAATGAGATAAAATATTCATTTAGTTATCTGGGGAATCTGCCTGGAGGGCTTTTTAGTCTTCAGTCTGGCTCAAAATGCTGTCCATATGGCAATTATGTACAGTAGTGTTGCAGGAAGATTGGTGTGATGCCTAGTGGCAGAGAAGAGTCTGCCTGTGACAAACCGCTGCTAGAATCTGATGTGAGTTGAGGGAGATAATGAGGCTGTTGTAAGCTTTAAGTTTAGAGCCTGGCCCTTGGGTGGCATATATAAAGTCACACTTAGCTGCATGCCGCATCGCACCACCAAAATTGCGGGTTATTTGCATGTTCATAACACGCTGGCTGTGTTCTGTGCTGTGAGCTTGTAGATCTGCAATTACGCATGCACCACACTGCACTGATCATAGAGTATAGGTCTACTGTATATAAAACCCTAAAGTGCTCAGTCTCCCTTCATTGTTTCACATGCGGCTGAGGATAGAAAACACATTTGCTTTATTCTTCATAAACTTTGTCAGTACTCTCAGCAACACTTTGGACAACTTCCGCTTTCATGTCGTACGCCTCTTGACATTTATGCGAGGATGAGCTATTTTTCTCTAGTCGGTAGATGGGAAGCCTAGATTCCATTTCTGCCTGGAGTTATCTATAGAACCGTACCCGCTTAAGCTCACCCAGCATTGGATATGTATGTCTTATCGTGAGGGTTTAACAAATATGAGGATTTTGAATGGTGATAGATGTCTTATTTATTGATCCCACTGGCGCTGATGGAGAAGAAACTGTTTGGTTTGCTTTGCACAACGAGATTGAAATTACATGCAATTGTATGTCATTTCAGCTGATGGATACCAATATACTGCTAAAAATAAATGAGTAAAAACCTGTACTGCTGTGCCACAGTTAACATGTTCATGTTTGTCCCCATGACAGCAGTGATTTTGTAGAGTCCTCCGTTATGTCCACTTTACACCCACACTACACCTACACAGGTTCCATATTCAAGTGAAACAAGTACTCCATGCAACCAAGTGCAATACAAGGAAAGAGAAAGTAACACGGCAGAGCATGCAAAGTAATGGTGCTACCCAGGAGAATTGCCACAATGTTTCATTAGATACCAATGAATTTCACTGAATGCACACCGGCCCATATTTACAATTTTATAATAAACAGGGCAAACCTCCTTTCACAAAACCAACAGGCATTTAATTAATGTGAATTTGGGCCTTGAATACCAAATAAGAGTGGAAGAAATCATAGAATGAAGGGGAAAGAGGCAGGGTTACTTCAGCGAGTCCTGCAAACATCTTGCAGAGTCAGACTACTGGGCAGAGCTGCAAGTGGTCACTCAACCATGGGATTAAAAAGCATTTAAGCCGTGTACCAAAACCCCGAAACCCTGCTCTTTCTGACCATTCTGGTGGAAAAGAAGAGACAAGTGTTTGGTGTTTGCTATGATGATACGGCTACAGTACAAAACACAACGATGGGTTACAGGTTTTCCCCAGAACACTGGTAACAAAGAAAGCATTTTAGTGCTCTCTTGCAGAAAAACATAATGAGCTGGCCTAAAAGGGTTTCTGTGTTATGGTTAAGGTGCAAAACGGACTGTCACTACTGCTTATTCGATTCAGGTTCTGAATGTAATGGCAAACATGCAATCAAATGTAGGGCGTGCTCGCTAGAGTGGTTCACTTCACACTAGTAATGCCTCGCAGGCAACAACAGGCAGATTTCTTGACAGGCCTTCCAAGCTCCTTTGAGTGCAGAGGCTTGATTAGTGAAGCCTCACGTCTGAAAATAAATCATCAGGCTAAGGTATCTCTACTGTATTTGGAGAGCTGCCCGGTGCCCAAGTGAATGCTGGTATAAAAAAGGGAAGAAAAAAGAAAACAGTTTGCGGTCTTGCAAATTCACCAGAGCAACAGCACGCTGCCAGCCTGTCCTTGTTTTTGATGGGCAATGATGAAAGCGCAGGTGGATGCGAGAGAACACTGGGCACCGATCCCCTCCCTGTGCTGCTGCGCGCTCCTCGTCTGTGGTTTCCCATTAGCACGGGAGTGAAGGTTTGCAGACTGGCTGCTGGGCACAGCGGGTCAGCGCTCACAGAGCTCTGTTTGTTCCCTGGGCCTGCAGGGCTCCCAGGGTAAGCTTGGCTCCAGAGGGGGTGCAAACAAAAAGGGGCCACTGTCTCTTTCCAACACATTCGCCTTTACGACTCGACAGGGGGTGGGGGGTACGTTTCTCTTCTTGGGAGAGGGATGGCAAAAAAAGGAAATACGTTTTTTTTTTTTTTTTTAAACGGCGGCCTCAGGATATCAAAACATTGCTGTTGTGAGTGATGTGCCGTATTTTCCCTCAGTTGTCGATGGCATTTCTGAGTGGTTGTTTGTGGTGATGATATTTCTTTTTCTGTGTGTGCCATGAGTTGTCATCTCCTTTTGTCTAGCTTCAAATTCAGAAGCTTTTGTGCTACGGCACGGCTCATATTGAGAGGAATGGTAGGAAACAGCTGACAGCCCTGGGCATACGGCACATACACACAGTATGTGTCTAATGTATGCTCTGCCGTTGTACATGGCGAAAGAAGAATAAATCCGTCCACATTTTACTTTCAGTTGCATTGAAAGAAAGATAATTACAGTGTACATGCATATAGATGATTATGGTCATTCTGAACTTAGGCCGGAGCAAAAAAAAAAAAAGATCCATTGAGGTCAGAAAGTGTCAATTAATAATTCCACGTGTGCCTCCTGCTTCGCATGCGGTCTGGCTGTGATTTCTAAAGACGGGAAATAAAGTACAGCCGACTCTTACGCCCGCTGTCAGGTCAGACATTCAATGTGGTGCTGCAATCTGCAGTCCAAGTATAACTCCATTATTGAGGGGACTTTAAAATGGGAGCTATGTGACACACAGCGGGTTGATTTAGTTTAATGACCATGACAGTGACAGCGCTGTGATGGAAATTGGACTCCCCCTGCAAATTTACATCACTTCAGGGTACTTGGGGCTCTTTTAGCGGCTGCACTCCAGAGCACGAGCCATCAGGAGGTCCTGGATATGTCATGCTTGTCACCTTCCTTTAAGTGCATCTGCAGACGTGGGAGAGGGATTAATATTATATCGCCTACGGAGGCACAGAGACCGTCTTATCAGCACTGCAGATGTGATAAGCACCTCTACCCCCGTGAAAAAAACAGGGAAGATCTCCAAGTAAAGAGACAAGCATCTCTTTGTGATGTTCCCTCACACCGCGTCAAATGCGGCTTTAGTGGCAGATATGGTCCAATTTTTACATCTGTTGTAATTTGATGTGCTGGGATCGCCCTCTGTGAAATCGTCTTGATCGCGGCGTGGCTCTTTTCAATTATTTAGAAAGTTGGCGTATGGCTTTAGAGATAGCAATCTGATTTTCTCATAACGTTTAGTATAGCCTACATTTCACGTAGCCTCAGTATAACGGTGCTGAGGGAAAGAGACGGTTCTCTGCTATACTCTGTGCTGTTTTTTGTTTCATCTGGTTGCTTTGCATACCGGCTCCCTTTTCATTAATTTAATTTATTATAAAGTGACTCTATTATGGAAATGTTTTGTTTTCCACAGTAGTCCTGTCACTCGTCTCACATTAGTTCACATCAGTGCAGATGTCAGTGTGCACAAATTGCTTTGCCTTGAACCTGATCCTGCACTGTGAACGGGAGTTATGTCGACCATTGCTGTCACATCAGTTTTATCAGGAAAAAGGCCCAGTGGGACCATGGACACAACATGTGACACAATGTATTCCACGACATCAAAGCTACATGTGTTATCACATGAATTTATTGAAGACAGCCAGAAAACGTATATGGAGTTTTTTTTCAAGCATCTCTACTGTAGCAGCCTCTGCGTCTCATCCCTTTATTCCATTATGATTCCATTATGCTTTTAGCCTCATGATGTGAAACTATTAACTTACATTAGTTGTGTCATGTAAATCTGCAAATAGGGATCTTACATTTGTTTGTTCTTTCCTTCTGAAGAAAATGCAACGCCTACAAAGAGAGCACAGCTGCTTTGTATGCTAAATGTTTCCTTCTGACTCCAGGTGAAAATGTGACTTTGTTAACAATGTTCAAGTTCACTATAGCTTGCTGCCAGCATAAGACATTTACAACCAAAATACAAAAGTACTGTATACACAAATTAAATATCTGTGCGTAAACACATTGCTTAAGGAGCTAGGGCAGGGGTTTTGAACAGTTGGTCCGGGGACCACCAGTGGTCCCTGAGAGGATTCCAGGTGGTCCCCAATGATGTAAAGTTGGTTAATCAGATAACTGTTCGGGAGCGTAAAAATGAACCAAATGGACCCTTGCGGCTCCATTTGGTTTCATGTTTACACTCTCAAGAGTTAAAATATTCACCATCCGAAATCAGCCCAAGTCTACACAACTAGCGGATGTAGAATAATAATGGTCATTTTGATCTGTATGTTTGCCTGTTTTGTTTTCCGAAATCCAGTCTGGAGTTGTGGACAAAAGCAAAAGAAATCTTTAGTTTTGGGGTATGTGGGGGTAAAATGTCCTCAAATGGTGGCCCGTGGCTTAAATTCTGAATAAATAGTGGGCCCTGGTATAGGTTGAAAACCACTGAGCTAGTAGGGTTAATATGTTTGGAAGTCTTTGGTAATGTGCTGTAATTCTCCCACGCGAACCCGGCGTTGTTTATCTTACACAACACCTAATATGCGCGCCACCCACCAGCGGCATGGCAGGATCACTCGGCAGGCCACCTGGCAGCCCCGGTAGTTGTATGGCCAGGGCCAGTGTCCGCGCAGCGGCTCACACACTCTCTGACAGTGGCTGTAGCTGCGTCGACACTCAGAGCAGCAGATCCCCAGGTGGTCCAGCATGGGGTCAAAGGTCATGGTGCCTTCCTCTCCCGCGTCACCTCCCCTGCGCTGAGAATTGGAAGCAGAGTTAGCCCACGTTTGTTGTCTTTAGTTCAACATGCCGAGGCTAATGCATGCAGTATATCATTTTGAATTCTTGCCTTGTGAAGTCTAAAGTCTTAGAAAGAAAAAAAAAAACAATATACTGTATATACAGTATGACTCAAGTTCTTCCAGTGAGTGAATAGAATTTTAATGACTGTCAGAATGATTATTCTCACACCAGTTCACGGGGTCATAAATAATGGGAGGCTGTTATGACCCTCGATGACCTGTATTTACAGCCGCTAATATGACACCTACTCACCCAAACCATCACAGCCACATGGAACTGATGGAGAGACTGAATGTGGGTTAGTCAATTTCCAATCTTGTACTCATCTCCACGGGATTAAATTCATGGCAGCGCTGTTTACCCAAGCATGGCGCTATAAACTCATCCGTGAAGGTGTTGCAAAAGGGGAAACATCAATTCATAATACATTTCTTTAGGGGTTGCTTTAGGGCCTCGGAATTACGTCCCCCTACGACTCTGATGGCTCATCTATAATTCAGCAGCAATGATAATAACCCTGTTTATCATAAACAGAGCGCCGTGGACACGTCCCCAAACTCACGTGATAAGGGTTTTCAGGATTAAGCGCCGACCCCGCCGCAGATGACGCACCCTCTTCTTCCTCCGCCGCTCTGGAATTGTCACCCTCCGTGCGGCTCGCCGCGTCCTTGTCCTCGGCAGCTGGCTCAAACTCCTCCATGCTAAACTGCCGCTTGGCTCGCTGGGTTTCTCGTTTTCTTCTTTCTCCATCTGTTACAGCAGCCACAGGAGGCACGGGTATTGGGTCATCATGGACAAGATGCCATACATGTCCTCAGAGTGCAATCCCACATAGGCAGACTTGGTCGTCCTGAATAATTGAATTAGCTGCAGTGATATCAAACACTCTCCCCAGGATCATCCTTTTTTAATGCAAGACTTTTTGTGTAAGTCTCCAAATGTGGTGTGTGTGTTCAGTTTTTGCAGCATTAGTGTGGTGTGTAAGTGTGTGTGTTAACTCCCAGACAAGGGCCTAAACTTGTACAAAAGAATGTAGGTTCATCGCCAATACACGAGAGGCCATTAAATGGAGCATGTTCGTCTCCAGGTGGATGATTATTGTAAGCATGTTTTTGAACACTGAAAGGGGAATTAAATGTACCTATAATAGGCACTTTAAGCATCGACTCTTTTCACACCGGCCCCCTTGGTGGAAGTACGTGCCTATGACTTAATCGCCGTAGCTGTCAAAATCATTAAGCAAACAACCATCCACAACGGCGACGGGTTACCATGGTGATGCGTTATGCAGGGTGTGTCAAACAGACGTTGTAGACTCAACATTAAAGTGTAGGTTCTGCCGTAGTAGGAACGGCGGCTATGGCAAGTAGGTTTATCTATCGAGCACGTATCGACTTCCTGTTGCTGTAGTGGAGACATCACCGTCATATGCTTAAAGTCCCTAATGTTTCAGTGTTAACACTTAGGCCTATACACTATACAACTATGCCTATGTTGAAGACAGCCTATTGGCCTGGATGATTTGGGAAAATACATATCACTACTAGTAACTACTTCCATCCATACTGTATGTGTCTTCACTGTCTTGATATATTGATATATTTTATGATATCTGTATGGAAAATCTTGTCAAATGTTCCTCACAGTGGACAGCATGGTATTTTAACAGGTAGTCAAACTGTCACTTGCTGCTGCCATTATCACACTGGCAGCAGAGTGTGACAGTTTGACTACCTGTTCATTTAACTATGCTATTGGATTTCAGAAATCTCGGTTAGTACTTACTTACAAATGTACTCCAATGGACCCATAAGGAGTGGGATTGTGCAGTGTAATTTATAGTAGGCCAGGCCTATACTACAGGAGGGGTGAAGTCACAGCTTTTAAACCAGGGGTCCGGGGACCACCAGTGGTCCTTGAGAGGGTTCCAGGTCACCATGCTAAATAATGGACAGTTAACCAGATGCAACTCCTTGAGAGTGTAAACATGAAACCAAATGGACCCTCGTGGGTCCATTTGGTTTTATGTTTACACTCTCAAGAGTTAAAATATTCATCATCTGAATTAACCCAAGTCTACACAATTAGAGAATGTAGAAGATTAATGGCCATTTTTAATCTATGTTTGCTTATTTTCTGTGAAACCCAGCCTGGAATTGTGGACAAAAGCAAAAGAAATCCTTAGTCATGGGTCTGTGGGGATAAAATGTCATCAAATGGTGATCTGTAGCCACCATTTGATGACATTCTGAATAAATAGTGGGCCCTGAAATGAAAAAAAAAAAAAAAAAAAAAAAAAGTTGAAAACCACTGGCATAGGTGAAGATGATTTCACTGTCTCTGCATAGGACATATTAAGATAACAAGTGAGCAACAAGTGAGCACGGCCACCTTTAGGATTGGTCGGTTGGATCCAGTAGATGGGAAGGTCCCCACAAAGGTCTAGGATTCTGCTGCTACTGAGGAAGCTGGTGTCATTCAGGGCTTGGTCTGCTGCCACCCAAACCAGAGGCTCTCCGTCACGATACCTCACCGGCATGATTTCATCTGTCTGATAGGATTCAAAGAGGCTTCATTGTACACACGTATGTGATGCATCATTCGTTCCAACAAAATGTCAGTGCTGGCGGGGGAGAAGTACGGGGGTGGAATTGAATTGGGTGGAACTAGGAGGGATAGGGTGTTCCTCTGCATGCACTCTATGTCCTCCGCATGAGGCACCTCACTGGCAGGTGAAAATAAGTGACAGATGATGTCTGCGAGTTCGATCGCATCCCTATTATATCAGGAACAACCAGTTCCATGAAGACCAACGAGTAGAGGTCAGCAGATAGAAGATTACAGTAGTGTGTGGGGGAAATCAGGGAATTGGCATTTTCATAATTATTTTCATAATTATGAAAATCTGGCAAAAAAGGATATATTTTAACAAATGAACACTAAAGGACCCACTTTACTGCTTTTCAATCTATCTTTATAGAAAAGGTCCTCACTAAAGTACATAATATACCACTATTAATGTACATTAAATAAAATAGCACTATTTTTTGCCTATCTGTGGGCAGTTCAGTAACCTGTCTTCCAGTGACATCATCGTTTGACAGATTATAATATATATATACAGTATGTTTTGGAAAAAATATTTATATTTTTATTGTCGGTAGAACGATGACTTCTATGTAGAAAGCCTGTTTCTATTCGCTTGGATTGGCCATTGATGATGTCACTGAAACAGGTTTCTGAACTGCCCCAAGCCCTCCTGCGCGACAGACTGAGTAGAAAAAAATTGTGGTATTTTATCATTTACATTAGTGAGGAGAAAAAGTGGTGAAGTAGTCCTTTAACACGCAGTCAAAACTTGCATTGTGATGTCTTGCACAGTAAAAGAGGTAATTTGCAAGAAGATACTTTCACAGAGAGAGAGAGAGAGAGAGAGAGAGAGAGAGAGAGAGAGAGAGAAAGAGAGAGAGAGAGAGAGAGAGAGAGAGAGAGAGAGAGAGAGAGAGAGAGAGAAAGAGAGAGAGAGGTGTCGTTCTATGAAGCATATCATACCAGGTCAAACATCAGTGACTCTTTGTTGTGAGTTCCCAAGTCAGGAAGGCTGGCTTTGATTTCAGGTTTTATATAGCACCTCTCTCCACCGAAGAAGCGTATTCCTGTGATTCCCTGGATCAAATCACAGAGCTGCCATGTTTACACTCACAACTTTGCTACTTTCCTAAGCACATGCCATATTTGCATTTGAGCTATTTCAGGTGGAGGAAAAATGAAGGGCAACTCACAATCTGAAAGTCATGAATCTCCTGAGCTGCCTCATCTCCACTCCCAGTTCTGAACCTTGCTAGATTATTATCAGAGTCGATTTCCATTGACCCCTCCTTCACCTTCCCGTTAATGCTCATACTGTAATGAACATTATAAACCTGAAGAACAGTGTTAATGGCAGATTTATCAGGCACTGTTTTGTTATTAATTCTGACAATACAGTAACCATGAACACATGGATCCTGGTATGTTCAAATTTACAACATATCACAGGATCATGTATCAAGATTTCTTTTTCTTTGCCATTTGTGGATGTAGAAGTACAGTAGTTGGGGCATATACATGGCTAGACATTGATAGATCTTTATTGATCCCTATGAGAAAATGTAGGTGTCACAGTAGCAACAGCTGTTAATGATTGACTGAACTTTGTATCAACCGCTTGGAGATTTACAGTGCATTTCAAGCACAGCTCAATACAATACTGATAATACTGGGCAGGCAACACCATAAAGCATTTCTGCTTGCTTACAATAGGGGCCACCATGTGCATGTGCCACCGTATGCAGGTAAGATTAGAGACATTAGAATAAAAACAGACTTTGACCCTAGCCATATGCACATTGTCTCACTGAGTTAATGTAATGTTGCGGTGTCTTCCCTTTGTTTGCAAAAGAAAACAGTAAAACTCTTCCTTGGACAGATGTTGCATTCTAAGCACATACAGGTTTTGAATGGAGCACCGCAGAGGATACGGCTGCAGACCTTGACAGAGGTATTTGCCCTACAGGGGAGCTCATTATGACACAAATAAATATTCAAGTATCTCTAATGAGGTAGGGCAAAGTTACCTGGCCAAGTTATTCAAATGGAATTTAAAATGCACAGCTTAGAGGAGAAACGTATGCTATTTCAAGATCTGAAAAAGTAGCATTCAAGGATGTGCCATTTCACCTGATGAGAGCTCTCTGACTTATTCATAAATAAAATACGGTGGGAATGAAAATTAAATCTTCATTGTGTCCAATTACTGTATATATGATGATTATTATCAGCAGCATCAGAACCATAATGACCACCTATGTCATTATTTATGTGCATTAGTATTCAACAGGCGTGGCAACATAGTAATACTTACATTTTTATCACTGACTTTCCACAGGTAGAAAGCTCCAATGGATGCACACAGCATCAATACTGCTCCAACAATAAGTGCTGCAGCTCCAAATCTTAGGAGGCGACCAATTGCAGCAGAGGAGGACTGACTAGTCGATGTGCTGTATCCCTTAGAATAATGTAATAAATAAACCACATAAGAACGAGTGTCTGTTTCCCATGCTCCATAAACAATTTAGGCCTATGTCCAATTTTGAATCTTGGAAGTAGACACTATGATTTTAAATAATATAGTCAGAATATCAGAATATCTTACCGGAGGCATGTAATTTTCAAAATTTGAGGGATTTTCTTTCTCCGAAGTCTCTGCCATGATTTTCTGGAGCCTATATTGTCTCCACTGTTGATTCTCCTTGGGTAGCTAGCCATGAGAGGACCATTTCACATGTGAGTGTTAGTGACGTGCATGCAGACAGAGGTGGAATTTTTCAGGTAGAGAAAGGAACTGCAAATGTGCATGTGTCTCCTGACTTCTCAAACAAACAAACCACGGCTATGCTCCTTTAGCTGTCTGCATACAGTATAGGCTCCTCATGTAAGACAATATGTCACCTGTCAGGTGCCATTGAAGTTGTGCATACTGTTTTGTTTGCCATACTGGTAACGTGAAATATAACAAATTGTAATCAAGTACAAATTTGAGATACTTTTAGATGATACTTTAGCAAATTACTGAAAGTTAGTTACAATAGATTGTAGATTTAGAGTATTGTTATTAAATATGCATTAAGCAATTAAGCCCTATTTTATGCTTTATATGCTACAAGTTCACAATACGCAACATTGCACAGCATCTTTGAGCTTGTAGATTGGCTATTTTTTTTATAGAAGTTGGAGGAGTTATTACATTTCCTTTGGAACTGCAAGTATATACTGTATGTCTGCAGATACTTTTACAAGTACAATTTTAAAAACAGTCCTTTTACTTACCTATTGTTATTTTTCTTCCAACACTGAAGTTTGATTTAATGTATATAATTATAAAGCCAAGGCATGTGTGAACACTTTGCAAATGCATGCACCTATACAACCTTGTCTGATAATGGGTTTTCTGATTTGACGAGGGAAGGGAAGCGATCTCTTGGCTGAAGTTACTTGCTCCTTATCACAACTTAACAAGAAGGTGAATGCAGTGCTAAAGAGATTTCAATATGCACTGCCACAGTTGCTTAGAAACAGTTTGAAACACAATTTTGGGATAATTGGCAAGCTGCGAGGCAATCAGAAAGGTGAAGGGATTCTTTGACCCTCGAAAAATATGTAATTGAAACAGCATTTGATCAGCTGGTGGTGTATGCAAATTAACACAGCACTGTAATTACATAGTGTTTTTTTTACGCTGTAAAGAAGATGACATTCGTTTGTATTCCCCATCACTGTTGGCACAATCGCTTGAGGTCGACATTGTATTTACTGTACCTTATAAGCCCGTAAGGCAATTTGGACGTGCTCAGTTGTCTAATTGGGGTTATTCTTATTCTGTGGGCTTCATGAATAGTTTCTGAATTGAGTTGTACTGTGCCTGCACCATTCTCTTTAGATTGAATAAGCCCATATAACTGGTCTAAGACTATTGCTTTGTGCTCTGGCCTGATTTATCAGCAGAACAATAGTATACTGGTTTTGAATATTTATTTGTGCAACGATGTGACAAGGTCTACCACACATAATCTTCGATTACTGATTGTTTTCCACTTCGGAAGGCCCCCTTTTTTGGCCTAATTGTCCATTGGCCATGACACTTAAATAGCCACACATGCTCCTCAAAAGTCATAATAAAATTGCTCTTTACATTGAATCATTATGAAAAATATATTATTGATATACAAAATCTTGCATATTACACATTATACAGTAAACAGTCAGTCATACATTAGCCTATAAGAGCCATAGAAGTGACAGAAGACATAGAAAACACTGTCCAACACAATCCAACATGGAGTCAATTAAGGTAAAAGTACATTATACAGTATAAAGGCGGAGAATTCTTTTTTGATTCGCTTCTTTTTGATCATTACACAGCAGAAACTCTATATTTTTTACACTGCAGTGTTCTAGGAGTGTGAGTACTCTGGAATGGATATCTCATCAGCCTCCTGTATTCTGGCTGGTGTCGGTGGACCAACAAGTATGTAGTCAAATTCCTCGTGCTGAACTTTTTCATACACACTTTGCAGGCCATGTGTCTTGGGTATTTGAGCCGGACAATAATTCTCTCTCTTGGCGTCTCGAGGGAGTGTGGCTGTTTTGGAGAAGGTTGAGAGATGGGGTCCAGCGCTGGCCAGGCTGGTGTTTGGCCGGGTGGCTGATGGGCTCCAGCATCGATCAGAGTGGCCCAGGATCTTACACTCACTGGTACATGCCCAAAGACCTGTGGAAATGGTCACAGTCTGGTGATGGACAGTTATTGCAAGCTTGAACAAGGGTGAACAAGGATGCCAGACGTATGCTTTTTTGTGGGGTGCTAGTTGTATATTCAGCTTTTAGTGTATGTTCACAAACATTGTTGTCCAACACAAACTGAAATGAAATTCCCCATGACAATCGATGGACACTTTTACATCATAGTGTCTGAGCAAATAGACATACAGTCGTGTCTAATTTATGCCATGATGTTGTACAATGATAAGAGTGCCCCTCACTTTACACCCATGTGATTTCTTTTTTCCTCTTGTGACTTGTCACAAAAAGTATAACACTATTATATGTGTCTAAGTGTAGAATTTAGGTCCATTAAGGCTTCTTTTTGGTGATAGCCCCTCCTATGCCCAGCTTTGTGTGTCTGTCTGTATCCCATAGCGATAATTTGGATTGGCCCAAGGTGATTATGTGCTTGGATGAGTGCATGCCAAAATGATGGATCCTACTACGTGCTTTCTATGTGTGTACCATGGAAGTGAGGATGAAAAATGAGGGTGCCACTTCTGACTGGCCGGAATGTAATGATGTATGATAATAAGAGTGCCCCTAACGTCACATGAGTGTGATTTTTGGTGGGATATTTCTATGTTGATGGGTAACTATTATGCCATAAAGATATCAGTGGGGGTCTATGATATATGGGGATATGTGTTTAACTGTTCAGGACATGTCCTTTGTCTTTGTGAAACATGATTATGATAATGATTTGAAACAAATGATTGTAGTACCAGGCCTATATACTGTACTTACTGTTTGTCGGTGGAGACTCTTTTTTGTGAACATCTCCACTGATGTCAGAATCACTGTCATTGAAATCACTGTCTCCTTTGCCGCTATCTTTCCCACTGATCTGGGGATGTCTCGCTGAAATGGTGGTGAAAGAATTCCCTTTCCATATCGTTATAGGCCTGAGAGTTTCTTTTCCATATCCAGGTAGTGTGGAGTAGCCCTGCGAGATGTAAAACACAATATTTACAAGCAGTGTAAACATTTCATTTTAATCCCAATAGTTGATTAGAGTCCCTCTGGGGTCTGTAATTTGTCTTCTTTTACAAGCTCACATGCTATGCAGACATTTGAGTTTGTAGATGTGCTATTTATGCCAAATGTTCAACCAGTTTTAGGGATGCAGGTTAAGACAATTTGCAACAAGCACCGTTCTAAGCTTTCTTTTGAGCACAGGCATTATTACTCACCTTCAATTTGCTCTCCATCACTCTGTTGTTCTCAAACATGGGTGCCTTTTGTCGGCCATCTTCACAGCCTGTTTCCATTGTGCTGCTGCTGTCCAGTGGGGGTTTCTCTGGGAATGGATGGACATCGAACACTTTGGGTTTATGGTTGTTAATCAAGGAGTCAATATGACCACTTTCCGCAGCCTCAACGTCCGGAATGTCTTCTTTTTCATCGTATGCTGTCTCTCTCTTCTCTCTTTTTCGGCGGCTGCAGGTGGTTGTGATGAGTATGATGGCCAATAGGAGCAGGGAGCAGCTCCCTGCCAGGACAATGATTATGGCTATGGACATGTCCCATTCAAACAGCTCCTCGCTGTCGTTCTGAACCATGGAGGGCATGCTGGACCGAGTGCCTTCAATAAAGCCGAAGTGTATTGTGGCTGTGGAGGTTAGAGCAGGTGTTCCATTGTCACTGACCGTGACTGTGACTTTGACATTGTCTGTCAGATCATAAGTCAGTTGACGGCTCACGTGCACCTTCCCTGTAGCTCTGTTGATGCTGAAGCCCAGGTGTCCTCCCTCAGTGATTTTGTAGGACAGCTGTGCATTTATGCCCTCATCAGCATCTGTGGCCTTTATGTGGGTTACCACATAACCTGCGGCTGCATCTTTGGGCAGGAAAACCTCAGCAGATCCTTTGTAAAGAACTGGCTCTATGATGGAGGGCTGGTTGTCATTCTGATCAACTATTTTTAACCTGATGACAGCAGTGGACTGAAGCTGGGGTGACCCCGCATCACTTGCTTGGATGTGTATTTCGAGCTCTTTCATGAATTCATAGTTAAAGCTTCTGAGGGCGTATATTGAGCCAGACACCGAATTGAGTGAAACGAATGTGTTCATGGGAGAGCCCATGACGACACTGTCTAAGAGTCTGTAAGTCACTTTACCGTTGCTGCCTAAATCAGCGTCTTTGGCTTCGACAGTTGTGATGTATGCCCCCGGTGCATTGTTCTCCACCACGTTAACTTCATAGACGTGTTTGCTGAACTGAGGGGCGTTGTCGTTCTCGTCGCTGAGTCTGACGGTGTACTGGAGAATGTTTCTGAGCGGGGGTGACCCGAGGTCCTCGGCCATCACTGTCAAGTTATACTCGCTAATTCTCTCCCTGTCCAGGAGCGCGGCCGTCACTATCATGTAGCTGTCCTCGTGGGCTCGCTGGAGTTTGAAATGGTCGTGGCCGTACAATGTGCAGTGAACCTGACTGTTGACGCCAGAGTCTCTGTCCAGGGTGCTGATCAGCGCCACCAGGCTGTCCTTGTCTGCTGCCTCGCTGATGTATGCGATGCCAGTCGTGATGGAGGTCATCGGGGTGATGCTGATCTCCGGGGCATTGTCATTAACGTCTTTGACGTGAATGATGATCTTGCAGACGGAGTGGCTCGGGTTGGGTCCCAGGTCGGTCGCCTGCACGTCTAGCTCGTACGTTTTTTTGTCCTCGTAGTCGACTTGGCTCCTGAGCAGCAGGCGGCCCGATTTATTTTCCACTTCAAAAAGTTCTCGGATCTCGAGAGAAACCTGTTTTCCAAACCCATATACCACCTCTCCATTTAAGCCCTCGTCGGCGTCAACTGCGTTTAAGTCCAATATAACAGTGCCGACCGGAGCGTCCTCTGGCAAACTAACTGAGAAACTACTCTGGTCAAAAACGGGTTTGTTATCATTAAAGTCAGTCACTTTTATAGTTATTTTTGTTGATCCCGATCTGTGGGGGTTGCCTCCATCCGTGGCCACCAGCTCCACGGTGTATGATGCCTGAGTCTCCCTGTCGAGCTCCTTCATTAGCACCAATTCCGCATATTTAACCCCATCCGCTCTCAGGAGCACATCAATGGAAAAATGACTGTTGACAGAAATCTGGTAGCTTTGTATGTAGTTTGATCCGACGTCGGCGTCCACGGCCGGATCCAAGGGGACCCGGGAGCCCACCGCTGCGTTCTCGGAGATCTCCACCACAGATTCGCTGTTTGGAAACTCCGGAGAGTTGTCATTGATATCCTTTACCTCCACCTCGACGTGAATCAATCTGTACCGATCTTTGGAGAAATTGACGACGTCAAAAGTAATGAGACACTGTAGAGCGTGCCTGCATATCCTCTCCCGGTCGATCCGTTCGCCCACGGTGAGCTCCCCGTCGCTTTCTCTCACCCTGATGAACGAGTCGTTGAATTGTTTCATCATCCTGAAATTGGTCTTGGCGTTGCCGTGATGAGACAGACTCAAGGACATGTCCTTGGCGAGGTTTCCGATCAGGGTGCCCGGTCCGTCCTCCTCGTTGGTCTGGTACCGCACGGTATTTCCCTCCGGTGCGACCGGTGAAACAAAAACATGTTGAATCCATAATATCATAAAAATCCACCGGTGTCGCCGGCTCGTAAAAGTAACTCGCACCATATCAGTTGTGTGTTATTTCTTCCACTAGGCAGCCTGTGCGCGCTCTCTCTCCATCCAGCAGCAGCAGCAGCAGCAGCTGTCCAGTGCTGAACTGAAACTGTGCTCAAAGTGAAAGTTACTACTCGCTCAGCGCGCGCAGCGGAGCCAGTGAGAGACTCAGCGAGACGCGCTTGTTGCCTCGCCCTCCTCAACGCGCACGCACGCACGCGCGCGCGCGCGCGCACACGCACACACACACACACACACACACACACACACACACACACACACACACACACACACACACACACACACACACACACACACACAGCTCCGAAAGTCTGCAGCGGCGGGTTTTTATCAGGTACTTGCACACATATACGTCAAAGGGGAGGCTTGCCTTCAGCCCATGCCCTTGCCATTTTACCTGTCTGTAAAACCATAACCACCCTTTCCTCCAGATCACAAATGCAGCATTTATTTTAGCCTAATGGTGAAAGAAATGCAAAATGCCACTCCTTTCCATGTGTCAGCTTTCATGCAGGAGAATGCTCTGCTGAACGTGAACACTGCATTTTGCATTGAACAAACTTATTTAGAAATCCATGTCACAACACACTCCATCACATCTCCACTATTAAACTAAAGAGTGCATGGGTTGCGCCTAGAAAATAACTGATCTACAAGCTCTCGACGCGTCGCAGCGCGGTGCGTTGTGGGCTTGGAGATTTGCTATTTTTGTGCCGTCTTGCGGGATTTCAGCCCCGGCCCCTCTAACACTCTCTGCACGTCCTGCCTGGGGTTTATAGCTACAGCTCCTCATGCTAATGAGAGCAATGAGAAAAGAAGTGTGACCAATCCCTCGCTTTAGAATTAAAAAAAGAGCCATAAAACCCCTAAGCCTGTTTTCAGAGTGCCTATGGAGGTAAATATAGCAAACGGAAAAGTGGGAGAAAAACATGCCTTTCTGCTCGGAGGTATTTTTGCACTGTTCATCAACGTACTGCAATAGAGGCTATATGCCATTACTAAAGCTCAATTTATTTAACACAATCCTTCAATCCTTCCACAGTTTGGGGATCATACTGTATAGCCCTGTACCACTTCTGCTATAGTTTCCACATAGCCTACATACAGTAATTGCACATGGATATCGGCCTTATTTCAAGTTCAAGTTGAAGGCATTTTAGCTTGCAGACCAAAACAAAATAGTGTAGCCTATGCCCCAAATCAACAAGCATGTCGTAAATTTCACCACTGCCAAAATCATCTCAATATAGTAGGCCTATAATAGGCTATATTGTATACACTGTGGTGTTTCACCGAGGGGGCATAACACATGCAGTGGAACATGCTATCCTTCCCAGTTCAACTCCTCACTTGTAGGTGCCCTGACCGACCTGTGGAGTTGCTAGAGCTGCAGTGACACAGATCACCTCCCTCGCAAATACACGTCAAATCGTGCACTAGGCTAGATGCACTGTAAACCGTGTATAGGCAACCTTTATATGCACAGGTGCAACATTGGCCCACGGGAGTTTGATCCCTGGCACATTGGCATAGGTGTCAAAGAGACCTTCTTTTTTAATGTAAATTATTTAGCCAGTAAAATCTAGTCTATATAGTTTACAAATTACATCCTCTACGTAGGCCTACGTCTACATCCATTCACTAACTTCCTGGAGAGGTGTCTGGCCCATGTCAGGTCTGTGACAAATTTTATATTTTCTTCTCTATTGGCCGACTGTATTTGGTCATATTGTATTCTAACGTGTTAATGTTAGTGTGTTACTGTTTCCATGTGGTTTCGTATTGTACTGAATTGTCCTTCTAAAGTTGCACCGTTGTTTTGTAGTAGGCCTAGTGTTTGCTTTCCTGTCTTCCCCTGTAGTTTTGCACGGTTGCAGCCATCTTGTCTAGTTTTCTCCACCTGTGTCTTGTTAGTCTCCCAGCCTATCTCAGTGTTGATTGTCAGCTGTGTTCACCTGCGTCTAGTTAGTCCTCGTTTATATTTATGCCCTAGTTTGTTTCAGTCCGTTTGTCAGTTTGTCATTCTATGTCACGAGTGTTCAGTTGTTACCTGGCTTTGATCATATTGTTCCTAGTATTTTGCGTCTTCCTCGTGTTTCGCCCTGGTCCTTCATAATTCTGTGAATCAACTCTCGATTGCTTTCGAGATCCTCTGCCTTGGCCTGTCTATCTGCGCTTGGGTCCTAAACGTCCTACCTCGCATGTGACAGGAGGTAGTTTGAAAGATAGGTGGGTTATTGCTGAGTCTAATGATCATTACTACATCCTGGTGTGAAATTAAATATTTCTGGAGAAGAAAGTATAGAATACAGACATTCTAAATCATTTGGGCATATTAGAATGTGGTACAATATTGATATTGTAACCCCCCTTCCCTATTTTAACTTGGATGCATTTCTCTTCATGTTGAATAAACTTTTGTTACAGTACATCGGTCTGTGGTTCTTGTGTTGCCTTTAAGGCAACGATGTTTTTGTTTCTGTTTGCTTTAGAAAATCATGCAACTACGTTATTGTGAAGTGTGTAAATGTGATTTTATTTTGAACTCTATAATGGTTTTCACTTCCTGTGAGAGCCATCTTTGTAGCAGTGCAGGGAGTGAACACTGTTCAGAGCCCTGACTTTAGATGTGCTAGCTTTCTGTACAAATTGGTGGTATTTTGTTATGTTTGTTTGGAATTGGGGAACATATTTGAAATGCTACATATTTAAAACTCTAAATGTTTACTATTATGCTTTTGCAGTTATCTCTGCAGTTTATCTTGACGTTAAACCCACTCTCTGCCGTGCTGTGGTCAACCCTTTAAGCGCTACTTGCAACTACTGTGCGAGTTACCCTCATTTTGAAGCTCCAAAGCAGTGTGACTGGATCTTGTGTTAGCTAAATAGTGTGTGTTGTCACTATAGCGAATGTTTGTCCGTAATATTGTTTGCCCAGAAAAAACAGTCTGAGAAGGGCTTTTCCAGCCTTTATGAACCCAGTGCATGCATGCACACAGGCGCGTGCACCACCCATGATGGCAAATCAAATGTAAGCTTATTTATACAACACAAAAGGCACACTTGCGCCAATTGGCATTGGCAATGCAAAATAGTTTGGTACTATTTATGCCATTTGGTAGTGAAACGGCAGTGAAAGTAGCATACACTGCCATAGAACATTACAGTTATGATCATTGTTTTCAGCCTGGTGATCTGTTTTTCATTCCGTCCCTGTGGCCCTCCGTCTGTGTATAGCTTATCTCAGGCACCGTTAATCCGATCGCTGACAAATTTTACGCACACACTCCCTGGATGCTGACAATGAACCTCTGCCCCAATTCTTCTATACTGTAGTTTCTAATATTCCTGTTGGCTTAGCAGCATGCAATTTTACATATACCAGATTTGATCTGCATGAAATCTTGCTTGTACACTCCTTAGCAGTGTTGGGCAGTAACAAATTTTAGATTACATATTACTCTGCAAAAATGCATTAATTTGCAAGCAGCGCCAAGTTTAAAATGAGCTTGTTGCATGCAAAAATAGAACAGATTTACAAGCTATCAACAGGTACTGTATAACAGAGATGTGCACTAGATTGTAGATCCAATCCACACGTACTTCCTGCCCACAGTTATGTACACTACAAATCACTTGCTGCTTTATTTTGTATTTTATTCTTAAATACAAGACCTCAACTGTCTTTGAAAACAATTGTGAAAAAGTTTAAAAAGTCAAAGAGGCAAATTTCGAAATCTGGTTTTGTTAGTTGCAGGTCTGTTTTGTGATTCAAGGTTAAAATGTTCCCATTGCTTCTCTCTGCTCCTTTTTATTTATTTTATCTAAGAAAGACATTTACAATGTCGGATTTTGTTGGCTTTGTTTTTAGGTGCAGTTTGTGGGATTGGAGACTATTATTATTCCAATAAATTGGATTCAGTTCTAAAAAGAGCTCGCTAAACAGATTATGTTGTACATGTACATTTTTTTTATATTGCCCTTTTTTGACAAAATGCCTCAAATCATCCAAATGCTGAAGTGTAAGAAGAAATGGCACCCTTTTAACATTGGTCTATTATAGCGCCACCAGGAGGCCATGACCTGACCTGGACTGGTGGAGACCTGTGCCCAGAAGGGCACCTTTCTAGTTCTGAACCTGTATACCACATTGAGTAACCTTACCTTGCTTACGTTGTCCATCATGAGTATGGCATAGTCATTTCATAATATCCTTGCTACAGTTCTGCCTCAGCATTCATGTCTTGATGAAAGCACACAGGCTTGAGTCCTTGTACTCTGATTTGTGGCTTTGAGAGGCCATAGTTCACGTTAGAAAAATATAAAATAAAATGGTAGGCTATAATAAAACTTCATTTTCCATTGTGGACCTTGTGGTGAATCCACTCCAAATTCCGTGCTTGATGTGACCTCTTATTTCTCAGCTTTCACACCATGATTAAACCACAGCCTTTGTGCTCTGGTTTATGGCTTTGGAAGATTGTACTGTACGTAATTCATGTTCACACCGATATTATTGATCGGACTGTCCTTGACCATTGAGTGTAACGACTCTGCTTGCTGAAAGAACTTGGGCAACAAAACATTCCAAATGAATGTACTTCATTCATTTTCTTAATTACTCGTAGTGCATTGATGCATTCCAGCGTAAGTGGTCTAATAGTACTTGAATGTCAGGGCATTCGGTTGCTAGGGAACAGCTTGGGCCAAGTTTATTTTCAAAACGCAAAAACAATGCAACAGGAAATAAACCTGAACCATTTTATAATGTTTAATAAACTCAATCAGTACTCACTTTTCAAAAACTCTTCTCTGAGCTCAAAATACACTACATCTCTTGTAGGAAAAATATCAAATACTTTTTCCTTTTCGTAAATCCAATCCGAACTCAGTGCTTGGTGTGACATCTTACCTACAGGCCACTGCTTCATTTCCTCTGAACTGTAAAAGCAAAGGCACACACAGCAGGGAAGCTAGATTGATTATAAATGGCATCGCCTCTCTCTGTCCCAAACATTTTTCCACTGCCCCCACCTGTCACAGAATAACCAGGTATTTGTTATATTGGTTGGCATATCCAGTTAGTGCAACTAGAATTGCCCTTCTACTTGAGAACAAAAATGATGATGCAAGTATGGGCAATATATTTACATGCATTAAACATGTCTGTGAACTTTCTAAACATTCCCAAGATATCCAGTAATTAAGATGCAAAATTATGTTACTATTTGTTTTAAAAGATCCATTGAAGACAATTAAGTGACAATGTTGCATGAGCCTTTGTGGTCTTTAGGTAGATGGCGTCTATCCTATATGGCTGAGCAACAACAGTTATCGTCATGGCTCCCCTGATTGGCTAACGCAATCGGCTTCATTGTTGTAGATCTTTGCCAATATGCAGTATCGTGATCTGTGCTCATGCGGAGGCAGGTGCCCTTCTAGCTGGTACTAGTCTAGCATAGTACAATACATAGTACAATACATAAACTTTGTTTCATTATGGAAAAGAAAGTGGCTATTTCTGTGAAAGTCATGGGTCATGAGCAGATCCAATAAGCCAGAGAAGGAGGCAGCTGGTGAAGAATCAAAACTAATGCAGAGATGATATTTAAAATGTACAGTTGGCCCATAGACACAATTCTATTTTAATGGGATTGTAAATGCATTCGGTTTCAGGGGATGCCTTTGCATTTTGAGTTCTCTAATCACTCTGGTCCATAACGTGCCCGCAGAAATGCCACAATGTGTGCGTGTGTGGAAAGCACTTAGCTTCTCATTCTTTGATAAAGATAGAAATTAGAGGAAAATGACACTGGTGAAGCTCAACTCATTATTGCTCTAGTCGTGGGAGATCACTTGCGTTTAAGAATGCTGTCTTCCATGTCTTTACAAGGCTTTTAAGAAGACAAATTCTCTCTTGCTCCCTGTTCTTGTCTTGTTCTTTGTCTCTCTCCATTCGTATAATTAATTCACTAAACCTGTCTGTCTGTCTGCCTGCCAATCTCTCCTAATGGTGAAGACTATTTAACATATTCTAGTATTGTGCACATGCAACATTAACAAGTGGAAACGTATTTATGTACACATAGATAGTAAGCAACTGTTTATTAAACTCATTAGGCTGGTTCTCAGGTTTAAATTATTATCAGTGAAATGGTATTATCAGTAATAATAAATGTTAATGAAGTATATTGTTTCCCTCATATGCCTGACTTTGTGTCTGTGTTAAACCATGGCGAATGTGATTGGCTAAGGGCTTAAAGTGAGGATAAAAATTGAGGACAGAACAATGAAGACTCCAAAAGTGATTGCTGTGATGATGAACTCTATAATGATAAGTCATTTTTGACAGGCTCTAAACCCTCCTTTATTCAGTATTAGTGTAGATTAGACATTGTGTCTATTTTACATCAAGATAATTTACAACGATGAGAGCTCCCCTCACTTCACACAGGATACAGAATACAGTATACAGCTTTTGCCCCAACACATATCTAGCCAGCCTTTGATAATGAAAGGAGAAATTAGGTCAAATACAAACAAATTTGTTTCAACATTTAATTCTATTAACCATGAAGGGAAATTTGCATCATATGTAGATGACCAAATCAGCTAACCAATAACATAAAATCAGTTGTTCACAAGATGATGTATGATGATGCATAGTGACAAGTGCTGTTCACTTCACACAGGTGTGATTTTTTTTTACATTTTTAATATGCACCTCTTTATGCATGCGGCTTATAAGTTATAACTGTCAAACAGCACCCGGCTGAAAGGGAAATCTAGACAGTTGGTTAGGGTAGAATTGTTTACTTTAGTTTTTCAGTGATCAAGACTTTTGTTTCTTCCCCGAAGCGTTCAGCCCTGGGCTGTTTCTTGCACGCGTGAGTGAACACAGCCTCCAGGTTACTAACTTCTCAGCCTATAGATGGAGTTGAGCCCAGCGGGAATCATTTTTTTCCCTTTGAAGAAAATAACACAATAATGGGGTCACACTATCCTCCTTCAGCTGTAATCTTTGCCTTTGTCCAACGGAACCGTCAACATTCTGCATAAAGTCCAGGGTATTTTTTCAGCATTGTGACTAGATCACTCTTGAGATTTAACCTTCAAGTGGAAGTTTTGTTGGAATGGAAAATGCAATTACTCCGTTTTTTTGTCAACATCCCCATTTCGGGTATTCTTTGAAGTGATGCTCATTCTCTGAGGGGGAAGATAAAAACGAGGGAAAAACTCTGGTAGACAATGCGAGAGTACTTGCAAGAATACTTTCGTATTTAGATTTGAGAGGGTCTCTAGGTTAGCTGTTTAACTTTGGCTTATTATGGCTGTTGAAATACATTCATCAAAACATGCTTTTAAATACTTGCCGTTGAATCCCAGATGGCCACGCATCCCATAGGCAACATCAGAGCTTTTTGTTCTGACGGAGCTCTCCGCTGATTAATTCAAACATCAAAATACAACTCTCGTGTTTTTTTAATGTGCCAGAGTAAAGCCTCCCCCATCATCATATGGGGGATTCAAACCCCATCGGAGGTCTTAAACTCAGAGAGGAGCTAATGCTATGTTTTATTGATCCTTCTCCAGGAGTCTGGAGACAATGGGGGGTATTTAATTTCTCTCTTTATGTTTGGACTGAGCGGCACATAGCGTTCAAGGTATCTCGTCAAACGCATCCCACAGCAGACATAAACAAATGTTATTAGACAAGAAAGATGGGATTATGAGGGAGATGCCACACTGCCGAGAGAAGATAGTTAGAGCATTTTCTGACTTGGAATGTGTTTACTGGGGGAAAGGGGGGAGGGGTGAGATGGGGGTCACTTTTAGTTATAAACATTCTGAATGTAAATGAGAAAACACATCTTGAAATGTAGGAGTTTACTGTGGGTTTTGCATATTGAGTGAGGATCAACTTAAATATGTACAGTAAGTGAGACCATTGTGGAAATGTGGGTCATCCTTCACTGGCATCGAGATTGTGTGTGTGTGTGTGCGTGTGTGTGTGTGTGTGTGTGTGTGTGTGTGTGTGTGTGTGTGTGTGTGTGTGTGTGTGTGTGTGTGTGTGTGTGTGTGTGTGTGTGTGTGTGTGTGTGTGTGTGTGTGTGCGCCACACGCACTTGTGTCCCTACATTATGCTTGATGTTGTGAAACCATCATGTCTCATAAAATGCAGAGGGAGGAAACGGTCTCACCATTAGCAGTTTCTTTTTGCCACGAGGGTTAATGTGACTATTCCCCCTCTTGTTTTGCTGAGAGCAACATGGTATTTCAGGCATGCGCTTCACAGGACAGGAAGAGGTATAATTATGCAAATTGCATTCAAAGGAATCAGTAATAGCTCATGTGGAATGGATGTGTCAACAAGGTGTCCACAATCGCTGTGAGAATTCACTAATTAAACATGACACTATTTCTCTCCTAACACATGGGCACACAGATGCACTTTGGGGTAAAAATACGGTGGTGTACATTGCCAGCTGTAAGATAATAGTCTTTGGAACATGGAAAATAGGTTTTGCTATGGCGATGGTATAGAACGGATCCTTCCGTTTACCAGAGGACCATGCAACTTACCATACAATAGTATGTTGTTGACACTGGTTTGTAACTACTGTATGTAATGAAAGTGTCTAACCTTCAGCCAGCTTGTCCCATGTAAGGCACTACTACACAAAAAGAGATGATTTATTACACTGCTATTTTTCTAGCACACTAAATGCTTGCGTTCCACTTGACAGCCAGCCTAGATAAACTATTTTGCTTGAACGTCTGAAAAGCACTGTACCTGAAAAGCAAAGATTAATCCAGTCCATCAGAGAACGCTGAACCCTTATTTCTTGTTTTTTTGCTTTTGTTGTTTGTGATATCATTCTCCCGTGAAACGGGCCATATGAAGCGGAATGATTCTTATCTACTGTGGTGTGGAATTATCAATATAGAAAGAGAGGGAGAGGGTAGTAGAGTAAAACTTAATTCATACTCCATGGTCACACAAAGGGTGTTGCTTGCAGAAAAGAACAGATGAAAATCTGTTCTTGTCGACAAGCAACACTGCCGTACAACGGAGGGTAAATGTGGCTTCACAATCTCTCCCAGTCTCCACTTGTAGTCAGGGCACGTGACATGGCTCTGTATTGAGACAATTAATGGAGGAGAGACATGTAGTGCTCAGAGAGCTTGTGAGCGACACTTGAGCTCTGGCGAAAGGGTGAAAAAATGAGTTTAGGAGGCTGTTTTTTTTCTCTCTCTCGCTCCCTCGTCTTCTTGCGTTTGCCCAAGATGAATGGGCTTTTCAGATTTAAGAAAGTGCATGGCTGAAATACAAAGAGAGGCTCATCTATCAGCACTGAATAGTGAGAGAAAATCCTATGGCTTCTGTGTGGAAGGGAGGACAAGGAGAGGGGTGGGGTGCTGGTCTGTGATTAGACCCGGGGCCAGTTCTACTAGGGGCTTCTTTGCAGCACAAACATCAATCCTCTCCCACTCCTCTCCCCCACTTCAGATCCTTTGAACCACTTGAGACAATTTCTTCGCTGTTTTGCGGCATCATAAAGATTTTCTGTATGAGACGTGCCAATATATGTGTAACTGAAAATCGTTGTAGAAAATGCTGTCAGATGGAAAACAAAGTGAGCATCATTGATGGGAATTTAAATACCATAATAGACAACAACAACAATTCTGTGATTCCATCATTCAAATGTGATCTGCCAGCAGTGGAGTGACTGAGTGATGCTTAATTTATCCTCTGCTGTGCAACAGTCGAATGTCACTCAAAGACAAAGATCTACAAACTAAAAAGGCAATAGGCATTGTAGATAGGCGCATGACACCATTGTACAAAGTATAAATGAGGCTAGAGGAGAATATCTGAAAGGGCTCTATGCGGGCACATCGGTCTAAACACGGAATAGAGAAAATACTGATGAATTTTAAAATGAGGTCTACCCATCCTCTCAGCACGCACATGAAAGGAGCATAACCAATTAAACACTATGTGGCACATGGAAAGCTTTTTATAATGTTTCCAAGGCATATCGGTGTCTTAATTTTTGATGCTGCTTTATGTGCATCCAGAGCATAAATTGGCCTTGCTAGTTTCCTGTAGTGATAAGAGCCAAACAGCGCTATCCCATATCTGTCAGGACAACATTAAATCAAACTGACGTGTCTCTTAAAAGGTATGGCCATGAAAAATTAACAGGAGGATTTTGAGGAGACTTTAAATGTGGTGCTGCGTTTTCCCCCCACCTTTCTCAGTCAGTGTGATCACCCCCCACAGGCGGTAGGCCTACTGCTTCTTTTGAAATAAATTGGATGATGAAGACTGTCAGTAAGGCTTTATTCAGCTACAGCCAAAACCAATATATACAATGAAAAGAAGAAGAAAAGCAAATCTTTATTTCAGACTATTTATTATTTCACACAAACGATCATTGCCTGCAGTGACAACCATATCAGCTCCTACGCATTTAAGCAGTGAAACCCTCAGTTTTAATTTCGGGATAAACAATTATAACGATCATTGTCCAATCCCCATCAAAGGGGCTTAGATTTTCCACATTTTGGATCGGATAATGTCATCGACTAGAGTACACTATCAGAGCCAAGGCATCCATAAGGTATTGAATGGTGGGCTATGGCTGAAACCTTGGACTTTGACTAGACACACAAAGTCTAAAATACACATGAAGCCAAGTCATTATGGACCCAGTCTTATTACAGTGCAGGTGTAAGAAATATCACAGTGCTGGAACCGGCTGCATTGGCTCAGCATGAAATGATCACCCGACTTCCTATGATAGCTTCCTTCTGAGCATCCTGTCTGCATGGCTGATTCTGTGGCCTATAGGTGAGGATTCTGAAGGTTTGATGGGGCTCCTATAGTTCTCTGCACTGTGCCCTGGGTTGTGGAAAAGTCCTGAGAGGATTGTGTGTGACATTAAATCTTTAGTGGTTATTGGCAAGTCATTAGGGCATGACAGCATCATGGGTTACTGGGATGGAAGGGGAAAATACCCATCAAATCTCCTCCTTTAGATTACCACCGTTGCATGCCGATGTGTATTCCAGCCTCTCTGTAGATAAAGACTATAAGCCTCAATGTACACAGGGAGCAATTTGATAGAAGACAGACAGACCTTTATTGATTGATCCCACAGGGAAATTCAGTTGTCGTCATGACAGTATACTGCACTTAGGAAGCACAGTGAAAATTCAGAAAATAGAGAGAGCTTTTAAGACTAAAATATGAATAATAAAATAAAGAGTTATACATAGGAGTAAAGCAAAGGGTTTTAGAGTACCAAAAACCAGCAATATAATCATAGAATCTTGTTTTGCCTTTTGCACTTGGACTGCCTACGACTTGCATGTTGCACGAGCAATATAGATACATTCCTAAATAAGTTCCAAAACAGCTAAATGAAACGTCGAGAGCTCCGACGCTGCCCTGACATATGTAGGTCTTGAGATTGAGCAAAGGTATGCCAAACTTAAACATGTCAGCCAATTTTCAGGCGTGTGAAGCAACAGAGTGCATCAGCAGCGGTGCTGGCGGGTGCATGGCCTTAGGCCTTGGGCTGTCTGAATCAGAACTTCACACTTCAGAGCACTCCGGGAGAGACGGAGCCCACAGAAATCCTTGATGCCCTGCACAATGAGGGCATTTCATAGTGGATCACTGTAGTCTCTCGCTGGCGTTGATGGGAAAGGAAAAGCATTATGACAGGCCAATGAAGAATTCATTCGAAATGTCTCTGGTGGTGTGGAGATTTGTGAGCTGCCTGGAAAGCTACGAGGGGGAAAAAAAGCATAGGAGGACGGTTGGGGCATTTTCAAACCTTTCTCCAAACTAAACAGATATCGTCACTGTCAGGCAAAAATCTCAAATGTCAAAAAATGTTACTTTTCAGGAAATATGAAAAAAGGAATTGGTGTTTTTTAGACACAAGCTTCATACTTTTCAGAAGTTAAATATTATATTGTATACATAAGTATTAAATATAAAACCAAAATTTAAAGAAAGGTATTCCATAGTGATGATATGACTGAGCAAAGTAGACATTGATCAGGGGTTGACACTAAGGTCTCCAAGGCACTTGCCCATCGGGCAATTGCAAGTCAGATTCTACTTGCCCTCAGGTCATGGTCACTTGCCCCCCCCAAAATGTTTTGTTTAAGTCAGAATCAGCTACAGTAAATATTCAACTTATAAATCAGTCGTTCCCACAGTGGTCACAGACCCAGTGGTCTGTGACCCCAGCAAAATGATAGTTTAGAACAGGGGTTTTCAACCGGTGGTCTGTGGACCACCAGTGGTCCTTGAGAGGGTTCCAGGTGGTCCCCAGCTAAGTTGATTAACCAGATGTAACTCTTGAGAACGTAAAAATGAAACCAAATGGACCCTGGCGGGTCCATTTGGTTTCATTTTTACACTCTCAAGAGTTAAAATATTCATCATGTGAATTAGTCCTAATTAGTCCTAATCTACACAACTAGAAGTCGCACACTTGCCCGATCGGGCAACTAGGTACAGTCTTCACTTGCCCGACCATTTTTTTTTTACTTGCCCCGGGCAAGCGGGCAAGTGTTAGTGTCAACCCCTGAATGAGGATAAAGGTGTGGGCAGAAAGGCGAAGACGCCAAATAATGTAAGAGCACCTCTCACTTCACACAAGTGTGAAGTGTATCTTATTACTTATATGTAATAAAAGTATATGCTGCTATATGCTATATATATATATATATATATATATATATATATATATATATATATATATATATATATATATATATATATATATATATATATATAGCAGGACCATAAGGCTATTTTTTTTTTAATTTTTAATTGTGACTACAATCCCTGGTTTAGGCCTTTGTATATGAATAATATCTACTGTAGTTCTGCAACAACATCTAAAAAGCGAATTGCTCATATGCTACTAGGTTATTTATAGCAGATGTAATGATTGTATCTTTATAGCTGGTAATGATGTTATACTAGGTTACGTATATAGCAGAGGTAGCGATCAGAATCAGATTCCCCTGGATATACAGTAATGATGTACTATACTGATCATCTAGGGCAGGGTGTGTACAGTATATAGCGAAGGTCTTACTGGCTATGTAGATCATCAGGAAGTTGCAGGGAGATCAAGAAGTGTGTTCCTTAAAGACTGCGTTCTCTGCTGGAATCAGCACATTATCACAACAGCCACTGCTGTTATTTAATGATACCCATCTCCAGCAGAACGCTTGTACCAGTACACACAGTACAATCTTGATGCGTGTTAAATTAACTGCAGAGAGTGTGTACACAGGCCGATGTGGTTGTATTTGTGCGCTCAAATTCAGGATTTTACAGTGCAGTTATTTCACACAGAAGGATGGTCTGTCTTTCTGCTATACTGTTTATATACTATACTATTTTTTATTATACTCCCTAGTCCCTACTATGTGCTGACCATATAAAGAGTTCTGTCCAAGGACAACTTACTGCAAGGTGTAATACATCTTTCATTTGTCATACAACTTCACATTGTATTTTCGGTATTACACAGAAAATGTTCAACTCTAAGTTAAGATACCTAGAAACATCATGTGTAAAGAATAGGGAGAATATGATTTCCCCTAAAAGCTTCCATAAATTGTAGTTTTAAAAGACAATCATGAGAAGCCAGAGGTAAAGTGTCAAATGACAAAGCAACAATATCAAATATGCATAAGGTGTGTACTCAGAAAATTAAATATAAATAAGGCAGAGTACCTCTCTTTCTTGTGCAAGTTGCACCACTTAGCATCAAGTCTGTATAAAATGTGTAAGAATGGAATATATTCATACAGTCATATACTGTATGTTCACGGTCAGGCTAACAAAGACGGAATTTTGAATGTTAAATGTGTGGCCTCTGACTTCTCACCACGTATCCCTGCAATTGATTGTATTATGTGCCGTGGCAATGCATGCTACTGGCTGCCGTCGCTCTGTTGGTTATGAGAAAATGAGGCATACGAGGGGGAATTGACGATTCACACTGAGCACTGTACTCAACACCGTAGACTGTAGAGAGGAGGTTTAAATATTAAACCAGATTTCTTTCAAGAGCTCAAAACATAAAACAGCTCTCCCACTGTTCTCAGTGTGTTGTTGAATATATTCATATGGACTGGCTGGTCGAGGCAGCGCCTGATAGCAGGTGAATAAGAAAAAAAACATCCAAAGTTCATAAATGAAAGATTGGACACTGGGGCGAAACTGTTCACATTTTCCTTGCCACAGATGAACAGAATCAGCTCTTGCACTGATTATGGCATCCTCTCTCCTGAGTAGATAACATCCCGTGAGTTCAAGGGGAGAAATCAGCTTGGATCAAATATTCATTGTGTTTGCAGAAGAAGGGTTATTTCATTTGTACCACTTTCTGCTTACCCGGTATTGCACAACTTACAATGAAAAGGATGTAGTTAATGTCCTCTACCTCCAGACTGACCCCTCACTCTCTTCACTTCAGCACATATTAAGCATATTTCTCTGTGACATGCCTTTGCCATACCACAAATTCAGTGGGTATGGCAAAAGAAATTCTGGAGCCGTATACTGTAGCCCCACATTGAATATTTGTAGCTTGCATTGCTTGTCACACAAACTATGCATAGGCACTAATACACAGGATTCAGAGAACAACACATGAATATTCTTACACTCCCAAATTTGTCAGACGGTGTGTTTTGGCTTTAGATTCAACATACTAATTAGCCCCAAGGAGATCCATCGAACAGTTTGCAATTTTTCCCCTTGGTTTTTAATCAGTCTAATTTCTCTCTACCGCACACAGGCACGTTCACAGCCACACACGCAAACCCCCTTGTTTGCATAATGTGCTCTCTGTCTGTCCCAGTGCGACTATGCAGTGTTTGTGCATACATGCAGCTATATCATTCTGTGTGTACTGCTGCCTCTGTGTATGCACGTGCATGCAGTTGTCCACATTTGTGCGTGTAGAGGGTTCATCCAACCCCCCCATCACTTGCCTTAGTAGAGAGAATTGCCCTAGCAAAACCATGATTATACTGACAATTCAACAGGAAAAACAAAGAAGAACTAAACAAAAAAGAAACACCTTCTGCCAGGCTGTTTCCCTCCGTTCTGTTATGTAAATGAGATTTTCCATCTCACTCCATTCTTGGTAGTTAAATGCTTCTTTGGTGGGTGTAGGACTGTCTAGCCTGTTAACACAATTTTCACCTACTTAAGTACCCTGTTGTACTGAAAAGCTTGCTTTTGTTACCTGGGGTTGGGGGGGCTGCTGTCTACAAATCACTTAGACTGTGTCATGTGAATCATTGTTATAAATCTTTGTTCCCAGAGTAGACTTGGTGTCAGAGCTCTGAACTTGTATTTCCCTCTACTCCCCTTTTTCCATTACATTACAGTCAATGCTACGTTTGCACTGTTGTGAGGTTATATCAAGACGGATGGTCAAATTTCAACTATCAAGGGAAATAATCCTCTTCGGGTTGAGCGTAATGGCCCGGTCTCAGGCAACAACAAAACATTTGTGTTACTCTGCCCAATTTGTGAAACGCTATATCACAGAGCCACTATGTGAAATTAATTCCATACTTTTAAAAATCAATTAGGCTCATTTGCCCTTTTCAGCAAACAAAGACCCTGGAAATGTAGCCGCAGAGCTGGAACGAGAATTTCTTAATCTCAGATAATTAATAATTTGGCCTCCACAAAAAATAACCTTCTGTTGGTTTTGCTCTGGAGAACCACAGCTCTCTTAAAATGTACAGCAACGGCCTGCTTTATCTGCTCTTGTTCCGTGAAAGCACAGAGAGGAGATTCATTTTAACGGGAGCTTACAGCATTCTATTCATAGGGCCTTTTAGAAATAACTGTCGTTCATAATGGTCCTGGGATCTGATTAACCTCCTCACTTGCCAGCACAATGGCAGGCTACCCTGAGACTCGGTCTCGTAATGGAGTCCGCTATCACCAGGCGCCCTCCAAACATTTCTCGCTCCACGGCAACTCGACCAGATTGGAATCCCTCAGCACCTCCCTGCACCAGACACACAGCGGAGAGACAAAACATCCTCTAAGCTGATGCCCCTCAACATTAATCTATCTCTCCACTCCACACATACAGATGCTTGCACACAGTAAAGAAAAGAAAGGGGGGACAAAAACAAAAAACAAAACAAAACAGTTTTCATGTAACCACATGAAGTATGTAGTATCCCTACTCTGTGTGTGGGTGAATACTGAACAGTCACAGGAAAAATAACCAATCTACAAGCTCAGTCAAGCACAATCTGTTGCATATTCGATTGGCATAGATAGAGGGAATAAGGTATGAACCAAATATAGACCCCTTAGGGGTTTCCAATTAACACACACACACACACACACACACACACACACACACACACACACACACACACACACACACACACACACACACACACACACACACACACACACACACACACACACTTTTCTGTTGCCATGCTTGTTCTAACTCTCGCTTGACTTCCCAACAATCTTTCCTCACCTCAATGTTGCCATCTCCTGGTCTAGCTGGATTAAGCAAGTGGGTTCACATATATTATTACTAGGCCTTGTTTATTGTTGAGCAAATGGATACACTTGTGCCAAATATGTCAGAGGGAGTGATTATACCCCTCAGAGGCCCAGTTGGCCCAACATTCTGCCCCCAGTGGCCAGCCCTGTGGGAGCTGTCAAGTCCAGGCACACTGGGGACTGGGTAAGGAACCGGTCCAGGGTTTAACAGCCAAGTCCTACCCAGCCTTAAGTGTCATCCGCCCCTGCCAATGGGAAGCTCTGCTCACCCATCAGATAATAGCTGAGAGGAAATTGCTTCAAGGAGGCAACATTCTAGGATTGGAATATGGAGATACAAAATATATTCAAGGGGAAGAGGAACCCGGGTCCTTGAAAAGATACAAATTAGTATTCATGCACACACACACACACACACACACACACACACACACACACACACACACACACACACACACACACACACACACACACACACACACACACACACACACACACACACACACACACACACACACACACACAAGCATGCTATACTTTATCTTTCCTGCTTTGAATAATACAACCGTCCCGCAGAGAGTAAAATTTATTCACAGCCTGGACTATCCAGCAAATTTTGATTTACCTGCCCGATATAGTCACTGCCAACAAGCCCCAGCAATATGAATAGCTAGTATGAACGTTTTACCTGTAGACATAAGCACATTGAAAACAAGCAGGTTGGCAATGCACCGAAATACATAATGACAATTTCATTGGAGACGTGGGGAAATCGGAATTAAATTTAAATTAGGATGGGGATGTCGTGTCATGCACACGCTCCTGCAGTCAACACGTGTGCATAATTCTGAATATTGCTGGAGGTAGAGTGAAACAAATATGTAATGTGCTGATTTTCAGGGTCCTTATCCATGTAGCTCGGGGTGATGAAATTCAATATAGACCATGAAATGTAAAGTAGTCATCATAATTAGATGGAAAGCCTTAGTGGAATGCTATATGGAAAGAGGGCGAAAAGCACACATAAGTGGCCATGCTCTGCTCCAAGTGTGGAGCTGATTTTCAGAAAGAGCCCCACTGTTTATCACATCATTTTGAGGTTGCCAGTCTCCATTCTAATTAGCCCATTCCATCCTCTGCCAGGACAAGATGTTCCCTCAGACAGGTGCTTCAAACACTTGTTTATCATTCATCAGCGTGGGTGGTTGTGGTGGTGGGGGAGGGGTATTGATCTGAGCCTGTGTGGAACATACTATTAAACAGTGCACTTGCACTGAGGATTTGTTATGGCTCTTAAGCTAGCGTGACATTGGATGATAATGTGACTTTGTCCTGTAGATGGCACTCTCATCTCTGGTTTCAAAATATGTTCAGCTTTTGAGTTCTCTCAGCCTGTTGTTGAGATAATCTCACACTGCAATATAAGGCAGGCGGTTTTGTCTTGCTTCAGGGTGAGCATGTGGTTTTATCAGTATATGATATGATCACATTGGTGAAGGCAAGAGATGCAATCTTGTCCCTCGGCATCTACCTTTAATGAATCATTAGCATTCAGCACGTATGCATCTTGTTTGCAATGCATACCATTGTGCGCATAAATTATGGTTTGAAGCTGAATCACACTGCTTAATGCACATGTACTGTATATATATCAGAGAGGATGTATTGACTATTTTTGTGTGAGATCTATCCCGAGACAGTAAGCGTTAGCACCCCAGTTGGGGAAGTGACTGGAGATGAGTGGGGGCACACACAGGAACCTCAGCCAAACATGATTTGTTCCAGAATGCTAATGCCTCTTTGATCTTCTGCAGTTTGCAGGAGATTTCGTTTAAACAACAAAAAACAGTCTCTTAATAGCTTTTGTGGCCCACATGAACAAATCCTAGAAACTTGTTTCCATTACATGCATATTAATGTACTGGATTTGTTTGAAACATGTTACGTCCACCGAGATCTAATTACACAGAAAACCTTCATCATTCATGTGTGGTCCTAATAGACCAATTAATTTGTCATAAAAAATAATGTGATTTTGTTACGATTTTCTTATGCTATGCATTACATTACTCTAACTGATCTTTGTTTTACAAATATCTGTTAAAGTTCTCCTTCACGTGTCCTAAATTCAGAGTTTGCAAGAGAGAGATGGCCTCCCACCAGATCTCAATGCATTTAGAGCTGAGCCAAAAGAAAGAAAGAAAACAACAATTAGACCCAATAACATCAAGGCCACAAGCACTCTTGTGACTTTTATGTCTCTTAAAGCCATTTAGGGGCATATGCAGTAAAATCATCAGCGTTAAATGTGTAATCCAATTGACCTCTTTGGTTTCATTTGTACACTTTCTGGGTTAAATCAACACAGAGGATTTGACTGGTGGCACTATATGCTAAAACATTTGGTGGCTTGTAATGAGTTGGAGGTCTGTGAGGAGGGTGGGGTTATCTGGTCACTGTAACGCGGAGGGTGCCAAAAGCACCACTAGCACAGTCTCTGGCACCTTCACAGCTGCTGCTCACACGATTCCTCCCTCTCGTCTCACCACGGGCCAATGCCGGGAGCATGATAATCTTGTTTTATCTGTCTCTCAGACAGCCCAAATGGCCCAGATTAAACACATCCCGTGACCTCCCACAGCTTAATCCGTGCCATGTATACCAGCAGTTATATTGGTTTGCCTTTAATGTTCCAAGTAATTTGAGGAAATTGATAAGGGAGATTATTTCAGAATGACACATACAGTACATGAAACGTTAATACACATCCATATACGGTGTATATTTTTGGTTTATGTTGTTAATACACTTTCTTTCCATTTATAAAGAATCTCACATTTTGTTGTAGTCGACTTGCCAAGACCAAGATGGTAAACAAACTAGTGAAAACCAAACTACAATTCTTCCTCATGACGTTTTACTGAGGGGAAAATAAGAACTTGGCTTTTGGTTATCTGACATTGGCCATCATAGCTGTTGTCCAAAAGGTGCTTCTGAGACATTTGCTCCCAGTGGCATATGCTAGGATTACTGCTGCCAGGGCCACCAAAAGCTTTCACTGGCTGTCACCTTGCTGTTTGGATGGTGGGGGTCACATACTTTAGCTGGCTGTGCCCAAATCTCCCACAAATAGCCTTTTATTATTATCACATGTAAAAGGCATGACATGAGTCATGATTTCTGACCATCTATTGTGATTAACATGGTGAGGCCTGCCTGGTCCAAGATTAACATTATTCTAACAGTTAATTAAAATCATCTCTGTAGGAGAACAGATGGCCAAAGCCATTAATCTTCTGTAATGCTCCCGCTGTCACCACACACGTCTTAATCAAGCTGTGATCTGCATTAATCACCTAACTTAAGTGACAAACAAGTATCACTGCAGCGTTAGCCAGGCTGGATTTTGTGGTGAAAACTTTATTGGTGAAATTATAGTAATTTGCCGATGCCAAGTGTGCAAGCTTATGTTCTGGCAGTTTTGAAATAGGGTGCAGTATAATGAATTTAATTGATTCTCAGAATAATCACTTTGAAGCAAATATTAAATGTTTAAAAAATAGAAACAAGAACAACAACAAATTGCTGATTCACCAGCTCATTGTGTGCCACAACACATTGTAAGCTTACAATGGCTATTTTTTTCTAGTTTTACATGATACTGTTGTATGGTAAAGCATTTGTGGTTAATCAGATTTGGTTATACTAAAAAATATGCCTTTTTCCCCAAGTTGCTTCACTGGTCGATTTTCTTGGAGAAGATGATCAATATAGTTGCAGCTTTATTTCATTAAGGAATTAATAAATTAAACCATTGTGATAAACTATAGTTTGATTTCACAATTATATTTATTAAAATAGAATATTTGACAGTGTAACTTTAGTGATCAACATAATCTCATAATAATAATACAATCACAACTTACAGTAATACAACTTACAGTAATTTGTCAAATAATTGCATGTGTGTCTGATGTTAACATACTGTATGCTAACAATGTTTTAATGCATCCGATAGCAACTAGTTATATACTGGTTAGAAGAGGAGGTTGCAATTCAATAATGGCATACAGTACTGGTATGTTCTACACTCCCTCACGTGTGATGTTGCATGTCAGGCCATTTAAGCTATTCAAATAAGTTAGACTTACTGCCCAGTTAAGAGCATTATTTTTGCTCTGTTCCGTGCAAATTGGCACGATAATTGGTTGTAGAACCATTGCACGCCCACTTGTTGATTTAAGTGGTATATGTCAGAACAAAAACGATTTTCCCTTCTGAGGTGTTACGCTGTAGTGTGACATGAAAGACAATGTTCTTTATTTTCTTTTTCTTTATTTGCAGTAACATAAACACTGGCATACTCAGTTAAAGGGGGAATAACATGAAATTCATTTTTGTGTGTTGGTGGTAGCATTTTTCTATCTCTAAGTTTGAACAATCCTCCTTTCATATATATAGGTCAGTGGTTCTCATCCTTTTTCACCAAGCACCGCCTCAGAAAATATCTGGCTCTCCAAGTACCACCATTATGACTGAAGTTAAAATACAGCAGCGTACACCTAACCTATCCCATCCTCCTTCACGCACAATTCCTCCTCCTCTCCTTCAGACTTCAGTTCCAAATGTGCATCTCCACTTTGTTTACAATGTCCTCCATTGTTGACATGGAATTCAAACAACCCTGGTTTTTATCTAGCATCAATATTTAATGACTCAACTGTAAAATAACCTGCACATTTCTATTTATTTTATGATGAGGATGATAATAATAATCAATTTGGACTTGTAAAGCTATTTTAATCTGGTATTTCAAAGCACCTTATCACCTTAGCAGACTGACACATTCCAAGTGCCCCAGGCATGCACTGGCCCACTTTTATTGTGTGTGGTTTTTAACACCTTCCTGTATGGATGGCTCAGACACATTTAACCCAAACTTGTGCTAGGTGTCAAAAGCTATTTGAGGGATAGACAATTCTTTGAATCAACAATTGCACTTCTGGTCAGCAAAAAAAGATAATAATGCACATGGTCATTTGTTTCATCATGCCTGTTATTTGGCTCGAACAAGGGTTTAAATTAATTCTGCTCCTATATATGCCACTAAAATGTGGAATGCCTTACCAAGAGCCACTAAGACATGTGAATCATATGACTCCTTCAAAACCGCCCTCAGAGAGCACCTAGGTATGGCTGCAATGCAAAACTGACCTCCATAATTAAAGACGGAATCCTGAGTCGTGCCCCCCCCCCCCCACACACACACACACACCAATTTCCCCATACATTGTACGTCTATAAATGTTCTGATGATTGTCATGGTGTCGTCCACAGTAATCATTACCTATTCTACATACTGTCAAATCTGTAATCAGTTGATCAATCAATCAATCAATCAATCAATCAATCAATCAATCAATCAATCAAAATGCAGCATATTGGTGCTTTTATTTTCTTATAGTCTGCATGTGGGCGTGGGGTCAGGGGTCACTTCCAACTGCATGTAATTGCGTTTAAGCTACAAGAAATGCCTGGTTTGCTCTTCTAGACATTTAATTACAATTCAATTTAGCCCTCAAGTTATCTGACTCATAATAGGTTTTCATGTTTATGTCGGCTAGGGTGGGATGTGATTCAGTGTTGATGAGAGTTCAGATCATGGCCCCTATAGCTAAGAAGACATAAGCAAATGCATGCTTGCCTTTTATAATGTTTGTTTTTGCTCCATTTGTATGTAAATTACATCCTTACATCACACCTAACATCAAACTGCATATCTCCTGTACTCAAAGTTTTTGTGACACAGTGGAAAGCCTATTGGGTTTCAAAGTGTTTAAATGAGAGGAATGTTAGGATATGCAGCATATCCTAATATATCATCCTTGTACATGATATGACACATCATATAGTATATAATATGCTATATGATGTACAATATAACAGAATACTCATATTGTTTCTGAGAGTTATTCCAGTCTACTGTCTGGTTCCAGACATGCATTACTCTAATCTATAGGCTACTCATGATCGAAGGCTACTCAAGTCGAACTGAGCAAAGATTTATGCACTATATGAACAGGCTATAGCAAATTTAAATGTTTTCATTACAATTATTGTCCTATTACTTCCTAAATAATTTAACTCTGTGGGGTTGCTGTTGTTGTTGTGACTGTGAGAGACAAACTAATCAGTTCCTCTCAGCCTTTGAAAAGGTAATGCCAGAGCTAGCATGCTTCTGAAGTGAGACAGGGCCAATTGAAATGTAAATGTTAACTTTAGATCCATTCATTAATGAATTGCCAGTCTGCCGACTGGGTAATAGCATTACCACTATGTGATTAATGGTCTTCAGTAAGTTTATTTTAGGAGCCATTTGTGCACCCTAGTCACAGGCAATGGCAATTTGCTATACACAAACCTAAACGTGCCCCGTTTGGTGGACTGGATGGCCATTGGTCGAGGGGGCAACTTATTTGCATAGGCCAGGCCTTTATATTCCACCAGCAAACTCAGTAGCACCAAACCAGTCGTGCTTCGACCTTGTACCACTACCACAGAGGCCTACTTTGGCTGCACCATTGATGAGGACTTTTCTTTTACTTTGCACCGTAACCAACCATTCAAGATGGCATTTCGTCGAGTTTGGCAGTGTGCGGTCATTGCTATGTTTTTAGGTACAGTTCAGAGTACAACCACAAGGTATTTCACCTACGAAGAGGATGCGCCTGGGACAGAGATTGGAAATCTGTCCCAAGACCTAAAGATTGATCCAGCCGACGACCCCGGGACCTCTTTCCGCTTCATGCAAGTGACCAACGCGTCCGTGGTTGTAATGAGGGAGAACGATGGACTTTTGAGTGTCGGGGAAACTATTGACCGAGAGCAGCTTTGTCCCCGTGCACCGCGCTGTCTTATCACCTTTGACATTGTTGCCTTCTCCAAAGAAAAGTTTCAACTGATCCATGTCGAGATCGAGGTCCGGGACATCAACGACAACTCGCCCGCGTTCCCTCACAACGACGCCCACCTGCAGATCCTGGAAAACGTCCCGCTGGGCTCCAGATTCCCGTTGGACGTCGCCGTCGACCTGGACGTGGGCGACAACTACATTCAAAACTACACGCTGTATCCCACCGACCATTTCACCATCGAAGTGCGCAACGGAGAGGATGGGGCGAAGTCCGCCGAACTCGTGCTGGTCAAAGAGCTGGACAGGGAGGTGGAGGATTCATACACCCTGGAAGTGACGGCGAGCGACGGCGGTGTGCCGCCCAGATCCGGTTCCATGAGCGTGCACATCAAAGTGCTGGACTTCAACGACAACAGCCCGACGTTCGAGTACAACTCGCTGAAAGTGAAACTCCACGAGGACTCCCCGGTGGGCCACCGCGTCCTGACGGTGCACGCCTTCGACCAGGACGACGGCGCGAACGGCGAAGTGGTGTACGCGCTCGTCGGCTCCCCGGAGGCGACGCGCACGTTCCACGTCGACCCCTACTCCGGCGCCGTGACCCTGAGAGCGCCGGTCGACTTCGAGAGGAAGAGATCCTACGAGCTGAGCATCCAGGCCTCCGACCGCGGCGCCGTCGTCAGCTCTCCGCCGTCCACGTGCCGGGTGCTGGTGGAGGTGGTGGACGTGAACGACAACGCCCCCGAGATCAACGTCAAGCCCATGACCTCCGGCAGCGACGGCGGCGTGGCCTACATCACCGAGTCCGCGGCCTCGGAGAGCTTCGTGGCGCTGATCAGCACCTCGGACAGAGACTCAGGCCCCAACGGCTTCGTGCGCACCAGCCTCCACGGCCACGCGCACTTCAGGCTGCAGCAGGCCTACGGGGACAGCACGTTCATGATCGTCACCACCGCCCCCCTGGACAGAGAGAGGATCCCCGAGTACAATCTGACGGTGGTCGCGGAGGACCACGGCACTCCGCCCTACAAAACCATCCGGCAGTACACGATCCGCGTGACGGACGAGAACGACAACGCCCCGTTCTTCAGCAAGCCTGTCTATGAAGTGTCCGTCATGGAGAATAACATTCCGGGCTCCTACGTGACCACTGTCATCGCACGTGACCCTGACATGGGAAAGAACGCTAAAGTCTCCTACAAAGTCTTAGATTCAGAAGTGGCCGGAGGGGATTCAATTTCAACTTATGTTTCTGTAGATCCTCTCTCAGGGTCACTGTATACCTTGAGATCTTTTGATTATGAGACTCTTCAAGAGATTGAATTGACCATCCAGGCTGAAGACAACGGCTCGCCTCCGCAATCAAGCACATCAACAATCAAAATCAGAGTTGTTGATCAGAATGACAACTCCCCACGTTTCACTTTCCCCATACTGCAAAATGACTCATCTGATGTCCCCCTGCTTTACAATGCACCAGTGGGGTATCGGGTGCTTTGTGTCAAGGCTGAAGATGAAGACGAAGGCATGAATGGAGAGCTCTCTTACAGCATTGTACAAGGTGACCCAAAGCTTTTTACAATGAATAAAGACACCGGAGAGATTGCTTTATCACAATGGCTGACAGCTGAAATTGGAGACGTGTTCGAAATAAAAATTGCTGTGAGTGACAATGGCAGGTCCCCCCTCTCTACAACTGCCACCATTAGGTTTGTAGTTTCAGACAAGCAGCCCTCTGAAGACCAAGTTGTTATTGTGTTACCGCCAAGTGGTGAAGAACACTTCATCTTTGAGTTGGATGGCTCACTAATAGTCATTATTATGCTCAGTGGGGGATGCGCATTGTTGCTGTTTGCAATAGTGGTTGTTGCTATTTGCACATTCCGAGGAGAGCAAAACCGAGACTCTAAGGACGAGGTGTCACATGGACTTTTTGACAAGAGGCCGGTTTCACTGCAGGGCTCGACAGAGCCAAACCATTACAGTGGGGGTTTCTTCGATGAGAGGACTTCTTCGTCCCTTGATGAGTCCTGCCTGTATGAGGAGAAGAGTGAAGACTCAGAGACAAAGGTGCGTACACTGCTGCAGATTCAGAATTTATTTAATTATAGACCTGTGATGTTTTTTCAGTGCTGCCTTGTGAGTACCAGGAATGGAAAATAACCCCCCCTGTTGCCATTATGTTTGTTCCCTCAGATGTTCCTGCCCTCCAAGCAATTCCGACCAGCATCTGTGTGGCAAGGTGACAAATACTGCTTGCAAGTGAGGTAAGAACACCGACTGAAATATAATTTCTTGTCTCTGGCGGGAGGCGATTTATTCACAGTCACTGCCCTCTGTTCTGCATGGGGGTACTTGACATGCACTAGGCATACATACAGTATAATTGTGGTTGTCCTCTGGCGTGTGGGGGTGGGCACCGGGTAGTGTCAGACAGGCCTCATAAGTGGAAAGCAGGAAACATCAATAATCAACCTAGAGTGGTGCAGTGGTGGATAATATGTGTTGATTGTGTTCACAGTGGCTTTGGGAACACTGACCAGCTGAGCGTGAAGGACAGCGGCAAAGGAGACAGCGACTTCAATGACAGCGACTCTGACATCAGCGGTGGTGATGGAGGCAAGAAGAACTTCAGCACCTTCCAGCCTGGGCCAAAGAGTAAGTTCACCACAGATTATATTTTAGCATACTGTAACTGCACTGGCGGGAAAGGCTCCATAGTTCAATACAGATGTACTCTGTTAGTTTAGTTATCTAAGTTAGTTTATTTATCTCAGCCACAGTTACAGAATGCAGTTGAACATGAGGGTTACAAAATTCGAATAGACTAAAAAAGTACAGGCTGAAGCCGAAGCTTATTTTGTCATCCTAATTAATGATTACATTTCTTATCGCATATAGAGATAAGGGAAACAAAAAGAACAAAGACAAAAGCTGTTATAAGTAAACGGCTGCAATTCAAAATGTAGTTTGGTAAAAGTACAAAAGTATTTGTGTCAAGATATGTACCAAGGTACCAAAGTACCCAAAGTAGAATTGTGCAGGAAGTTTTCTTCATGGGAGCTTAAGGATACATAGTGACTTTTCACCACTGGGTGTACTGTACACATGTTGCACAGCACTAAAAAGGTTGTTTATATGCAACAATTCTGTTTCTATTAAATGTTGTTTCTGTTACTTATACTCATGTCTGTCTCTGTTTCAGGTTCATCCACTACTGCCAGCAGCCTTTCTGAGGACTCACACAGCACTTATTGTGTGATACCAAGCCAGAGCTTCAAGGCCCCCAGAGACACACATGCATATACAATAGGCTTTTCCTCAGTGCCAGTCTACAAAAACCCCACTGCATATCCCCATGCTTGGAAACACTGCGGCTATGGAACACATCTTCCCAAATCTAGGAACACAATGCAGTCCTACTCTAGGACAGGGACCCTCCCTTCCTACTACTCCCATCAGCGGCGAGAGGTTGCCATCGGAGCAGCTGGAATAAGCAAGCAGAACACAAATATTGTGACCGTGGCGACTGAATTTGAAATTGCAACCATGTTTTAAATCGTAACATGGTGGCATTGATAAGCTAATGCAGATATCAATACAATTGTGTAAATATTAGTTGTAAATAATTGGTCGGCAGCTGTACATTTTCTTTCAAAGTGAATTGTATATATAATTGATTATTTAATGATTTTATTATTATTATTATTATTAGTATTAGTAGTAGTAGTAGTAGTAGTATATGACCAGAATCAGTGTTGTATATCTTCACTGTTAATATATACAAAATAGTGAAATTGTGTGAAAGAGAAATGACCAAAGTGAAAATATAATTTTGTGGACTGTAAGTTTTTTTTTTACATTATTTTATTTACCCATTTTGCAATTAAACCAAACAAATGTATTCCTTGTGCATTGTGTGCTATTCATTTACAATACTATAGGAACTGAAGTTATATAGCAGTCAGTTTCATTTCATTTCAAAGAGCTTCATTGGTGTGAGGAAACATTCAAGTACATTGCAAGTGTCAACATTATATACCATAAACAGCTGAAAATGGGGAGAGAATATACAGTTGGAGGTGGTACAGCATTGTGTAAACTGAGCCACCGGTATGTCACATTGGGTCATTGTATACTGTACATGTCACACAGTATATGGTATACAGAAGTCAGTGTAAGCAGAAACCTGTTAGTACCGTGAATACTTCTAACAAGGTAAAATTATACAAGGTGTTATTAAATAGTACAAGTTCTGCACTATAACTTGAGTGCGAGCAAAAATTTCCTTCCCAATAATGAGGAAAAAACTGACATCTCTATTTTGGGCTATTTATTTAAGAGTGAAAAAGAGTAGATCCACAAGCTTAGCTTGTAGATCAACTCTCAGTATTTTAAGAAACAGAATGTTTACCTGTTCAAACTTCTCCAAGAGTGCTGTGTTTATAAAATGTACAAAGGCTGGTATAGTGCTATTCTGTAAATAGTCAGTTATATGCTTTGACATGAACAAGACGCTTGCCTGAATGCATTGTCCTTATCACATTTCATCATGGTTCCAGTTCAATTCAAGCATGAATAGATGGCACTCCTGTCATAGATGGAGCTGTGCAGTGTCTGCCCCTGGGCGATGTATTGATGTGGTAAAAGTGATATACTACACACACACACACACACACACACACACACACACACACACACACACACACACACACACACACACACACACGCGCGCGCATGCACTAACGCACATGCACACACACACAAGCACATGCACACACGCCATTTAAATTTTGCTCAATTTGGCTGGATTTCAAAATACTTTGTGGATTAAAGTTTGCTCATTTTGGCTGGATTTCAAAATTGTTTGTGGATGCTAAAGTCTTTTCTTTGCTCTGTTTAGGGTGAACTTCAAACATAGCAAATGAGGAAGGAATACATACACTAAAAAATTGATAGTAGCAAGCTGAGATTCATACCCGAAGGAGAAAACTGTTTCCACTGCTGTCAAGAAACATCATCAGTGATGACTGAAGTTGGTTCATAATCAAACCTGTGAAAGTTTCTGTTCCATTTAGTTGCAGGGAAAAGGGCCCATGCGTTAAAACGATCACGTTGGCCTCTCCTTGAAGTGAGGAGCACTTGAAAAGAGGGGGTTAGATGTCTGTTGAGAAGAATAGTTAAGCATATGTTGCAACGTATTACCGTACAAAGCACCACCTTGAACAAAGGACAATTTTCCCCTATCAATATCCTCTTTGAATATCTTGACCTGTGTCACCTACAACATAACAGACAATGCATACAACATGCAGACAGTGTATATTCAGAAATTCTAGACATCCAATGTTGTACAAATTCAAGGGTGTGTAGAACAACGCATGTAGAAGGAAGGAGGTCACACTTTTGCTCCTGGAAATGTGCCACATGACAGATATCAGATCGAACATAGTGGGGAAAATGCATTTATCAATCAATACAATATTGCAACTTTCATCATGGCTTTATATTTTCCTTTTAGGTCAAACAGCATCTCATTGACACGATAACTTATGCCACAAGGTATATTCCTTTGCAGAGTTTGTGAGACTGAAAATCACATTTTAGGTCAATGTGTTAATTCATGGGAAATGTCAAAATGGTCTTCCTTTTAATGACTTGGCAACAGCTCCCTCCCACATCATATTTGAATTCCAATTTTAGCAGATTTCACTCATGCTTTCTCCCTAGGCGATGGAAAATTAGGTGTTATAAAGGCAGTGCTTTCAGTGCTCTCTGTTGTCAACACAAGAGCGATAGGAGAAAGTCATTTAAAGCCTCAGCAGCACCTGATGTGTTTGTTTGACAGATGGCTAATGTTGTGGTAATGCTTGTGTTATAATCGCCTCTTGTTATCATTATAAATCCCCTGAAGATGGAGGCTTTCTGCACTTACGTCTTGTGGTCCTTCATTACCATCCCATAATGCATTGCAACATTTAGCCTACTATATACTACTCTGTGTGAAAGTTAGCATTTTTGAATGTTTTTGTATTGTAAGGTTTGGATGACATTACACCAGGGATCCAGTGCCAGTCAGACATTGTACAAATTCAACCAATTGACCATTACAGTTCCAGGAGGTTTCATTAGTACAGTGTATGCTATGTGTACACCATTTCCACTGTGGCATGTAAAGCTGTCTGACCTTATTAGGGCTTTCTGATATATACTGTACATTGTGCTTTGGCCTCGATCACCGGGAGCATGATAATGACTACTAGTTTACTTGTCCACCCCATCCTTATTATGACATATTATTATGGCTCTTATTTTTGCTTACACATGTATTTACTACTAAATATTTATGTGCATCTCTTAAATTTACATTAAGTCAGTCCCCACACCTAGTGCTTTGATCTGTAGCATAAGAATATTTGATAAAAATTGCATGAAACATGAAAACAGCAATCCTATTTGGTATCCAAAGTACAAATATAGTATGCAAGAAATGTCAGGTCTACAAGTTAATAGCGTGCCACAGATGTGATGACTTGTGAGCTTGTAGATCCACTATTTTCGATGCTTGACACACACAACTGCACAACAAAGGCTACAAATCAGGCTTCAGATGAAGGCAAAAGCAGCAGAATTTAGTGATGATGATAGGGCCATGATGTTATCAGTGTTGGGTTGTCATTCTTAAGTAATTAATATTCCAGCCAGGTGCTAAACCACTGTCCCAAGCCTGTGTGTACTTCATATTTGATCATCCTCCGCATCCTGCAATATTTCTATATTCTGATGCGTTTGGGTTGCATTCAATTACTGATAAGATGACAGGCTTCTCTATATTTCAGTGCACTCTCTGAAAGTCAGTGGGGATTGTTTAGGTATGCGGAGAGAATGTGTATTTTGAGAGTGGCTGCACAATCTTTGATGACTGACATACCAGAAAGGACGAGAAGCGCATCCGCCTGAGTGACGGCAGACTGCTGGGCCAGCGTTGGCGCTTTTAGAATTCTGATACTGGCCATATATGGAGAATGTCTTGAGTGTACAGGGTTTGAAGGTCAGACCAACGTAAGGAATGTCAGAACAGGTTAGATCCATTTATGGAGAAGGGTAGCAGCGGGAGCAATGTCTTGTGGGCCTGAGTAGGGCCGGGCCTGAACTCTAGTTTTTGCCAGGCCGCCAGGCCAGGGGAGGGTTAGGGCATGTTGGGCTCAGGCCCAGGGGCCCCTGAGCTATAGAGGGACCCTGAGCTTGGGTGTCCGTGTGACTGTGAAGAGGCTAAAACTCAGGCCACCCTCCCAAAAAAGGATAACAGTGGATAACAGTGGCGCATATGGTCCTTGGCACTGTCATTAACAATGGACTCATTAATTTGTCAATAAATTAACCCCAAAAGTCATTGTATTGTAATTGTTTAACCTCAGTTAGCAGTTATTTGGCTCAGCTGTTTTGGCTGTTAATAATTTTTAAGCAATTCTTTGCTGTAAATCCTGCTGAAATGTAGGTGAATATCGCTGGCCTATACAGTATGTCATACTTGTTGTGTATGTGTGCTATGTATGCGACGCATTGGGAAGGAAAGATCCGTTGGGGGGCCCTTTGTGTGGCGGCAGCCCATGGCCCCATAATTTCTAGATCCGTCTATGTGCAAGGCACGGCTGCACTAATAACTTTGGGGCAGCCCTGACAGGTATCAGTTAAAAGGCAGATGTAAGGGTTTGAGGTTTGATGTCAGATGTAAAGTTGCTAGCCGGCTCCATATATGCAGATTTGGATGATCTTCTTCATGGAAGGATATCCAGGGTGTGACTGTGTTATGATACTTCATATATGGAGATGGCCATATGCGAAGCGTGTCACAAGGTGTGGTGATGAGGTTTGAGGGAATGGCGGCCATATATGGTGGTGTGAGGAATAAAAGGCCATATATGGTGGTGTGAGAGACGGAACAACACGACAGGACGACAGGACGACGGACAGACTGACCACTTTTCACACTAATCTGTGACCTATGTTCGCAATCAAAGAATATTTTTAGCACAAAAATATTGTATTTCAAGCTAGCCTGATTATCAGACTTGAGTTCAGCTTCCTCAAGCAAGAGACTCAGTGCACTCAGAGAGTGGGCTGCGTCGATTTGGTTTGGACCAGGCTATATTTCACCAACGTTTGAAGCCGCATTGATATTCTGGCTTTCATTCTCCATGCCTTAAATAGTTTTAATTATAGATAAATCAATAGCTTAGGGTTGTCGTGGTGTCAAAAGAAGCCATTATGCCCCAAAGTTGTCGAATAAAGCTGGAGTCTGCTGCTGATCACAGCTGAAAAGCTATCACCTGCAGTGGCTACTGGATCAGTAAATGTTCCGTCCTATGATTACAGTAGACCAAGGGTTCTCAGGCATATTTGTATATATTATATTTTTTACCACAACCTTATTTTAATTCAGTTGACCTTATATTATGTTAAATAATAACACTTGAATAGCAATATTTATGAGAAAATATATTTACAACACTGATATTGTATCTGATGTTGTTAAAAAAAAAAACGACGGAAAATTGTTTGTGTATACATTGTGAGTGGAATCTTAAAGTATAGTACCTGACTTATACCATGTACCACTTTCACCTTCCTGCAATCCCTAATGGGTCCTGACACCAAGTGGTAAAAAAGAACAGTATATACAGTATATATATACAGTACACACACACACACACACACACACACACACACACACACACACACACACACACACACACACACACACACACACACACACACACACACACACACACACAGTATATTGAGCTTTTTATGCAGGGTGCTCTATAGATGCTATAGCTATTATTACAGTATAGCCTACATTTGGATAGGGCAGGGGTCAGTTTTTCTAGGTCATCCAATGTCCTGTTTGATACTGCACTCTCCAGGAGGGGCGAAATCAACTTGCGACTGAGGCAGATGGCCGCAGCTGATAGTACAACGTAAATAAGTTGCGGCTGAAAGAAAAGAGTTGTTGTGGCCGATGGTACACTATAGTATCGGTCAGAACATTTTTCCCGTCGTGGCAGATATCCTATCGGTCTGGGGTTAAGGTTAGGTTTAGGCATAGGTTTTACTGAGGTTATGTTTAGGGCCAAGGGTTAGGGTTAGGTTTAGTAGCAACTAGTGAAGAAGGGGTGCGACCAATAGCCATCGATCACGTCATCGCGACACTAGTCGCAACCGACAGGCGACTGGTGTCGCGAAACAGTTGACTGATGGTAAAACGGTCGCTGGGTTTGCTGACCGATAACCATTGGTCGCGACCGTACTATTGGTCGGGACTTATTTACCAACGGTCGTGGCCCTCTGCCTTGGTCGCAAATTGATTTTGCAGTCTCGTAGTCTTCTATCAGGCTCTGCCATGTTAATCCATTTGCCACTGGGTTGATCAATCAGTTGACAAGTTGTGTAAGATCAATGAAATACACTTTCACTGACACACACACACACACACACACACACACACACACACACACACACACACACACACACACACACACACACACACACACACACACACACTGATTTGTATATAGTCAAATGAAAAATGTTAGCTGTTTTTAGCTGTTGTGGGATTAACTTCCATATTGAGATCATTTGAATGCTATAGGTGTTTAATTACCACTACCCCAGTGTACCAAGCAGCTATGTGCATCCTGCCCACACAGATATAATGCACTGTATAGTACCTGTAATGGACAGTGGGTTAAACATCAGCTCGGCAATGTCTGGCATGAAATGAAATATGTGTGTGTAAAGGGCTTACACAAAATGACAAATTAATATTGCAGCACATTTATCTCTTCACTAAAAGTCGTCATTTGCTTTTATGTTTTATTTATGCAAAGAAAATACCCTACATGCTGTAACCTTGCCAGATAAACATAGATTTGCGCAAAGAGAATAGGCTCTCATAGATTTTATTTGCTGCTTGAGAAAACATTACTGCCTGAATCATCAATCGAAAAGAGTCTGTGTGCCAGCACTGTGCATTATTCACACTATGTCTGTCGATTCTCAATTAATTCACATACCACTAGGGGGAAACATTATGCTATAAACCTCTGAAATTATCAGGATAACAAACATTCTTTAAAGTGGAGTGGTGAGGAACCGATCATGTATAAAATTATTGCATAGACAATAACAAATGGCCGTATTATTTCAAATAATCCTCCAAAATAGTTTTGTTTGTGTTTTTGCTGTTGTTGGTGTGCTAAAGGCATGCACAGTGGAGTGTTGTCACAAGTCCTCCCAGCCCCATGGCACATTTCACCTTTTTTAAGGTGTACTGCTGAGTAAGTATTTTAGGAGGCTGTGAGCAGCAAGAATTCAGTGATATCAAGTACCGTTGCAGAACTGCGGCACTACCTTTCACATTCCTGCTGCCATTCCTGATGTCATCATTGTACAGTCAATGCTCGCATTCAATGACAAGTTAACCAAGCAAGGTGTATGCTGCTCTTGGGGAAAAAGATAATTTCACAAAAGATGTCCCATGAATGACATATTTGAATTTGAGGCCAGGATGGCCTTGTCTCTGTCTGATAAGGACGCAGTGCAGTCAGTATCCTGCAGTACTTACTGTAAACAAAAGTAAATAATATACTTTGAAAAGCCCACTGACAAGACTACTTTGGTTCTACTCCTGAAAAGCGCAAGGAGTATTAGGAGTATTAAAGACCCTTTCTGAAAGGCATATTATTGTAAATGTAGATTTGTATTTAATAACCACTAAGATAAATAAAATAAGATAAACTGATTATTCACAGCCATTTTAGAGGGACGACGATTCATTCATCCATTCTTGTACATGATATTTTAGTGGCATTGGAAAATGCAAATCAACAGGAAAGAGTTAACGTTAATGTTTGATGAAAAACATGCCATGCGAACCAACAGGAAAGAGTGAACGTTAATGTTTTATGAAAAACATGCCTTGGTATTCAGGGTAACATCTGCACCCCGGGGGTGTCTATCACATTTGGGTTTTTCATAATCTGGAGGATATGAGCTTGTCTGGGATATTGTGTAAAGCATGCATACGGCATAAACCTGTAGAACCACTACACAATGTAACATAATTCAAAAACCTGGTGTTAGAATATTAATGTGCATGCAAGCACATCAATTGATTTTCACTTCTGTAATAGAGTGGCCGACCTTATGGCATGCAAGCCTGAACCATGCACTTGCAGTGGATATAATTTATCTTTCTGTGTGTAACCTTGCTCTCTGTATTCCACGGTACATGCTACCACCTGCGATTCTGCGTCCGTACACTATGTCACCTCTTAGATATAGCTCTGGTCCTCGGGTGATGATGATAAATCTATGCCAGTTGTTCACCAGTTGATTGTTCATACTGCTGAGCAGGGAGAGTGTCTCATTATGTCAGTGTAGGCCTTCATGGAGACAGCTGCCAAGGGAAACACAGTCTAGATCCTATTCTGTTCTATTCTACATGGCAGAGTAAATTACGGAGAAAGACAGACAGAGAGAGAGAGAGAGAGAAAGAGAGACAAAGAGACTGAGAGACAGAGTTGGAGGGAGAGATAGAGTACTATATGTTCCATCAATCAGTCTAAATGACTTGCTTGTGTAATTAGCTAACATGTTTTGTTTCTCAGGTTCGTAAGTTATTAGGGGTTCACAGTTAGCCTTGGAAGTAATTGGAGTGCCTGGGAGACAACACTTGATGTTCCTCTATCTGCACGGGACTGACAGTTTATTTTTCTCTGTGGGTGACTTCCCTCCTCTTTCATGTAGCTGCAGTTTTTGTGAATTAGCTTCCTGTCACTTTACAGTAGAGCCTCCTACTAATTGGCGGTGAGATGCATGCGTTATTCAAACCCCGCTAGGCGGCAGGGTGTCTTCCTTGTAGTAAGAACTATATGACAACATCGCTGAAGATGTTAGAAACTAATGAATTGGTGTTACTGCAGTAATATTGTTACAGAAATTACACAACACGTGCATCCTTGAAAATGCCATTACCTCGTTTAGAAGTATAAAACACACAGCAAGGCCCTCGCATCCATCCCTTCCTCAACCAGTGCCTTGCATCTTAATTTGATGCTTCATTTGTAATTAGACATGCACTGCATTGGCACTGACTTACTTTCAGCGAGAAGAAAACGTTTGCCTCGTGCTCTCATAACAGCCTTCATTTGACAAGTAGAGGGAAGCTCGGTTTGATAAAGGGTTCTACATCTGGTCCCTGTGAAGTACAGTAGACAAGTTGGACAGTGTTTTATTGAAAAATATAATTTATCTGTCATGTTTTAGGCAAATTATTGTATTACTTGCATGCAAGTCCATTACTGTCAGAATGCTGGCCCAGTTGTCATCTAGATGCATGGTGACGAGCAGGATAGTCATGTATGGATGACTGAATCGAATGATGATGGAAAAGTAGGTGCCTCAATGTTTAACTTGTGGAAAGATAAACATCCCTAGACAAAAAGCAATCTGGTGATGAACATCTTGGAATGTTTGCATAGCCTTCACTTTGCTTGAGTTTAGTTCCATTTCAATTTTACATAGAGAATATGTGAGGCCCCTGTTAATATACGGTAGTCCCTTGCCACACACAGTTTTATGGTTAGAGGTATCTGTTCAAGAAGTTAATTTAGAATGATGATTGATCCATTGCATACTAAATGGCTCTCAGCATCCACTTTGTGATCAGTGTGAGTACAGACAGAATAGAGAAATACCAACAGCACTTCACCACCAGTGTTCTTGTTACTATATAATCACTGTTTTCAGCTCATTACTGCAGTAGTGTATGTATGTGCAATAACCGTGACCTTACAATAATCCTACATACAACCCCAATTCCATTGAAGTTGGGACGTTGTGTAAAATGTAAATAAAAACAGAATGCACTGATTTGCAAATCGTTTTCAACCTCTGTCCAGTTGAATACACCACAAAGACAATATATTTAATGTTCAAACTGATAAACTTTATTGTTTTTTGAAATTATACAATCTTTTGTAAATTGATCCCTGCAACACGTACCAAAAAAGTTGGGACGGGGGCAACAAAAGACTGGGAAAGGTCATGAATGCACAAATAACGCCTGTTTGGAACATTCCACAGGTAAACAGGTTAATCTTAAACAGTTTAATATTGTGATTGGGTATAACAGGACCATCCCAGTCGTTCACAATCAAAGATGGGGTGAGGTTCACCACTTTGTGAACAATTCTGTGAGAAAATCATCCAACGGTTTAAAAACAATGTTTCTCAACATTCAATTGCAAGGAATTTGGTGATTTCATCATCTACAGTCCATAATATAATCAAAACGTTCAAAGAATCTGAAGAACTTGCTATACTAAAGCGACAAGGCTGAAAACCAACACAGAATACTTGTGACCTTTGATCCCTCAGGTGGCTCTGCATTAAAAACTGACGTCATTGTGTAAAGGATATTACTGTGAGGACTCAGGAACACTCAGAAAACCATTGTCAGTTTACATAATTTGTCGCTACACCTGCGAGTGCAAGTTAAAACTTTACCATGCAAAGCAAAGCCATACATCAGAAAGGTTGGTTTGAAAAACAACCAGAAATGCCTTCTCTGGGTTCACTATCATTAGAAATGTGGACTCATCAGACCACAGCACACTTTTCCACTTTGTGTCTAACCATTTCAAATGCTATTGTACCCAGAGAAGGCATTTCTGGTTGTTTTTCTGGTTGTTTTTTCAAACCAACCTTTCTGATGTATGGCTTTGCTTTGCATGGTAGAGTTTTAACTTGCACTTGCAGGTGTAGCGACAAATTATGTAAACTGACAATGGTTTTCTGAGTGTTCCTGAGTCCTCACAGTAATATCCTTTACACAATGATGTCAGTTTTTAATGCAGAGCCACCTGAGGGATCAAAGGTCAAAAGTATTCGGTGTTGGTTTTCGGCCTTGTCGCTTTAGTATAGCAAGTTCTTCAGATTCTTTGAATGTTTTGATTATATTATGGACCGTAGATGATGAAATCACCACATTCCTTGCAATTGAATGTTGAGAAACATTGTTTTTAAACCGTTGGATGATTTTCTCACAGAATTGTTCACAAAGTGGTGAACCTCGCCCCATCTTTGATTGTGAACGACTGGGATGGTCCTGTTATACCCAATCACGATATTAAACTGTTTAAGATTAACCTGTTTACCTGTGGAATGTTCCAAACAGGCGTTATTTATGCATTCATGACCTTTCCCAGTCTTTTGTTGCCCCCGTCCCAACTTTTTTGGTACGTGTTGCAGGGATCAATTTACAAAAGATTGTATAATTTCAAAAAACAATAAAGTTTATCAGTTTGAACATTAAATATATTGTCTTTGTGGTGTATTCAACTGGATAGAGGTTGAAAACGATTTGCAAATCAATGCATTCTGTTTTTATTTAGATTTTACACAACGTCCCAAATTCAAAGGAATTGGGGTTGTACAATATAGGCAAAATAGCGATAGCGAGCAATTACAAATGTTGTATTAATTTACAGATACGTAGGCATATGCCCCACTGATTCCAAAATCCTTTCAATTTGTAATGAAGGCTTCAAACATTTTCTTTTTTTCCCCCTGATCTGGGTCTGGTACTTAAAATATACAACATGGGTTTGCAGCTTTGCCTATCACTGTCAACTGCTCAGTAAAAATCCTCCGTTTTTCTTTTTATTTACTGGGGCGTGGGGTGACTTCACAGGCTGGGTCATATTAGAGATGTTTTCTCCTCCTGTCAGTGGATAAGTTGTAAATTTCAGCTCCCGGAGAATTTGAGATATAATGACATGCAGAGTACAGACACCAAAGTAATGTCACCTTGAGTGAGCATTCCTCTTGACTGGACTGGCAGGTGGTATCAGAGGATAAACTCCACGTTGACCTTGTGTTCACTCATCACAACAAAAACACAAGATGAGGACAGTAGTGGCACACCCATCCATCACATCTCAAGTGTTATTGGCCACCGCCAGCCAATATCTCCAGACACAGTTGCAGATAACCACAATTCATTATTTTTCAGAGCGATGCAGAGAGGGTTTGGCTAAGATTTTTAACCGCCTTATTAAATGCATACAGCTAAATATAACTTCACTCACATTCAAGCCATTCAGAGCCGTGATTGATTCCCCATCATCACCAAAGTTATTTTCATGGCCAGCACTGGAACATCAAACACCATGACCTCCATTATTTCCCCTTTGAAATTGCATTCACTTTATTCTCTTCTCAGGCTCTCCAATACCTTGAATCATTTCTCCTGGGAGATAGTTTTTTTTCTAACCTGCTGCTTCTGCACCAGTCCAGAGTGTATCCACCAATTCTCTCATGCTCTGTATGTGGGACACTTGAGCTAAGAGTGAGACAAGGCATCTGGCACAACCTTCCTGAGACTGTGTATCAGTGTGCTAGTTTCTGATCAGTGATGTACAGACAGAGGCCCAGAAATGAAGTGGCACACATGTTATATTTATGTTTATAACACAAAAATATCCCTTTTTAGTGCAGTGCAAATAAAGAAGATGCCATGCAAGCACATTATGTTCACCTTCAACATGAAAATGTATTTAAAAGGGTATTTGACATGGTGCTATTTTATTCCATTTTTTGTGTGACACCATTGACAACGGCTGGGTACATGTATTCACCAGAATAAACAGCTTTATATGTACACTAGGATCTAGACACATATTGCTTGATTGTTGAGTAGGCTATAACAATATAGCGATATAGCTGTGTTGGATAGAAATACATTCATTATCGGAGGTTAATACATGAATACTTCACAAGTAATCAACATCCATGCAAATTATAGTCACATTTATACATTTCAGTGTCCTAATTAAATCTAAATTCCCTCCTACTCTGTGGGCAAAATGTAACATAATCTACAAGTGTAGATGTTGCCTTGAATTTGATGGAGTTTACCATCAGCTTTGGGCTGCATTCGCAAACAACCCGTCTCCCAGTTGCAAATAAAGGCATACTAGCTTAATAGAAATCTTACATGGAATTGTTGACATCTTTAGATTGTATATATGACACTTAAATGAGTGTTAAAGTTCCTCTCCTTGAGTACTTCTAGAAACATTTGGCTGTGCTATCAGGGTGGCTGCCTGTGTTATTTACAGCATAAATCAGTACTTAGTATAGTTAATAACCAAGACTATAATCTGCTGTCTGATGAAAAGATAAAGTGAGTCGCTGCACCACTGGCAATAGATTTAACACTGACTTTGTGGTTTAGAGGCCAACATTCAAATGAGGTTTCGCCCGGCATTACTGAACCCAGTCACCTTGTTGTTCATTTTAACCATACTGTAGCATCAATTTGTGTTGCTGACATAACAAAATTTTACCCTGTGAGATGGGGCTGACCAAATTCAACTTAATTGCCAGAGACTATATAGCTCTGCAGTGGTGTTAGAGCACCTGGCCCAGAAGTGAATTCTCAATTCATTTTCCTTATAGACTTTTAAAAAGAAAGTGCTGTGTTTTTTTTCCTTTGTATTATTTGTTCGGTCCAAAATATTGTGTTTGTTGTCATGATTCGTCACAACCCAAGTTGGCCATGTCTGTGGGGTAAAATGCTTTTTATAAATCATTTTCGAAAGGCTATGGAGTTCTATAGCAATACAAGTCATTTCAAGTCAACGTATGTATCTCTATTGGTTGAAGCAAATGTTTTATGAAGTCATCCAAGGGTTAGGCGAAGCGTTCATAATTGCATCCATGGTGGCTTTAAAGGCATTTTTTCTCCCATGAATTTGACAGGCTAATACCAGAAACTTGCAACTTTAGGGTAGTTAAAGATATTTTCAAGTCAGAGTTTGAGTTTATGAATACAGTGACAGCATAAGAGCTGTCTTCAACATATGGCAGAGCAAGTCAACAGTCCTAAAGACTATATATTTCAAAATCCAGTGAAAAACACTTTGCTGACTCATATATACAGTACACTTATGAGACAATAGAGATTAAATTTGATGAGTATCAATTAACCAATCCAACCAATCTCTATTTGGTGACGTTTCAAAGGGATCCATATTACCTCTGATTTATCCTGATGAAGGTCCCTATGGAATGGAAATGGTTAATAAAGTAGAGAAAAGTGAGTGTGGGAGTAGCCTATGCATTTTGTGCGAATGACCCCAGACATTTTACATTTAAATGCAAATCAATGGCTGATCTAGCAAAAATAACTATAATGGTAGCACTTTGGGACTGTCCTGTCCTCTCTGTCCACTCTGATCCTATGCTATCCTATGCTATCCTATCCCATAACCATGGAGCCAACCACAGACATCTATTGAGCTACCACAGACATCTATTGACCAGCTCACTTCCATCCCTCTCTGTACTGGGCAGCTCAAAACCAATCTTATAACCGTCCATTTGGTCTGCGCCATTGTCCATTCGTTTCAAATGATAGTTATTTAAAACCAGCCTTGGAGGAAATGGTTGACTAGATAGACTATGTCAATTCCCGTTGGAATCATCATAGCCCTATATTGATAACATCAGTGAAGAAGGACAGACAGACAGATGGACAGACAGATACAGAGATTTTTCGGATTTTCGATTCGGGAAAACCACTGATCCACCCCACTTCCCAATTGGTACAACACACCCTTGGGTCCTCTGCGATACACACGCCAAGTCTGAAGTCAGCCGGTCAGATCCAAGATATGCAGGGGAAAGCCACGCATGCATGCACACAAACACACGTGCACGTGTGCTGGTGTGTGCGCGCCCACACACACACACACACACACACACACACACACACACACACACACACACACACACACACACACACACACACACACACACACACACACACACACACACACACACACAATGGGGGGCATTATTAGGTTTAGCCTTTTTTTGGACTATTGGTGTGTACAAGAAATTTGATGCTGATCAGCGGTTTGCAAGATTAGCTTCAGAAAAACACACACAGACCCTCTTTAACACTGCAGATGCCCTGCTCAGATCAAACAAACTGTAGCTGCAGTTTGTGGGTTCTTAAAAATTAAGTGCATAGTTAAACTTTCACTAGGCTATTAGCCAATTGGACTTTAGCCTATACAAAATCATTATGGGGCAACCCAATGTATACACGTGACAGACATGAGCATAACAGTGGATGTGCGGGAAATTTGAAGCCATTGGCAGAAAAATTGTGAACTTGCTGCACATAAACATAGATGTAGATGCATACACACACATGCATGCACACACGCACGCGCGTGACAACTGATGCTGTGTAAAAGGCAACCACTATCACAGTGGTACAAAGACAAATATTAACTTTAATATTTATAACTTAATTAAATTGTTTACCAGTATATGTGCTGTTGAATAGACTAGTTAGTTGATTAGTAATTTGATAGATTCTTATGATTAACCGGTTCACCCATAGTTATGTTGGCTGTTTGGGGATATATTTCATAATATGGCAGGTTTGATGTGTAGACTACATTTTATACTAAGGAGTTTGTAGCACATCCAGTTTTCTTAGCAGTCAACTACTCCAACCCAACCACTTAGCTTGCTGCTGGCTGATAAAGCCAATGCCATACCTAATATAATATATATATATATATATATGGATATATTATGCAGATACGGTCTCATGAAGGCATCTGCCTGTGAAACAGACCTATTTCTCCATCTTGGACTTTCTATGATCAAATTTAGTCACATGATTTTCGACCTGAAGATTGTAGTGAATTGCTTGAGGTGATACTACGCTCGGGAATGAGTGCAAAAGCTGAATGAATGATAAGCAGCTCAATCTCACCTCTAATCATGCTTGTGCATAGGTAGCAGAGTCATATAAGAGACAGTACAGTGCCAAGATATTGTACTTATACCCAAACAAGCATAACTACTGTTTATCATTTCAACCTCTGTGAAATTACAGAGGGTATACAGCAACATTATAATGTGTTCACGTCTGAAAATCAATTCATCATGAAGCAACTGGTGCATTCATGTCTTCTTGCCGCTTGTGATATCCATGTGGTTCATTAAAATGCAAGGCTTCATTTTCTAATTAAAGAATACCATGATAGTGTGTTCAATCTATATAGCTCATAAAATGCATGAATCGACATCCCACACACTGCAGTGCAAAAGCATTCTAGGTATTATGAACCGCTCTCTCATCCGGAGAGTCCAGATCATATTAAACAGTGTGACAATGCGAGTGACAATGCGAACACTATTGTCAATAGCAGTCCTTTCCTGAGATTTCAACAGACTTGAATGATAATTAGAGTCTTCCTTTGTTGGCCTTATCGGGTACCTGCAGAAATAGCCAATTTATGCAGACTGAACCCTGGCCAGGCAAAGTTGATGCTCCCTGGAGGAGGAAAGCAGCCATGTTTCAGACAATGGAAATGAACTCAGGGACAACTCAAGGTTGATTTGGATCCAGGGCAACGTGATATGAAGAGCCGAGCTGTACTGACCTCGCCTTGTGTTGATACAGAGCCTTCTAAAGAATACATGCTATGCACTTGCGTGCCTGTGTCGCCAGGGAGACACGCGTCACTCAAACATGGTCAAGTGAGAATACAAATGCAAATGTCATATTGTCGAACTGCTGAGTAGACTAATATGTCTAATACTCATCCATCTTTTCAAAGATATGAGGCTCATGAGGAAGGCAGGTGTGTATACTGTATGTGGAGGTGCGACAGAGACACCATCCAACAGTGATATTTGTTCAGATGGACAAACGATGAGGGTATCTTGTCCTTCTAAGTTATCCTGAAACACTCCATGCTTGTAATTATCTTACAAATGAATCCACTTAATTATACCAATTATGACAGCCAATAAAGAATTAAAGAGCTAGGGGCTATGATCATTGTTTTCCTCTTTTAGAAAAGAGTAAATTCATATTTTACAAAAACTACTGAATATCTCAAAACTATACAGCATCCTCCTAATTCTGTCTTGCAAAGTCTCAGCCAAATTGACCACTAAAGTTGTCACTAAAATGTCCATTTGCCAAGCACCTGCTGATCCCACTATTATTCTGCCATCTCTGTTTCATTGATCTGTTTATAATCACTGCTCCATATCCACGTATGAGAACAACATCCACACGAGCACGTTTTCATCTGTAGCTCTGCTCCAGGCGCGCACATCAGTAACTGAATCACGTAGCACTAGAACAGCCCTTCTTCATGCGATCTTGCCAGACCTATTGGAGAAACAGAACCCCCCCACCCCCCAAGGCAAGATCTGTCACTGTTTCGCTCAATTGGCTGGAAGACGATCAGAAACTATGTTAAATAAATGCACCAAGAAGCGACGTATACTGGAGGGGTCCGTTTAAAGCGTCATGAGGATATTCAGTCAGATGAGTCAGATGTCAGGAAAGCATCAACAGTTGACGCGAGGAAAACTGAGCGATTTTCGTTTTTGATTTATCTGAAATCTTGCAACAACATCGCACCCTTTTTTCGGATTTGTCAACGTCCACTCGAGCAGCACAAGATGAGCATAGTCCAGATGAAGGATGCGATGCGAGCACACCGCTGCTGGGTCCGACTGGACTAGTGGATTAATATGGGATTATTGGACTAATTATAGGACAATTATCGGGCAAAAAGAAGTCGCAGTCGCCGCGCTACAGATGCTAATGACTGACGGGAACGCGAAAGGTTGTATGATCGGAGGAGCATCTTTATTTTCGTCTATAATAGCCTACTTTGTGTCGATCGGGAGGTGGAGGGCTGCCCGTGTATGAGAGAGAGAGAGAGAGAGAGAGAGAGAGAGAGGGAGAGAGAGAGAGGGTGGGAAAAAAGCCTATATGCAACAGTGTGCCGCACAGAAACAAAAGTCAATGCATTGTGAATCGTAATATCGGGCGATGCTGCATTTTTGAACGGGCATGTCTGTCAGTGTTCGCCGTAGTATAGGCATATAGGTGTAGATGTCGCAGGAGGGCAATGCGCTTTTGTACCAGGCTAGAGTCTAACCTTCACCACGGCTCACATTCAAATGCTTTTAACCTTGATGCAAGAGGGACTTCTTCATCAGCCGCGATGATTTATTTAGCCGTCCCTTAAGGGGAGAAAAAACGGAACATCATGCCTGCATGGCACACACACCATGTTGAATTTGATCTTTATTCATTCATGCAATACTGGTAGTGTCGTCGGGCGGTCATCTTTGTTTACAGAAAGAGTTCATCCTTAGCTGAACGGTATGTGAAAGGAGATAAAAGAGCCACCGATGATCAAAAGGAGAGAAAGGGGGTGATACATCGATTGAATGCACAATTCGTCTTGGTCTTGGATGAGTGTCAATTCCAACCGCACGCCTGGCTGGCTGCTTGGGTTGAGTGCTTTAGGTTTGCAGTAGCTAATCAACAGGTTGAAAGTCAACGCGGATATTTTTTCTTCCCTCCCTGCTCTTTTTCTACCGCATATTTGACGGGATGCGTCTTTCTGCCCCATTTTTCTTTCTCCTGTGGGTCGAAGCCCTAACATTGAAAAATCTTAATTATTCCGTCCCGGAGGAACAGGGGCCAGGCACGGTCATCGGGAATATAGCGAAAGATGCCGGATATGGTGCGGTGGAGAGAGGGAAAAAATCGAACTTTCGCGTTTTGGAAAATTCCGCTCCACATCTGGTGGATGTTGACCAGGAGAGTGGACTCATCTTCACCAAACAAAGGATTGACAGGGAGACGTTGTGCAGGCGCAACCCCAAGTGTCAGCTCTCCATGGAAGTGTTTGCCAACGACAAGGAAATATGCATGATCAAGATTGATATACTGGACATCAACGACAACTCGCCCAGTTTCCCGTCAGATCACATTAACATTGATATTTCAGAAAACGCGGCTGCGGGGACGCGCTTCCCTCTGACAATTGCGCACGACTCGGATTCGGGGGAAAACGGAATAAAAACTTACCAGGTTACCAGAGACGACTACAATACATTTTCTCTGGATCTAAAAGTGAGGGGAGACGGAACTATATATCCAGAGCTGGTTGTTCAGAGGCCATTAGATAGAGAGGACCAGAGTCATCACACCCTCTTATTAACAGCAATTGATGGAGGTGAATACCCCAGATCAGGTTCCATGCAAATTAATGTTAGAGTGACTGATTCAAATGATAATAGCCCAGTATTTGAAAAATCTTCATATGTGATTGAGATCGCTGAAAACTCACCACCTGGTAAAGTACTCATAGACTTGAATGCAACAGATCAAGATGAAGGGAGCAATGGACAGGTGGTTTATTCTTTTACTGGCTATGCATCAGAAAGAATGCAAGACTTATTTTCCATTGACCCCAGCACTGGTGTCATCAAGATTCAGGGAGAAATTGACTATGAAGAGAATCCAATCATTGAATTTGACGTCCAGGCAAAGGACCTTGGGCCCAACCCAATACCTGGCCACTGTAAAATAACAGTCAAAGTTCTTGACAAAAATGATAATTGGCCATTAATAAGTTTTGTGTCTGTCCGGCAGGGAGCCATTAGTGAGGCAGCACCTCCAGAATCTGTCATTGCACTGGTGCGAGTCACAGATAAAGACTCTGGGAGAAATGGCCAGCTCCAGTGCAGAGTATTGGGCAACGTGCCGTTTAGACTGCAGGAAAACAACGATAATTTCTACACGTTGCTTACAGACAGGCCTTTAGACAGGGAGCTGAAAGACGAATACAATGTCACAATCGTGGCCAGAGACAATGGAATTCCATCACTGAACTACACCAAGTCATTTTCTGTCAAGATATTGGACGAGAACGACAATGCACCACGGTTTACAAAGTCAGTTTACGTACTTCAGGTGCCTGAGAACAACATCCCTGGAGAATACTTAGGCTCTGTCCTGGCCCACGATCCAGATATAGGCCGCAATGGAACTGTCTCTTACTATATTCTGCCATCGCACATCGGAGATGTCTCGGTGTACACCTATGTGTCTGTTAATCCTACTAATGGAGCCATATATGCCTCAAGGTCTTTCAATTATGAACAGACTAAATTCTTTGAGTTCAAAGTTCAAGCTAAAGATGCAGGGTCTCCACATATGGAGTCCACCTCCACCGTCAGGGTCAGCATCCTCGATGTCAATGACAATCTTCCGGTTATAATTCTCCCACTGCTGCAGAACGACACTGCGGAAATACCTGTGCCTAGGAACGTGGGCATAGGTTACATCGTGGCCACGGTCAAAGCGGTGGACCACGACCACGGCGAAAGTGGCCACCTGACGTACGAGATCATGGAGGGAAATGAGGACCACCTGTTCGAGATGGACCCCGTGGCGGGGGAGGTCCGGACGGCCCACGCCCTCTGGGAGGAGGTGGCCCCAGTGGTGGAGCTGGTCGTGAAGGTCACCGACCACGGCAAGCCGCCGCTGTCCGCCGTGGCCAAGCTGATCATCAGGGCCAATTCGGACGCGGTGGCGGGCGGGGGCTCCCGGGCCGGTGGGGAGCAGCAGTCCTGGGATGTCTCCCTGCCGCTCATAGTTACCCTTTGCATCATCTCTGTCATGCTCTTAGCGGTCATGACTGCGATTGCTGTCAAGTCCAAGCATCAAGATAAGGAGACTGGGAATTATAACTGCCGCATGGCTGAGTACTCCAATCCTCCAGCGGGCAAAGGCAAAAAGAAGAGGATCAACAAGAGTGACATCATGCTCGTGCAGAGCGAGATGGAAGAGCGGGACTCGGCCAGCCGCATGAACGTGGTCAGCAGCCCCTCGCTCATCACCTCGCCCATCTGCTTTGACTACCAGAGTCCCCTGCCCCTGACCTTACCCAGGTCGGAGGTCATGTACCTTAAAACCACGCCAAACAGCCTTACGGTCCCGCGGGCGGCCTGCCACACCAGCCACACCAGCTTCGCCGGGCTCAGCACAGACACTCCAGTGAATAGGATGTCAGTGATACAGGTAAGGAGCACGCTGTACGTGTTATCTGGCCTTTATTCTCTCTTATCAGCTCCCTCTGCTTTTCCTGTACAAATCTCACAAAAGAAAAGGCAATCGAATAGAAAGAGGAGGAAAAATAGAGAAAATACTGCAATCAGTCATGCCCTTTTTTTCCTGTTATGACACTATCGAATACAGTTAGGAGATACAGCATCATATGTGCCATCAAAGTGTCAGATATTCTGCTGAAGAGGCAGCGTGACAGCCCATTCATCTGCATTCACGGCGCTTCCAGTCAAACTGAGGTGGGGATGGTAGGAGGGATCTGAAAGCGGTCCATTTGGAGCGTCCTCCCTCAAGACAGTACAGGTGGTCCACATAATCAGAAAGTCTTTTCAGTTAGACATGCAAACAGTGTGAGTCTTGGACAAGACTGCCATGCCCCTGCCAGGTCCACCACCGTCGAGCGAAACCAAAACCTTGCCACAAACGTGGGATTGGACAGGTGTTTGAGCAGCTTGTCCGATCACATTACCTAACCGGCGCGAGCCAGACAGCTAGATGCACCCAGCATAACCTTACAATCGTGTTTCGTGCCCTCCGCAAACATGGGCCAGTTCTACCAATCCTGATCCAAAGTTGGCATGGTAAGGCCAATAATAGGGTTTATATCCCTTCCTCGGAGCGATGGCTGGGCTACTTCTAAGAGAGGACTTGTAGCATTATTTCGCGCAGGGAGATTTTATTTTATTTTATAAATGATGGTGGATATCTAGGGCAGTCTCATCAGAGACAGACGCATTTAGAAATGATACCATAGATGACAAGGCCTGGCACTGTCACCAGTTGCTAGGGCATGTGGGTGTGAGAAAACACAAACACATTACTCTCAAGATAGAGCGGGGAAATGCATGCAGATGACAGTGGATAATGCATTACTGCTTCGCCTTGCCAAAGACACACATATGGTCACAAGGAAGATTTGTGTTTATCAATGCTGCTGCTGTTGGCAGCTGTTGTGCGACAGAAATATTGTACTAATACGTTCTGCAGGTTTCCACGTGATTCAGAACAGAGGGATACTTCCGGTACTTACCATCAAGCTCACAATACTCTCAGCCCTGTGCGGGAAACAATCTGAGTTTGGCAAACAAGCACTATTTTTCTCCTCTCATTTTCAGACGGATAATTTTCCTTCGGAGCCCACTTATGTTGGAACCAGGCAGCCATTTGTGCAAAGGTAAGAGCTCTAACCAATGGCTTCCCTGCCCACTGAATTTGCATTCATCACTATATCAGCCAATCTGACCATGACTTGTCAAATAGGAGCGCTTACAGAGATGCTCCGGTGGGTTATGTATACTCTCTCTCTCTCTCTCTGCCCCCCCCTCTCTCTGCTGCAGCTCAACATTTAAGGATGCAGAACGTGCAAGCCTCCGAGACAGTGGCCATGGTGATAGTGACCAGGCTGATAGTGACCAGGATACTAATAAAGGCTCACACTGCGACACGTCTGCCAGGGAGGCCCTCAAGATGAAAGCAACAGCGGTTAATGGCCAGGCTCTTGAGCAGGGTGAGTGGACGCACCCTCTCTGTCTGACAACTTGAAGATGCCTAACTGATTCTTGTGTCAGATCCCTGTTTCGTACTGTTCATATTCATGTGCATGTGTCCGTGGAACTGCCCCCGTTTTGGTAACGCTATACCCAGGCAGATGTTTCACTATTATCGACATAATAATGCTCTTCGTGGAATGAAATCTTAGCTCTCCAAGGCAGCTGCAGCAGGTACCATGGCAGTAATCATGAGTGTATTGCCAAGATGTTTTTTTGCGATGGAACCAGAGTAGAAACCAGACAATAGTTAGGATGAAAGTCAGTTGGCTGAAAAAGAACACAATCAACTGTCGGATTTCTTGTACGTGCGTTGGCTGCCTCTTTTGATCACGTCATTATTTGTATGTGAACCCTGCGTATCCATGTCTTGGAAATGACATAACGGAGACAAGAAAGTGCATCTGACAGACACTTTCAGTGCCAAAAAAGGAAGCATGAAACATGACACTTGTTTTCACCTTTCACTTGAATACATTTGATCAACTAACAGAGAGTTTTCTGCTGTTCGTGTCTTCCGAAAGGAATTTAGTATTACTGTGGAAAGCAAAAATAGAAATCTTTCATGCCCCCTTCTCCCTCAATCACAAAAAATAAAAATAACAGAAAAATAACAAAAAGAAAAAACGATTTAAATAATCCACACTAGCTGTGGTGTAATTGTTGATGAATATTTTACAGACATTCCTGGCACTCAAACATAACATTGTGACTGAAGGGGTTTATATATTTAGCGATTTCACATGTAAATCTTCTGCATTGAAATCTTCTACGAGGAAAAATACACTCCACATTATGGTTGACATGTATTCCATGGAAAAGATAATAGTGTGAATTAGTGCTGTCTCTTCTTTCCCTGAGTGAGAAACAGATGTCCTTCATATACAGGTCTATGAGGTCTATGATTATGGCTATGAAGTGTTTGTGGCAAGCTCAGGGACCAGGTTAAAGGACAACTTTGTTTTAGGTTGTTATTAGAGACATTTAAAGATGAGTGTTAATTGGTTTTAATTTACGGCTTTCTTTAGTTTTAGGGATTTTAGCTTTTTGACAGGGGGTGGGGACTTTCTAACATGGCCCTAAATAAATATTGAAGCTATTTCTGTTTTTATTATCTACTACAGTCCCAATAAACCGTTATTGAGCCTCCGGGTCAGTATGCCCAAATATAGAGTGTTTGCATGGGAAAATGCAGTGCGGTGTGCTGCCTCTATCACATTCAGTAGATCCTGTGAACTTCCATGGCCAGTTATAAAATCCTGCGATTCATTAGGACTGTAGTAGAAAAATAAAAATCGCTTTAAAATTTTGTAAATAAATACATATAGGAGGCAGGGTTCAAATGCCCCCGTCCCCTGTCAAAAACAGCTAAAATCCCTAAAACTGAAGAAAGCAAGAAATGGAAAACAATTAACACCCACCTTTTACTTTTCTAATAACAATCTAAAACATGAACCTTGGTTAAAAAAACAAAACAAAAACAAACAAAAACAAAGTTGTCCTTTAAAAACACTTTAGTGCCATAAAGAAACATGAATCGGTGTGTGTGTGTGTGTGTGTGTGTGTGTGTGTGTGTGTGTGTGTGTGTGTGTGTGTGTGTGTGTGTGTGTGTGTGCGTGTGCGTGTGCATGCATACTGTCTCTGTGTGTGCATGCATACTGTCTCTGTGGGTGTGCGCGTGTGCACGTGTGCACATGCGTGCGTGCATGCGGCCAACCAATCATGGCAAGCCAAACCTGCTCTGTGGGAGGTGTAAATTCAATCACAGTGTTGCACAATTCTGAATCAGATTTTTCAACCCAAGTTCAAAGGCCAATCAAATGGAGATATATTATAAGAGATGTTTCATATGCGCAGAGCAGGATTTACACACAGCACCGATGCTTGCTTGACTGGAATGTCAGTTAATTTATATGCCTGCATTTATAAGATAAGAGAAATGCAAAGAAGTGGGGCATTGCATTTAATATTAATGGGTTGTGCTAATGCTTTCCCCCCGACATTCTCTCTTTGCATGTGGGAAATGTTGTTAAAAAGCAAAACCAATGGTCAGTCTGAATTCATTCCCTTGGGTTTGGCTAGTCAAAGATGAAATGCTATCACCGCTTGTTGATTGCAGCAGGGAAGTTCCATATTATATATGGAATATGCTGTCTCTGCAGAAACCTTGTATCTCATTTCAATTTTTTATGTTTTTTTTTCATGCATGGATGCCCTACTTTATATTTTGTGCCATGACAGAGACAAGCGAAAGTAGTGGAAGCAGCTGATCCACAATCCACATGCTCACAACGTGTTGCATCATTGCAAGCTTGTAGATAAGCTATATTCGTACATTTTGAAAATCTTCGACTTTAATATCCAAAATAGAGAGACCGGGTTTAAAGTGGTTAGGTCTGTGAGTTTTATACATATTTATGCAATAAAATCTAGTAACAAGAGCTTGTAACTAAATCATAACACCGGAATCCATTGGAATTCAGGTCACTTTTTTCTCCTCCAGACAGCGGCCATGTAGGAAATGCTAAGCAAAACCAATGGTCAGCCCTGAATTTTATTCTCTTGGGTTTGGTAAGTCAAATATGAAATAGTATCAATGGCTGTCGACTGCAGGAAGCAAGATCCACATTATGCAGTGCCGTTGGTTGCACATAACATCACCTACTGTATACACAGAACTCACCCACACATATGTGTGCAGCTGCTCCCCCGCAGAAACACACCTGTGTGTGGGAAATGTAGTGGGTACGGAATGTGCACAACTCCAACCCAAGGTGAAGACAAACTATGCAAACAACACGAATAGTTATTGAAACAAAAATTGAGTATATTGCTTTTTTTGCCGGCAAAGCACCATTATCTAAAATGAAGTACCGCCTAATGAATCACCATCGCTTCAAACACCTCAATACAATGGCCCATGGGTTAACTACTATAGCATTTTATGCTTTAACCTTTATCAACCTCCTCGGTTTCCCTACTGCTTTGATACAGGTAATTAATGCACCTGCAATGATTACTGCCAGCTTATGAATATGTATTTGCAAAAAAAGAGTGAAAAAGGTAGAGGCACCGTAGTTACTAGACCGTATGGTTCATTCTGTTTAGAATGCCTTGGTATGCAGTAAAAAATATTAAGTGTTGAATAACCTCTAATTCTATACCTATTTGAAATGATTTAGTGTTGTCCGTGAGACAGAGCAGATCCGAAATGAATAGGAGACAACAGGATGGAAGCACATTTTTATTGTTAAGATTCTTTTTACTTTGGTCAAGGATGATTCCACTCAGAGTCAGAATTCAGTGTATTGCCAGGTTGGCGGTGATCCAACGACTCAGAAATGTTTAAAAACGTTATTGCCAGGTATATTTGCACTTGCAAGAAATGTGCCTGGGCGAGTCTGGTGTACTACACTGCTGAAACATCCGAAGCAAACCGTAGACGATGATTTACTCAAAATATAAAAGTATAATGATGAGAATAAAACTATGTGCTGGAAACTGCAGTATGCAATGTACACTAATAGACCATCTCCAAAACATTACTTTTTCATAGCAACTACTCAACATAGCCTAAACTTTGAATAATATCCAGCAATGTCACCTTGCTAACTATTTTCCTGTCACATTTGTCACTTTTGTCTTTTTTTTAAACCCCCCAAACGATAGATATCTCATTTTAACGAGCCTTCATGATCATCCACTTATCACTGTATCTTATGCAGCGTGCACAGTAGCAGTGACAAAGCAACAGGCTGCAAGTCATTCGCAATGGAAGCTGCGAACTGATGGCTGACACTTAGTGCTGCATGATGGGCGTGACATGCGACAAAATAGTTGGCTTCAACATTTTTGAGGGTTCCAATAATGCAGTGAAGTGTCAATCTCCCCCAACTCCTGCCCCATGTCATGAATGGAAGGAACGTTTTTTCCCCCCTTGCTGTTAACCAGTTGAATGTGCTGTTAGTGTTTAACCTTGCCATTTTGATTTATGCAGTGTCGCTTGAGCATCACTTCAACAATGAATTCATCAGTAGAGTAGCCCAGTGGTACTCAAAGTGGGCCCTTGAGGAGGTTCCAGGCACTCCAGCAAAAATTAGTTAATATAGCATCAAAATCTGTTTCATCGTGCCCACTTTCTCTGCATATATGGTTGGCTATGAAATAGAGGGTTGTGAGCTTATAGATCGGACAGGGGAATATAACTTAAAAAAAAAAATAGAAAATAACTTTCAACATTTTATACATAAATCTTCTCTTTTGAGCCCCTTGTACGAATCCTTTCAAATGCGGGCCTGTGGACAAATACATGAGGTGATCCTTGACATGAAAATGTTTGACAACTTCAGGCGTGACCAAGTGTGGTCATTGTGAAGTTGAACCCCAAACTTAAGGCTTACAGAATTTGATGCCATTCATGTGAAAGGAAAAATAAAATTACTTTTTTAGACAGAGAAGAGAAATGTATACTTTCCCCATATGGGAATATCCTTATATTACCTCTATTATTTAAGGTTATTGTATAGTCATGCAACAGCAGTGACAAAAATACACTAGTGTGTTTATCTGGACATGCGTCTGCACATGCGTCTATTTGTCACTGTCATCTTGACCGTTTTCCATAGTGCGATAGATACTGTACCTTTGGACTAGATTTGATAGTTCTCTGAGCTGTTTCACTTATTATCATGGCCGTGTGCATGTACAGCGCTAAAACAATTCAAAGAAAAATACTGTTCTTCCTATAAGTATAAATAAGATGTCAAAAAACAAATGCACGGCCACAAAACTGCAATCCGTTCTGGAGTTGCATCCAATCACCACTTGCAAAGTGTGGAATCTGCGTTGCAGTTCACACTTCATTTTACTCTTCCTTTTGATGTAAAATGCACATTGAACTCAAATGCATATTTTCTCTTGATCTTATGATCCCAGCAGAGAAAAGAATCGTGACGGTTTTCACTGTGCATGTAACAATACTATATGTATTTGCATATTATATGGTGGTGCAAAAAAATCAATGCTATGCACTTGGAAATACACTTAACATGCACTTAATATACACATACCGTACACAAGTAACAACAACTGGAAGTAATAACAACTGGATCAGAATATAATTGCTCCATTGTATCAAAAGTGACCTTGTCTTATGTGTATGGAGTAACAGAGCTATGAGTTATTTGACTAAGACTACAGAGTTGTTTTTAAGTTTCACTTGTAGGGAGATTTGTTGCATCATACAGTATGTTGGGAGACATGTACCTGTAGGCCTGTCTCAATAACATAATATTCCAGTTATTCTGCATCATCTTTATAATCGTTATAATTGACGTTCATGCATTTTCAGATTCTTCTTCAATGATCAACAAGCTCACAGATCAGTTATTTCCACTATTTTAACAATCATTTATTTATATATTTAAGTTACCATTTTTATTTTACTAACCCTAAAACTAAAAGGTAAACATAAATGTACTGCTTCATATATTCCAAAGATCAATGCCCAAAACACCATTAGCAATCATTAATAGCAATTATTTGCAATACATTCTCTGCTGATCAGGATATTTCGTACACCAAACAGTGAAGCACTGTCAAAGAGATTCTAGAGGAGAACGTTCTCCTCTATCCAGCAATTATCGGCCACTTATATCCTGGATCTCCAAAGTACATGTTTTTACTCATTTTGTATGTGTGGTAAAGTAATTAAATAATGTTATTGCATGTGTGGGAACACTCATGAGGTTCTTGTAATTTGTACTGTAGTGTATGCAAATGTAAGTGGTTTGTGAAAATATTAGATCATTTTTATTTATTTATTATGTGTGTGTGTGTGTGTGTGTGTGTGCGTGTGCGTGTGCGTGTGCGTGTGTGTGTGTGTGTGTGTGCGTACGTGTGTGCACGCGTGCATGCGGGTCATGCGTGCGTGTATACAGTATGTGTTGGAAAATCACAGAGTCATCTGCCTTCGTCCTTCTCTGGTCTGGTATAAATCCCTAAAGTGTGTGTGCAAGTATGAATTCACCCAGAACGGAAAATTGACTGTTTCACTGAACAGTGATAGAAGTGTACACTTAGAACAGGTCATGAACCGACAAGAGTCTTGTTGAGTTCACAATCTCTTCTGAGGTTTAATTACAAGATCAGGAGTATATATAGACGTTACAGAGCTCAGAACATATGTGGTCACAAAGTCACATGTGTTGAATTCTGAGAGTTGCCAGATAAGGGAAAATAAATGAAGCCCATGTTCATAGCTATGCATCGTCTCTAGGTCTTCCTTGCGTTGTAACAGGTGGGGAACTGCAGGGCAGGAAACCATGACATAGGAAACCATAGAGCAGGAAACCATAGTCGAGGGGTCTTGACTATGGACCTATGGACCATATGGTCCATAGACTATGGACTATGGACCATAGTCGAGGGGTCTTGTACCCTCCCAGCTGAAGATAGTGTGGTTAGCATTAACTGCCTATGCATCTCCTGTGCATCTCCTGCTTTAAGAGTTGATCATTTACAACAATGCACATCTATACATTAAAGTATGAAAAAAAGAACATCATAGAAAAAAAACATCAGCAGATGCTGTTCATTCATTCATTCAAGTTATATTTATGCTCGAAAAATTCACTGAGTAAACTCATTTTCGGTGTCATTGAGTATACAAAATATAAAAAATATCAAACAAACATCACAGTGCATCAAAGGAAAATAATAACAGATGGTATACACATGAAATAATGCAATGTGCAAATGAACATTATATATATATATATATATATATATATATATATATATATATATATATATATATATATATATATATATATATATATATATATATTTTTTTTTTTTATTTAACATTATATCACAGAATTTGACCGTCATTATGGTTTACTTTCAAACAAGACACATACCGAACAACAAAATGTAGTTCAAAACGTTAACCTTGTGGTGAATTTAAGTGCAGCCTTAAGTTCCAACGACCTGTCTTGTCACGCGAGTCGTGTACTGATGTCGAAATTTGCATCTGTGTGTGTGTGTGTGTGTGTGTGTGTGTGTGTGTGTGTGTGTGTGTGTGTGTGTGTGTGTGTGTGTGTGTGTGTGTGTGTGTGTGTGTGTGTGTGTATGCGTGCTGATTATGATTATTCTAAATCATAATGACTTTGTTACGTGTTAACTCACTCACAGCTGCATGGTGCAATAAGCTCTGGGGTGTTACTTAATCATCAGAATGTAATTATTTTGTCTGTATTTTCATGATGAAAGATGAATTACTTTATATTATGCCATCTCTAAGTTATAGGACCTAATTTTCTTGAAATGCGGCCTAATTTCTTTCTCTAACTTGACTAAATGAAATGAAATTGGATTGTGTCAAGTTGATTTTCTTTCCCCCCTGTTCTGTACACTAACAACTTTATAACTGTTTTTGTAGGGCAAGACAAATCAGTCCACTGCACTGATGAATGTCGTGCACTGGGACACTCTGACAGATGCTGGATGCCAAAGTTACGGGTAGGAAGCCAAGCAGACAGTGGCGATAATCGCACCAACCTTTTCATCCCTGTGGGAATGGAGGCCATGGTAGAGACAGAGATTTATGGCACCATCAGCCGCGGCAGCAGAAAAACCCTCAGCACGTTTGGCAAAGAGCAGCGGGACAGTACAATCTTAGTGGCCAACGTCAAACCCTACTTAAAATCCCAGCGTGCTCTGAGCCCGCCCCTGCAGGAGGGTCCATCTGCGTCCAGTAGTCCCACCAAGAAGAGCGTGCCCCTAGACTTGCCCGACCAAGGCTCCAAGGAAGAGAGGGATGCGGGCTCAGACAGCAGTGCATACGGCCCTCCAGATGGCCAGTGCTCTCCGCCGCACACAGAACTGGAGGAGCCCACCTACATGACCTCCGAGCTCAGGCCCAAGTCCCTGTCCAGCAGCCTCATTCACAGCTCTGTCATCAGCCAGGAGTGTGGGGGGGTGGTGGAGGGCGTGCGTGACCCGCGGGACGCAGGGAACTGACAGGTCAGCTGATCCTGCTTGCTCACACCTGACAGGGGGTGTGATAATTATATCACAGATTAATGGCCAAGAGGTGATTTCCTTTGACCCACTGAGGGTTCAGACACGCATTGTATAACCAAAAACCACCTGCTTTGTATGTTTTTTGTTTTGTTTTTTGTTTTTTGTTTGTGACCTGTTGTGTTAAAGGTGAAATAAGTGTGTCCTTGACTGCTGTGAGGGTATGGGGGAAAAAAATCATTGCTTACCTGACTTCAAGTGTTCCATGGTGTACTGTACTTGTCAAATTAGATGTCTGTATTTTACACATTTCAAGCTCCGATTTTGTGAGGCTGTTGAACGAATTGCTACTGTAGCTATTGAGTCCTGTCTGCTTTTGTACAGTGATGCTTTTTGTCCCCGCGTAGTGTATGAGAAACATCTCTGAATATTGCAGGCAATTGAAATACATATCAGTGACGTCCAATACAAAAGTGAAGTGTCTTATGAACTGTCTTATGGTGGTGCAACAGGGATGTCCCTTTTCATAAAAACCATTTGAGGTTCCTTAAAACTGTTTTTTAAGAATGTATTTGTAATTTTATTGTTGTCCTCTGCGGTTTCTGTGCAAATAAGCTGAGCTTACAAGTGAATGTGGGCTACTGTAAGTGTTGTTGTGTGTTTTATTAAATTTGTATACACATGGCTTCTTGTGTGCATGGAATGATATTATTTTTGACAAACGGCAATGTTCATGTGTCACGTTTTTTCATGTTATGGAATTGTACTTCTGTTCCCATGGCATCAGTTAAAGCATGACAACAAGGGTTATTTATCTTGTTTAATTTACTGTCGGCAACACAAACCCAGCAAGTGTGACGCATAGATTATTTACGTGGAAAGTATATAGAGCTGTAGCAAGTTAACAACTAATCGGGACAAGTTAATAGCACATAACAGGCATATTTTACTGTAGTACTGTACCTGAGGAGATGTTCAACTCAATCCTGCAGTACACTTCAGGAAAGGAAGAGTGATCCACACTGATATTTTTGAAATTTACAGGCGAGTTAGGCAATGATGCAATATGAACACAACATTTGCCGACACACACACACACACACACACACACACGCACGCACACACACACACACACACACACACACACACACACACACACACACACACACACACACACACACACACACACACACACACAAAAACCTTTCCATAGATCAACTACCAGCAGTTGTAATCACAGAAGTGTTTTTGTTGTGTTTCAATACAGGAAAAGCACATTGATGAATACTACTGTGTAGTAGGCTGCACCCACCGTTTCAATCCATCCACTGGTTAATCTCTTTCCAAACAGAACCTGTTATTCGCCTGTGACTGTCACTTATGCACTCTAGCAGCATGGAACCTAATTGTCCCTCTGACAAGCACGTCACGACTCAGAGCGGCTGGATCACGTCCAAGATCATGTTCTTGTCATAATCTGTGTGCAGTGAATTTTATGTATAATCTCATGCATGTTTAGTGTGATAGATCACCAAACAAAAGTAACATGCAAATATAGAAACGGCTTGCTTTTTTTTAAGCCATACAGTATAAATCTCACACAAACAAGTAGAATAGGTGTTCCACTTCACAGAACGTTCCTCCACGTTAAGAAGCAGTGACTCTGTACCCCATCTCACAGTGAGTGGATCGAGAGTGCCTTGTTTTGCGTGTGTTCTGGGTAACAGAATCCTGTCATCTTCTGGGAACTGACTATAAGTACGGCTCAGTTTCTCCTCAGGGAAAAACATTAATTTGGAATTTGATTTGCATTTGTTTTGGTGCTGGTATTGACACAATTCCAGACCTAGATGTCTCATATCAGCAGGCAGCTCTGATGAGCTCATCTGCATAAGTTGAAATACTCTTTGAGAGGGAAATTGCGTGGGTCACAGCAACTCATCCTATTGAAATACAGACTGTAACATCACATTATTTCCTTCACATCAGTCCCACAGCTTCGGTTTGCTGCAAATGGAAACAGGTGAGCAGAATGTCAAGTGGAATCGGTGCTGAAAGCTATTTGGTGTAACATTTACCCCTTGGATTATTAACATAACTCTTAAGGGTGGGGAAAAAACAGGTTAAATTCCCACTTCAGTCCTAATTATGCAAAATGTTTTCTTTGAAGCAACCTCTTTCTTAATTAACACAGCGCTACAGTACTTCTGCTTGACAAAAAAGTCCTATGTTGTTGTGAGGAGCTGAATGCAGATTAGGGACTAGCATGCATTGGTGAATGAATATGACTTGTCTCTCAGAATGATTACAGTCACAGTGAATGGGAATTACAGACAATGAAACCGATCTGTGTAATACCCCTATTCTTCTACATTTTACATACACAAATGATCCATTCAGATGAAAATGGAATGAGCAGTGTACCATTCAGTTGTGAAAAATTGACACGCTCACCCTGAGTACTTAAGCTTTTAATTCAATAATTCAATAACACAGGCGATTAACAGCTTGTCTTCCACCTCCACCAAATGCTATGGGAGATGGTTCCACTTGGCTGGAAACTGTTGGTGGGGAACAACTGCAACACAACACAAACAATCTGAGTGCGTTGTGTTAATTTCAGTTTAGAGACACCATTGAACATAGCCTCCAGGGGCAACGGGACAATATAAATACATGCATAAATAAACACACAAAAAACTTGCAAATGAAAAACACAAAATGGCAATTTACAGTTGCATTCCAATACATTGTGTACCACCACTCAGAAAAGATAGTGTTATGATTTGCAATATTTCTATTCTAGACGAAACTGTAGAAACAAATCGAGGTGCAGGGCCAGATCTAGGCATGAGCATGGACATGGGTGTGTGGGGGGGGGGGGGGGGGGGGGGGGTGCCCCCCCAAACAACCTAAATTTCAAAGATGTTTCAAATTAAAGTGCTTACAGTATATTTAAAATGATTTGAAACACTACCCTACTTACTAAGTACAATTGTAGCAACACTAAACCAACACATTTTCATCATTTAAAAAAACTTACCCCCCCCCCCCCCCCCCCCCCAATGGGAAATGTTAGATCTGGGCCTGTCGAGGTCTCAAACGGGTCAGAAATAGCATGTCTAGTGACACTTGGTCACAGTGGTGTGGCACCACATCACACCACATACGTGACAAACTAGTTTCACACGGTCTTGCAGGCATGTCCAACAGATGGTGTCAAAGGGTTGTTTGCTCATGGTATTTTTTTTTTTTTGGTTGAAAATGTCTTCTGCTGACTCTTCTGTCTTTGTGTATTTTTATTTTTTCAAGAATTAAAGAATTGTTTTTAAATTGTCTCCTTACATCAATATTGAATTAGCCACACATTTAACCATTATCCTTTAACACCACCACCAACAGAAGTGCATCCCAGCAGTTTCCCAGCACAGGAATACCCTTTAGTTTCACTAACAAAACTCTAAAATGCATATTCAGCTATTGATTTGTAATGTCTAATTTAGCTTGCTGCTTGCTTCTTGTCTGCTTCACTGGGACTGCAAGAGAGGCAGACTGCACTGACAGCAGCTGTGTTTAAAAAGCAACCATACAATTCCATCTGAGTGATGCTAACTTTCAGCAACATTTTCTCCCCAAAAAAATCCTGTAGCAGTTCAGCAAAATGTATAGGCAAATTAGTGGTTGAAGTGACTGATGTTGAATTATGCTAACACAGGCAATGTTCCCAAGTTCTCTAAAGTGTTTACTTCATTTATTGTGGCAGGGTGATTTTTCATCCTAAATTACAGCCTACCATTATTCAGTAATGATTTCCTTAACTTGGATTCAAAGTAGTACTTGGCGTGAGTGATATCAGTTGCACATTCACAATTTATTCTGAATGAAGCAAGTGTGGGCAGCCGGCAGACTTGACAAGGGAGTCTGTTAGAGGCTTGGTATAATACTGGCAGGGTAGTCTGGGAAAACTCTTAAAATATTGCCATTCTGTTCATAGCCGTGGAGTATGACACCGTTGACTGCATTTAGTTTTCATTCAGGCCCGTGGGAATTAACACTCCTTTTTACTGACCCTGCATGTCTCTGAAAAAATAGCAGGCAGGCAGCACACAAACCGTTTCATCTCGAAGTCTTGTTAGAAATGTGTTACTTACGGAATTCTCCTCTGGGAGGTGTTCAAATACAGTCCAAGCTGTCAATCATGGCCACGAATTTAACTCCGAGAAAAGACTTACGTATGTTATTAAAGAAGATTTGTCAGGACACAACACACAGGTTTATTATGTGTTACTAGGTCATGACACACTTCCCTTGCTTTGAATTAGGAAATAAATATTTTTTATACAATCATTTCTTTCTTGACTTTTTTCATGTATTTTTTGTGGATAAAGTAGGCCAGTATCTGCATATAGAAAAGGGCTAATGATCTCTGCCATATGCTCAAAAATCTTCAATGGCTTTCAAGCTTTTCCAGGGGCTTGTTTGCCATCATGGATAAAACAGAACATTTAAGGTGAGGCAGAGAAAGAAAGCGACAGAGAACAGGTGGAGAGAGAGAGAGGGAGAGAGAGAGTATATAAACAAGGCCAGCCTCTTCTTGTAATCAATAGACAGTTTATTCAATCAATACGGTTTGGCATAGTGCAAAGCCTGCCTTTCTCACTCAGAATGGCACACCTGAGATTAGAATATACTGGTCCAATTATGTATACAGTATGTCTCAGTATACCCTTATGGGGGTGTGCTTGTGTGCATGATGTGCATTTTTACACTCTTCATCCTGAGCCACACTGCAAGTGAAAATTGGAAACACTTTGATGCATTTGCAGAGGAATGCATTTGAGGTTAAGATTTTCCTTTTGGTGTTTTACATTCTCAAAAAAATAAAAATAAATAAATAAAAAATAAGATTCATGTTTTAACAGTTCTATGTTCATGTTGTGCTCTGAATAACTATCTAAAGACACATATCTAGGCTGTAGTAAGAATGGCACTAAAACTATTTGGGCTTTTATTCTCAGGCTGTTTGTTATAACACATAGGTTGCATCGTGTGCACAGTTTTCTTTCTTCTTCTTTTTTTACCAGCATGGTGCCAAAGGGGCCAACCATCTTAGAGAGTTTGTCTCTGTCTGTCTCTCCGCATGTGTCTATCTCTGTCCGCACAAAGCAGCAGAACCATCACAGAGAACCACACAGCTCAGCTCACCGTGCTGCACCAATTATTATTGGTGCTTCGTTCAAACTGCATGCCTAGGAAATTGCTATACATAGCTACAGATTGCACGACGAAACCAAGGCATTATTATCTCCTGTTTTACCCTCACATCAGAGTTCACGGTCTGTTTATAGTTTGATTTCAAATGATATACTGTTTACGACAGGTGTTTTATACTACATCGAACAGGATTCGTAAACTACACATGGCTGTGCTACTGTAGGATCATTCCATTTCACTAGCACAGAGGTGTAATGAGTGTATATGTCTGGTTACAATAAATCACTTGCAGGAGCAGCGCTCAACACGTTACAGTAAAGCAGTACAGCTGACACCGGTGTTTTAGTGGTAACAGTGCTGTATCTTGTCTTAGTGCACAGTCAAATCCTGAGTGTTAATAAGGGTCTACTGTGTGTAGGATAAGAAATGGAATGATTTGGCTGAAGAGGTGCATCACAATGTGCCCTGGTGGTTGGGTGGACTGGCATCACCTCCTGGGAAATCAGCCCTGTACCGTTCCTGAATGGGTCTGAATATTGCTATGCAGGAGTAGGAGTGCCATATCTTGCTCCTCCTTGCGGTGTCCTTTTTCTGAAAACCAAACTGAAACAATGAATGGGGGCCTGGGCTGAGGCTCAGTGGGCCAGACACCCTGGCTGAGTGATATTCCAGCACTGGCAGTGTGCGTGGGTTCGACTTCCGATCCCGACAGCCTTTGCTGTATGTCACTCTCCACATATCTCTCCCCATTTCCTGTCAGCCTACTGTCTGTTCCTGCATAAAAATAAAATAAATGTGATAGCCACTAAAAAGGGGACATGCATCTATACATACAAGGTCAAGGTGCAATCCTGACACGTTGCAGAGTTGAGTGTGTAGGGTGAGGGAGCCTTTGCATTGTCTTGATACCATTGGGAAAAAAGAGAAAAAGGAAAGAATGAATGAAGCCCATGCTACCCAGTATATCCCAATAACAGTAATACGTCTTCTAATTTGTAAGACGTATTTATCTTAATCAGACATCCACAATCCACACATTGCTGTAGCTCCATAAACACTGTTGTTTTATACACACAGAGTAGCCCTACTACTGTATTGGGAGATGAATAGCGCAAAGCTGCACTGGCTTCTGGGTTATCCGCCTCATGAGGTTCCTTTCTAATATTATTCATGGGCAGTGAGCTCAGAAAGGATATTTAGTCAAGGCGAATACGGTACTATAACAGGTCAAATGGGGGAAGACTGGGTTCACTTGAAAAGCTCCAGTGACCTGTCTGTAAACCAGAATTTTATGATAGTCTTACATTTATACCAAGCAGAGGGTATTATGTCCTAAGCTTTTTTCCCCGGGTGTGTCAGCATTTGAAGTGGAGGCCATGGAGAACTAACAATATATTTAGCAAACATTTTAGGAAATGGCCTCCTTGGTGTTGTTTTAGACAATTAAGTGTAGAAACACTTAAGTGTAGAAACACACAACCGCATCAAATTTGTGCAATGTTGGACTGGAAGCCTTGGAACTCTTCTGGTTGACGGAGGAGAACAAATGATAGACCTGTTTATTCTTTATTGCAACTCGTCCTGAATCAATAGCCTAATGAATCGACTTGCATCTTCAGCAGCTAAAACTAAAGGAAAAGTTGTTTTAGGCATTTACCTACGGAAAGTTTTTGAGAGGAACAATTTTGTTCCCAATGGAGCCAACAGCTGTTTGAAAAATAGGCCATATCTTACATAAATACTGCATACATTAACACATTCCAATTCAAGTTAGTTTGAGTTAGTCACAGTCAAATGTCAAGGTCCTTCATTTTCTGTAGCTACTAGCTAAAATAATAAATATTACTAAAGAACTACTGTTCTTTGTCTAACTTCCAAATTGTATGCATTAGTCCTCTGAACTGATCTTCCCATTGACACATCAGATGTATTATTAGGCACATTATATTGTTATTGTGAAGCACATTATTGAGCTGTGCCTAACCGTTCCATTAAGTAGCTATGTGTATGTGCAGTATGTACTGTAATGTACTAGCCTGATTATCAGACTCTGAGCCACAGAACCCAGCTGAGTGGGCGGGCCTGTGGGCTGAACCCAGGCTAGTAATGTACTGTATGTTCGGTATGTACAACAGCAACACATTGCCAACTGCACTGTTGAGCAGCATCAAAACATGCGCACACACACGCACGCGCGCACACACACACACACACACACACACACACACACACACACACACACACACACACACACACACACACACACACACACACACACACACACACACACACACACACACACACACACACACAGTTTCTTTTAGGAAACTACCATAGCTTAGATTCAATAAATAAATATTTATTGCAAGCATCCAAAATGTAGTCACTAAATAGCTTAATAACAGAAGTGGTTTTACTATTACTGAATCACAGCCAGAATTTCATTTCATTTCTGAAGCTAAATGTCTTATTTTTCACTACTACAAGGTCTCTCTATAATTTCTCTCTATACATACAAGGTCAAGGTGCAATCCTGACACGTTGCAGAGTTGAGTGTGTAGGGTGAGGGAGCCTTTGCATTGTCTTGATACCATGTCATTCCTATCTTCAATGAAGGCTGAAGGAATGTCACCTTCCAACATGACATGAAGTGTGTCACACATGCACATAAATGAATGGCCCATGTGTCTTATAAGTTATAATGTACATGATATGTAGTCCAGTCCAAGTGAGACAGGCACTTAAATACTACAATATCTAGTAAAAACACTTTACGTTGTACCAACATAAAAAACCCAGGAAAGTGTTTCTTGAAACAAGCCTCCACCCTCTAGGGAACATCAGGCCCCCACCTTTGCACCGAGTCTCTCTCTCTCTCTCTCTCTCTCTCTCTCTCTCTCTCTCTCTCTCTCTCTCTCTCTCTCTCTCTCTCTCTCTCTCTCTCTCTCTCTCTCTCTCTCTCTCTCTCTCCCTATACCATAATTCTTGCCAATTGGCATTACTTATGTGAATCTTGGACTGCCAATGTTTTATGTGCTAAATAGTAATGGTCTGGACTCTGTGTTTTCGTCCATGCCACAGGCAAAAATAGAGCCCTATAATTATTGAACAATATCAGTTATTGTCCATGACAATTTACCAACATCAAGTACACTGCAGGTTTCTAGTGTAAATAAACGGTATAATTTGGGTTCTTCCAGTGGCTTTGGCAACATCTACTTTGGAAGTAGTTGTTGTAATTGCCATTCCAGATGAGAGGGTCATTTAATTTCACCTGACCTTGTTTCTGTCCCCAGATCAATTGGCATTGCACATAAGAGCTTCAATCACATAGTTGTTGGTATGCCAAAAAATAATAAATAAATAAAGAAAAGACATCACTGGAGGGAGGAGTGGAGGATTTACTCAAAGCAGGGGAAGAGCAGGAGGGGGCAAAAGTCAAATTGAGTGTTATTTGCTCATGCAGGGAGACTGCAGCCATGAAAGACCTTTCATTTTCAGTGACATTCACAAATCGTATCATGGCAAGAAAGAAAAATGAAATATGAACATTATTATATGTCAATACTGTTAAAATACTGGTGTAGTCATGTACTGTTCTTTTGTAATCGCAAGAACAAGCATAAGTGCTATTATCTCTGGCCTGGGCATTCGGAAGATTCTCTTTTGTCAGTGTATCTTAAGTAGACACAGCAGGTTACTGTTTTAATGTTTGCCAAATTGATTCAGATGTTTAAAGTACAGTACAGTGTAGTGAAAATCCCAATGCCTAAACAAAAAAAATGTTAACAAGAGACATTTATTCCAATTCCATGTGCCCTTGGACTGTCTGAGCTAATTTCGCTGACAAACCTGATATGACATTTTAAATGTCTGGGGTTATTCTGTGAATGAGGGTTCAATCATCACATCATTAATGTCCTTGGAGTGGGGCCAGTCACTCATGACACTGAGCTTTATAGCTTTGCCAAAAATCTCTATGCTGAAATGAGAAGGTCGTGGATATTTACTATAGAGTCATTTACTGGCCAGAGGGTGCTTTTGATTAATGACTTTTTCCTGTGAAAAGCCATTAAGGTAATCCAAAGGCATAATCATCTGAGGTAAATCGAAATCATTGTCTATTGGCTGCCCACCTCCATTCGTTGTCCAATTGGTGTTTGTGGTTTTAGCTAGCGAGGACATTTTAAATTTAATTTGTATTATATTTTGTTGGTGTTTGTTTTATTTAAAATGCATATATATATGGTTATATTCTGTAAATGTATTATGAAATATGTAGCACTGCAAGACTTTGATCTGTACATGAATTGGTATTATTTGGGACACATTGGATATAACATTTTGCATGTTTTATTTTTGCGTTGGGAGGAGTCAGTGTGACAACAACCAACACCTTGTATAATGAGCTGTCAATTGGTGTAAAAAAAAAAAAAAACAAACAGAATCAAAAAACATCACACCCTTGTGAAGTGAGCTCTAATCATCACACGTCTAATCATCACACATCATCGCAATGTACATCTCAATTACGAATGGTAATTCCCACCAAGCGTGGGAACTCTTGGTGGGAACCGTTTTACTCAGACACATACTGTATGACGTAAGTTCATTGTCATTGTTCGTTGAGACAACACAAACATTAGTTCTCTGTTCATTGTCAATGTCAACAAACTTTAAAGCTGTATAATATAGGAGGGGCTAGTGGACCTGAATTACAATACAAGTTTGTGCAATCAAAAGATCATTTTTGTTACTTAAAAATCCATTAACAGCTTTAACAACCTATAAAAATAGACACAACCACCTCCCTTCAAACTGGACATGGCCTCTGACTGATTGACTGGACATTGCCTGGGAGACTTGCAGCCTCAGCTCTGCAGCACAAGTGTTAACGCCAATTAAACCCCCGGCACCACCCTGTCATTCTCTAGCTTGGGTGACACATGAGTGATAACACAGACCCTTACCTTCAGCTCTCATCTGACACGCATTAAATGGCACTAGACTCTTGTGTTTCCTGACATTTGGCAGAAATCGATTGCAATTTAATCAGTGGGAGAAAGCAGCACTAGTATCGGCCATGCTTACTCCAGCATGTTTTCATTGCTGGGGTACGAGGGAGGAGGACTCCACGCTGAAAAGCTACTCAGCGTGATCACCTTCTTAACAATATCTAATCATCGCTGAATAAACAAAGCGGAAGACATAGCGCGAGAGAATGAAACGAAAATCACAGATTTGGTGTTCCTGTGAAACCGTTTTCTATTTCGTTTTTACCCTCCAAGGTTTGCGGGCTCCTGTTACATCCTTTTTGCTCTCAGCTCCCTCACCTATCTCTCTCTCTCTCTCTCACACACACACACACACACGCACACGCACACACACACACACACACACACACACACACACACACACACACACACACACACACACACACACACACACACACACACACACACACACACTCCCCCCACCCCCCCTGCGGTGATAAGTACAGCAATTATCCCATTATCCTTTGAAGTCTGTATAGAATCCAAGGTCCCAAACAACCCCCTAACATGCGAATACATGGTTTTTGGGTTGTTATTATCCATAAAAATAGCCTGTCCCTTTTTCCCTCCTATTATTATTTCTTTTTTCATCCATTCATTACTACAGGCCACAATAATCCTATAAGAACCTTACTTTACTTTGGGCAAGAACGGAAACTCATGGTCAAGCATATGTTCAAATGGCTAGTATGTTTAGTATACATTTTTACACAGAAAAGCAATTTTCCCCTTGGGTTAATGTAGTCGTCCTTTTCAGTGCCCTGGCTGGCACTATAGCCCATTAATATTGTGCAATCTAGCAAAGTACATCTTTGTCATGTTTGACTATACACTATACAAGTATTCCATGGCAGAATCCCATGTGCATGTCCATGTCAAAGGCTGACTCTGGAGAGCCCATGCTGCTAGCCAGTGACCACTTGGCCTCCCAAAGGACATACAGTAACATTGACCAGAGCACTCCCTTTGTGTCCTGACCTGAGCCACGGGCCTATTACCTACAGTAATTCTAAGCTGTATGCCCTTCGGTGTACCACTCACACATACAATGCCTTGCTGAATGCTTCAACCACCTCTTGATATGCATCCTCCATTGGCTGGTCAATGAGGATTAGCACATGTGGGACTTAATGCTCTCCCGTGTCCTTTGTTGCCCCTAGAGATACCCCGGACCTATAGCAGATAACCCAGGCCCAGACTCTATTCCATATCACAGAAGACACCCAGGAGCAACAGCTCTCCTCACCTCTCTCTAATCAAACATGTGGAGTAGATGCAGGATCGATTGTGTCACTCTGGCACTGAGGGAGCATGCAGAGTGTACAGCTGCACAGCAGAGAGCCTACAGCTGTCCTGCACAGACCACCCTGACACTATATTTGCCTGGCAAGGTCCCTTACTCAGTTGTGGAGTCTGGACCATATCAGCCAGGGAGACAGAAGAGAGAGCAGGTGGATCATGTTAAAAGCTACAGTTTTTTAGGTTTCAAGACATTTCTCAATAGAAGAGTATAGGGATTACTACATCAACATTCACTGCAGATGTGCTATATTAACATATATACTCTGCTCTACACTGTAGCTTTAATCTGTTAAAGACTAAATGACTGAGCTGTGCTGAGCTCAGACCTACAGTGTCCATTCTAAGCCGCTCCAGCTATCAGTGACTATAGCTCCCCTTCACCTCCCCTTTATCACCCAGAATTACGATTCAGAGCCCTGGGACACTATAGGACTTCGCCTCCCCATCCTGTCCCTATACAACTGTGCAGTGGCAATCTAGGAAGCCACTGCAGTGGAGCAGTATACAGCTCCTGATGCTAAGGTCAGACATCACAATGATCAACTGGCTCCCACCCTATCGGTAGCCTGTTATAACTCCCAATAGTGCCGAATCAGTAGGAGCTGACAGCACAGCTGCCTTATTTTTGAGGAGCATTATAGCCAATAGCCCCTCCAAACTCTGGCTTGTTTGTACAATTCAAGCACCCCCCCAAAAATCGTCAAACCCCTGTGACATGGCAGCCAAATCTATGGACCATTTATGTTTACTTTAAGCATGTCCCTGTGACGTACAAAAGCAAACACCCCTTTCTTCACACAAATGATTTTTAACTTAATATGTAAACTCTACATGGTCCACGTTATTCCTGATCTGTCACATTCTCGCGGTCACCCCACCTGTCAAATGTGGCGACCCGCCACCTTGTCTAAATGGTCACTTGATCAAATCAAAATATCACATGTAAAAGTTCTGGATGATAATACAGTATATGTTATTGTTTTTAGCTTGCAGGATTTCAGTGATGTAAAGCAAGTATGTTTAGTTTAACTGTATGTAGGCTATTTGGACTTAATTACTACTATTTACCATTTCCAATATTTTTACTTCTTCTCCACTACATCACAGATCCAAATACTGTACTTTTACGCCACACTACATACTGTTTATTCTTTAGTTACTTTGCAGATTTCCATTATTACAAAATATTAACCACTTCAGCTCTATATACATTTGAAAATATTTGCTATTCTCTTTTATACATTGGATACCTTGAAATGGGACATTCTGTATAATGAGATGTTCACTTTTCAGCCAGTACTTTTGTACTTGTAAATGGTAAGTGGTGCATATGTATATACTGTATATTGCCTTTATCCAAGGTTCTTTATATACATTCACCCATTCGCATTCACACAACAATTGTGGCGAAAGCCTTGCAAGATACAAACCAACACATTGGGAGCACTTTGGGGTTCATTGTCTTTCCCAAGGACACGCTGACACGTAGACTGGAGCAGCTGGGATTCGAACCATCCTGCTCTACTACCTCCTGAGCCACAGTCAAGTACATTTTGAATTCCAGACTTATATTGGAGTATTTCTACATTGCAGTATTGATACTTTTACTTACTGCATAATGTTATACTTTAGCTATTGAAAAATAGCAGACCTACAGTCTCACAATGCGTGAAAATGTGGCGCAAATTTTTGACACGTTTCTCACAGTGAACATTATTAACTCAAATATTTTGCTCCTGGGAGGCCCCTGGAACGACATGTTTTCGGGGCAGATGATTTTGGGGGTCCTTAGGGGTTTTCATAAGACATTTGTAGATCAGTTCTCAGGTCAAATGTGAGTACCTTTTCAGCATCACTGCAGGACTGGAACCTCAGTGTTTGCTCCTCAGTCAGAACAGCAAGGTAATGGAGAGCTTTATGACCTTCGTGTTCCGTGCACAACCTCAGGAGGGCAGTATTGCTCCTCTGACAGGGCAGGCTGCCGCTGTCCTTGGTGCTGAAAGTGCTCTGTTCGGCCAGGCTGTCAGACTCCCACTTAGTACACGGTCTGCAGCTCATCCAGCCTGTTCAGGAGCAGGACACCATGAAAGGTCAGCAGAAGAATGTTACGATGAGCAACATTCGGTACGTTTTAAAGTCATCGCACACACAGGGGCAGGTTTTCTACCTCCAGACAGCTAGGTGGATGATTTGTGCTCGCCTGGGGGTTTGCAATGACCGTCTACGCCCGAGCAAGTTCACCAATTTGTTCTAAAACATTCAACCTTCAACATTCCACCACATTTGATTGATTGATGGATTTACATTTTTATTATATTATTTACGTTTCACGTACACCTCAATACAAAGTCTGTTAACTTTGAGTGTATGACCACACAATCGACATTTCTAGTTGTTTACCATAGGGCCCACAATGTTCTTTTCATCAAGACATTTAGAGACGTGCAGATATATACTTACATATGGTGAAAATCATAGTGTAGGTGAAAAGGGAAAAGAAACATTTACAGTGAGAGGAAAAAGTGGTGGGTGGGGATGCCACTGAGACTGGTAATATACAGCCTGCAGACTGCCGCTGGCGGCCGTTTTGTCTGCCAGTGATACGTCCTTTTGTAATGCACCCACTGTGCTCATCTCTGTGATGGCTTGTCCAAACTATAATGAGTTTGTTTAGCCTATTGAAAGTTGAACTATATTCATATCGAGTGTGGAACTTTATTCTATGGAGCCTGCACAGCACACGCACTGGGCTGTACAACTTGTACTATGCTGTCCATTTACAAGAGGTTCTGTCTGTCTGTCTTTGTGTTTTTCTGGAGCTAATCTTGCAAAGCGCTGACCAGCACCACATTTGTTGTGCTCACCAATAGGCCGAAGAAGCCTACATCCAATCATTCTCCCTGTGTGGGGAAAGCGTGCGTGTGGGTGGGCGTGCGACGGCGTGCATGCATATATTCCATGTTATAATGGAAGTCAATGTGGCTAAGATCGGCCACAAACCTTGCACAAATTTGGAAACATATAATAGATGACTGACTCACAGCCTGAGATCCACATGGGGCCAAGCTGTCATTAGACCCCGTCCTGTTAAATCTACTTAATTCATCTAACCACATTTTGATCCATGATGGATCTTCGTCAGCCAGGTCAATTAAAACACCTGCTCATTGCATATCAGTATATAGACTCGTCACCTGTTACATGATGTCACTCCTGGAGAAGACACAGTCTGTAGCTCTGCTGAACAATGACTTATGAATCACCAATCATTTTTTGCATTCGGCAAAATGGGCTATAATTAACGAGATTTCTGGGGAACAGTTGTAGCCCACATAATCATGCAGAGCGTGTGTGTGTGTGTGTGTGTGTGTGTGTGTGTGTGTGTGTGTGTGTGTGTGTGTGTGTGTGTGTGTGTGTGTGTGTGTGTGTGTGCGCGTGCGCGTGTGTGTGTACGTGCATGCGTATACATGTGTGTTCAATACACAAACCATGAATTACACCAAAAATAGACCAGATTCATATTCACCTAGGGTTAACATTCATAAGAAATCTCAGTTCATCTTGAACCTTTTTTTGCCTGCAAGTTTGGGGTCTTAGACTTGACAGTCTCTATACTTCAAAGGCAAGATGGTGTACTCTGTCTGTGAAGTGCAAGGACACTGGACTGTATTGATGATGCTTGTGTTCCAGTATCCTGGTCTCAAGATGCCCCAATTAAATAAATGAATGTTCTTTTGAGTACATGTGGCATTCATCAGAATCAAATTCATTGTCACATCACACATTTACAAGGTAAAAGAGTCAGTGAAATTTGTTTTCTGCATACCGTAGTTGAAAGGAAGAAAAAGACAACATAAAAAGAACACAAAAAACAAAAGTCTGCATACCGTACATGTGTTGTAGGCCTACATGGAATTAATGTGTACAATGTTTTTGCATGTCAGTCGCATAATCAACAATTTTCCTCAAGAATATCATCTAGATATGGTAGAAGGTGAATCTCATTTCACCAATTTTGCCAAATAGACAGAGGGCATTAATAGACTCCTTTTTTGATCTTTAAAGATATTAGGTATTTGTGTGTCTGTATTAGTTTCAACTGTTACCTAATAATCAGTACCTAATGTATCAGTAAGTGTTCTACAGTGTATGCTAGACTAATGTCAACTATCTTTGTTATGCCTAGACTAGCAGCTCTGATCCCCCTGTGCCGGAGGGATACTCTTTCTGTCTGAACCTAAAGTCTAAACATCAGCTTGCTTTTTGAAGTCTTCCGTTTTGCTGCAGAATCTACGAGCATGTCAGTATGAACTACCGGGAAAGCTTCTTTTCAAATATGGGAGAAGCCAAATAAGTGCGTAGTCTTTTTTCTTTCCAAATGTGAATATAGAGCTGTCCCAAAACTATTGCCTTCTTGTTTTCTGCGAAATATCAAGAAGATTTATGTCCTTAGAGTCATGGCGCTGAACTGTTCAAATACTATAAAAACAAAAGAACCATCATTAAAACATCCTCAGAACTCAAAAGCCAAATCATAAATGCTGAATATCATCGACATCTCGTCTACACACTGTGTAACAAGCTAGTGAAAAGGATTATCAAGGTTTGTCATAAAATCATTTTCAAAGAGCAGCTAAATTCAAGAGTGGTTTTACGTTGTGCTTTTCACTGATGTATTCCTTTGCATTGAATGAGGATTAACTTTGAACACTTGAGCATGCTTTGTTTCAATCAATCTTGCCAACTCTCTATTCTGTGTGCTGGGCAAAACATCTGGAGCTCTTTGATTGAGGAAATGCGAAAAATAGAGGTTTTGTTTTCCAGTATTCCCTGAAGTTGTACACTATGGGCTCCATTTTCGTTACATGCTAAACCCCTTATGCCATATCCCTTATTTCATTTTCACTATTTTGAAAAACTTTTTTGGACTATTTCAACATGTCAATCTATTAACACGTTGTGAGCTAGTAGACTGGCCATTTGAACTACTGAGAAATGTTTTTTTTAATGGTTTAAAAAGGCAAAGAAGTTAAGGGATAAGGGGTATAGCGGTAACGAAAATCTCACCCTAAATTTCTATGAAGGCCTACTACATTATAATAAACTAACACTGCAAAAACCCTTGGTTTTATATTTTATTCATATATTTGTAACTCTGAAGGTGTACAACGATAACCAACCACATTGGGTGACTATTGTACACCCTCAGGGTTAAGTTAACTCTGTGGATTTGAGTGTGTAGAGGTGTTAAAGTGTCTGTGATGTACAACTGTCTTAGTCCATTCTGCCACCAGGTATTACTCTAGGTTACAGCCTAAAGCTATAACTGTATGGGCCAAAAAATGAAAGCAACCCTATAACAGTTTGGCTGGTCTGATAAACATGATAAAACATACCTATTCCGTTTATGTCATTTCAGCAGCTGCTCTTCTTTGCTTTATAAGTAAATCCACATGGAGGAGAGAGGGAGAGAGAGAGAGAGAGAGAGAGAGAGAGAGAGAGAGAGAGAGAGAGAGAGAGAGAGAGAGAGAGAGAGAGAGAGAGATGGTCAACTGAATGATCACCACTGGTGCAGAACAGGAACATAACACCAAGCAAGCAACACCAAACACATGTTCACGCATGCATGCATGCAAGCACTCTCTCTCTCATTCTCGAATACACACTTAAATGTGTGCACACACACATACATGCACAGAGCACACACACAAGTTGTGTTGTGGAAATAATAAAAAAGTAAACATTAACAATAACCCCCCCCCCCCCCCCCCCCCCCGTTCTGTGTTTCCCAGAAATGGAGGTATGAAAATGGTGAATTGTGAATAACATCTAATTGTGAATAACATCTGTGATTATGTCATCAAGATGTGATTCTGCTTGTGCGCCAGCAGAACACACGGTAGTTCTACTAATTAATGTCTAATGTTAGTAATGTCAAATACAATTGCTATTCTAAATGCGTTAGACAGACATACCTGTCGGAGCGGCAATGCGCAGGCCTAAGTGGGCGGCCCGACCCTCGAATGAGAAAGTTGCGTTGTGCAGACAACTGGATACCATTTTGGGGTCAACCTGGAGATGTGGTAAACAGAGACAGTCATCAAAGACACAATGTGTGTTACCATAGCAACGCCACATGCTGCTGTAATTAGGAACCTGTTGCGTCAGTCTGTGACGCTCTCAGGCCTCCAAGGAATTAAAGGCACGTGGCTAAAGAAACCTCAGAGTACCTGTCTGTTCTCCACGGGGAATTTTAAAAACCTGTTGAAGTATAAGTAAAGTGCAATATTAACACTTGACTTTTAAAAAGCACCTGCGCTTTATGGCTGGACGTGAATTTCAAAGTGTTGCACTAAGTAGTCTAAAATCCTGCTTGGCCCAGAGGTAACCCGGCCCAGCCTGTGTGCTATCCGGTCTAGAGGCGTAGGTGCCGGTCGAAAAAAGGCTGGAGATCCTATTGGCTCGGCAATCTGAGCACCCATCACTGCAACTGCCACTGGTATGGCAGAAATATCCAATCTACAAGGTCACAACGCATCACATAGTGTGCTGTGAACTGTAAGATCTACACTTTAACCTTGTGGCAAAACTAAAAGACAACAAAGTCCACGTTTTGGTCATTGGCATGCAGTGCACATCACTGTAATGCCACAACACAATTCTGCTGCATCTGTGTGCCGTCTTGCATTGACTGATTTAGCAAGCTCACAAAGCAGACATAAACCCCATTCCCTTGAAATTCCATTTAGTGTCTTTCCTCATGCTTGGTTAAGTCTAACTAAGTCCAAGTCCCCACACTGCTACTTTCCCATTATGCTCCACAATGCCCTCTCTGACCAAGGTAATTACCATGGCTCCTGAGTCATCTTCAGTTAGTGATAACGGCTGGAAAGATCATCCTGCATCAGATTAATATGCTTTTCTACTCTTCTGAGAGTGATTTCACTTCCTGGAGCACAGAGCAGGGCCAGGCCTGTTTGTGTTATTGGCATTTGATCCATCACCAAAATAAATAAATAATTTGAATTTATGTACACAACAACATCCTGAGTGTTATCACCCTGGATTTTACTGTGGTCTGGAGAGGAGGGCCATGTCACCATGAGAACAGGAGATAAGGTGAATGTAGTATTTAATTAAGAGTGCTGCAAGCCCTCCTGCTATCTGGACACATACAGACACCACACAGCAATTGACTCCAGTGAACATGTTATGACTTTATCTCACTCTCATCAATAATGTGCTTGTGAGACTTGTGAATAAACCAAACAGAAGTCATCACAATAAGCTTGGCTCTGCCTTGTAAGTGGTACTTTATTTGATGGGAGTTAGCCTAAATATCAAATTCATAACAGACAGTAGCCCTCACAATGCTAGCTGCAGCAGGGAATGCCCATCAATGGCATACTCACTAATATTTTGGGGAGCAGTTGCATGCAGCCTAATGTTTTGTTTTAATTTTAAAAAAAGGTGTAGCACCATACGAATAAAGGGCAATTCATACAATTGGGACAGAATTAGAATCAGGCTGTCAGCTCAGCTGAGATGTGTGCCAGTGACACAGCGGCACGATTTGTTTCTAAGGCAGCAGTGACACCTTGAGGTATGAGGTGTAATCACACTGTTTTAATATTAATTGTAATATTAATTCACGGGTCTCATCTGTAGTCCTTCACCAGCCATGCTTAGGACCTCACAGGTAATTCAATGTCTGATTAGGCTAACCAGACCAATTGAAAGCCTAATCAGGCATTGAATCAACTGTGAGATCCCAAACATGGCTAGTAGAGGACTACAGATGAGACCCATGAATTGGATGATGATGATGATGATGATGATGATGATGATGATGATGATGATGATGATGATGATGATGATGATGATAATTCATTCATTCATTAAATCTGTAACGTTTCTCAGATGGTTCTGTCTCACAGAAAGGTCTGTGAGAGAACGTTCTGTACTGACTCACAGTGTACACATGGATATTTTTTGTTAATAATTGTTAATTATAACAATTAGTTACAGACTAATTATGTTTAGAAAACATAAATTCATATTTTTGTTCCCATTTGTTAAAATGTTCTTGACTTCAAAAGGGTAACATTTGCATTTCCTCTGCCCAGGCAGCCTAACATATCCTAGAGCTACATACACTCCACTTAAGAGAACCCATGCATTTTGTCTGAGATATAACATGCCTTAGGATTTATTCAGGCTGATAGAGGTTACATTAGTTCAACAGATATACAGTATGAATGAGACATGAAAACATATATTGAGCTTGTTGTGATGGTTACTTGGCTCGCTGTCTGTACATCTCAAGTGCATTCTCATCAAGCCTACCATGGATGGACATCAGGTAATAGTGTTTATTCAGGGGTGGTTGTCTACAAGGAACTTGGTCCCGAGGCAGTGAGATAATAATTATTATTACAAATGAGGTTGTAATGTATGTAACTCGAGAACCGTTTGCCCCACCCACGTCTAATGAAACATGCGTTCCACTCCCACGTGGGCAGTGCCAGCCTGCATGCCAGGCCTCCATAGACTCGTCGTTGTCCATGCTCTGGTCAAGCTCTAGCCCAGTAATAATATCACTTGACCTGCAACTAATTGCAAAAAAAACCAAACTCAACTGATTTTGAATCTTTAATATGCCCAGAATAACATACAAAAAGTTGCCTGGAATTGTCTGGGGGGAAAGTTGTGAAAATAGCCTCTAAAGTATGAGACTACAAAAAACGTTTTTTTGTCCATTTCTGCTAGATTTCACCATGCTAAACCATATAACAATTTGATTGAATGGTTTACCAAACATTTCTCAGTTGTTCCATATGTATTTCTTCCTATAGAATCCAGTTCTGCAATGTACATTTTTGTATTGTGCATAATTATTGAATTTATCAGCATATTCACACATGGGCGGAAATGACAGGAAAAATCCTATAACAATTTGTCAAGCAGTTTTATCAAACTTTGCTCGGATGTTCAGTATGTATATTTTCCTCTAGATTCAATTTCTGCAATGTACAGTACTGTGCATAATTAATGACAATTAGTATATTTGACACATAAGCGGAATTAATTTGATATGTTGATGTGTATGTGTAATTCGATTGTTTGTTTCTGGCATTACATCATAAACATACAGTACAACATAGTCACTATGAATGAAATGAATGAAATCTAGGAATGTAAGGATAGAAATTCTATATGCATATATTAACACTATGGTCCCATGTTTACAAAAATGGTATTCGGTATGTTTGCTAACTGCAAAATAAGATACTAAGTGGAGCCTTTCCATAGCATAGGTCGAGGCTAGGGCAAGTGATATGGGCTAAGATGAAGTCTGAAGGAGCGTTTTCAGACTGTGGCTGAAGATTGGGAGCGAATCTGCAGTTCTGTTTCGCATTCGGCTCTGTGTCGGCTAATCTGAGTGCTCTGGAGGGCTTGTGGGGTGCGATCAGACAAGATATATAGTTCCATATTGTATTTGCTTTGAATGCCAACATCCAATATTCGTACTGCAGACAGCAGCCAGGAGCCAATGGAGGGACCAAGGAAGCTGTAGTATGTTGGATCAGTGGAGAGGCTTAAGTATGCCAGTAAGGATGGAGTTAACAGTAACGAGGGAGTTATGCTTTGAAGGAAGCAGGGTGGCAGAGGGTGTGTAGAGCCCAGGATCACATTAGGAATAGGCACAGGGTGATGTCTGAAGTATCAATCTACAAGAACGGGTGATAGCTGTAATGTGTGCTTTGAACGAGAGCTGATTGTCCAGGACAACACCAAGGTTCCTGGCTGTTGGGACAGATGATACCAGCGTGTTGTCAATGGAAATGGTTCGTTCCGGCCCAATGCTCAGAAGAACCTCAATCTTGAACCCAGAATTGAGAATATTGTTTGCTATTATTAAGCAACACTGGTCAGAACAACAACGATTGGGTATCTGAATGATAATTTAACAAAGCTTGCATTGATAAATTCAGTAGAAAACAATTACTGGCAGAACAACCTTTATGTGTTGAATGTAACACTAGCAACTTTGCACCAAACAAATCCTGTAGGATGGAAAAAGTTTTTCTGGAGACACATTCCACTCAGTTCATGGAGACTTCATAATTGAGGTGACTGAACAAAGAGGTCAAAGTCAGGCGTGGTCTCATGCAAGGAGGATTCAGTACATCACTCAAGGCAGAATCTCATGGCCAAAGAGAATTACCTCTTCACTAAGCCCCTCCCCAATCCGACCGTGTCCAATGGGCATGCTGGAAGAGGAAAGCTTGAAAAGGAAAGCCTGACCTGGATGGCAACAGTTGCTAAAGTATATGGATTGGCATTGGACAGTGAACAAACCCCACCCCAAAAGGTGAGGCTTAAAGAAGAGCTTATTGAAGAGAAGAACTTACTGATACTGACGAGTTCAAAACAAAAAGAAACTATCCAAGGTGCTGAAAATTAACAAGTTGACCAGATAGATGTCCATGCACATGAATCAATTCGCATCAGAAGTGGCAAGGCATTTAAAGACTGGCCAAGCCATAGATGAAGAAGTTGTGAAAGGCTTGTTAGAATCATCAGAGACACTTGACAAAAAGGGAAGGGGCTAAGTCAGCCTTTCTACAGTACATAGTGATGAAAACAAGACAGAACTGATCAGAAAATCTGAAGGAATTTAAACATCTGGAGACAGTGTACTCAGATATATATTGATTATCGTACACCAGAGGACAATGCCTGCAAGTGGCAACAGACAACAGTCATCGGTGTTGTCCCAGTTTGGTTCACCCACAGAGTTTTCACCAAGCCTGAACAGGAAAACTCCCAGCTAATGAAGGGAGAAGACGAAAATGATTAAGAATTCACGGGAAGAGGTCAAAGAGTTCAAGATGAAAAGGCAAAGCAGAAAAGATTCCTACATCCTTTTCAGACATCTTCTTCCTTATTAGAGAGTGACAGTGATTTTGTACTAATGCATCAGACAAATGACTTTTAATAACACTTGTCAGTTGATCTCAAATCAAATATCAAATTATCCATATACACTACATTATCCAATTGTTTCTGCCCATGTGACAAATATGCTAATTATCAAATTATATATGCTCAAGATATATTGCAGAATTGCATTCTATAGGGAAGAATACACAGAGATTACCTGAGAAAAGTTTGGTAAATCAAATTTCCCAAACTATCAAAACTGCCAAATTGCTATAGGGTTTTCCCTGTTATTTCCACCCATGTCAAATATGCAAATTATCTTATTAATTATACACAATACAAAAATGGCCATTACAGAAATGGATTCTACAGGACTAAATAACAATCAACTGAGAAAGGTTGGGTAAACAATTTAATCAAAATGTTACAGGGTTTGACATGGTGAAATCTAGCAAAAAATGCCAATAAGACGTTTTTTTTTTTTTGGTAGGATCATACCTGACAGGCAATTTTCTAAACTTTCCCCTCAGACAATTCCAGGCAACTTTTTGTATGCTATTCTGGGCATATTAAAGATTCAAAATCAGTTGAGTTTTTTTTAGTTGCAATTAGTCCAAGGTCAAATGACATTATTACTGGACTGAAACAATCTAATTATACATACACATCAACATATCAAATTAATTCCGCCTATGTGTCAAATATACTAATTGTCATTAATTATGCACAATACAAAAATGTACTGTGCATTGCAGAAATTAAATCTACAGGAAAAGATACATACTGACCAACCGAGCAGAGTATGATAAACCCGTTTAACAAATTGTTATAGGATTTTTCCTGTCATTTCCGCCCATGTGTGAATATGCTGATAAATTCAATAATTATGCACAATACAAGAATATACATTGCAGAACTGGATTCTACAGCATGAAATACATATGGAACAACTGAGAAATGTTTGGTAAACCATTCAATCAAATTGTTATATGGTTTAGCATGGTGAAATCTAGCAGAAAGGGACAAAAAACGTTTTTTGTAGTCTCATACTTCAGAGGCTATTTTCACAACTTTCCCCCCAGACAATTCCAGGCAACTTTTTGTATGTTATTCTGGGCATATTAAAGATTCAAAATCAGTTGAGTTTGTTTTTTTTTTTGCAATTACGTGCAGGTTGACCCCTTTTTTCCCATATAATGCCTGTACTACTCTGCCAGTGGGCCTAATAATCAGCCAAAGTCCCCGCACCTGTTTAAGTGCCAGCCTCCTCCAATTGATTGCATGCAAGTCAAACCCCATACCTGACAGAAATTTTACTTTAACCAGTCCACTTTTCACAGTCACTTCGCACTCTTCAGACACAGAGTCTGAGAGTCAGACAGGCAGATGCAGATATCTCCATTGGGGCACAAACAGATACCGGTAGTTAAAATAGATAGCTTAGGCCTACTATGACGACGGGTATTATAGGTTCCCAAGACGCACGGTCCCCAAATACGTAGGGTGGGTGACAACGGGCACGTGCAGGTCGACGAGCCTACTGGTTTAATGCTTGCATCCTGGGCGAGTTGGAGATGATAATTTGTTGTATGAAACACAACCAGCAGATGGTGCTAACGTGGATAACAGAACGAAAGGCACTACTACTTTCAAAAGAAGGTACATGTGTCACACTATTCCTCTTTGTCATCTGAGTGATTCAAGTGAGGTGAGTCATCATGGTGTTTAAGATAACATTGTCGCCTTTGGAGGAGGAACACTGAACACTGTAAAGTTTGTTTTCATCGGTTTTCCTCACTTTAACACAGAATGTGAGGAGTGGTCTGGGTCAAAATCTCACACATTTTTAACATAGCCTAGTTGTTGAATATTATTGGTTGTATTTTGTTGCTGTTGGGAGGAACCCACTTAAATCCACTTTTGAGGTTTTAGATTTTTTTTTACAAGTCAGTTTATAAGTCAGTTATACTTGATGTGATCTGCATTTATCGGACACATTATTTGGAGATTGGAAGAATGTTGTTTTTTAATGTTAGAACAAATGTGAATACTGCTTATGATTATGAATCATCCCTTAACTCCATGGTCACTGTGCTAAATACTGGACCCAACTAAATACTGGAGAAATCAAATCAAGAGATTTTTTAACAGACTCAGTCCAGAAGAATCTATAATTTATATTATAATGAAATGCAAAAGAATGGTTATTCTAAAAGAAAAGTAAATTGTGTGTTCCAATGTTTACCCGTGCCATGTCAAACATCTCTGCATCTCCTAATCTCAGTCAGTTGACTCCAGGCGAGGATGCTGGAATTCGAGCGATAACCTAGTGGTACGTGCTATCGGCTGATTTTCACAGGAATCCGCTAGAAAGAAGTGCAATTCAATTAAATTTAGTTCAAAGGAGCTTTATTGGCAAGAGTCTTGTTGGCCAGCCGGCTGGCAGGCAGTGTCCCTTATACGTCCATATACAGGTCCATGTTGTGTAGTTTTGGCACTGTGGGCCAGTTCCAAATGCTGATGGTAAAGGAATAATATTAAGCTTGTCAACATAAAAACCACACAGTGCTGTAAAATATCATTTTAGATTATTGCATTTGCCAAGTCTGGACATGGCAAAACAAATGATTTAGGCCATGTTATCAGATGGCGTTGATCCACTGACAGTAAAAACCTAACAATGGTTTCAACTAGGATTGTCCTGATCACATTTTTGCTCACGATCCAATCCCGATAATTTGAGTTTGAGTATCTGTCGATCCCGAAATTTCCCGATCCGGTCACTTTTTTTGCTGATATAATCCCGATCATTCCCAATAATTATTCCCGATCAGATACATTTTGCAAATGCATTAAGAAAACAAAGGACTAAAACTCAATTAAATTGTCCCAAGAAAAAGATCTTATATGTCCACCAAATAGCATAATGATTTAGCAGACTAGAATAGCACTCCTTACTCAAATGTGCACTTGGGTAACTCCAAAGCAAATTTCACAACATTTATTTACCTGCCATAGTGTCAAACCCTTACCACTGTTTCTCGGATCTCTGGTTATACTGGTATATTTACCAATACAGAATGGTCTGATGATGACAAAGTAGTACCAATACTGATACTTTTCTCATACAGTATTTGCCAATACCGATATGAACCGATATGACAAAAAAGGGCCAATCTGATACTTTTCCCGATACCGTTACAGTATCGGGACATCCCTAGTTTCAACACAGCTATCTTTTAAAAGTAGATTGTGCTTCACAATCTACAGCTACATGGAGATGCTAATTTTCCTTTCCAGCTTGATTTGGCACTTGCCTACATAGCCAAAACTACTAGTAGCTGCTGTACTGACCATGGTATTACTGCACTTAACCGACTTGACAAAATAATTTACGGCTGCTATCAAAGAAAGCCTAGGCTTCCATAACACCTCAACAGTGCCACAGTCTGATCACCTTCACGACACACCCTATTGATGAAATAATTTGTTCAAAAGTAGCCCAGATCAAGTATCAGCTGCATACATTAATATACTTTTCAGATAGTCGACATTTCTTGTTTAGATTTTTTTATTGGTCTTGTAAACTATTCAAATTCATTGAGATGGGATTTTTGGATTTTCATGAGCTGTACAACATAATCATCAAGACTAAAAAGGGGGGCGTGCAATTCTTATTTCACATTTAAAGGAGAATTCCGGTGTAAGAGGCTTTCCTACCTGAATTTGTAGTTGTTACAACCCAATACAGATGGTCCAGGTGTCGGCTTGTATAAATACGCCGTTTTGCGGGGACCCCCTACCCCTCCCCAGGCTTATAGCGGGGCCGATGGGCGTTGCTCAAATTCGCCTATTTCCAGCGCAAAAAAGTGCTTTTTTTCGCTAGATCTCGACTCCTCATGCCTCATATATTATTGTGAGCAACTAACTTTGCAGCATAGCAGCTGCTTTGTACGTGTTTTGCCGTAAAGCGGAACTGCTGCCATAAAGCGGAACTGCTGAGACCCGCCCCCGGAAGTGCCACCAGCACTAGCTTGTTTACCATAGCCACGCTGCCAGAGCCTCGCTCATTCACCCTGCAGCCTCTGCTGTTGCTTTACGCTCCGCGCACATACATAGAAGATCACTTTATTTCGCAGTGCTATTGTTTTTAGCAGCGTTTGATCATGAAGCAGTGTGTTTTTCCCGGGTGTTTGAACAAGAGAAGCCCTGGAACTGCGTAAACTTTGGCTCGCCTGGGAACCCCAAGCTGTGGATTACACCACGACCATCGCAGGTAATTTTTTGTTGATTTATAAGCTATTCTTTACCAAGCCCTTCCCACGTTATCTACAGTAGGTATGTACTGTATGTATTTATCGACATTGTATAGATACTACTGGTAAAAGAAATGTTTTGTGTTATGGTCGCATAGTCATAAAAATATGGGCGAATAGTCATAAAAACAGACTTTGTTTGCTTTCAAAGAAGGGGGATGGGAGAAGGGTCTACTACAGAACACCACTTCTCCAATGGAGTGTTTACATTTCACAATAACCTACTTTTCCAGTAGAACTGTTAGAACATTCACATACATGTTTGATTACAAGTGGCATGTAGTAATCCAATAAATTCCCAAACATTTTCATTTTAAGTGCATCATGTAGTGCAATGTGGGACGAGAGCTGGCCACTACAAAGAAAAGTAACTATATAACTAAAGGTGACTTTTACATATATTTTTTATTCCCTTTAGTAAATCATCAGCCAATTGCTTCTGTGGTATTCATGGGTGAATAATGGGATGCAATTGTAATATTGTCATTGCAAAGATGTGTCCTTCTGTAAGCAAATAATTCAATTGTTGATTTATTGTCACATTCTAACTACGATTGGATAAAATTGTATTTGCATTACAATTCTAAATATAGCTGCAAGCAGCAATAAAACGTGACCAAGCAAGCAGCAATAAGGAGTCAGAACAATATGCAGAAGAAGGAACATATTTTTGAGAAATTATCTGAGGGGGGTGCTTTTGCCCCGGGTCCATACAATAGTGAATGAATAAATGAAATGTAAAATTCCTACAGTAGCCTACAACCTGGCCTCCTACAACAAAACTGATAAAAGCTTGGACAATTACAGTACAATTCAAGTACAACTAGAAGAAATTGTGAAATAAATGTGATTGGACACTAGTTAACAACAGTTGTTTAAAGGTAGGGTAAGTGATTTGAAATTCATCGTGTAGTACCAGCCTGGTGCACTAGGGGCGCCTAACAGTAGCTACACTATGTGAACCTGCTGCTCGATCCTGATTGGAGGAGAATTTGCCACCAACTGGGGAACTTTTATTAGCTCCTCTGCTAACATGGGGGAGGGGGAAACTCCATACATGGTTTCCACACCTTATAATAGAGCATTTTAACAGAATTTTTTTTTTTTTGGGTGATATCTGACAGAAGTGAAATCACTTCCCCTACCTTTAATGGCCACTTTGTTCAAGAAGTTAATCTAACATAATCTGGCACAATGTTTTAACCACTACACTGTTACATGAAATGATCAAGGCTTGTACAATGCAAAGCTTTCGTTGGGTAGGTTACTACTGGAAATCTAGAATGTCAGGGTATGACCTGGCCGGGAATCGAACCCCAGTCTCCCAGTCTCAGGGTAGACACTCTAACCATAAGGCCACTGCATTGGTGCCATTACCATTACATTGAGTTTTATCATCTCAATCACAAAGTGACATTTCCGTGAATGTCACTTTCATGATATGCGAGTGTAACTCAGTGCTATTGAGAAGTAGGCAGAAATGCATTGGACTCATAGTAAAAGCCCAGCTTGAATCCTTTTATGTTAGGTCTTTTTAAGTAATAGCAAATCATACACATTGCAGAGACTTTAATTGTTACTGTAAAATAATTCAAACCGGCTGTCATTTTACATCTCATCTTACTCACTTCAATGTGTTTCAGACACTAGACTATGATTTGTCACCGTTAGGCTCACTGTGACCACTGATCACGTGACTAACCAAATGTAACTGTGTACCCCATCATTGGCGCAACTCCGTCTCTAAATGGCTCTGGAGCGTTGCATTAAAATTGGATTTTAGATCAGCACGCAGCAGTGGATAAACAAAACACAAGACAAATCAGTTTATAAAGAAAACTGAAGCAATAGGACATGGGGGTGTGACAATCTGCCACATTCTGATGTGAAACTCTACATACAATATAAAAGTATACTGGTTTACAGCAGTACGTTTTTATGAAGTGTATCCTTTCAACAAACAACTACCCTTAATCAATGATTATCTATGATAAAAATGCTTCAAAACAAGAGCCTACACATCAATGTTAACAGTGAATGTGATTCATAAAATGACCAATGCCAGGCTGCATTATATATTTGATGGTCAAATGAATTATTTTCAAAGTAATTTAAACATTTCATTGATGAGCCATGCAAGTTCCATTGTAAAAGCAGTGAGGTGGCTAAAATGGAAACTCCAACATAAAAGAAGGACATCAAGAGAATGGCAAGGTTTAACGGTTTTTATTAACAACCACTCCCAAAAGTATTAGATTACATTTGTACAAGGGCAGCATTGCTGGTTGAACTGGTAGGGATACTTAAGTAATCTGATTACTTGTAATGAATTATTTACATGATTACTTTACCAAACAAGGAGAACAAAGGAAGACCTGGAGATGCCGCAAACAGGAGGGGGGCCCAGGCCACCCCTAGGGACGTCGAAGCTGTTCCCACCCCTCGCCCTAACTTAACAAATGAATCCTAAACCGAGAACTAAAACATAACGAAAACCAAGGCTGCCGGCCATCTCCAGGCCAAACAGAAATAAACTAACTAAAGAGAACTGAAAACAAAGGCTAACAAGAACAGAGCTGGGCTGCTGAGCTGTTGTCTGGTCTGTCTGCCATCAGACTGAAGGAGCTGGCTTTTATGCAGGAGGAGGAGCATGGCTGATTGGGGAACTTGCTGCAGGTGCCAGCTGGGTGTGCCACACTGAGTGAGGGAGAGACAGAGGGAGTTAAGCACAGACACTGATTGACAGACAGAGTGTGTGTGTGTGTGTGTGTGTGTGTGTGTGTGTGTGTGTGTGTGTGTGTGTGTGTGTGTGTGTGTGTGTGTGTGTGTGTGCTGTCATGGCCACACGCAACAGGTCCACCAACAGGTCATGTAGGCTACACCCGTCTACACTGGAAGTGTAACAAAAACCCATATGAGTACATAAATCACAATATATCATAAAACATTCAAACATGAACATTTAAAAATGGCCGATCTACAAGCTCCTTGCTTAAAGGTAGGAGAAGTGATTTCACTTTTGTCAGATATCACCCAAAAAATATTTTTTTCTGTTAAAATGCTCTATTATAAGGTGTGGAAACCACATATGGAGTTCCCCCCCCCCCCCCACGTTAGCAGAGGAGCTAATAAACGTTCCCCAGGTCACCACAATTCTCCTCCAATCAGGAGAGAGCAGCAGGTTCACATAGTGTAGCTACTTTTGGGGGCCCCTAGTGCACCAGGCTGGTACTACACCATGAATTTCAAATCACTTCCCCTACCTTTAAAACATACCTCTGGTTAAGTGCAAGAAAACAAACAAAAGAGGCTCTTGAGCAGTACTGAGGCTTATGCAGAGGTCACCTGAAGAATACTGAACCACAGTGTAAAATTATACAAATAGTAAAGTGTCAATTAGAAATGGCTGATCTACAAGCTCCTTGTGCATAAACATACCTCCAGTTAAGTGCAAACAACCCAACAGGAGCTTGTCCCTCAGCGCCCAGAACTAGGAGGAGAGCACCTGAGGAACAACAGGACCATTTACTACATACAATAATGTGAGTGATGGTTTAGCATAAAAAACAACTAATGCCTACCTTGCTCACTCAGTGCATGTTGACAGCAATAGGAGGACTGAATGACTAAGTCCCTGGCTTTATAGTGGGGGAGGGGCTGTCAGTGGCCACCTGCAAGTGGGTGAGTGTTTGGGGAGTGGCCACAGATCATTGTCTGCAGAGCCCTGGAAATAGACAGTTACGCCAACTCTGTTCACTTCATGGGGCCAGTCCGTCTACATAAACTTCTGTTGGATAGTGACAGCCGGAAGTTACTGAATGCATTGAAGCCTATGGGCTCGAGTATGAGAACCACGTGACCAGGCGGTTTTCTGACCCCTCAATGTCGCAACTCTTCTACTAGATGGCTCTGATTGTCTGGAGACAGGTCTCCCTGCTACATGCAACACACACACAAAATATATATATATATATATATATATATATATATATATATATATATATATATATATATATATATATATATATATATATGGAAAACTGAGGGTTACAATTTATTGAATTAAAGTAGTAAGGTTACTGAACAGAAAATACAAAAAGCTAAGGGAAGGGACTGGTGGTGCCAGAAAAAGTTACAATCAACAACACACCTACCTAGAACCCCAACCCTCTAACCTACCGGGAATTACTCAAACAAACAATTCCTACTCTACCTTCAAAAAAAGGAAATTACAACATGTGGCACTCACCTCTAACCTGGTGTAAAAAACACGGGAGTTACCTACGTGTTGCAAAATGTACAGGGTACCCTGTCTTCCCCTGTCCCTTCCCTGAAGAACTTAACTCAAAATGGGAAGGCTGAACTTAAATACTAGAACTACAAAAGAAAGTACTCTGATTATAAACAGTACAGTACGGTACTTTAACAGTACTTTTACTGTGAGACTGTGGCTAGAGTAGGGCTTTACCGAATAGCCTCGTTTTTAACAACAAAGACTGGTTTTACAAAATGGCTGTGTTTAGGACAACTTCTAAGGACTACTATTTGACTTGTATTTGGACAAACTGGCAAAACTGGTATGCTTAGGACACTGAATGGTTTGGAGCTGCTGTCTGCTGGCAGGCTGGAAAGGGAGTGAGTGGAAGACAACAGGTGCCTTATATAGTCTGATGATGGAGGTGATTGGAGGAGACAGATGCGTGGTGGCCCAACCGGTGGTGAGAGGTGGAGGAGTGGGCTGGTACTGGAGATGAGTGGGCTGGACCTGTGAGTATGATTGACAAACTGGAGAGAAGGAGAGGAGAGCAGAATATAGAGGGGAGGAACACATGCTGCCTGCACTGTCTGTCTGTCTGTTCCCCCATAATAATACACGTAACAGCCCCCATTTGAGCAATTTGAGTAAGACTGGTTTTGCTGCTATTTGGCATCCCCCTCTACAAAACTGTAAAATATCAGAAGCATATTACGCTGCATGTGTAGATTAGGGGCATTAGAATCATTTTCACAAACGAGCAATTTTCATTGGCTCGTAAAAACATAATTTTTTCACTTAAAACAAAATCCACACCTATTTTCATATTCGTATGGCTCCAAAGTTCATGTGTAGGTCATTGTTATGCATTTTGATCAAAGATTGTAGGAGAACAGACATTTTAACTGTTTTACATATAATTCAAGATGGCGGTTCATCTAAAGGTCAGAGGTCAAAAGTCAGAATACAAAAGTTGTTCGGCATAAGCAGACGCATAAGTGAATATAAGTTACATTTCTGAGAGTCAAGCAGTTCATAAGTTATAAGTGTTTAAAGTTTGCAATTTCAGTTGAGTGCTATAGCGCCACCATTTGACCAGTGGTCACAGGCTTCGCATCATCACCGTTTGGCATCACCCTCTACCAGATTACCAATTTTCGCGAAAACCGACTGCACGGTTCAGCCAGAACAGCTATTTCTGGCGGAAGTAAGAAGGAGAAAAGCAGCAATATCAACTAGAAATCTAGAATGTCAGGGTATGACCCGGTCGGGAATCGAACCCCAGCCTCCCAGTCTCAGGGCAGACACTCTAACCACAAGGCCCCTGAGTTGGTGCCATTACCTTTACATTGACTTTTACCCTGGGTTACACATAGAACCATGAACTTATAAGTAGAAGACCACATGAGATTGTGCATGATTGATTCATAATACTAGGTGTCAGTGCTGGCATTTGAACCCAGGAACTCTCAGTTTCAAGTCATGCGCTCTACCAATGAGGCTACCTAACAGACACAAGATCTACTGGAAACAACACACACATTCAATGGACTGCTTGGTCCCTTAAATATGCACAAATAAGCCATAGAAACATGGAAGAAATACATCATGTGATTGTGGGAGTGAATCAGGGTTTTTGGAGACTCTGACTTTGTATTGTCAGCAGTGGGACTTGCACCCTCAATCTTGTGTTCTGAAGTCAGGCACCCTACCGACTGAGCTATCCAGGCACAATGACTTGCTTAGTTGTTGTCATCAATGAAACAACCCAACAACATGGCACCAAGCAGTAAGCAATGAACAAGAAATGAACAATTCAGCAATCTGAGGGTGGAGCTTAGTGGTTAAAGTGACACAATTGCTTCTCATTAGTCAAGGTGCATGTGGAAACAAATTCCACATGCTTATTCCTCTCACATAATCTGGCACAATGTTTTAACCACTAGACTGTTGTGTAGTGATCATCAAGGCTTGTACAATGCAAAGCTTTCATTGGGTAGGTGACTACTGGAAATCTAGAATGCCAGGGTATGACCCAGCTGGGAATTGAGCCCTGCCCTCCCAGTCTCAGAGCAGACACTCTAACCACAAGGCCACTGAGTTGGTGCCATTACCATTACATTGAGTTTTACCCTGGTTTACACAGAAACATAATATTGAGTTAAGCTAAAGCAATAAAAACAATATTCACAAATAAGCCATAGAAACACGGAAGACTGAACTTGAGAAATATGTCATGCATTTGTGGGAGCAGAGCAGGGTTCTTGAAGACTCACACTTTTTATTGTCAGTAATGGGACATGAACCCACAACCTTTTGGTCCCAAGTCTGTTGCTTTATTGATCGAGCTATCCAGGCACAATGATTTGCTTAGTTGTTGTTAACAATGACCCACATGGAAGAGCCATACGTGTGCCATATAGGCACCTACTGTATATCAAACCTATATCCTCCATATAAGGATCATATATGTGCATATATACCACATATATGCTCCATATAGGCTGCATACATCTCACATATAGGTCCTATGAAGGACCTATATGGCATCCTATATAGCTTCTTTATACCCTCATATAGGTCATGTATGTACATATAAGGCACCCATATCCATAGGCCCTATAATACAGGACATATCCCAAATGCATTGATTCAATGTTGGATTTTGGTCAGACTGGTTATTTTCTCGATTCAATATTTAATTACAGTTACTATTTCAACAATTGAAAAACTGTTGTTGAATCTATTTAGTATAGAGGTTCATTGTTGAATTTGCCTACACTGATTTGACATGCAGGTATATAGGCCTACAGTATGTTGTATTTTCAATGTTGAATTTCCCTACGTTGTTTTAACGTGGTATAGATAATCTATTTTCAATGTTGAATTTCCCTCTGATGATTTGACATGGTTTAAATGTGTAGTGCTGATATTATAAAAATATTATTCATTATTATTATTATCCCCATACACCGGACCACTATGGAAGTACATATCATATGTTGGCACAGTGGTTAGTGCTGTTGCCTCACAGCTAGAAGGTCCTGGGCTCGATTCCTGCTAGGGGCGCTGCTGTGGGTGCTGGCGGCCTGTCTCCTCCTCTGCGTCATGCACATATATGGTACATATATGCACCTATACATATAGTAAAGGTGCCAATTTTTAGTATGCAGCCCTATATTACAAACATACATGCAAATATAGGCATGCTCCATGTGGGAAAACAACCCTAACACGGCATCAAGCAGTAAGTAATGTGAACAATATGCGCAATTCAGCAATCCGAGAGTGGAGCTTAGTGGTAAAGTGACACAATTGTTTCTCATTAGTCAAGGTGCATGTAGAAACAAGTTCCACATGCTTATTCCTCTCACATAATCTGGCACAATGTACTTGCTCCAGTGTGGCCAGAGAGAAACAAGCAAAGGAGACACTTCACAAAGCAGCAATTTTCATTGGCTTATAAAATGTAATTTTTAGGGCTGGGACTTTAACTGATTGAGATTAATTAATCACAGAAACAATAAGGCGATTAACAAAATTAACTCATTTTAACCGCCTTACAGACCCCCCAAACTAAAGATTTCTGTTGCTTTTGTCCACAATTCCAGGCTGGATTTCAGAAACAATGTCACAGTCAAACATACAGATCAAAATGACCATTAATCTTCTACATTCTCTAGTTGTGTAGAATTCGCCTATTCAGATGGTGAATATTTTAACTCTTGAGAGTGTAAACATGAAACCAAATGGACCCACGCGGGTCCAAATGGAGTTACATCTGGTTAACCAACCTTTGATCTAGTTAACCAAATTTTGATCTGGTTAACCAACTTGCAGTGTCGACACAGTTTTGATTTAGAAAAACTCACACGCTACACCAGCCTGTTTTAAATGACAAAAAAAAATGCTTCTTGGGTCCAATATTGGTATGCGATTAATTGAGATTAATTACTTACAAGGCTTCAAATTGATTACATCAAAAACATTAATCGAGTCCCACCCCTAGTAATTTTTGATGAAAACAAATTGGCCTCTGAACTTTTGTCCGGCCAAAGTTCTCATGTAGCAGGTGTTATGCAAATTGATCAAAAATCCAGGCAGAAAATCGGGCAATGTCTTTTATTTAAAGTGAACAAAAATATTTTTTTTTCCAAACAAAATAATAATCATCTTGAAAAAAAAAGTCTTAATTTGAAAATAAATTTTCCAGGTCTTCTTCCAGGTCTTCTGTGTTCTGTGCTGGTTTTATTTTCGTGACGTTTAGCGATGAGTTGTACGTGATTATGTAATGTTCCTGTTCCAAGAAATGCTCTTCCAGATCACTGGTGGCCAGATGGGTGAGTTGGTTGTCTGCGATGTATTGTTGTATTGTATGATTTTGAATGTATAATTTATTTATTGGGTTGTTAATTGCCAGGGTGCCAGATGTGCTTTGTTGGAATTTTTCAGTTTTTTGAGTCATTTTACAATTAGAGCATTTATTGGTTTTGGCGTTGGTATTGAAATTGTCCGGGTTAATTGTGTAATGGCAGAGTTGACATTGTGGTTTTGATTGGAGGTCTGTTCCGGTAACTTCTGTTGTTATGGTGGTGGTGGTGGTGGTGGTAGATGGTGGGGTGCTTGGTAGGTGTTCCAGGATGGAGGGGGGATGATTATGGGAGAAAGTAATGGTATAATTTTTGAGGAGGGGGTTGTGGTTAAGCAGGATGTGGGGTGGGTCCGGTGTGTGATGTTTGTGATACTGTAACATTTGTTTAGTTCTATGGTGTTGACTGCAGTGCTCCAAATGGTCAGGGTGGTGGTGTCTGTGGGGTCTGCGATGAGTAGGCTTTGTTTTGTTGTGGGTCCAGTGTGGGTCCTTCCTTGTTGCTGTTCTTCCACATTGACAACTTTGATGTTTATCTGTCCAATCTGATGAGAAAAGAAGTTGAATTAGTACATGTAGTTATACCTTTGACACATGACGTCGCTGAGAATCTGTCTATTAACTATAAACACTATTAAACACTATTAAAAACCATTTAAAACTTTGGCATTTTATCGTCTACTCAGATTCGTGTGAACACCTCAGACAGATCAAAAGTTAATCCATTCAGTATTTAAATTTTGATGATCCTTTTAGTTGTTTCACCCCCTTCCTATACAAACTCATAATAACTCAATTTTAACCATAATGGATTAATCTACTGTATTCTGATCATGTTAAATTCACCATTAGTCCTATCTGCAAGAATATGGTTTGTTCAGAGAAGTTTGATTGTGGAATGAGAAGAATGCCCCCAGCAATTACACATTGGATTAAATTGTGACTTCTTTTGAAAATGTATTGGAGCAGCAATCAGACAAATTCATCGCAGATTTGTATCCATACACACACACACATATATATATATATATATATATATATATATATATATATATATATATATATATATATATATATATATATATATATATATATATATATATATATATATATATATATATATATATATATATATATACACACACACACACACCACCATTTGAACTATGTTTAAAATATGTATCAAAATACAAGATCTACAAGCCCTCAATGCTTGTAGATCCTCCAGCTATACTCTAGTTCTGGTTACAGGGAGACACACAGGATATATGTCTCTGTAAAACCATGCTCTACACATTTCGTTGAATGAGAAAATGCTCAGTGGGTTGAGTCAGTGTGCACATGAGTTAATTGCGTTAAAATTTTTAATCAGATTAATCAACAGAATTAATTTATTCCCATTAATTAACTATTTTCAACAGCCATGTATATATATATATTATTAAGTTAAGCTGAGAGTCAGAGTTACTATAGTGGTTTTAACTGATTATACCAATGATTAGATTTTTATTTTATTTTTAAATTTAATAATAAAGTAGCAACATGTTTAAAAGTTAATAGGCATTTTAGATTCATTGCCATTTGCAGTGTAAAACATTTGCTACATCTACATTTTTTTGTTGTCATGTAGATAACAATTCATAAATATTCTCATTAATTAACTTTGTAGTTCAGTAGTAATAGGGTTACACTTAGTACAAATTAGTAACAAGTTGAATTTTTAAGCTATGTTCAGAATACCTTTGAAAATGACATACTAAAAGTCCAAAATGGCTATTAGATATAATGGGGGTGAAAAGGGCAAGATTTTCAACTGAGATATATTTTCAACTGAGATGAATTTCACAGGTTGAGCAATTATATACATACAAACATTTTTTGCATTGGAACCTTCTTCTTAGAAGGCCATATTGGGTGGACATATTGGATTTCATGGAAGGTTCCAATGCAAAAAATGTTTGTATTTATATAATTGATCAACTTGTGAAGTTTCATACAAGTATCTCTCAATTAAAAAAATGCCCTTTTTACCCCCCATTATATCAAATAGGTATTCAACATATCCTGAAAAATTCAGATGTTACTAATTCATTCCAGGTTTGACTCAATTTGAGCTAATGCTTTTGAAATTTTTAGTACATTGCTTGGACTGCAATATTTTCAGTTCTTAAGATGTCAAATAAAAAGGGAAGTGTTTGTCAAGTTGGGTCCATTTAGCTACACAACACTGCTAGGCTATGTTTAGCTACTCAATGCTGCAAGGTCTTAGCCTTTTGTAGTGCTTATTTCTCCAACAGATGAAAACTGTTACAGTCTCTTTCAAAACTGTAGTTAAAATTAGACTTCAGTATGTGAAAGAATATTTATAGTTCAATACCAGTAATGAAAAAACATACATTTGTACAGTACTTACTTTCTGATGGTCTGGTAACTGTTTGAGGTCGATGAGGTTCATTTGTTTTGTTGATGGTGGTGATTCATATTTGAAAATGTTCTCTTCACAGGGATGGATTTTGCTGTTGTAATTCAACTTTATATTGAATGCGTGTGTGTCTGTAAGACAAGTATTACATTTACATTTATTATTATGGTCATATTTGATACTTATTTGTTTTTTAAGGCACATGACTAAAAGTAGCAAATGTAGAGTGAGTTAATGTAGGCAATTACTTACATTGGTTGACTTCTTTTTTTATGTTGGTGATGGTGAGTGGGTTTTTTTCAAGTTCCGCTTTTTTTATTGCAGGGTGGTGAGTCGCAGAAAATGAAACGGAGTCCATGTACATGTTTGGTCCAGTTTGCATAGTGAAATTGAAATATTTGTTGTTGTTTTTTTGGCTGATTTTTATTTCTGTGCAGTTGAAAATGAAACCAGTTGCGGTTGTTTCAGCGTTTAGTCTAATTTTTTTTGATGTAGATGCCATGTTTGTGTGTAAGTTGCTAAACTTCTTGTGGTATTTATAGGGGAACTGTGGGATAGAGAAGACTGATTTAAGCAGTCACACCTGGTTTGAGTTAGATTGGAATAGGTCTGGGTGTGGTTGCATGGCTGTTGTGCATGGGTTTAATCAAGGCATAGCAGGTTAAACTAGTCATCTCTACAAACATTTAGAGAGCCTTGTTCTGCACAGTTGACAGTAGTGGTTCAGGGGTAGAGATACTGGATGGTAACTTCAAGGTTGCCGGTTTGAACCTGGACTCCTGCAGGGTCTCTGGCAAGTGCTCTTGAGCAAGACACTGAATGGCTAAATGCTTCTAAGAGGAATAAATTTTTCTGTATTTTGTCCTTTGTTGCCTTGGATTACTAGTAGTTACTCACAGAGGGTACTACTAGTTGCCCAAAAGTACTCAAAACAACTTAAAACTACCCTTAAGCATATCCAAGAGTTCAGTGCTATTTAGTATGCCCCTCTACAACACTGTAAAATTTCAAAATCATATGACACTGCATGTCCAACAACTATTAGGGGCATAATAAGATTTTTCACAAACCAGCAATTTTCATTTGCAACCCGTGTTAGGGTTGTTTGATAGTTAACAACAACTAAGCAAATCATCGTGCTTGGATAGCTCGGTCATTAGGTCAGTAAGAACAAATATGCACAATCCAAGGGTGGAGCTTAGCGGTCCAAGTGACACAATTGTTTCTCTTTAGTCAAGGTGCATGTGGAAACAAGTTTCGCATGCTTAATCCTCTCACATATCTGGCACAATGTTTTAACCACAAGACTGTTACGTGAAATGATCAAGGCTTGTACAATGCAAAGCATTCATTGGGTAGGTTACCCTGGAAATCTAGAATGGTTTCCCTGGAAATCTAGAATGTCAGGGTATGACCCGGCCGGGAATCGAACCCGGGCCTCCCAGTCTCAGGGCAGACACTCTAACCACAAGGCCACTGACTTGGTGCCATTACCATTACATTGAGTTTTACCCTGGGTTACACATAGAAACATAATATTGAGTTCGCTAAAGCAATAAAAACAGTAGGCACAAAAAAGTGATAGAAACATGGAAGACTGAACTTGAGAAATATGTAATGCAATTGTGGGAGCAAAGCAGGGTTCTTCAAGAGTCACACTTTTTATTGTCGGTAATGGGACGTGAACCCACAACCTTTTGGTCCAACCTTTTGGAGCTCTAATGACCGAGCTATCCAAGCACAATGACTTGCTTAGTTGTTGTTAACTATCAAACAACCCTAACACGGCATCAAGCAGTAAGAAAAACATGCGCAATCCAAGGGTGGAGCTTAGCGGTCCAAGTGACACAATTGTTTCTCATTAGTCAAGGTGCATGTGGAAACAAGTTTCACATGCTTAATCCTCTCACATAATCTGGCACAATGTTTTAACCACAAGACTGTTACGTGAAGTGATCAAGGCTTGTACAATGCAAAGCATTCATTGGGTAGGTTACCCTGGAAATCTAGAATGGTTACCCTGGAAATCTAGAATTTCGGGGTATGACCCGGCCGGGAATCGAACCCGGGCCTCCCAGTCTCAGGGCAGACACACAAACCACAAGGCCACTGAGCTGGTGCCATTACCATTACATTGAGTTTACCCTGGGTTACACATAGAAACATAATATTGAGTTCGCTAAAGCAATAAAAACAGTATGCACAAAAAAGCCTTAGAAACATGGAAGACTGAACTTGAGAAATATGTAATGCAATTGTGGGAGCAGAGAAGGGTTCTTCAAGAGTCACAATTTTTATTGTCGGTAACAGGACGTGAACCCACAACCTTTTGGTCCCAAGTCTGGAGCTCTAATGACCGAGCTATCCAAGCACAATGCTTTGCTTAATTGTTGTTAACAATGAAACAACACTAACACGGCATCAAGCAGTAAGCAATATGAACAATATGCACAATTCAGCAATCCGAGACACAATTGTTTCTCATTGGTCAAGGTGCATGTGGAAACAAGTTCCACATGTTTATTCCTCTCACATAATCTGGCACAATGTACTTGCTCCAGTGTTGCCAGAGAGAAACAAGCAGAAGAAGACTCTTCACAAAGCAGCAATTTTCATTGGCTTATAAAAAAGTCATTTTTTGATGAAAACAAATTTGCTTCTGAACTTTTGTCCGGATGGGGCCAAAGTTCTCATGTAGCAGGTGTCATGCAAATTGATCAAAAATCCAGGCAGAAAGTCAGGCATGAGCATTTTTCAAACTGCTTAAAATGGCAGACACACTGGGGGTGGAGCTTACCGGTCAAAGTTACAGATGTGTTCCACATGAATCAAGGAACATGTAGAAACAAGTCCCATGATTTTTGGCCGAACGAGGCCCGAGTTATGGTTGGTCAAATGTTTCAGTTTCAAAGAGTTGTTATAGCGCCCCCATTTGAGCAATTGGAGTAAGACTGGTTTTGCTGCTATTTGGCATCCCCCTCTACAAAACTGTAAAATATCAGAAGCAGATTACGCTGCATGTGTAGATTAGGGGCATTAGAATCATTTCACAAACGAGCAATTTTCATTGGCTCGTAAAAACATAATTTTTTCACTTAAAACAAAATTCACCCCTATTTTCATATTCGTATGGCTCCAAAGTTCATGTGTAGGTCATTGTTATGCATTTTGATCAAAGATTGTAGGAGAAGAGACATTTTAACTGTTTTACATATAATTCAAGATGGCGGTTCATCTAAAGGTCAGAGGTCAAAAGTCATACTACAAAAGTTGTTCGGCATAAGCAGACGCATAAGTGAATATAAGTTACATTTTTGAGAGTCAAGCAGTTCATGAGTTATAAGTGTTTAAAGTTTGCAATTTCAGTTGAGTGCTATAGCGCCACCATTTGACCAGTGGTCACAGGCTTCGCATCATCACCGTTTGGCATCACCCTCTACCAGATTACCAATTTTCGCGAAAACCGACTGCACGGTTCAGCCAGAACAGCTATTTTTGGCGGAAGAAGAAGAAGGAGAAAAGCAGCAATATCAATTAAGTGACCAAGTCACTGCTTGGTCACTTAATAAAGGGGAGATGCCTCGTAGATCAGATTGCTGTGTACTTTGACTATATATATATATATATATATATATATATATATATATATATATATATATATATATATATATATATATATATATATATATATATATATATATATACTGTATGTGTGTGTGTATATGTTTGTAATGTGGTAATGTGAAATGTTTTTATACAACAATATCATTGTCTAACAGTAGGCTAATGTGCTTCTTCTCTCCACAGTCAGTGCCGGCTGGCCTCCTACAGAATTCTTCTGGAGTGGTTGCTGAAAGGTGAAAAGCTTGGAGCTGGAAACCGTGTTATTCTGCCTTGCTGTGTCGTTGGTGCCGTAAGAAGAAAATACCCTTCCGATTCAGGACTGTACCATGGATTTGTAGAGGAAGCTGGAGATCTCAGAGCAAAATACACTTGGCCTCTACACTAAACAACATCCATTGAGTCATTGATGCATATCATTGGACCCTTGTTTAGATTCCTGCGATACACAATCACATATTGCACTACACACATCTACCTCTTTTTATACAGCCATTGCAATTATTTTGTATTGTGTCCCACCTATCTCTATTCATTTGATGATGGCCTTTGTCTAGCAGCTATTTCAAACCACCCCACCTTATTGACTCTATTGTTGTGGCTCATGTGAAATCGTCAACACCATGTGATAGTCCATCAAGAAAATAAAGTCAAATTATGTGCAGTTGAAGTGTTCATTTACTAATAACTTGCAAAAAATAATCTACTGTTTCACAATATTGGGTCTTTTGTTGGACTTCCACGGGGTTCCCAGCTAACGCTAAATTATTATTTGAGAACCATTTTCTTTTGGATAAGTAAAATCCTTATAGGGGTCCATGGTACTCTTATCGATGTTTGGGTAACACTGGTCTAACAAAAATCATTTCCCTGTAAACTATTACTGCATCGCCATATTTCATAATGAATACAGAAATCCATGATTTACCAAAATATAAACATTTATTTTCAACAATGTCTTATAAATGAAAGTTTTTTTTTAAATGGTATAAGCTTTCAAATAATATTGGGAAAAGAAGAAAAGTCACTAAAACACTAAAACAAGATGACATGAAAAAACCCTGTTGGCCAGCATACAGGACAGTGTGTTTCCAATGTGAATATCCTATATTTGGGGACTATATTATTTGACATTCAATGATTCTGCACTGCATCGTACTTTGTATTGAGTAATGAAGAAAAGAAAATTACTTTTACTTGCAAATGATTGCACATCTATTTCCTCTGATGGCTGAATCTACGTGAAACCTTGGACTTTAGTTCACTCACGTCCGGCCTGGGGACTTTTGCTATATTAGGCCGGGGAACTTTTTTCCCTTTCTCTCTCAGAGGCTCCAGTGGCTTTGCTTTGCTCAACTCCTTCACACGATGCAGAAGTTGTAGACTGAACTCCAGTTGTACCGTGGCCTCAAACTGATACTTCAGAATGTAGCTCTTTGATGCCTCTGAAAATTGTATTTTCATCTTCTCCTTTCCTACAGGGAAAAGGAAAAAAACAGAACAAAACATTGTAATGAAAAGAATGTCAAAGTACACAGCAATCTGATCTACGAGGCATCTCCCCTTTATTAGCATTGTAATGCAAATACAATTTTATCCAATCGTAGTTAGAATGTGACAATAAATCAACAATTGAATTATTTGCTTACAGAAGGACACATCTTTGCAATGACAATATTACAATTGCATCCCATTATTCACCCATGAATACCACAGAAGCAATTGGCTGATGATTTACTAAAGGGAATAAAAAATATATGTAAAAGTCACCTTTAGTTATATAGTTACTTTTCTTTGTAGTGGCCAGCTCTCGTCCCACATTGCACTACATGATGCACTTACAATGAAAATGTTTGGGAATTTATTGGATTACTACATGCCACTTGTAATCAAACATGTATGTGAATGTTCTAACAGTTCTACTGGAAAAGTAGGTTATTGTGAAATGTAAACACTCCATTGGAGAAGTGGTGTTCTGTAGTAGACCCTTCTCCCATCCCCCTTCTTTGAAAGCAAACAAAGTCTGTTTTTATGACTATTCGCCCATATTTTTATGACTATGCGACCATAACACAAAACATTTCTTTTACCAGTAGTATCTATACAATGTCGATAAATACATACAGTACATACCTACTGTAGATAACGTGGGAAGGGCTTGGTAAAGAATAGCTTATAAATCAACAAAAAATTACCTGCGATGGTCGTGGTGTAATCCACAGCTTGGGGTTCCCAGGCGAGCCAAAGTTTACGCAGTTCCAGGGCTTCTCTTGTTCAAACACCCGGGAAAAACACACTGCTTCATGATCAAACGCTGCTAAAAACAATAGCACTGCGAAATAAAGTGATCTTCTATGTATGTGCGCGGAGCGTAAAGCAACAGCAGAGGCTGCAGGGTGAATGAGCGAGGCTCTGGCAGCGTGGCTATGGTAAACAAGCTAGTGCTGGTGGCACTTCCGGGGGCGGGTCTCAGCAGTTCCGCTTTATGGCAGCAGTTCCGCTTTACGGCAAAACACGTACAAAGCAGCTGCTATGCTGCAAAGTTAGTTGCTCACAATAATATATGAGGCATGAGGAGTCGAGATCTAGCGAAAAAAAGCACCTTTTTGCGCTGGAAATAGGCGAATTTGAGCAACGCCCATCGGCCCCGCTATAAGCCTGGGGAGGGGTAGGGGGTCCCCGCAAAACGGCGTATTTATACAAGCCGACACCTGGACCATCTGTATTGGGTTGTAACAACTACAAATTCAGGTAGGAAAGCCTCTTACACCGGAATTCTCCTTTAAGGCACCTACACTTAAAGCACAATGAATTGAGAATATATAAAGTTTCACTGAATTATATTGTAGCGTTTACGGTCCCTCACAGCTGACTCACTAACCAGTAAATAAAGGGAGGAAACAGATGAACGTTTTACCATTTAATGCCCTTTCAATACAGGCTAAAACTGGGTTGGGAGGGTGCCGAAAAAAAACAAAGAGGCTGCTCTGTCTGTCTGTCTGTCTCCCTGCTTCTCCCCTGAATCGATCTCCAAGTCCAAGTACAACTTCCTCTCCTTTCCCGGGCTATCCTCTCCTCCAACCACCTCTTCCCATGCTCCAACCCCCCCTCTCAGCCTAACCAATCACTGAACTCGAACTAAGGCACCTCTTCCCCCCGAACAACCCCAACCCCCCCCCCCCCCCCCCCCCCCCCCCAAAGTCTCTCTCCTATCCCTGGGGGGTCGCTACAATATCATGGAACAAAATTAACTTTTACACAGTATTCCAATTCATTGAGATGAACTTGTGTGGTCATGTGTATATGGATATATGGCGGTCAAGCCTTTCCATAACCTATCACTGCACCTGTTTGAACCAAATATTGCAGCATGAGCATGTCATATTTTCCATGTCAACAATCTTAAAAAGAATATTGTCCAGTTGACGGCACACTGCTCCAGATGGTCCAGATGACAGGGTTTGTACTCCAAATGAATGATGTAATTGTACACTGTAACACTCTGAAACTCAGATTTTACTCTGAAAATGTACATACACTGTAACTAAAATAACCGTGGATCCATTTGGCTGCATTTGTACTCAGACAGTTACAAATGGCTGAATGAACACTCAGTATTTTACTGAGTACGTACCATCTGTAAGTATGATACATGAACAGCTCTAACCATCATATACTGTAGCAAGGCTCCAGCTCCATTTGTGCATCCCTGACCTTGCAACCCATTATTGCTTGTGAGTCATCATCCTATTCTTTTCATAATTTGTTGTTGTGGTATGTGTGTGTGTGTGTGTGTGTGTGTGTGTGTGTGTGTGTGTGTGTGTGTGTGTGTGTGTGTGTGTGTGTGTGCGTGTGCGTGTGCGTGTGTGTGTGCATGCATGTGTGTGGCTGTGCACATGTGCGAGCATGTGTCTGTGTGAGTGTGTGCACACGTGAATGAGTGAGTGATGGAGTGAAGATTACATTTAATGTCAGACATGGAAGATAAGATGCTAAATTTGGTTCAAATTATCTCAAGTTGCTTGGTTTTTCTGCTTATGGATGCACACATGATGTATCACAGTTAGACTTCATTTGAATGAAAAATAGGCTACTAGTGCAGTATGTATGCAAACAATATGTGCAAAATGTGTTCAATCCAAACACACTATGAGCAAATATTTTGAATATTCATATTATATTAATGCTAATTGCTACAGTACTATATCATTCAATGAACTATGGTGACAGCTGTTAATATATTAGCTTGTAGGTGGTTGCATGTTTTGCTCATCAGAAATACTAGTTTATGAAACAAATAGTGGTGTAATGCCGGGGTTCCGCTGATGCTGAGGGCCTCGCCCCATATATGCAATGTGTTATCTCCGGAGCTGAAACGGGAACAGAAAAATGATATGCATGCAAGCTGAATACTGACTTTATTCTCTTTTAATATGTGCCACAGGCTGTGTCCCTGCTGTGTCTGTTCTATCCTCATGTGAGCAGAACAACCGTGCAGAGAGTATGATAGAGGCATGCACTATGAGGACACGCGAGGATGATACACAATATACTTGACATGTTTCCACATGAATATCACTACATCAGGCTGAGGGGTTGACAATGGCAGCAGGTCCTCTCTTTACCTTTTGCTCTGAGTCACTAAACCGACACATGGTGCAACACCGTGGATTATATAATGTGCAAATGAGTGGATTTAAGATGGTTTGTACCTGTGCTTGTACTGAAGCCACTGTTTGGTCTTCATTAAGGCCAGGTGGAAATTCAACGATTAAGAGCTAATTAGTCTCTTAATGAATATGGACAAACCAGCAGGAATATATTTCAGCCTTATAATTTAACAGTAGCCTGGCTCCAGTCCTGAATTGGAACTATTAAAAAAATATTTCCTGGCGACACTGCCTACAGCAGCACTAATCTCGATCGAATATCAGAGGAGCTGATTGGCCATCGCCCGTAACTCAACAGTGTCAAACAACAAACATGGCTGCCCACCTAGTAGCCCCTACCTCCCCATGACTGTATCAATCTTACTATTTCCTTAGAAAAACATCAGGCTTAATAAACATCATCACCCGACAACATATTTTTGAGCTTTTGTTTACATGTAGGCCTACCACTCATTGGCTGTTATTTGTCAACTTCCATTCCAGAAAACTAGCCTGGCTAAAGCCAGATCAGCTGTTGGCAAAAAATGGCAACAGTCAGCAGATACTGTATGTCTGGAATAGTAATTGTGGGGTGACCAGTCAGTTAGGACACAGTTGTGGTATCGGTCTGGCTTTAGCCAAGCTATCCAGAAATTGCTGTTGTTGGGAGGGCTTTGGCACTGAATAATGAAGTGAAATGAAATGGAATCAGGCTAATTTAACATTGTATAATAAAAAATAAAATAAAATAGTAAGCTTTCTGTTGCCATGGGGCTAATGGCTTGGAATATGTAATCAGGGTGACAGCTGGACGAACAGCCAAATGTAGAGGCTGGCAATGATATCCTGACCTATATATTTGAATTAAATCTCTATATGCTTCAAAGAATGATATTATTAACGAGCCTGATCGGAGAGCATATTAGGCCTATTAATTTTGCCCACTACCAAAATGTAAGTAAATAGACGCGCGCGCGCGCACACACACACACACGCACGCACGCACACACACACACACACACACACACACACACACACACACACACACACACACACACACACACACACACACACACACACACACACACACACACACACACACACACACACACACACACACACACACACACACACACACACACACAGGCATGTTAGCAAGGCAGTAGGCTAGCCCTGTTCTACTTGTGTTGTCGGGTGAAAATGATAAACGGTTGAACTATCCTTTGGAGGACAAGGTGGGCGCAGTAAATTATTGATCTTTTGGCGGCTATTTATTTAGGGCAACAATTTAAAGTGAGAAGGTGAGTACGGGAATTTAACAATACATAAATTGCCATCTCGACTTGCTAAAGCGGTCAGTACATGTGATTGCACATGCATACAAAAACATGTGTGCAATGTGTGTGTGGCTGAGCCGATGATGTGAGTGTGCAGCCTGTGGGTGAGAGAAAGAGAGCCTGTGTGGGTGGGGGTGAGAGAGAGAGAGAGAGAGAGAGAGAGAGAGAGAGAGAGAGAGAGAGAGAGAGAGAGAGAGAGAGAGAGAGAGAGAGAGAGAGAGAGAGAGAGAGAGAGAGAGAGAGAGAGAGAGAGAGAGAGAGAGACCGAATAAGCAACTTTGTTACCAGGCATATAGCTGTGTCTCACACAGCAGACAGCGTGTTAAGAGAAACGTTTGCCTGATATGGTTGATCGTCAACATTTATTGTATCCTGCTCGGCGCATTTGGTGAATGCGAACTTGCGCGAGTACCTATCGATTATTAGACAAACATCTGGGACTTGTATTGAGAAGAAGGACGTAGGGAGATACTTGCATCGACCATGCATCTTCATCGTTGTCCGTGAGGTAAGGCTATTATATGCACTTTCCCCCAAGAGAGATAGAAATCATGCAGCTGTTTTCTGTCTGGCACGTCATGTAACATGCTGCCAAATCGTAAAATGAGTGCTAAATACAAAAGCCAAACGAGAGTGCAAATTAACCTACATACTGTTATTTGGCAATAAATTGCGCCCTTAATTGCCTTACCGTGGATGATAATTGTTTTGTGATCAATTTGCTTTCTCAATTATCACGTTACTTACTCGCATGTTTTTTATCTATATATATTTTTATTCACATTTCTAAATTCAAATAATTTTCACTTTTCATCTCGATTGATTGAGTAATTATGACAGCTAACAGTAGCCTAAAGTTCCTGCTGGGCAACCGCACATGAGACTGCTGACTTTCCGGCTGCAGGATTCATATACAGTAGGCTATAGGCTACTAGGCTGTATATATCTACTGTAAATTGTTATTGCCGTCTTCCTCATTGCCTGCATGCCTTTTGTTTGTTTTTTAGATGACATTGGTTACCTTGTCAGGACAGTGAGCTCGCCCTTCAAGACAAGAAGATGCATTTTTGGATTTCATTCTTTTGGTTAAGTGCAATAGCGTTCTGTACCATTGAGATGTTCGATAGCTATGGAGAGATCTGTCAAACTCTGTGTGCCTGCGAGGAGAAAGAGGGGGTGCTCACAGTGGGCTGTGAGAACAGGGGAATTGTAAGTCTCTCCGACATAAGCCCTGTGCACTTCCCAATGTACCACCTTCTGCTCACAGGGAACCTTTTGAAAAAGCTGTCTGCCAACGATTTTGTTGAATACAATGGACTTATAATATTACACCTGGGCAACAATGACATATTTGAAATTGAACCAGGAGCCTTTAATGGACTTCAGGGATTGAAGCGATTACATCTCAACAATAACAAAATTGACGCCTTGAAGCAAGAGCTTTTCCTTGGTTTTGAAAGTCTGGAATATCTTCAAATTGATTATAATTACATTACTCATTTGGAGCCAAATGCTTTCGGCAATCTTCGTCACCTGGAAGTCCTGATTCTTAACGACAACTTGATATCCACTCTGCCCACAAACATTTTCCAGCACGTCCCACTGACTCATCTGGACTTAAGGGGGAACCAACTGAAAGTATTACCTTATTCAGGCCTCTTAGAACATATGGGAAGTGTTGTAGAGCTACAATTAGAGGAGAATCCATGGAACTGTTCATGTGAACTGATCGCTCTGAAAACGTGGCTAGAGAGCATATCATACACAGCTTTAGTTGGCGATGTTGTTTGTGAATTTCCATTCCGGCTTCACGGGAGAGATCTTGATGAGGTTTCAAAACAGGAGTTGTGCCCTAGGAGAGCCATTGCTGAGTACGAGATGCCACCTCAGCCACATCTGAGCACCGATGCATACTATAAGACCACACCAGCTCTAGTCACGGCTCCATTCACCTCGTCTGGAATTGCACGGTCCTCATCCAGGCCCACCAAGGGACCTCGACAGTCAGGCAAATTAAAATCGAAGCCAACCACTCGCATCCCATCCAATAAACCACAGAATTATGGTCAGATTGTTTCATATCAGACCAAATCCCCTGTGCCTTTGGATTGCCCTACTGCCTGTACTTGCAACCTTCAAATTTCAGACCTCGGCCTGAATGTCAATTGCCAGGAGCGAAAGATTGAGCGTATTTCTGACTTAAATCCCAAACCTTTCAATCCCAAAAAGATGTATCTCACTGGGAATTATATCCCTGTAGTACGTAGATCCGATTTTATTGATGCAACTGGATTAGATTTGCTGCACCTTGGTAACAACAGGATAGCTCACATACACGACAGAGCCTTTGGAGATCTGACACATTTACGAAGACTATACCTGAATGGAAACCTTATAGACCACCTCACAGTTGACGTATTTTATGGGCTGGAGAGCCTGCAGTTTCTGTATTTAGAATACAATGTCATTAAAGAAATTACCCTTGACACCTTTCAGCATGTACCCAATCTCCAGCTACTTTTCCTGAACAATAACCTTTTAAAAAGCTTACCGGTAGGAATATTTAATGGTCTGGCACTGGCCAGACTAAATCTTCGCAATAACCACCTTCGCCATCTCCCTGTCAACGGTGTGCTGGATCAGCTGACAACATTAGTGCAAGTGGATCTGTTTGAGAATCCCTGGGACTGCTCCTGTGCCATCCTAGATCTGAAGCTGTGGTTGGAACAGCTCAGCACAGGGACAGTTGTAAACAATGTAATCTGTGGCTCGCCTAAGAGGCTGGCCGGAGAGGACATGAGATATATTAAGACAGTTAATTTATGCCCTAATAACTCACTTATACTCTCCTCTGTGATTCCACCATCTGAAGAATCATTCCCCGGAAGCACCATCACCATAGAGACATCCTTGGATTCAGACACGCGATACAGCACTGTCCCTTTGTCTGTGATGATTCTCGCCCTTCTTCTTATGTTCATTGCGTCTGTGTTTGTGGCTGCGTCGTTGATCGTGGCCATGAAGAAGAGGCGTCAGAAGGCCCAAAATGAGCAGAATAATTCAGTGAACGCTTGCATTAGCTCTCTGAACATGGAATATGGTCTTTATAAGAAAGGCACCATTCCCAAGGTCAGAACATCCGCTGGTCATGTGTACGAGTACATTCCACCTGCAGTGGAGCCTGCATGTAGAACCACCGCATATGCTCCTGTGCAGGGCAAATCAATGGATGGGTATAGAGATTTTGATGAGCTGAATGGAGCATTCCTGGGAGATTCGGATGAAGTGGAAGCCAGTAATACGATAAGCTCTGAATACAGTGTCGCTTCTCCAGAGCGGCTCAACAAGCCTTCCACCTCTGTGCAGGATGATCAGTGTTACTACAGAGACGTGTTGGAGCCAGACAAACAGTCACCCTACAGCAGTACTTTACCATGCAGGCATGCAGCCCATTCATCTGCTACTCAGTACAGCTCAGACTTTGATGTGAGACATCAATACGTGCATCCAGACAGAATACAACAGACAATACTATATTGTACAGCACCGAGTACTGTTTATGTTGAGCCCAACAGGAGCGAGTACTGGGAATTGAAAGCCAAGCTCCATATTGATCCAGACTACCTGGAGGTCCTTGAGAAACGTACAACCTTTACACAGTTTTGAATGATTCTCCAAAAATCTGAAATGATTTAATTTTCAAAAAGAAGTACATAGAATTGACCATATTTCTCAGTTTGTTTATGTCAATACTAATTTCCATTGCTGTTTTGCTTGGGTAATTATGGAGAATAGTTTTAAAAGTTAAGAATCCACTTTTATTTTAGTGGTTCTTCTGTTTAGTCTGTTTAGAATAATGCTTTTCAAGTGCGAAAACAGTGAAGCAGAGTCAATTACCTGCATATCAACTATGGGACAGAACTCTCAAATTAATAGGTAGATACAACTCACCAAAATTTGAGAGAAACCAACCCATAAAACAGATATGGACTTGTCCTCCAAGACTCCCCAGGATGTTGTCACAGTCACCTTGTTATTATTTACATCTTATTCTCAGTGGAGAATTCCAGAATATAGTGAATTTATTCAGCACTAACATGTACCAGGAATTTGGTGGGCAGCAAATTCATTAATCGCATAACTTAAGTGCCAGATGAGGCCACACACATTTGTGATGGTAAATCCAGACCTGATGTCTACCAAGAGTTTATTCAAAAAGCCCATAGAGGCAGAAACACACTCTTGTTGCTGTCAGAGAGAAGAGTTAATTTTTTACTGAAATTCATTGAGCTGTCCCAGGGTATGGAGATAACTTGTATAAAATGCACTGGTATTTCCCTTTGAGCTTCCATCTCCCAACTAACAACTTGCAGATTATGTATGCTTAGTTGAACTTGTCTGAAATGAGGAATTCAGCTGTGGATATGACTTGAGTGTTTTTGTGTCTTTGTGTTAAGGGTGGCGGTGTTATAAATCATAGATTGAAAATCTGTTGGCCCTCTGTCCGATATACAGTAATACATATTTTAAAGGGTTTCTTATTTTTATATAATTGGTATATGGATAGCAAACTTTATCTCTGTATTCTTTTCTCAATTATTTTGCACAAAACTGCACTATTGACTAAAATAGGTCAAGATATGATGTCACTTTCTTAAATGTGTTTGTTGAAAATGTGCATAGAGCCATATTATGTACACACATGGAGGTACCACACAAAATCATTGCACTATAGTTCTAGACAGATATGTGTACAGGTGCATACTGTATGTGGACAATCTGTAGATAAGCATATATTTCACACAGCCCCAATTGCTCACCAACCCTTCCCCTCTCTGCCGCACCGACTATACAGTATAACATTTCATATATCACAATTGAAAACTGAAATGATACAGGAATATAGAGTGGTATTTCTTTTTAAGAAATATATTTTAATTTGTGTTTCTGTAGGTTATATTTGGCCCTGTTATGTTTTATCAAAGATTCCATATCATTAGTTGATATGGTTGACTTTGGGGCCCAAATGACATTCTGACATTTGTCACTGCATTTCATTTGGATTTATTTTCCCCCTGAATAAAATTAGTGAGGAATGAAGTATAGCCAACATTATCTCAATTATTCAGGTGTAGGTTGTTGACTACAGAGAATGACTGATGAAAATGTAAACATAATTATGCAAAACCCCCAAATAAAGCCATTAATACAAAATGTAATCTGATTATGTACAATGTATATCTGATGCAATTAGTAGACAATGAAGTAGACCTACTGAGGGTAATTGGATTGCACTTAAGAATTGACTGGAATCGTGTTTTCATGTTGCTTTTATGTTGAGAGAAATACGCACACACACACAAAAAACACAAATTAATGAATTCCTTTTCGCTTACTCTTCTTTTAATCCTTTCTGGGTACAGCTTTCCTATAATAGAGGCTAGCATACCAGTTAGATCAGACATACACAATGAAGAGTAAACAGCCCATCCTGGGGTCAGTTTGCTAGTTTTTAGCTTGGAGTAAAATAATGCCACATGTAGTAACTATAATATGCACTGAATCTGAAAACACAGCCTAGAGAGGACATGATGTGTCTGGACTCTGACTGTGTGTTATTAAATACTCTACGCCACAAGATAATTCATACTGTTTTCAAGCATACTGTGGCTTTTAGAGCTGTTTTTGTGGGGGGAGGGGGTCACTATATTCACTATCTGTCTTTACCAGAATTGGAAATAGGGAAACATTAAATCGGAACTGAAACTGGTTATGAATCTGCATTCTGCACAGGTTTCTGTGTGTAGGATGTGATGATAACTATATTACTGTGAAATGACTTGTGATGATGTTCTTCCCTTGCTTTGGTCTGAGCAACACTTATTTTGGCCAAGGAATGCTGAGACTTTTACTTATCGCACTTTGCAAACCCAGCCGTGCTTATGAGAATTCATTGATGATAACAGTGTTTATACTTGGTTGAATGCTTGATACTGATTGGTCAATTGCTGAATTCAGCAGTCTGTTATTTCTAGATAATGACCACTCCACTCTATAAAGGCCGATGCCTCATCAAATCCTTGGAGCACAATCTCGAAATCTACATTTGTGATGTGTTTTGGGTCAATTTATTAATTTATGTTAGGTAGCCATGTAATAAGCAGGACAATATCTGGCTAGGTTCATTCAGGGTGATTAACCATCTCGGCTTCGCCTCTGTGATTAATCTCCCTGTTGGTAAATTATCTTGTGACAGTGACCACATAAACAGATATTATCCCTTACATATTTATGCTCATGTTTCCTTAAACCATTTTGTTTCCATTAACTGTTTTTTTGTAAACAGGCTATACAGTTACCTTGTAAAGATAATGGATATGTATTATGGATACATAATTACAGTATTGTACTGTATATATCACAAGTTAGAAATGTGTTGGTTTTCATTTATTATTTACCAACTGTGCATTCTTTTATCTACATCACATTTGAAAGAACATTATGATATGCAATGTGACTTTTTGTGCATACGAGTGAATATTTCCTTTAAAACCATGTCCATTCAGTGTTCTCCTCTATTTTCTACTATGATTTGTTTTTATGGTCTGCTCTTTGGCTTTTCGTACAAACCAGTGATTTTGCTACATTAACTTCAGCTTTGTAAATAGAACGCTTCATCAGCATTTTCTTGCACACCTGCAGCTGCTCAGCGTGCAAACCCCTGGTCTTTTATTGCAAACAAATACACAGAATACACAAAGCAGCAAAGGATACGGGAGGTATGTCACGTGTATCTAAATGTGCTGTTACTCCAGTTCTTAGATGATGAATAAATAATGTGCTGAACCATTCATTCAGTATATCCTTTATCTCCCTTGCCTTGACTTGACCCTCCAAAGCATGGAGCATTTTAATGAAACAACTGAAGTCAAATGAAGTCATAGTTCTGAGGGACGAGTGCTACAGTGGCATTACTATAGAGCATGGCTAAGGTTAGGGACTACTAATTAGTAGTCATGGGCATGATTTAATTTAAGATGAAGTTAGAATGTAGCCTAGTCCATAATTTGAAATATAGACTAAATCATAATGATTCTAATTGATTAAATGACAATCAGAGACTGTTGTCTAAAGCTTTCCGGCCACAGTTTGGGGAATGACCCAGACTCAGGAGTGCATTGCAAAATGGGTTCACTCCAAACTTGATTTTCAGCTCGCTTGAATTTTAGATGTTCAATGTGTAGCTGTTCATGAGAAACAAAATATTTATGTTGTACCTCAAGAGGGAATGTGCATAACAGCTGGAATAGTAAGTTCTGATCTGACTCTTACTGTACAACATGAACAACAGCCAAATTTGCATGAGTGGATGCCGACAGACACTTACAAATAAACTCTCTATTCTTGGCAGACACGGCTTTCCCGCACAGTATCCATGGTAACGTCCAATTATCTGGGAAAACATATCTTGTCATAGAACAAGAGCTACTGTACTAGTGGATTGTGTGGGCTAATTTGCAATTAGTCTTTTGACAAATGATGATGGGAATTGTTCTGCGATTGTATTTTAATACACTATTTAATCACAGCATACCAAGGATGACATTGATTCATTGCTTTAATGAATAACAGTCTCTTTGCATTTACAACTGATTCAAATGAACCACTTTAAAGCTGGTGTTTCTATTTTGACAATGTCATTATAGGTGGGAATGTTTCCTTTCTAAATTGTGCATAATAAAACAAAAACAATAACGATTCAAATAAAAATACCAAAAATGGGTGACCCGAGTCACAACATATCAATATGTGGTTGTTATGTTGTGAGCTTGTGGATGTGCCATTTTCATATTGTTGTCATGGTCCACTCTTAAGTAAGATGTATTATGTATTATTAAGATTTTTGCACAGCCTTATTATCTAATATTTTTTTACTTGAGCCGCTTGGCACTTTGCTGGTGTTTTGTTGCTTTAATTTGTTGCTGAAGATCCCAGTTTTTGCTGTGAGAGCGAAATTAGGGCAGATCTACATTATGTAAGCTTGAGGAAGTCTGTCAGGCAGTGAGAAGACAGCATATGACTGCAAGTGTTCACTGGAGGAGAAATCGCAATGTCTGCTTATTTGGACCAGTAAATAGAATGGAAATTCACTGTAATTTCCATAATATAATTGTAAAACTCGGTCAGTTAATTTAATTCAGTCATTTAGATTGACTCTTACAGGTCCATTTGGTTTCATTTGTACATAAGTGAGTTATTAGTGAGTTAATTAGCAATGAGGATCTTATTCTGGTCATTAAACCACCTTCATGTGATGCATTATGCGCATTGCATTAACCATTGGGCATTTTGGAGAAAGAAATTGAATTGCAATCTCATAGCGGGTGACATGTGTATCGCTGCAGGTGCTTGTTTCAAAGAGTATGTTCCTGTCCCTAAAGCGCTTTCCGAATTCTGTTTTCCTGTGCAGCACTGAAATGCTTTAAGTCTGCCCTTCTCTCCTTTACTCTCTCTCTCTAGCTCTCTCTGTCTGTCTCTCTCTGTGTATGTGTGTGTCTGAATGCATAAATTATTGACTCAGTCTATTCATGCATGCCTCAAGGACTTCAGCCAATGTGGCAACAGTGCTTTTTGTGTTAAAAATAAATATATAACTTGGAAAAACCCTTTACATTATTCAGCGAGAAAGTACTTCAATAATAATTAATGAGATAATGATTGAACACGCACTACTATTTATACCGGTGTCCACTGTGCTCGTCTGCATGATGTAGGCTATAGAGGTGTGTCCTGTGCACATGTGTTCAAGCTTGTCTGGGAATATCGTCCATCTGGATGAGCTTCATGGTTTACAGGCATGTTATTTGCTGCTGGTTTGGAATGGTAATTACTAACATGTTGAGTGGATTGGGATTAAAGGAGTCAGCAAGTACCTCGCCAGCATATCTACCGCAGCGGGTGTGAGACACGGTAATACGTATGGATTGGGCTCATCCATGCTTGTGGCAGCCGGTGTGAGAAACCTGGCAAAATCCCTCCTTATCCTCTCTCATTTATAGTGTTCACACTTAACATACAACATAATTTTTGCGCTAAAGAATAAAAGAAATGGGCTTTGGCAAAATTCTAAATAGAAAAGCTGTGAATACTTAATGTTTATAAGAGGCTTTTGTATCTCCAGAGCACTCTGTGTATTCATTAGTGTGTCAGGCTGGTGGCTGGGATGTATCCTGTTGTTTGCGAGATGTGATGTGCTGAGGTCTGGTTGTACCAATTTCATGAAGATGAACTGCAAATGTCCCCCCCAAAGTTCATCCCCTCTACGTCTACATTAAAACAGTTCTCAGGGCTGTTTGGTAGAGATGCATTTGCTCTTACAGTGATGAGCATACTGTGTGGCCCTAGAGATGCTCAACTCACATTAGCATCTGTCTGTGCCCTACATCCAGTCCCTGTTTATCAGCTCCTTCTTGCCCCTTGATTCTTTTTAGGACATGTCCTTTTCCATATCTTGGCCCAAACAAAGTTGTCTACTCTTGTCACTCATCCTTTATTGTTTTGCACTCTGTTATCATAAACTTGCATGGTTGTTGGTCCATATTTTAAAATGAACATGGCAAAGGTTGAGCAGATTGGCACTTACACAACACAGTCGTTTGCATCTTGTCCAGGGGACAGAATAAACAGTCTATTTTAAGACTGAGAAGATATGTAATATGGCTCGCTTGCCATATGCTACCCTGTTTCACAAAGATGAGAAGACTTTGGAAGGTTGGCTGTGCTGTCAAACACAACATTGTTTTTGTATTTGTTGCAATGTGGAATCAAATATATTGGTCTTCAGCACTACTCTCTTTAGCTAAGTTTCCTGACCTGAAAGCGCCCTGTTTCTGTCACATGAGGAAGCTGTCTATTTTCAGCAAGGAGGGTGAAATATAACTCCCAGTAAAAGACCAAACAACTCTCACTGTGTTCTGACAATGGTATGAACATTCTGAGGCACTTGCTATGTTTTGATTTCTCTCAGCAGCAATAGAAAATGTATCAATAACTCACTACTGGCTGCCTGGTGATGTGGGAGTAGAAAACAAAACATATTAATACCACAAATGAGATGTGTGTTGCAACATGAATACGTCTGTATAACATTTACACGTTGATGTTAGGCAATATACACTACTACAACTTCTCTCAGAAATGCATATTGTCACCTAATATAAGAATCTATGTAATCATACTGTATTCTTTAAGTAGCCTATCGTGACTTCACCAAAAGATAAATGTGCTTTGGCTGGGAAACAGATTAATTAGGTGCCATGAAGCATGAGTAAAATGTCCATGTACTGTGCCAGGCTGAATTTCAATGTAGCTGCTGCTCTTCTGTTGCACATCTCTCCTCTCTCCCCTGAACATCTTTACTGCACTCTGAGAGCCAAACCAATTGCTAGAGGAGGACTGACTTCCATTCCCTCTCTCCTGTAAAACAAAACAAAAAAAGGTTAGGATGAAATGTGTTCTCTGCCAAATAGCAGTTAATATTATGGCACTTTCTCTATGTGGGGCATGGCAAAGTCACTTAGTGCATGTGTCCTGCTTATATACTATACCCATACAAGAATATATATTTACTGCCTAATATTTCAGTGTAACGACTTGCAGGCACAACGTAGATAGCCAAGAACCAAATGATTTTCATAGTTGCACAGCACTATATGATTTATATAGCTTGAAGTAGCAGCGGTTGTTTAAAGTTTGTATTTAATTAAAACCCTTATCCAAAAACTATGTATAGATATAAAATCACTATGAACAGAGATCATCATTATTTTTGGTTCATTGTAGTGGAGAGGTATGGGGCCCCGGACTTCATGGTAAATATAGGTACTGGTTTGAGTGATGTATGGATAAAATATGTAGGCATAATCTGAAAAATTGTGTTTCACAAAATCAGTTTGATGGTGGCACTATAATAGGCCATTCTGTTCAAACTTGGAGCAGAGGTTCACTTGGAGGAGTGACCAGTTTTGCAGTGACCTGACCAACAGTCACACACACACACACACACACACACACACACACACACACACACACACACACACACACACACACACACACACACACACACACACACACACACACACACACACACAGGTGCAAACCACTCCCTTGCCTTCAGTCTGGTGGAGGCAGTGAACAATTTGTGTTTTTAATTAACATACAGCTTTATGGAACAACAACAAAAAGCATAATCACATTCCAAATTGTCTGTGTAAAGATCAAGTTATTTGCGAGACTGCCCTGTGCACCTGTGGAAACATATTGTCTGGTATGTTGTGTCTCTTAACCTAGTTATAAAATCTGTTCTAATTTATGTTTAACAGTTTGTACTCTAGAATTTAGCACAGCAGGAAAACTTGGCCCATTATTTTGCCATTGAACTAATGGGTGTCAAGGATGCAGATGATTGTCTGGATTTGTCCCACACTGCAACATCATGAGTGTTAATTTAATAGGGGGCAAAAAGGGTGATTTGCAGTACAGTAGCTTGCATAATGTCCTTTCTCACTGCTACCCCCCCCCCCTTCTAGCCTATTTGTGACAAAATGTATATTTAAATCCATGTCAGGGAAAGTTGTTTGCAAAAAGAAACAATGTGTCTTCTTACCTCACCACCGGGACAGCTACGCAGAACAACATACTGTAACTGCAGCTAGAGGGGATTTAAGGATCACTATGGATCGGAAAATGGACTGACTGACTCACTTAATAAATTAGTCTACTGCAAACTGGCTGTTAAGCTAGGCAATAGGCATTGTTCTTAAGCTTAACTGTTTTCCGTCAAGTGACGGACTTAACAAAGAAGTATTGGGGAAGCCATTCCAAACGGACCATAATAACAAGTATTCATCCATCATAGTGTAGTTAGACATCCTGCAGTCATAGAGAGAAATTCAATTCCCAGTCTTTTATTCAAGCTAGTTTTGACCTATACACTATAGGGATTAAGATGGTTTAAAGACATCTCCAAACTTTGGTAAACAAGTTCAGCCTGAATTCACATCTTTGACTTATTCATTTTTCCAGATCAAATGTTAAGCACTGTATGTATTAATAACAACATGTCTTAAACTCAGCTTGATCGTGTTTAATTGATTGTTTGGCACCTGGCTCTTTTGCAGTGCTGATGATCCTCTTGATTGAAAGTATTATACAGTATGTCCTATTTATTTTCAGTAGTTTGCCAAATGTGAAGTTTAGTGAATTACCAATTATAGTCTCGCCTTGTTTAAGAGGGAGGCTGTAGGTGCAGTAGGGCAGTTCAGTTTGGCTTGAGTATTTTGTTTTTTTAGGCTTATGTAAAAAATCTATGACTACACTACACTGGGGAAAAATTAAATGTAATTTCAAAGATATTTCTGGACTTTGTCACTTTTTGGAGCCTTGGCCACCCGGGCAACCTTACAATGTAATAATGTTATTAATGAAGTTTCTTAGTTGATCATGATTTGATTATGAAAGGTTTTGGATATAAAGGCTTATTTGTAAATTAAGCTAAATGTTGCCTTTCCGTAATCTTGCTAATATGTGAAAGCTTTTGTCTTCACAGTGAACTTATTATCATTTTTGCATTATTGTAGCTTGCTGAGGGACTTTATTATGCACACTTGGCTTGGTTCCCATCTGAACAGTACAATCTTCATTCATTTAACTCTGTAGTTTGTAGTGTATAAATGGGTCTATTTGTTTACATTTGTACACTCTCAGAGTTACAAATGGATAAATGTAAAAATGCATTAAAAGTGATGGCATTGATTCCATTGATTAAAATGTGTCTGCAAATTCAATGAAGTACAGTAACATAAACTAAATGAGATTAACGCATTACGAAAGAATTATAATCCAATTTAAGATACAATCCAAGACATGTATAATCAACCAAAAAGTGTGGCCTATGTAGCTAATGTAATGTCCCAAAAATTTGGGGATAGAAAAATGGCGTATTTTGGTCCATATTTCGGGTTGTAGAAAAATGGCCATGTATGGTCCTGAGATTGGCCACTGTGCACAAAGCGGGTGTTCCCCAGGGGATATATAAGTGACAGATAGAGGATGGGGAAGGGGAAGAGAGCGGGTCATAACCCCGAATGGCTATGGTCTCTCGAGATCTGCGATACAAGCTGCTTACCCTGGTCTCTCACTCATTGCCACTCCAAGTTCATTCACAGTCGGTCCCTGTGTGCCTACTCACAACATCTGTAAATGTTCTGAGTATAGGGATACAGGACTGCTATAGTGGTTGGAGGTGTTTTCCAATGTTATCTGAGGCAGACAACACAACATGCACCACTATCTAATTAGATATCCGGGTCATTCTGTCAGAAACATGATTATTACGGATTGTCACTTCAACCACAAGGCTCCCTCTATTCCAAATGTCTTTTAAGCTTGTATGTAGATTGGTGAATATTCCCCTCACAATAGGGCATAGCAGTGGTGGCCATTTTCTGATCCCGTCGACCCAGACTCCATTCCGATAATTATTTTCCATAATTATTAAAGGTTTTGTATTTTATGAACAAAAACGCTACAATTAACAAGCCACTTCTGTATCTCTGAAAAGAGAACCTTATTAGCCTTTTTATGTAGCAATTCTGTGACAAAAAAACTCAGTGAGGTGAGATGAAGTCCAATTCTCTCTGAATCACAACAGAACTTTAGTTTTATCCCAGCTCAGCTCACACATGCCCCCACATTTTGGTTGCTCTACCCCCCCCCCCCTTTTTTTTTACAACAGCATATGGTTCAAGACGTAACAATGTTCTCATGACAGGCTGAGGGTATACTACAGTTCCCAAAAGTACATTTCCATGTTTCTGCCTCTTCACTGTGTGGGTATCCTCATAGCCAGGAGATACTTTGAGCTACAATGGATTTAGACAGTTGGCAGGGTGGGGGGTGTCGGTTAACCATCCTCTAAACTCCACCGAGTGGAGAGCGCTGACATACACAAGTCGTCAGACAAGTGTCTTCTCGCCATTCGATTTGTTTTTAACATAATGAGATCCTCCTGTCTTTGACATTCATTTATGGCATTGCTCCAGGCCTCCCGGAAATTGTGAGTTCACTGACGGTATGCCGAACCCTTGGTTATCGTTAACAGGTTTATGGAAATCACTCGCATTAATTATATTGTTGTTCCAAAGGCACATTAGATCCTCAATGACTACAACAGGGCAACAAGGCCATCAAGAATTTCCATAAAGTGCAGCAGCAAATAGGTCACGGATGTGATTAATATTCCAAATGCACTACTTCAAAGAGTGGCAACCCGATGCCTCAGCATAGAATACATTTGACCATTCATATCTTACCTCATTAACCATGCTTGGTAGCATTATTTGCTGAAGGCTGTATACCATTGCTCATGGCAAGTGCATCAGCTCAAAGGAGAACTTCCTTTACTTTCTTTCATTTGTGTCAAGAATATTGAGCAGTTAAAGAATGAGGATATCTGTGGAGTTTGTACATTAGATAATTTATATCATGTATCTGAGCATGCTGGCTTTTTTCGAACAAAATACACATTGAATGCCTTTGAAAACAAAAGGAGAATTTAGGTCATCTCAGCACTAGCAAATCGACATGTTACGTCATGATGATGTATGACGATAACAGTGAGAAAATTGGCTATTTTTGTCATACACAAAGTAGACCGTGCATGAATAGAGAATCTACATCATGTGCTGTATCCCCTCACTTTGCACTGGTGTGAATTTACATTCGATGTGATTAAATAAAAGGCAAGATGCATTCATCCACATCACAACAATGAGGCCACCAATGCAATTTCCTGCTGCAATTGAGCTTGCCAGGTATCTCTGCTGATCTGTTTTTAGCATCAACCCCAACCAATTTCTGCTTAGGTTTGCTGTTCAGTGTCAGCAAACTGATGCATGGATAATATATCCAGTTCTGTATCTTCCTATAATGATGTGTGATACAGAATCAAACTCAAAACCATTTCACAAGATTTGTAAGCAAAATCAATTTGGATACATTAGATGGCACTATTTTAGATTTCAGTATGTTTCTGACAATTTGTTTCCTGCATATCTGAACATATGCCTCAATTTGTAATTAGGCATTTTAATTCAATAAGTTGACAATTTAGTGCCTAGTTCTAAAGTTGGGTCGAGAATAAACTTTAAACTGAATCTCAAATGAGACGCAGTATTCCTTTTGAAGATGGGACTTGATGCTTAAAGGATAACTGGCCTACACAAGGCAATACTTTAAATTATGACAAATTTCATCCCCTTTTATCATCTTGATGATGGCAACCTTGATCCACTCATTTTCCCCAAAGGGCAGAATTCTCCCACTGGTCATCATAACACAGTTCAACTCCTCACCTAGCCACTGGCTACTAGATCAAAGCAAAAAAAAGGGGGGGGGGGGAGAACACTCTCAGGAAAACAGTTGAGTTGGGAAAGACTGGTTGCTATAGCAACACTTACTGTACCACTTCTGTATGGTCAAACACTATATGGTTTTATTATTGGAAGTATTATCTACATTGATTAAGAATTAAAATAACTAGATCGGTGCTGGGCGTAAATGGGAGTGAATGGTTTTTCGAGCTACATGGATTGGATTGGATGGTATGTGGATACATACATGTACAGAGACTTGATGCATTTATACATGCAGATCCCCAGGCCTATCATGAACTATAGACCAACTGAATATGATTTACTTGCTAAAAAAGAGGAAAATATAGTGTACAGTATATATAAAGTATACTGGATGTAATAGACTGCAAGAGGTGAATAATATGGGAGAAGTGCATGGTTTTGTATTCATGCCTGAATCACATGCATTGCACATACACATATTGTACCTGTATATGTGCAATGTCCCGCTGTGCCTCCCATGAGACCTACTGCTAGTGCACTGAGGGGACACGGTAGGACGACAGCATCAAATATTACCATTATTATATATACCAGCATATTTGGAAGGGGAGCGTCCATGGACATATGAGATTTACCGTATAATTAAGTTGTCCGGATTAAGGCAGGAACGGGGCTTAATCAACAGCAGGATGAGTTGATAAGCATTAAGCCACGACGACAAGATTTATTAAAACCACTAACGATCAGGAGGTCCCTCGACGCACTTCTCAGGAATGAGGTCAATCACTCATGAGTTTTCACACAACCAATTGCTCTATTAAAAATGCCAGCTGTTGCGATGAATATTAGTGTATGGCTTAGAGCAGCAGAGGTGCTCACAGTCCTGCAGTAGAAGAGTAAATACAATAAAGAATGAGATACATTTAAACTTCTTCTGTCTTCAGTTTGTCATTGTAAAGAACATTACATTTGTCATTAATTGATATTAATGGTCATAACTAAATTATTAGTGTATCTATTTACCCAAACATATTGGAATTCTGTTCATGTTTTTTTTCCAACCACAGCATGTTCTACAATAACGTGCAGGAATGCACTTGCTTTCTAATATCGAGGCAATATGGATGTATCCGTTAAGTGCATGTATTATTTATGAAAGGTACTTGGAACATTGGAACCATTTTAACTTTCCTCCACTCTTTCATCAGCTGTCATCTCTCCCCTGCATTACAACAGCCCTCTTGTGGTTGTAATCTCCTGGGGATGTGCAGTGTTTGTTACTTTCAGAGTTCAATGAAATAGTGCTGTGTTAAAAATACTTTCTGACTTTAATGCTTTTAATTAATGGAAGGTCAAATACACTGAATTGTGTGCATATGTGCATGAAGCATTAGAAGCTAAAATATTCATAAATTGCACGCTTTCTAATAGTAATTAATTACGTACATGCCATGGAAGTAAAATTATGACATAATGTAATATTATACTTAAATAATGAGTTATACAATATATTTACATACTGCAGTGGTTGTGGTGTGTGTGTGTGTGTGTGTGTGTGTGTGTGTGTGTGTGTGTGTGTGTGTGTGTGTGTGTGTGTGTGTGTGTGTGTGTGTGTGTGTGTGTGTGTGTGTGTGTGTGTGTGTGTGTGTGTGTGTGCGCGCGCGCGTGCGTGTGTGCGTGTGCGCACATGCGTGTGTGCGTGCGTGCATGTAGATGTTTCAAGTATTCCCTTGGCACATCTCAATAACTGTTCCCCAACCATTGCAGTGTTCTTGCATTTGTGTAATTGATCATGAAACAATCATTACAGTGTAATCATTACGCATCACATTATCTTTGTGTACTTTCTTTAATTAGAGACTGAAGTATGAATTCCCTGTAGTATGATGTAGTCACTCAAGAAGAGCAAGGAACCTTGATAAAAAAAAAAAAAGCTGTGCTTTGGTACTAGCATTACACTGCTCCCAATAGTTTCTAGAAAGTGCATTAACCGGTTGTAGATGTCAGATGTCACTTCATATTTGATTGATTAATTAATTAGAGACTGAGTATGGATTCCTAGTAAGATGGTCACTCAAGAAGAGCAAGGAACCTTGTTGATTAAAAAATAAGCTGTGCTATGGTGCTGGCACTGCACTGCTCCCAATAGTTTCTAGAAGGTGCATTAACCAGATGTAAATGTCAGATGTCACTTCACATTTGGTTGATTAATTGTTTATATTTTATATACCACATAAGCTGAAAGATTACCTTAAAAGCTTATGCGTTGCCAATCCTAATCGTTCCATAATAAAGTGAGTGCTTTGAAGTACCACTTGCCATTACATGAAATCCATTGGGTTGGAGGTCTCTGGATTTTCTTCTGTTCTGTATATGTCCAGTGAGCTGACATCAATCCTGTTGATCACTATAACCAAAAATGGTTAGTGTAGAGAAGGCCAGTGGTCATATGTCATATACGGTATGCAGTTAACTCACTTACATTGAACTTACCTCATACAAGGAATCCATGTAACTAATTAAGCTGTGAACACTGAACTATTTCATTAAAACCTACAGGCACAAACACCAGCTGAAATAGCAGTTATTGTGATCACTGAAAGACCTGAGTTATTTTTCTTGCAATTAAATGTATTTATCCACAGCAAATATTTATTAGTTAGTTAGCTTGTTAGTAAGTTAGTTAGTTAGTTCGTTAGTTTGTTTGTTCATTTATGTTGCCATCTGCTTGACTCATCTCATAAATCAATCAACAAACAGAGGCGCACAACATCTCAAACATATGTCAGTGGCTTTTATGTTCATGATTACCATATCCCTTGCCATGCTCTCACATATCCATATTTGCCTGTTCTAAGACTAGTGCAGTGTACTATGGACATTCCACTGCATTAATATCCTCACAATATCCAATGTTACATAATAGACTACTAGTGCACAAATTGGCTAGTCTATCTATGGTTCACTCACTGTAGTTTGAGTGATGGAACATGACATGTATTACTCATAGCTTTGTTTTTTTTTCTTCTTCTTCTTTCATAGTAAAGAGAAAACCTAGAGAGATGTTAGTCAGTGGTGATCCAATTCCATCCAAATGCTCTCAGTGTTGGGGTGAAAAACCTGAATACTATTCAGATGAGGAGAGATGCGACCTCTGGGGTATAGCATCGAATTCTTGAAGTGGGCTAAGTTAATAAAGGTCCATCAACGGCAGATAAGACAAGTGCAGAATGCAAACACTCTCTGTCATTGTAGCGTCCCCAGAGCACTTGGTTTAGCAGAGTGTGTTTGGAATGTTAAAGGCAAGAATCCAGACAAATGACTGAATGCCACCTAAAGGGGTCAGGAAGGAAGTCACAGAGGAGTGGTAGCAACAGGCGGGACACTGGAAGTGGTATCGAATGTTATTATGGTGCCACGTTGATGAAGACCACTTGTCCTCATTCTCCATGCAAAAACATATGCATGTGTCCTCATAATCCCTACGTGTTCCCTTGTCTGCAGTGCATCCAAGTATGCAGCATGTTGATGAAGGCTTTATAGTAAATGTGACATAGAAATCACATATATATGAGATTAGCAATTCTCTGTGTTTCACACAATAAGCCAAATTATGGAATTGTGCTCGCCAGACAGTAGCATTTCTATGTTGAGGTAATTTAACAAATGTTGATGCAGGCTTAGGCCACATTCAGACTGCCACTGGATTAGCTTCCAGGCTGAAAAAAAAGCAAAGGAATTGAAATGCAAATAAGAAGAGGATTACTGAGAGAGCATTCACTCTACCAGAGCCCCCTCCATTAACTTGTGAAATACCAGCCAGATTTAAGAAACACTTCTAATCTGCCTAATGATTATTAGCATTTTTATATTCACTGAAAAAAACTCAATTCATTGAAAAACTCAATACATCTTTGTCATCAATGAGACATAAACAAATGTAGAATGCTTAACATCTTGCCTTGTGACAATAACAAAGACAATAACAATATTAAAACAACATAATGAGACTATCTAAGCTGGTAATCATTCCCATTACTCTATACACTCCAGTAAACAAGATGCACTTTGGCAGACAGTCCCTATTCCCTAACTACGTTTGCCCTTATTAGCCTCAACCTCAAATAGCTAATAGAGTAGACACAACATCAATGACAGGGGGATGTGTTTTCCATCCATGGTTAAGGGATTTGTTTGGCTGTCCCATGAGTAGAATTTGAATCCAAAGAAAATGGTGCTTAATGAGAATCTGAGTCATCTGACTTCAAAAGCATATTTCCTGCACACTCCTGCAGTGTGAAATCTGTAGCTGCAGGGTGACGCTGACTTGAAAGTGTCCAATGGTGAATTTAAAGTATTTTGATCGCTTTGCAGATTTCATAAGAAATTGGAAAAGGTAAAATGTTATTCTTATGATTTCATTCATTTACATGGTTATATATTACACCTCTTTGCTTGTGCTTATAACTAAATCTGGAATGGCCTTTTAAATTTGTGTTAGTATGTGTTTCTGTGTTTAAAATGTTGCAGAAAATGTGAAAGTGAAAATGTCTCTACATCAATTTTATTCCTTGCTTCTCAAAATATTGTTCCATAGCCTATCTGATCACTTTGATGTTTTACACTGTCACAATAGTATGAATTATTCAAAATCCTGTTATCTTGATTGAAGTATTTTTTATGAATATCAAGGTGACTTTTGGCCTGTTTTATTGTTGCCAGAGGGAAACAGATGGTAAAGAGTACCCTCTGCTGGCAAACCTCTGCTATGGCACAGCTCTCCTGCAAATAACGTGTGATGGATTTATCCATCTCCCTGTATGCATCTATGAATGTTCAGATGTCTTTCAATATGATGCTTACCCATTAGCCACAGATGCTACAATTTGGCACATGCCTGCAGAAATACCCACCAAGCATCTTCTGTATCTGTGGAAAAAATGTGATCAGTGGCCATTTTAGTTATTTATCAGAGTGCAATCACCACACATATATCCACCAGCTTACAGTACTAGTAAGAAGCTCCTTTTGGTGGGTTTATATTATACTGGCACACTAATGTCCAAATATGGAGTGCGATGCACAGAGTGTGGCGCGTGCGTGTGCGCGCGCACACACACACACACACACACACACACACACACACACACACACACACACACACACACACACACACACACACACACACACACACACACACACACATTTCTGTATAGTATTGAATAGCAAAAGATTAATACTGCTATAATGAACTACTACAAGGAAAACAACCTAATTCATTTTTACTTGAGTAAAGCTACAAAATATTGTCATCAAAGACTCAAGTACCCAATGTCTTGTTTTACAAGTTTTCAAATAAAATCTTTTGGAAACTATAAATACCTCAACATTGTAAAGACTAGAGCATATGCAATAAAATTAATCACAAATTGAGTAGCAATGTGTGGCAAGGTCATGTAGTTTAACATTGTTTAATGCAATTAGATTCTTCTGTTTGGTTGTATGGGCTGTCAAGGCCAGAATACTGCAATTAGTTTCTTACACCACTGCTAGCCTAGTTTTAAGCATGAGTATGGAAACTTAAAATTCTCTCTGAGTGTGAGAGGAGACTTGCCTGATATTGGACAGAAATGTCAACAACACTTTACACTTTCATGGTCATTTTCATGTTAAAAATCATCAATCTGATGGAGTGGGCACGATTAAAGGTCTATGACCCGTCCAAAGAGTTTCAGTTTCACTGGCCTGGGAATGACCCGTCCTGTTTGTGAATATATACGAAAAAACACTTAAGCCTTTGTTGACTAGGATCCCCCAGGGCTATATTGATCCAGTCATTTTTCATTCAACACAATCACTTCTATAGACAATCTAAAAGCACACAAGCCAACATGTCGTGTTTTGAGCTGCATTTTTAGATATGCCTTTTTTCCATTAGTTCATTGGTAGCATAACATGTCTTTAACATTGTTTATTGCAATCAGATTGGACTTTTCTATTAAGGCCAATCAGTAGATCTCCCACTTAACATCTGGGCATTATGATTATGTCACATGCATACCCTCTGTTGTCAAAGTGTCAGCAGTGATGAGTCTTTGAGGGGGTTCCAGGAGGTCGCCAGCTAAATTAGTTTAGATTTTATATATTTACTGTATACACACTCTCTCTCTCTCTCTCTCTCTCTCTCTCTCTCTCTCTCTCTCTCTCTCTCTCTCTCTCTCTCTCTCTCTTTCACACACTGCGATTCTCTGAATCAGGACGCAGATCATTCCACTACATAGCCCCATTCGACTGGAACAATCTTCCAGTTCCTCTCAGATCTATACCTCGCCTGGCAGCTTCAGTATTCACAGCTTAAAACAACCTGCTCATGTCTGTTCTATTGTTAACCTTTATTTATTTAATTCCGACCTCTGTTATAACCATTGTACTTGATGCCCCTCTCAGCTTGTCTAGAGAGAGTTGGGGAGATAGGGGAGTGGGTGGGAGGGAATAAGCGAGCAAACTGTATTTGTATTTGTCCTTATTTGTCGATCGTGTACTGTCTGTATTGTCTATTGTGTACTGTCTAATTGCACGCTACTGTTTTCCCTGTAGGGGCGCCTCTAAAATGAGATGCTGCATCTCAAGGGGATATCCTTTCAATAAACTCTTACACACTCACACGCGCACGCGCGCGCACATACACACACAGAGAGAGAGAGAGAGAGAGAGAGAGAGAGAGAGAGAGAGAGAGAGAGAGAGAGAGAGAGAGAGAGAGAGACCATGACATCAAAAATTAAGAAATGTTAATTTACTAATTCTACACTTAACAACTTGTACATGACTTTGTGACTGATTTGGTATTAACTCCCTTAGCAGCTACCTACATTGTCTACAGCAAAATCCAACCTCTTACAGTTCTGTATTAGCCTAAGTGTCATGTTGTGGAATATTTTCTCCAGCTAATCGTGTTGCATAGAGCACATTAACACTGACAAATAATTCATTACATCTTTAAGTATGGTGTTAATTAGCCGATGTGTTTGGAGTCATTTGCTGCCTTAGGGCCTCCACATAGAAAAACAGATTACAACTTGATTATGTGAAGCAAATATAAATTAATGTCAAAATAAAAACAGGACTACAACTTTGCTCTGAGTCTGAACAACTTTAGGACAGAGCTGGAATCAGTCTAATTTTTGTTTTTTGTTTTTTATCTCATTTCAGAATATTTAATTTGTGTTAAAATTGCCAGAAATGGAAAAGGTTTTACACTGTCCTTTTACAATTTAATCATGAATGGAATTACTGGGTTTAAAGGTGTGCTCCTGAGAGGTGAACTTCCGTGAACTCAAGTTCCCAAGCAAGACAATGTACCTTGAATTATGCAGAGGAATACCGGCTTCTGGTGTGAGAACTTCTGAAGTTAGTGTGTGTGTGTGTGTGTGTGTGTGTGTGTGTGTGTGTGTGTGTGTGTGTGTGTGTGTGTGTGTGTGTGTGTGTGTGTGTGTGCGTGTGTGTGTGTGTGTGTGTGTGTGTGTGTGTGTGTGTGTGTGAGTGGGGGGGGGCATCCTGGTGTCATCAAGATATGTTTCGCCTTCATGATTTTTTTCAGACCTCCATTTCTAGGCAACACAGATTGGGGGGGTGTATTATTTCCACACAACATCTCCAGTCTACGGCATATTAATGAAAGCAGTAAAATGTTGCAAATTATTGGAATTAAAGGCTGCAAGAGCTGAATGATCAGACTATATTATCTTTATTTTATTGAAAGAATCGCGTTGCAAGTGTCATATCGGGACCATTTGCTAACGTGCTAGATCGAACAGTATAATGGTAATGGTAGCCTAGTAGCCCAGATACTGAAGTCGTGCAAGGACTTGTGGTTGTGGGTGGGCAGTAATTAATTTAACCCCCGTCGCGCGATGGAGTGGCGCTCCTAGAACAGCAGATCTGCAAGCCCACGGGCGGTCCGTCCGCGACGCCTTGTGAGCTTGTAGAGCTGCCATTTTGGGCGCGCGACTCCAGTCATACGACGAAGCATAAAGTCGGGCTTAAAGATCGGAAGTAGTTTCTTTATGCTAATGAAGGAGTTGGGGGTTTGCTCTGTTCAACGGGAGCCGCCCTTCATTCACCACATGGTTAAATCCACGGTACGCTGACTGGCGCCACTTTCGCAATCTTACTACGATTCACAAACTCTTAGCAAATCAAAATATCAGCACATGCTTGTGGGGGGTTTCGTTCATATATCCAAGCCTACTACGTGTTAGCTCAGTAGTTTTTTTTCTGCATTGGTGTGCGTAAACGGTAAGTGTGTGTATGTGTGTGTAAGAAGTGAGTGAAGATGGTGGATTTTTTTTTTTCGGCGAGTGTGTCTTTACTACTAGTCCCGTGTTATTGACTAGAAGAAACCTGTTGTTGCCTTTCTGGAGGCAATGCAGCAGTAAAACGTTTTTAAGGGTTAAAGTGGTACTCGTTGGTGTGACTAGTAGTTCTGCCGTCTTGTCAATGATTGTTGCAGTGTGTCTGTACAGTTTATGTATATACACATTAGATATTTGAATACATTGTCTAGAAGGAAGGAGCGCGTGGTGCCCCCCCAATATCATCTCCTCCATAGTGTGTGTGTGTGAGGAGAAGAATGAGGGAGATTTGAAAAGAGTCGCGGCGGCGGCGTGCTGCCTACCCTGCTGCTGCTACACTTCCAAGTCTCTGTATAGCTCGGAGGAAACGGGACGCCTCGGTTCGTCAACGATCCCCCCCCAAAAAACGATTCTACGTTTCCCCTCACACCGGAGCGTTTAGTTTAGCTGCCTAGTAGTGGCCACACACAAGCGCGCGCGCCGTTACACACACGCGGATGAGTGAATCCACCGGTTGAAGTTTTGATTTTCTTTTTTTAAACATATATATATATAATCGCGCGGCGTTCTGCTCGAGGCGGCGCGTGCCGTACTTAGAAAATGCCCCCAGAACAAAGCGGCAGCACATGGGGGGGCTTGCAGCAGCAAGGCCGCGCCGCGCGCCTTGGCTGCTACTACCAACCCAGCCTGTGTACGCCAGAGAGCTGCTAGGGTGCTAGTAGCTAGGCTGGCTAACGGGCTAAAGTTCGTACCGACCAGTAGTCTCACACGCGAGCCTCCCTTTTCGCTCAGCAAAAAATGACGTCTGATGTTTCAACAACTGGGCGAAAACGTAGTGTAAAACGTCGGCGCCGCGGCGGCACGTCATTTTTTTTTTGTCGGGCGAAACGCTGGCGCGCGATAAAGTATACAAGTGTCATGAATGAGCCCCACTCCACATCCTTCTGATACTTGGCCCCCCGAGTTAAACAGTGTTTGTTTGTTTTTGAGCTGACGCTTGTTAGTTGGTTTTTAACAACTCTTGCTCTGTGGTGGCGTTTTCTGTGAGAACTGTCTCTCAATCGACAGTTGGAACAAACGGCGTAAATACGAATTCCACCAGAGCTGCACGTGCTGCAGTGTTTACAAGCACACGCGTAGCTTGCTCTAAGGGTTAGCATAGCAGGTTGGCTAGCAATAGTGGATTATAATGACTCGAGAGCTAACCGTTAGTTGTTCGTGTACCTGCTGCTTTTGCTAACCAGTAGCCACCGGGCAGATACCAATAGATTCACGATTAAATGGCATTGTTTTACTAACTCTATCATTTAGATACTAGTACGAACACTGTTTATTGTACACACACTACCCCATAATGCCCCAGCTAGCCTGCTAATTGGCACCAGCAGCGTTGAAGGGCTAACGCCATAGCAGCAGCACATGCTTTCGTCTGTGTTTGTATGCTGCTTGTGGCGTGTGATGGATTGTTGAGTAAAGTTTTGCAGCTAGTCTCGCGTTGTGCGCTCACTCGGGCTGCAGTTGCTGCTGTGATCGCACTAGTTCAACAAGGCGCTTAGATCTTTAAGCGTGGGCCAATCTTAGTTGCGCTTATTTTAATTCACACAGACTAGACCACACCACACAGGATGTATAGGTTGAACTTGTATATTTAAGGGCTTGTATGTAGTGTGGCAACTTGGCGAGCTTCTGGGCGCCATGTTAGCGAGTACTCGGGGGAGGGGTTTAAGCTATGCGTCTTTCTTGACCGCAAGTGTTGCTCCCACCATGCGACTTTGTTCCTGCCGTGTGTGCGTGTGTGAGAACCAGAATGCATTGCCCCTACTCCAGCATCAGGGAATCTGAGCCACCACCACACACTGGTGTCCAATCACAACTATATTCAATTGTCTTACTTTTGTGCATCCAAAGACCAGTCTGATGCAGATCACCATTGTCTTATTTGACCTCTTGTGGTATACTTTAATAGTCAACATTGGCACTACACTATTGATGCATGATCTCTTTTTCATCCACAGATTCTTATCCATTTAAGGACCTCCAGTATCGTCCCTGAACTCTTCTCCTGGGCTGTCAATGTAGTGCCAAAGTGCTTACAGTGCAGGTAGTCTTACAATATCTACTGCAGTGAAGGCACTTTAAGCACTATTCCGACAATGGTTACCGGCTTCATAGTGTTGTTGTGCAGGCTCTTGCCACTAGTGCTTATGCTAAGGTGCATCTAGTGCAGATAGTGAAGTAGACTAGCACCTACTGCCCTAAGTGCTCCTTCTGGCATAAGGGGCTGGGACTCTCATCTGCTCTGTTGTGTTATATTGGACCTTTCTAGCAGTTCTCTGCTAGTTTTGCATAGTTGCGCTGCAAGAAAAATTAAGTTGTGCAAATCTATGCAAAACTGACAGTGGCCTGTCTCTCCATCTTGTTTTTTTTTATGTATTCTTGCGAGTTTTGGACATAATTTGACTAAATGGTGCCACTGGAAATTAACTGCTGAGGTTTTACACACTTGGTGGTTGTCTATTTTTGAGTACTACATGGTGGTTAAAAGATTTGTGTTTTTATGTTCTCAATTATAACCTTTGAAACATATTTTGCAATTTAACTCAAGCTGTAGCTTTTTTTTTAATTATTGCAAAAATCTGTCAAATCATGGTAGTCTGTAGCATTATCCAGGATAGTCATTGAACCCAAAGAACGGGCATCGGCCAGCCTCTGTCATCATACAAACATTGCACCTTTCCCCCACAGTACAATTTATCCAAAGAGGTTTCAGCAGTATTAAAGTGCTTATAGTGCAGGTAGTTGTCAAAATTTCTACTGCAGTGTGAGCACTTGAAGTACTTCTAGATACATGCAACATCATGAAAAGCAGCAGAGGTGATCTATGCATAAAGCTCTCTGGTCAGTTTTGCTGGTTTGCTTTCAGCTTTTCAATGTACTGCTGTGCAAATCCATGCAAAACTGACCATGGAACTGATAAGAATCTCATCGAAGCAGTCCCTTTCTGTGCAGGTTGGGAGAGGTAGCAATGCTTTATGCTATATTGGTATTGCACTTGTCCCGGCCTGTTGAGGACTTGGGGAATCGACCTGCTGTAAATCTTGAAATTCCCTAGACTCTTCTGTAAATTACTTCAAATGCATTGCCATAACCGATTTGGTTCAACATAAAATGTTGGATGTCAGAACTTGTACTGTTGTCTCAAATCAAGACATCAATGTCTTCAATTATCCAAAGTATGCATATTTTAAATTATGTATTAACACTTGTTGGCTGCCCCAAGTTTTTATAAATGGATTGTTTGCAATAGAGAATGGAATATGGAGCAATGTTTTAATTGTCTGTGAATCATCTTAGTTATGTCATGAATTGTCAGCTTTGATCATAATGAATTCAGTTCTCTTGAGGATAATGTGAAAATAAAGAGGCACTAAAAATTACTTTCATTGTCATTTGCATGAATTTAGAAGTATTCTGCTTGTGTGGATCGTAGAATAATTGTTGCCTGAGATGAAACTCTGAAGTAAAACTTATATTTGGTGTGTATATTTAAACGGTTAACTCCACTTATATGGAAGTAGATGATATAAAGACTAACTTTGACATGGTATTGCCTGAAAGTATTTTTCATTTCTTGGAGAAATGTACATTTTGGAGTTGCTTGCTTCTTCCGACATTAGAGATATGCTGGCCAAATGGAACAACACAAAGAATGATAAATTAGTTGTAACTGCGCAATCCTTTTAATGTATACGGTATTTTTTTTAATTATCTTGTGATAATTTTAGGAGGCTTGTATTTGTCTGATGGTAGGGGAGAAAATATTGATAAGAGGGACATTGCTAATGTTGTGACTTTTTAAACAATACCCATCACTTGAACCTGTAAGCCCCACTGATTATTTCTATACTTTTTGTGTGTGTGTGTGTGTGTGCGCGCACATTGGCGTGAACATAAGACTACATTTTTACAAGGGGAAAAAAAGAAAAAGGCTGCACACTCATAGTCACGATGCTGATCATTTATTGAAGCGTTTCGACCTGTGTGGTCTTTAGAACATCACAGGCCAACTTTCGACCTGTGAGGTCTTCTTCAGACCTCACAGGTCTAAACGTCGGTTTCAATAAATGATCAACATCATGGGTACGAGTGTGGAGCCTTTGTCTCATTTTCTTGATCGGTGCATTGGGCCTTCTGTACTTCCTCAATATTGGTGTGTGTGCCCTTTTTAATAATTTTAAATCCAAATGGCTTTCATGACAATTTGCTTTCGGCCTGCATTTAACTTTTTACAACACGATGTGCAATACAGACTGTTGCATAGTCTGATCATTGTAGCAGCTGGGTTCCCAATGTGTGGTTGGGGTACCCTCTGAGGTTATTGAGCTAGTTGCATCGGGTAATTAAATTCGAGATAGTTACCCTTATGTGTTTGTTATTGTGAGAATGTACATTTGTATACATTGTTAAATTAACCTTTATTTGACAATATTAAATTGCGGTTCCCAAGGATAGAAATAGAATTAAATGGGGGCCCATATTGATGCATGCGACACTGCAGATCCAAAAATGTGTGGAATAATACTTCTAGATCCGTGGGGAAAAAAATCACGGCCACTACATTATGTTTTCAAATGGGGTCTGTGGCTTAATAAATGTTGACTTGGGGGTCCTTGACATGAAAACAAAGTTTTAGTAGGATCCAAGGTTGTAGCAAACTGTTATTCAACTTTCTGTTGAATAACAGTTTGCTCGTGAGATTGTTACACATCTCACCAGCAGAGGGAGGTAAATGCACAGTTAAAATGTATCCCTCTTCATCTGAATGAAAAATGTTGGATATTAACAGAATTGGGACACATTTTTGACTGTATGTGGCTTAAGATTTCTGTTAAGACATGTATTGGCCAGAAGGCTGTAGTGACCTAATATGAATATCTGCACTTCCGCAGTTATTTCATGTTTGCCATATTCATGTTGGTGCCAATGAAAGTGTAAAGTTGGTTTGTTATTTCTGAAGTTAGCATGATTAGTAGATTTTTTCCTACTATGTGGTTGGTTTACAAAATGGTTTCAAATGAGGTGATTACCCCTCCACTCACACACCTGAACTGCTGCTTGCAGTTTTATAATTTATTTGGCATTGTATGGTACGTTGATAGAAAGAGCCATTTACTGAAGTGTTCACCTTTTCATTATTCTGTCCTCTTTATTTGACAGTTAAGATAAATGGGGAGCATCCAGAAAGGACATGAACTCAAAGATGCATTTCTGCCTGTCAGCCTGTGCCGATTGCTCTTGCAACCCCTATTTACTAGGATGTCCAGAAAATCTTGTGTCTGTGACTGAGAAATAGAAATGCTGACTGTTTATGGGCTGTCAGGTGCAAAGCAGGTAGTCGTAATGGGTATAGATCTAGACTGAAAGATACATTTTAGAGACCAACAAATACGTGTTGCTCCATTTTTGCCTAAAATATGTTTATATGCTCTTTGATGAATGTTCATGATATACCTACTAGTACTACTCTGGAAGTAGTCCTAGTCTCAGTGGACCCTTAAATTAGCTCAAATATCAGATGCCACATTAACTCAAAAGAAGCACCTTAGATAATAAACAATTTGAAAACATTTACCCTTGGATTATATGCATGACCTAAAGTGATTAAAATGAGGAAAAAAATGCAACGTCTTGTGATTGTCTATCTTATTACCCTGGAAATATCTTCAGACATGATTCCACCTACGATAATAGGATTGCAAAGAATGGATGGAAACGTATCTCACACAGATGATTAAACATTTAATCTATATGTGATTTCATGTTTTTGGGGAATGTATTTGCTGTGAGATGGTAAAAGAATATCTTCATGACCTGTTGTAGCTATGTGAAATGAAAGTCAGTCAGCAAAAGCATGCCTTTAACAGGCAAACAATAAAAATAATTCTTCTACATTCTCTAATTGTGAGGACCTCTTGTAAATTAAAGGTAGGGTAAGTGATTTGAAATTCATCGTGTAGTACCATCCTGGTGCACTAGGGGCGCCCAACAGTAGCTACACTATGTGAACCTGCTGCTCGATCCTGATTGGAGGAAAATTCACCCACCACCCGGGGAACTTTTATTAGCTCCTCTGCTAACGTGGGGGAGGGGAAACTCCATATATGGTTTCCACACCTTATAATAGAGCATTTTAACAGAAAAAAAAAAAAAAATTGGGGTGATATCTGACAAAAGTGAAATCACTTCCCCTACCTTTAAGCATTGCAGATGTTTAACAATGACAAGTGTAAAATGAAATCAAATGGACCCATGAGGAAATGGTCTCTGCTGTAGATAATGTTGTCTTCAACCCACAGACCTATTCCTCCCTCATATTGGACATCGGACTGGTATCATTTTTTGTGAGATTGCTTTTAGCAGCAAAAGTTATGGTTTTGTTCACAATTTTTCTCAATTAATGGAGGCGAAATGTCAGACAAACTGACTAGAGTTCCCATCTTACATACCTATCTTACAGATAATATATCTGAGACATTACTTGCTTATATCAATCATCCCTTAATCACTGTTAAACCTGTATGTTGTTGAGCAGAGTTCATTGCAGCTCAACTTCTTTTATTTCATTCAATGAGTGTTTGAGAGATTGATCAAATGGATTCTCTGCTGTGTTAGGACTACAGTACAGATTTTGACATTGTCCATGATTTTAAGTTATTCGGCACTGGGACCAAGATGTTGTGGTCCAATATTTAACACCCCACATTTTGTACAGACAGTCAAACACTTAATCAACAACACGCCCTTGACTTAAACTCTTGCTCTGCTAGTAATTATCCTACCAAGTCCATGGCTTCTTGAGACCCACTGCTGTCTGCCATTTATGGCACTCGCAATTTGGCAGGCATTGATTTTTTTGTTCTATTCTGAATGGTTTTAATGCACAGAGAGCTTTATATAAACAAACTACTTTGATGGTTATCAGAACCTGATTGATTGTATGGAGACGTGGTTAACTCCTCTTACTTTTCACAGAACTAATTAAATATTCAGAGGGGACCTTGTCTGTGTTGATGTTGTGTCTCAGGAGATTGTGTAATTCTGCTAACAGACACAAAAAGCCCTATGTCAGCCAGGCTGCTGAGGCTGCAGTTCACTGCTGGCATTCACTGACGGGGGCCTGTTCTTTCAGCTGACCTCTGTGAGTTAACTATGGCTCCATCTCCAGGATTCTGCCCGACCGGTGAATGAACTCTGATTTTAAGTATGCATATGGCACACCCCAGCTGTCAATTTATGCTAATGCCCTTTTGAATTAGCCATGAAAAACAATTAATTTTCTTAGCAGGTTGATGAGGAGTTTTCACAAGGAGCCTAATCACATTCCTTTGTGTCAGAGCAGTTGCTGACTGTGGGTTATGAAGCGAGACATGAACTGAATTCGAAAGGACATCCATCCAAGATGAGCAAACAGCAAACACCTAATAGTTAAACATGTATTATTATTCCAAATCAAACAATGTCATGAAACACAGCCAAACAAGAGCCTATTTATAGGATCTGTTTAGTATACATTAATATATTAATATATTGTGCTTTTGCACTCAAGGATCCAAACTACTTTTCAAACTCCTTTCTTCTATGTATATTGTACAAATAAACATTTTCATGAGCCATGTCATCAAATTAGACATTTCACTTGTTGAAGAAAAATACAAGCCTACATACGAGTGAGTGGCAATTTGACTAATTTACTCAATTCATTGTGACAAGGAATTTGTATTGCTCCTGATTGTAAACTTCAACGTAATTGCAGTTTATGGTTTGAATTGTTTTCTTTCATCATGGCTATTGGCCCCTAGAAACCATAGGCAAATTATATAAAATGTTTGCGACCATTACAAGCACACAGAGCAAAGACAGACCTGAACTGGTCACATGGAATTTCATCAATGATGACTTCGCACACACAGTTTAATGTTTATTGTTTAATGCAATCTAATAGGATTTTTCTGCTTGGGTGAAAGGGCTGTAAAGGCCAGACAATAGTTTTTTTTGCCACTCAGTATGTGTTCCTGGCTTCTTGCATAACTTCCAGGTATGATGATGATTTCCTGTGCTCTATTCATTCCAAACTGGCCTGAGTGGTTCGTTTGAAGCCACAACTACTGAAAAATCAGTTGTTCCGGTCACTGCATGGTTTTGTTTTAGTAGTCTATTAGTTTTAGGATAAGTACTAGTTCAGTTCTCATTAGTGGTTATGAGTTGAGATAAAAGATGGATATACAGTACCAAACAAAGTGTTCCTATAATCAAGGGTTTTATTGGGTAGGCCTCTGAAGTTATGATGCCCTTGATCAGAATTATTTTGGGTCACCCTTGGTTCCGGCCATCTGGACTACATGGGCCCAGATAAGCTCTTAGTATATATAACCTGGACACATGCAAAGACAGACTAGCTGACATCGGTGTTAATGGCACATCAGTGACGTGTATGTGTGTGTGACCAGATACAATATGTCCATAAATACAGAGGAAACAAGGTGAGATAACCCAGCCAGGACATTGCCCCACAAAGATCAACTCACCATCTCACCATAGGGAGTCTTAGTGACAATACTGTGTCCTTGCCCATCTGTTATACAGCAGGACGCCAAGCGGTTCCCCAGTCACTGGTGGCCCATACTGCTACCCCCAATAAATGAATTAATAAATGTGTACGACAGATTATAGTTTTTTATCCCAGGATTCTTTGTTTTAAAAAATCCTTTTTTCCACCTGATACCAAATTGCCAGTCGAGCCCCACCCACTCCATGCTGCGAGACAAAGGACTGGCAATCTGTGCATGTCACCCATTAGATGTTAAATGATAGGATTTGATTTCTCCATATAAGTAACCGTAATCATTTCAGGCGCTTCAATATTCATCATTCATTCTTCAACACTACAAATAGACCATTAGCCCTATGCAACCAATTATTGTATGTTGAAAATCATTCCTTCAGTGAATAGCCTACACTCAATTTGTCCTTAAGATGTCCTGACTGTGAGGCCACATTCAGAGGTGGTCTGGGGAATTGTAGTGTAGTGTGAAAACTGCAAATGCAAATGTGTCTCTGTACATATTGGGACAGCTCCAGTGGGGCAACAACGTCGCAAGTAAATCTTTGCCAGCCACGGTTCATCAGTGAATGCCAATTAACCTGCAAGCGAAAGCAGCTTCCCTCAATTTTGACCTTTTCTTTCTCTGCTGAACAGGTTCTCAAATTGTTAAGCCCACATATGAGAACTTTAAAAGGTTATTCTCACCAGTGAGTTGACCTCAACTCTTGAAGATGTCAGCAAAAAACTCTGCCAGCTGGTCTGCGTATGCCTTTAGGATCTGGCCTGGAATGAAATCAGGTGATTGAATAGTTTATTGGCAGGAAAGTAATCAGTACATTCAGAGACAAAAACAGTACAGGGTACAGTCAAACACAATACTAATGGGATGACCGAAAAAAGTCCTTGCGGTCTTGTTACCATTCAGGTCCCCACCACCTTCTGAACGTTGACTTGTTCCATGGCACGTGGCGTCCTCCAAAATGGCCTCCTTTGTTGATTGTCCTATAGGTGGCTGCCGTGGGTACCATAGACTCTACGGTACTCATGGCAACCACCTCTACGACGTAGAGTACACCTCTACGCTGTAGAGTACACTGGCAGATGTTCAGCTCAGCACCCAATTGGAAATTGTCTGAAGGGTGGAGCTGGAGGAAACGCATTGGGTGGAAATGCAGATTCACTTGGGTTCCTCCTGTAAATAGGAAACTGTCTGGAATTTATATTTTGGCTTAAGTGTGGCACTAAAGGAAAGGGTGACCACTCACCCGTATCAGTATGGCCTTGAGGGCACACACTGGTTTCATGAAGGTGCCGTTACAATATATTTCTATGGCAATCCAGAAAGTACTTTTTGGTATATGTACATTGTAGTTTGGAACCAAAGCAGTGTCCAGGCCAAGCAAAAGCTATAATTACATGACCCATTGCTAGCAAGACCAATTAAGCTGGAGGAACGAACTAAATTGAATAGAGTCATGAAATTTGCATAAAATTTGTATTTGTTGCACGTCACATGTTTTGGCACAAACCAAGTCAATGGCAAGCAGTTAAAATAGAACAGATGGCAGGTATACGTATCTGCACTATAAGCACTCCTGTAAATGATGTTTACAGGCAAAACAGGCAAAGTAAAAATACAATGCAAATTAAATTACACCTTCTCCCCAATTCATAGTGTGGATAAAATGATTTTGCCCCTGACAAAATACATTGAAGACAACTGCCATTCCAGACCTTCCGCTTCATATTACATCTTGCATTATTAAACACATAAATACATTATTTCAACAAAATATATGTAGTTAAGTCTCACCTATATGTTATGTGTGAAACATCTTAAGTGATTGCATTGTTTTGTTTTCAATCAATGTTCATGTTTGAGGTTGTTATTAGAGGAAGTAAAAGATGAGAGTCATTTGCTGCTTTAATTCTTTCATTTTAGAATTTTTAGCTATTTTTGGCAAGGGTCAAGGCCATTCAAGCATGGGACATTTTATTTAATTAAATAATTTCAGCGGTTTATTTATTTATTATTGGTATTATCATCTATTGTCCTACTACTGTAGACCTGAGTACTGGGGCCTGCCATAGAGAACCGAAGTCTGATCGTCAGTCAATACCAGTACAGTGGGCTAAATCCACTGGTTCATGTACTTTTTTACTTGCATTAAAATCCCCATGTGTTTGAAAAATAAGCAGATCATCCCATCCGTTTCACTCATATGGATTTGAAGAATCAACTGGCTGTGAGAAAATACTACTGTTACTGCTGCTGAATTACATTCACTAGAAACAGACTATACATGAAATTACCACTGTATGGACGAGAGCTATCATGAAATATGACAGTAGTCATATTTCAAAATTGAAGGTCTTAAACGATAAAGAGACAACTGACGATTTCACAGAAACAGCCTGTTTATTTTTGTACCACAATGCTTCTGAGATGATTTTAAGAGTGGGGAAAGTATACTTCTGTGAACCACAGGATTGGCTTGTGGCTTGTGGCTTGTGGCACCTAATCAAAGTCATCATCACTGCAGCCAATGAGAATGACAGGTGCAAGTGGGCCTGAAAGGCAAAAGCATAGAAGAGAGATAAAATACATATTTAGCCCCATGTTCAAAATCAAATGCCACTTGTCCCCCCTGTGGCGTGTGCACATTGGGTGCGTATGTTCTGGTGTTGTGATTATTGTGTTGTTGTGTAGTTGTGTTGGGGGTGTGTAATGTGTGTTTGTACACCTAAATCAATTGGTTCTGATCTGCTCAAGCCATCCCTGTTATGCCAATGACACTCAAATACAAAATCATCTGGGGGTCTTTGCCATGAAAATGGGAAATGGTTTTCAACATTGGGAATCAAGCCCAATTACTTCAGAAACAAGCTAAACAAATGCAGCTACCAATATTTACAGAAAAAAACAAGCCCAAACTCGCTTATAATAACCAGAACTGGAAACACTGAGCCCCACCACTCAGATGAAGAGCACCCATTTTTATGATCAACATGTCATCCACAAGGGAACTTTATTCCAGCAATAATGATCACCGTTTGCAGTTAAATGAGCCCAAACACCATGTTCACCTGCTCGCACACTATAATTCACCCTCATCCCTATGCACTTGGCTTGTGAGGATGTTCTATCTGTCTTCATTATTATACTATATTATCACACACCTAATGCATAGCATAATTCAAGAGTAATGGACAGGGAATAGCGCATTAGTATTAAATGACAATAACATACAGATGGACTTTTAATGGGTGGCCATTATATTGGAACATAGGGGTTTGTTAGTGTTTTGTGATTTTGTCTCATTGCATGCACGCATGCAGGCATGTGTGTGTGAGTGTGAGTGTGTGTGTGTGTGTGTGTGTGTGTGTGTGTGCGTGCGTGCGCGTGTGTGTTGTGTGCGCGCGTGCGTATGTGTGTGCGTGTGTGCGTGTGTGTGTGTGTGTGTGGTGTGTGTTGTGTGTGTGTGTGTGTGTGTGTGTGTGTTGTGTGTGTGTGTGCTTGCGCAGAAGCTTAGTTAGGGTCCTACAACATTTGTGCCAAGGCGCATTGTGGGCAATCCACACAGTTTCATCACCGCTTTGTGCAGCAAATATTTAATGGGATACAATAATGTAAAATTCCCCATAATCAGTAACACAAGCTGAGAGTTGTGTCAACCAAATGTGGTTTTATTAAAAGGCAATTAAAGGTTATGTTATTTTGCCTCAGCTGCAAAAGTGAGACTGTGTTGGTCATGGAGTGGATCACAGATACTCGACGGAATGTATTCCAAGGCAGAACGTTGCTCTTCCATGGGCCATTGTAAGATATCATTGAGCATAATGCACAATGGCATTGAATGATTTAATTATTGCAAGCCCAAACCACATAGCCTCTGCATAACGCAAATTATACGTAAAGCAAATTTTACAGAAACATGCCTATGTCAACCATATTACGGATAAAGTGCCCATGGCACAAGATAGGGAGGGCCTTCATCTTTAACCACACGACTCACAAGCTACCACTCCTGTGTCCTATTTTTCTTGTAAGGCCTTCTATTAACTGTCTCTCATTTCCTGTCTGTGGGGAGTCAATAGCTCCCCCTGGCTGGACAACCTTCCTCATCTAGTTCAACTAATTTCCAGGAGACAGGCCAGTAAGATATGGTACTGATGGAGGTTCTAGCTCTACAGATGTTGATGTGCCAACTGCTCCACACAGCCACCGAGATGACAGCAATCCTCTTGGTAGAACTCCCCAAGCCATTTCTATATTTGTGATTGCTACCGTAATGTACCTCCTAAACAGTCAGTGGGGTATAAAAAGCGGCTGTCCAAATCAGTTCTAGAGCACTCTAGCTAAAGGATTAATTGGAACCAAATGGACCCTTGCACAGGTCTGTAACTCTAAGAAGTGCAAGTACAAATTAAGCCAAATGGATCCACAGCAGTCATTTTGTTTGTTAATGTCGTATGCTAATGGGGAGTTTACAGATTTTACAGTGTAGAGCCTTCCATTTTCATCTTTAAAACATTGTATTTATTTATTTTTCATAAATGAATGGCGTATTTCGTAGTAGAATTGGCTAGGAAATCTGCAAGCTGAGAACTAGCTGTTTGCTATTTTCAAAAGAATTTGAAAGTGAATAAGGGTGTCAGTGGGTTTTATACAGTAACTATTTAAAGGTAGGGGAAGTGATTTCACTTTTGTCAGATATCAGCCAAAAAATATTTTTTTTTTGTTAAAATGCTCTATATAAGGTGTGGAAACCACATATGAGTTTCAGTTAGCAGAGGAGCTAAGTTCCCAGGTCACCTCAATCAGGAGAGAGCAGCAGGTTCACATAGTGTAGCTACTTTTGGGGGCCCCCAGTGCACCAGGCTGGTACTACACCATGAATTTCAAATCACTTATTTAACCAATCAGTACCATTATATGAAGTATTAATCAGAGCCTAAATAATTATAATAATAACAATAATAGCTAACAGGTTATTTAACTGAAGAATAAAGGGTTTTGACATACAAGGTTTCCACACAAAAGTGACAACATCAAATGGGAGGTCCTTGACATTAATAAGGTTGAGAATCATGATCTGGGAACATAAATACAGTATATTCTCTTGATGGATTTTTCAGAGTTTCTCTGGTGATGATGAGATTGGCTGCTCACTCCTCAGATTGTGTTCATTCATATAGCGCAGATTATTGTTAAGCATCTGTGTGCTATCACTATTATTATTATAGAGTGCAAACTATCCAGAATGTACCCTCTGGTGTCTGCCCACACAAACCCTTAAGAGTGACATGAGGAGGGTGGTTTTGTGCTATCCTTTACCTCAGGAATTCACCAGAATGGCCAAAGTTTCTGTCTAGACTATTAATTGCATCAAAGTGTATATAAAGGCTACATTTTTGATAGTCACAACAAGGCCTGAAAATAATAAGGGCTTGTGTTTCATTGAGATAATGCTTCTGACGAACAGGGATATTATGCAGGGTTTGGCAGTTGCTGCTCAAATTTCCATAGGGCACTTTAATGATAGGGATGATGTTTTTCCACGAACAGTTAAATAAATAAATAAATAGCATACACGGCTAGAATGATTAAATTTCAAAGACAACTTACTCATGTGACAGCTGATTGACTCGCATCAATTTGCCAGGTCATATACACTACATTAGACCATTGTGGCTGGGGTGTGCCGGTAGTGACCAGATAGATACAATGTCAAATTGGCAACCACATAATTGCCACATCCCCAATTCCGGACAGAGACCTGTGTTGCATGTTGTAAGTGATCGATCAGACATTGTGTGTTCATGAGAATCTAACGTAGATTATTATGACACCATTATTATTTACCACTTCCATAATGTCAGTGACAGATCATAGTGCAGGCAAAAGTGTCCTTTGAGAGTGATTATGAATTAAAGAGTCAAGGCATTTGCATGTTTTAATGACTGCTGTTGATAGGCTTTACACATTTTGGTGGCATGGGATCAGGAGTAATTTACTCCCTTTTGTTTGTGCTGAATCTGAGTTGCACACAACACGGGAGTGAATCTGGTTGTCATTAAGGAAGTAATTTAACAGGTACAGTATACATGGGTATTTTGGTAGTGTTTTGAATCGTGCATGTGGATCAAACCCATTGCAAGATGTTGAGGCCAAGTATAACAGCCTGACTAGTTTGTTTTGGGAAGTCTGTAGCCTTGTTGTCAGGTCCTTTGAGGTGCTGTGGTACCAAGAGGTGCAGGCATAGTCGAAGAAACCTTGTACTAGGGCTCCTGTTAGGATCAGTACTGTTCTGTTAACCTAAAACCAGAAAATGCACAAATTGCGTCTATGATGAGATGTCTCATGATCTAAGAAGAATGTATAGGACTGTGATGTGGACTTATATAGCGCCACCATGAGGTCAATTTTAGTATTATGTTGAGTCACATCCTTGGCCTAGCACATGGAATTTGGCACTGATTGGTCCTTGGTCATTGTACTACAGACTACAGACTTCAGAAAAAGAGCATTCTGCACACACATTCATTCTGAGCACTTTGGCAGGATCGCTGTGTGCAAACAAACAAACAACTCGGATAATGTACAGTTATGTACTGTTTGTGGCTTTTTATTTTTAGTTCTGACAGGCAGACAGCCTCATGCCTCATGCTAAATACTAAATTTATATGGCATGCCTATATTTCATTGCTTCATTGCACCCTGCCTGTCTGTCTGAGATTTAAAACGTGAAGTCTCAGAAACAGCAGGTGTGATTATGGCTCACGTTTAAATTTGGCACTGTGTACATTTCTAAAGTGCTTTTATTCGCAGCACTTTAAAAACATGTGATGCATTCACACACCAGTGGCAACCATGCAATGCATTCAACCTAGTTAGAAGTTCAATGTCTTGCTCAAGGACACTTCAATACAAAGCCAGTAGGAGCTCTAGTCTGGATCAAACCACTTCCCTTATGGCCACTCTACCCGCTGAACCACTGCTGCCAGAAAGGCTCCATACACAATGGGATTTTAAAGTGAACTTTTTTCCTTTCTACCCTTGCCCCCCCATTTTTGTCTTTCCGCCAACTCCCACTTCCCCTTGTAGTTCTAGCCGCTGGCACCTACTGTTTGGCTAGTTAAGGAACATTTAGACATGCCTCTTCTTACCACCGGACAACACAAATGGTCATGTTTGTGTGGTTGGAAGCCAGCAGGGGAGGTCAATCTGTCCTTGCCATAGCAACTCAGGACTACAAGCAGGGTACCTGCTCAGCAGGAAGCAATACTGGGGAGGATGGCATGTTCCTTCACAATGCGCCTACCAGTGAAACAAACCCCCCATTGTCAGCTTAAAAATAAGAAGGTGGTGAGTCCATATTTATCATAGGAGACGTGTAGTGGTTTACATCCTGCGTACTAACACATAGGGTTAACAGTTTTGCCTGGACCCCAGAAGAATAGTCCCAATATGGTTTAATGTATTTCTTTAATAAACTCAACTAAATTATAGTGCCCAAGGTCAGGGCCTATTCTGTACACATGAACTGATAACCTGATTCACCAAAAGTGTGTGTATGTTGTGGAAACAAAAACAAAAATAGTTTTTAAATGACAGCTATTTAAATAATTTGCACATTTTTGGTGAATGTAAAAACACCTTCTAAAAGTTTTCTGAAAACCTTTATGTTGCTACATGTATAGCAACAACCTTACCACAGACACAGATCCTGGAGTGAAAGGTATATACTGTAGGTTGGACTTGGAACAGACTTGGAACAGTGGTTTAATCCTTACAAAGATAAATAGCTCAGGAACACAAAAATAAATATTCTTTAAATAAACACACTCACCACCTGTTTTAGGTGCTTCAGACACCTTACTTCAGTGCCAATAGTGTATTTTAAGAATCCTATATGCGTAATTGCTCAATATGCTAGTTGTAGCTGTCAATGCACTGTAGAGTTTTCAATTAACACCTTCCAATCTCTGCCTAGTTGTTTATTGTATAGTGTCACATTGTATGGGATGATAACGTGGGGATCGGGTGCACATTTTGAATATATTATCACTTTTACAAGAAAGCCACTGAGGATGTTTATATAGAGATAAATATCCTGAATCAAAAATAGCCTTAATCAGACCTCAAATGATAGTTCTAAAAAAAATAGCAAAACATGGCATTGGAAAAGGATAGTGTGTTTGTATCAACCCAGAAACAATAAAAAGGTTGTAACTTCATCCCATTTTTTCATATCTGCAACCTGAAACATGACATTGCCTTATACCACCAGCGTTATGTTCACTCAAACACTTCCAGTTCTAAATGCAAATCATTTCTTTCTCCACATAGGTCTCTACGTCTCCCAACATAGAATCTCCCCTCGAGAAAAAGCTGATTTTGTCATTAAATCCTGCATTTCTCTGATGGTAGACCATAATATTTCTGGCACCGTGTTACAGATGACAGCAGATCCATCAGAGCCACAAGCAGGGGTGGAAGT
>CM076978.1:19314011-19376511 GCA_039105355.1 Benthosema pterotum
TTTTCCATTTTTGTCATTTTTCCGAAATCCTCAAAATCATGAAAAACGGTAAGGCTATAGCCTTGCATTTTTATCAAAATTTCGACATTTTTCGAAAATGCTCAAAAATGCTCAAAACGATGAAAAAAAGCATGCTGAGCAAGACTGTAAGGCTATAGCCTTGCTTTTTTTTCAGTTTTTGTCATTTTTCGAAAATCCTCAAAATCATGAAAAACGGTAAGGCTATAGCCTTGCGTTTTTTTCAAAATTTCGACATTTTTTGAAAATGCTCAAAAATGCTCAAAACGATGAAAAAAAGCATGCTGAGCAAGACCGTAAGGCTAGAGCCTTGCTTTTTTGCCAGTTTTTGTCATTTTTCGAAAATCCTCAAAATAATGAAAAACGGTAAGGCTATAGCCTTGCGTTTTTTTCAAAATTTCGACATTTTTTGAAAATGCTCAAAAATGCTCAAAACGATGAAAAAAAGCATGCTGAGCAAGACCGTAAGGCTAGAGCCTTGCTTTTTGCCAGTTTTTGTCATTTTTCGAAAATCCTCAAAATCATGAAAAACGGTAAGGCTATAGCCTTGCGTTTTTTTCGAAATTTCAACATTTTTCGAAAATGCTCAAAAAAATGCTCAAAACGATGAAAAAAAGCATGCTGAGCAAGACCGTAAGGCTATAGCCTTGCTTTTTTGCCGTTTTTTGTCATTTTTCGAAAACCTTTAAAATCATGAAAAACGGTAAGGCTATAGCCTTGCGTTTTTTTCAAAATTTCGACATTTTCGAAAATGCTCAAAAGTGCTCAAAACGATGAAAAAAAGAGCATGCTGAGCAAGACGTAAGGCTATAGCCTTGCTTTTTTGCCAGTTTTTGTCATTTTTCGAAAACCTTTAAAATCATGAAAAAAACGGTAAGGCTATAGCCTTGCGTTTTTTTTCAAAATTTCGTCATTTTTCGAAAATGCTCAAAAATGCTCAAAACGATAAAAAAACAGCGCGACAAGACCGTAAGGCTATAGCCTTGCTTTTTTCCAGTTTTTGTCATTTTTTCGAAAATCCTCAAAAATCATGAAAAAACGGTAAGGGTATAGCCTTGCGTTTTTTTCAAAATTTCGACATTTTTCGAAAATGCTCAAAAATGCTCAAAACGATGAAAAAAAGCATGCTGAGCAAGACCGTAAGGCTATAGCCTTGCTTTTTTTCCAGTTTTTGACATTTTTCGAAAATCCTCAAAATCATGAAAAACGGTAAGGCTATAGCCTTGCATTTTTTTCAAAATTTCGACATTTTTTGAAAATGCTCAAAAATGCTCAAAACGATGAAAAAAAGCATGCTGAGCAAGACCGTAAGGCTATAGCCTTGCTTTTTTCCAGTTTTTGTCATTTTTCGAAAATCCTCAAAATCATGAAAAACGGTAAGGCTATAGCCTTGCGTTTTTTTCAAAATTTCGACATTTTTTGAAAATGCTCAAAAATGCTCAAAACGATGAAAAAAAGCATGCTGAGCAAGACCGTAAGGCTAGAGCCTTGCTTTTTTGCCAGTTTTTGTCATTTTTCGAAAATCCTCAAAATAATGAAAAACGGTAAGGCTATAGCCTTGCGTTTTTTTCAAAATTTCGACATTTTTCGAAAATGCTCAAAAATGCTCAAAACGATGAAAAAAAGCATGCTGAGCAAGACCGTAAGGCTAGAGCCTTGCTTTTTTGCCAGTTTTTGTCATTTTTCGAAAATCCTCAAAATCATGAAAAACGGTAAGGCTATAGCCTTGCGTTTTTTTCAAAATTTCGACATTTTTCGAAAATGCTCAAAAATGCTCAAAACGATGAAAAAAAGCATGCTGAGCAAGACCGTAAGGCTATAGCCTTGCTTTTTTGCCAGTTTTTGTCATTTTTCGAAAACCTTTAAAATCATGAAAAACGGTAAGGCTATAGTCTTGCGTTTTTTTCAAAATTTCGACATTTTTCGAAAATGCTCAAAAATGCTCAAAACGATGAAAAAAAGCATGCTGAGCAAGGCCGTAAGAATATAGCCTTGCTTTTTTGCCAATTTTCGTCATTTTTTGTCATTTTTTGAAAATCACCAAAACGATGAAAAAACATAAGGCTATAGCCTTGCGTTTTTTCGAAATTTTGACATTTTTCGAAAATCCTCAAAACGATGAAAAACGGCATACTATGGCATGTTGTCTGAGACCATGTACTATAGCCTTTGGTTTTTCTTTGTTTTCAACATTTTTTCAAAAATGATGAAAAACGACATACTATAGTTGATAAAACAATAACACAAACAATAGACAAATGTCCTGGCTTCTGTTCTATGAATTTGTTAGTCAAAGTAAAAAAAAAAGACTGCCACACAGCGTGTGCCAAGTAGCTCTGTGAGTTGGTCCCAGTTATGGTGGTTCAGAGGTTGCGAGTTCAAACCCCACTCAAGTACTTACTTTTATTAATGATATAAACTGAATTGAGCCTCAAAGTTGGAAGCACTATATTTCTAAAACAATAAAACATTTCAAAGATTTCTTTTCAGGCAAGCATATCCACCGTAAGATGAACCTAAATAACCTTCAATGGGGTTTCTAGGTGTAAGTATGTAGGACTAACAGCATAATAAAGTTTGTCATAGAGAATGCATTGGGCATTTAAGTTAAATAAGTCAGAAACTACAAAACATTTCAAAGTAAAAAGTTCCAGCATGTATATATACAGTAAGCTGAATTTAAAAACGTGTGAATGGAGTTTCTAGTGAACGTGACTTTTTGACTTATAATGGGGGTCAATGGCAGCTCTATGGTATATTTAGAAGCACTATATTTCTAAAACGATGAAACATTTCAAAAATTGCTTTGCAGGCAAGCATGTGCTCCGTAAGATGAACGTTAATAGCTGTAAATGGGGTTTCTAGGTGTAAGTATGTAAGACTAATCGCATAATGAAGTTTGTGCTATTGCCATTGACAATGCATTGGACGTTTAAGTTAAATAACTCAGAAACTACAAAACATTTCAAAGTAAAAAGTGAATTAAATTAATGAAAGACATACTATAGTTTAAGGTTTACTATAGTAAAGTTGTATCTCATGATTTTGGAGGTTTGATTTTTTTAATGAAAATCACAAAGAAAGATATTGCTGATCCAGTGGGTTCTATTATATTGAACGCACTGGATCACACAAGGTGTGGGACTTGAACCCGGGCCTTCAAATTACAAGGCAGAATCTTATCCAGTGTGCTACTATGCTTGCTCTGCAGGCTCATAAAACAGCAGTTAAGAAGTAACAGAAACACCAGAGGTTTGCCTCCATTGCTTAGCATTTAAACATCTAAAATAGTATGTTGTTTTTCCTCGATTTTGACATTTTTCGAAAATCCTCAAAATCATGAAAAACGGTAAGGCTATAGCCTTGCGTTTTTTTCAAAATTTCGACATTTTTTGAAAATGCTCAAAAATGCTCAAAACGATGAAAAAAAGCATGCTGAGCAAGACCGTAAGGCTATAGCCTTGCTTTTTTCCAGTTTTTGTCATTTTTCGAAAATCCTCAAAATCATGAAAAACGGTAAGGCTATAGCCTTGCGTTTTTTTTCAAAATTTCGACATTTTTTGAAAATGCTCAAAAATGCTCAAAACGATGAAAAAAAGCATGCCGAGCAAGACCGTAAGGCTAGAGCCTTGCTTTTTTGCCAGTTTTTGTCATTTTTCGAAAATCCTCAAAATAATGAAAAACGGTAAGGCTATAGCCTTGCGTTTTTTTCAAAATTTCGACATTTTTCGAAAATGCTCAAAAATGCTCAAAACGATGAAAAAAAGCATGCTGAGCAAGACCGTAAGGCTAGAGCCTTGCTTTTTGCCAGTTTTTGTCATTTTTTCGAAAATCCTCAAAATCATGAAAAACGGTAAGGCTATAGCCTTGCGTTTTTTCAAAATTTCGACATTTTTCGAAAATGCTCAAAAATGCTCAAAACGATGAAAAAAAGCATGCTGAGCAAGACCGTAAGGCTATAGCCTTGCTTTTTTGCCAGTTTTTGTCATTTTTCGAAAACCTTTAAAATCATGAAAAACGGTAAGGCTATAGCCTTGCGTTTTTTTCAAAATTTCGACATTTTTCGAAAATGCTCAAAAATGCTCAAAACGATGAAAAAAAGCATGCTGAGCAAGACCGTAAGGCTATAGCCTTGCTTTTTTGCCAGTTTTTGTCATTTTTCGAAAATCCTCAAAATCATGAAAAACGGTAAGGCTATAGCCTTGCGTTTTTTTCAAAAAATTTCGACATTTTTTGAAAATGCTCAAAAATGCTCCAAACGATGAAAAAAAGCATGCTGAGCAAGACCGTAAGGCTAGAGCCTTGCTTTTTTGCCAGTTTTTGTCATTTTTCGAAAATCCTCAAAATAATGAAAAACGGTAAGGCTATAGCCTTGCGTTTTTTTCAAAATTTCGACATTTTTTGAAAATGCTCAAAAATGCTCAAAACGATGAAAAAAAGCATGCTGAGCAAGACCGTAAGGCTAGAGCCTTGCTTTTTGCCAGTTTTTGTCATTTTTCGAAAATCCTCAAAATCATGAAAAACGGTAAGGCTATAGCCTTGCGTTTTTTCAAAATTTCGACATTTTTCGAAAATGCTCAAAAATGCTCAAAACGATGAAAAAAAGCATGCTGAGCAAGACCGTAAGGCTATAGCCTTGCTTTTTTGCCAGTTTTTGTCATTTTTCGAAAACCTTTAAAATCATGAAAAACGGTAAGGCTATAGCCTTGCGTTTTTTTCAAAATTTCGACATTTTTCGAAAATGCTCAAAAATGCTCAAAACGATGAAAAAAAGCATGCTGAGCAAGACCGTAAGGCTATAGCCTTGCTTTTTTGCCAGTTTTTGTCATTTTTCGAAAACCTTTAAAATCATGAAAAACGGTAAGGCTATAGCCTTGCGTTTTTTTCAAAATTTCGACATTTTTCGAAAATGCTCAAAAATGCTCAAAACGATGAAAAAAAGCATGCTGAGCAAGACCGTAAGGCTATAGCCTTGCTTTTTTCCAGTTTTTGTCATTTTTCGAAAATCCTCAAAATAATGAAAAACGGTAAGGCTATAGCCTTGCATTTTTTTTCAAAATTTCGACATTTTTTGAAAATGCTCAAAAATGCTCAAAACGATGAAAAAAAGCATGCTGAGCAAGACCGTAAGGCTAGAGCCTTGCTTTTTGCCAGTTTTTGTCATTTTTCGAAAATCCTCAAAATCATGAAAAACGGTAAGGCTATAGCCTTGCGTTTTTTCAAAATTTCGACATTTTTCGAAAATGCTCAAAAATGCTCAAAACGATGAAAAAAAGCATGCTGAGCAAGACCATAAGGCTATAGCCTTGCTTTTTTGCCAGTTTTTGTCATTTTTCGAAAATCCTCAAAATCATGAAAAACGGTAAGGCTATAGCCTTGCGTTTTTTTCAAAATTTCGACATTTTTCGAAAATGCTCAAAAATGCTCAAAACGATGAAAAAAAGCATGCTGAGCAAGACCGTAAGGCTATAGCCTTGCTTTTTTGCCAGTTTTTGTCATTTTTCGAAAATCTTTAAAATCATGAAAAACGGTAAGGCTATAGCCTTGCGTTTTTTTCAAAATTTCGACATTTTTCGAAAATGCTCAAAAATGCTCAAAACGATGAAAAAAAGCATGCTGAGCAAGACCGTAAGGCTATAGCCTTGCTTTTTTCCAGTTTTTGTCATTTTTCGAAAATCCTCAAAATCATGAAAAACGGTAAGGCTATAGCCTTGCATTTTTTTCAAAATTTCGACATTTTTCGAAAATGCTCAAAAATGCTCAAAACGATGAAAAAAAGCATGCTGAGCAAGACCGTAAGGCTATAGCCTTGCTTTTTTTCCAGTTTTTGTCATTTTTCGAAAATCCTCAAAATCATGAAAAACGGTAAGGCTATAGCCTTGCGTTTTTTTTCAAAATTTCGACATTTTTTGAAAATGCTCAAAAATGCTCAAAACGATGAAAAAAAGCATGCTGAGCAAGACCGTAAGGCTAGAGCCTTGCTTTTTTGCCTTATGGTCTTGCTCAGCATGCTGAGCAAGACCATAAGGCTATAGCCTTGCTTTTTTGCCAGTTTTTGTCATTTTTCGAAAACCTTTAAAATCATGAAAAACGGTAAGGCTATAGCCTTGCGTTTTTTTCAAAATTTCGACATTTTTCGAAAATGCTCAAAAATGCTCAAAACGATGAAAAAAAGCATGCTGAGCAAGACCGTAAGGCTATAGCCTTGCTTTTTTGCCAGTTTTTGTCATTTTTCGAAAATCTTTAAAATCATGAAAAACGGTAAGGCTATAGCCTTGCGTTTTTTTCAAAATTTCGACATTTTTCGAAAATGCTCAAAAATGCTCAAAACGATGAAAAAAAGCATGCTGAGCAAGACCGTAAGGCTATAGCCTTGCTTTTTTCCAGTTTTTGTCATTTTTCGAAAATCCTCAAAATCATGAAAAACGGTAAGGCTATAGCCTTGCATTTTTTTCAAAATTTCGACATTTTTCGAAAATGCTCAAAAATGCTCAAAACGATGAAAAAAAGCATGCTGAGCAAGACCGTAAGGCTATAGCCTTGCTTTTTTCCAGTTTTTGTCATTTTTCGAAAATCCTCAAAATCATGAAAAACGGTAAGGCTATAGCCTTGCGTTTTTTTCAAAATTTCGACATTTTTTGAAAATGCTCAAAAATGCTCAAAACGATGAAAAAAAGCATGCTGAGCAAGACCGTAAGGCTAGAGCCTTGCTTTTTTGCCAGTTTTTGTCATTTTTCGAAAATCCTCAAAATAATGAAAAACGGTAAGGCTATAGCCTTGCGTTTTTTTCAAAATTTCGACATTTTTCGAAAATGCTCAAAAATGCTCAAAACGATGAAAAAAAGCATGCTGAGCAAGACCGTAAGGCTAGAGCCTTGCTTTTTTTTGCCAGTTTTTGTCATTTTTCGAAAATCCTCAAAATCATGAAAAACGGTAAGGCTATAGCCTTGCGTTTTTTTTTTTTTTTTTTCAAAATTTCGACATTTTTCGAAAATGCTCAAAAATGCTCAAAACGATGAAAAAAAGCATGCTGAGCAAGACCGTAAGAATATAGCCTTGCTTTTTTGCCAGTTTTTGTCATTTTTCGAAAATCCTCAAAATCATGAAAAACGGTAAGGCTATAGCCTTGCGTTTTTTTTTTCAAAATTTCGACATTTTTCGAAAATGCTCAAAAATGCTCAAAACGATGAAAAAAAGCATGCTGAGCAAGACCGTAAGAATATAGCTTTGTTTTTTTTTGCCAATTTTCGTCATTTTTTGTTATTTTTTGAAAATCACCAAAACGATGAAAAAACATAAGGCTATAGCCTTGCGTTTTTTCGAAATTTTGACATTTTTCGAAAATCCTCAAAACGATGAAAAACGGCATACTATGGCATGTTGTCTGAGACCATGTACTATAGCCTTTGGTTTTTCTTTGTTTTCAACATTTTTTCAAAAATGATGAAAAACGACATACTATAGTTGATAAAACAATAACACAAACAATAGACAAATGTCCTGGCTTCTGTTCTATGAATTTGTTAGTCAAAGTAAAAAAAAAAAGACTGCCACACAGCGTGTGCCAAGTAGCTCTGTGAGTTGGTCCCAGTTATGGTGGTTCCAGGGGCGGAGTGGGGCTGGCCAGGCCATCTGGACTTTGCCATTGGCCAGGCCACCACCCCCCCCCCCACCCCACCTCACCTCGCAAAAGTCGAAGCATGACAAAGCTACTGTGCCTTCAAAGGTTTATTTTCAAACGAACTAATATTACTATTACATATTACTTTAAAAATGTTTTACAAAATATTTAGTATCACTATTAATAAAATATTGTGTAGGCCAGTGGCATACCTACAATAAAGCAAACACCATCTAGCCAAATCCATTTGAGATCAACTTGAAAAAGGAGTTAAATGTATTCCTTGAATTCATGGAAGCCAGTAAATAATTTGAGAAATTATAGAAAATAAGTAATTATTTAACTTCTGCAGATGTCGAGATAATTTCACATGAACACTTGCAGTGAGACATATTGACAGAAAGTAATATAGAAAGTAGTGCAGTAATGGCAGAAAGAAAAGTATAATGTATTCATTTTTTGTTAAGTAATGTATTTATATTACAAGTTACTGAATTTTGGTTGGTAATATATTAAGTTAGGTAGTGCACATGTCCTAACACTGGTCACCACCAGTGTTGCCAACTGGTCCCTTGCGGGTCCATTTGGTTTCATTTTCACACTCAAGTCTCAAGAGTTAAAAATATTCCTCATGTGAATTATCCCAAGTCTACACACCTTCCAGGCAAGCATCTGGCGCATTCTAGTGCATTTTGGAAATGCCACTAGTGCATTTTGGATTTTGGCAGTTGGTAACACTGGCCACCACACACACAAGAAGGGGGCTGGCAGGGGGTGTGTCCCCCACTGATCCCAGCAGTGGCGTAGCCAGAAACTCAATTCAGGGTGGGCATGAGCTATTCAGAGTGGGCATGCTGCGTGCGTGATGGCCGCAAATTTGCACGTGCAAGAAATCTATTTATTGCTATTATTGCCATATACGGTTATATTTCAGTTTATATAACCTTTACTGTACAATGGTTGAATTAATGTCATGAAACATGAAATAATAATCCTGTCACCAACACAGTGTTTTGTTTCATTAGCACAATCATTATCAAATAGATTTCAGCTGTTCACTATTGAATCACAGCCATTTATAAATTAGTTACCAATGTGTCTGCTGATCATGACAGATTTTCTTTCAGGAGAACAGACCAGAGTTAACTTTTGAAAAATCCTTGTGAAAGTCCCCCCACAGAAACAAGCGCTATTGTTTTGATACCTGCCAAATGATAACGATCTGGCAGGTTTACAAACAAAGGGTGAATGAAAAGCTCCATTTGCATTATACTGGGTGATTAGTGCCCGCAAATCACCCATTATACTGTAACTACAGTGAGTCTAGACCTCTCAAGCTCTCTCTAGAGGCTCTCTGGTCTTTGTCCTTTGTTTTCTCAAGTTCTTAGTCATGTTTTCAATGGGTGGGCCAGCTCTCTATTTAGGTGGGCAGTGGCCCACCCCAGCCCACCCGTAGCTACGCCCCTGGATCCCAGGCCAGCTGGGAGCCTCTCGCTAACTCGCTCTCTCCAGTCCGGCGCATGCAGGTGCACTGGTGCAGGGTATCAGGTTACACTCAGTCACTCACACTGTTTAACTAAACTCTGTAGTACTAGAACACCTTTTATTTTTGGAAGGAGAAACACTAGTTTGCCTGGCCTGGGCTGGCCTGGGCCTGTCGCGCTGGCCTGCCCTGGAGGTTTCAAAAAAAAAAAAAAAAAAAAAAAAAAAAAAAAAAAAAAAATGTACCCTGTCCAGGCCACTAGGTGGCGCAGGCCACCGGGAAAAGTCCCGGTGGTCCCGATGGCCACGCCGCCCATGGGTGGTTCAGAGGTTGCGAGTTCAAACCCCACTCAAGTACATACTTTTATTAATGATATAAACTGAATTGAGCCTCAAAGTTGGAAGCACTATATTTCTTAAAACAATAAATTATTTCAAAGATTTTTTTTCAGGCAAGCATATCCACCGTAAGATGAACCTAAATAACCTTCAATGGGGTTTCTAGGTGTAAGTATGTAGGACTAACAGCATAATAAAGTTTGTCATAGAGAATGCATTGGGCATTTAAGTTAAATAAGTCAGAAACTACAAAACATTTCAAAGTAAAAAGTTCCAGCATGTATATATACAGTAAGCTGAATTTAAAAAAACGTGTGAATGGAGTTTCTAGTGAACGTGACTTTTTGACTTATAATGGGGGTCAATGGCAGCTCTATGGTATATTTAGAAGCACTATATTTCTAAAACGATGAAACATTTCAAAAATTGCTTTGCAGGCAAGCATGTGCTCCGTAAGATGAACGTTAATAGCTGTAAATGGGGTTTCTAGGTGTAAGTATGTAAGACTAATCGCATAATGAAGTTTGTGCTATTGCCATTGACAATGCATTGGACGTTTAAGTTAAATAACTCAGAAACTACAAAACATTTCAAAGTAAAAAGTGAATTAAATTAATGAAAGACATACTATAGTTTAAGGTTTACTATAGTAAAGTTGTATCTCATGATTTTGGAGGTTTGATTTTTTTTAATGAAAATCACAAAGAAAGATATTGCTGATCCAGTGGGTTCTATTATATTGAACGCACTGGATCACACAAGGTGTGGGACTTGAACCCGGGCCTTCAAATTACAAGGCAGAATCTTATCCAGTGAGCTACTATGCTTGCTCTGCAGGCTCATAAAACAGCAGTTAAGAAGTAACAGAAACACCAGAGGTTTGCCTCCATTGCTTAGCATTTAAACATCTAAAATAGTATGTTGTTTTTCCTCGATTTTGACATTTTTCGAAAATCCTCAAAATCATGAAAAACGGTAAGGCTATAGCCTTGCGTTTTTTTCAAAATTTCGACATTTTTTGAAAATGCTCAAAAATGCTCAAAACGATGAAAAAAAGCATGCTGAGCAAGACCGTAAGGCTATAGCCTTGCTTTTTTCAGTTTTTGTCATTTTTCGAAAATCCTCAAAATCATGAAAAACGGTAAGGCTATAGCCTTGCATTTTTTTCAAAATTTCGACATTTTTTGAAAATGCTCAAAAATGCTCAAAACGATGAAAAAAAGCATGCTGAGCAAGACCGTAAGGCTATAGCCTTGCTTTTTTTCCAGTTTTTGTCATTTTTCGAAAATCCTCAAAATCATGAAAAACGGTAAGGCTATAGCCTTGCGTTTTTTTTCAAAATTTCGACATTTTTCGAAAATGCTCAAAAATGCTCAAAACGATGAAAAAAAGCATGCTGAGCAAGACCGTAAGAATATAGCCTTGCTTTTTTGCCAATTTTCGTCATTTTTCGAAAATCCTCAAAACGATGAAAAACGATAAGGCTATAGCCTTGCGTTTTTTTTAAAATTTCGACATTTTTCGAAAATCCTCAAAACGATGAAAAACGGCATACTATGGCATGTTGTCTGAGACCATGTACTATAGCCTTTGGTTTTTCTTTGTTTTCAACATTTTTTCAAAATGATGAAAAACGACATACTATAGTTGATAAAACAATAACACAAACAATAGACAAATGTCCTGGCTTCTGTTCTATGAATTTGTTAGTCAAAGTAAAAAAAAAAGACTGCCACACAGCGTGTGCCAAGTAGCTCTGTGAGTTGGTCCCAGTTATGGTGGTTCAGAGGTTGTGAGTTCAAACCCCACTCAAGTACTTACTTTTATTAATGATATAAACGGAATTGAGCCTCAAAGTTGGAAGCACTATATTTCTAAAACAATAAAACATTCCAAAGATTTCTTTTCAGGCAAGCATATCCACCGTAAGATGAACCTAAATAACCTTCAATGGGGTTTCTAGGTGTAAGTATGTAGGACTAACAGCATAATAAACTTTGTCATAGAGAATGCATTGGGCATTTAAGTTAAATAAGTCAGAAACTACAAAACATTTCAAAGTAAAAAGTTCCAGCATGTATATATACAGTAAGCTGAATTTAAAAACGTGTGAATGGAGTTTCTAGTGAACGTGACTTTTTGACCTATAATGGGGGTCAATGGCAGCTCTATGGTATATTTAGAAGCACTATATTTCTAAAACGATGAAACATTTCAAAAATTGCTTTGCAGGCAAGCATGTGCTCCGTAAGATGAACGTTAATAGCTGTAAATGGGGTTTCTAGGTGTAAGTATGTAAGACTAATCGCATAATGAAGTTTGTGCTATTGCCATTGACAATGCATTGGACGTTTAAGTTAAATAACTCAGAAACTACAAAACATTTCAAAGTAAAAAGTGAATTAAATTAATGAAAGACATACTATAGTTTAAGGTTTACTATAGTAAAGTTGTATCTCATGATTTTGGAGGTTTGATTTTTTTTAATGAAAATCACAAAGAAAGATATTGCTGATCCAGTGCGTTCTATTATATTGAACGCACAGGATCACAATGAACAAAGCGCAAGGTGTGGGACTTGAACCCAGGCCTACAAATTACAAGGCAGAATCTTATCCAGTGAGCTATTATGCTTGCTCTGCAGCCTCACAAAACAGCAGTTAACAAGTAACAGAAACACCAGAGGTTTGCCTCCATTGCTCAGCATTTAAACATCTAAAATAGTATGTTGTTTTTCCTCGATTTTGACATTTTTCGAAAATCCTCAAAATCATGAAAAACGGTAAGGCTATAGCCTTGCGTTTTTTTCAAAATTTCGACATTTTTCGAAAATGCTCAAAAATGCTCAAAACGATGAAAAAAAGCGTGCTGAGCAAGACCGTAAGGCTATAGCCTTGCTTTTTGCCAGTTTTTGTCATTTTTCGAAAACCCTCAAAATCATGAAAAACGGTAAGGCTATAGCCTTGCGTTTTTTTCAAAATTTCGACATTTTTCAAAAATGCTCAAAAATGCTCAAAACGATGAAAAAAAGCATGCTGAGCAAGACCGTAAGGCTATAGCCTTGCTTTTTTCCAGTTTTTGTCATTTTTCGAAAATCCTCAAAATCATGAAAAACGGTAAGGCTATAGCCTTGCATTTTTTTCAAAATTTCGACATTTTTCGAAAATGCTCAAAAATGCTCAAAACGATGAAAAAAAGCATGCTGACCAAGACCGTAAGGCTAGAATCTTGCTTTTTTGCCAGTTTTTGTCATTTTTCGAAAATCCTCAAAATAATGAAAAACGGTAAGGCTATAGCCTTGCGTTTTTTTTTTTTTTTTTTTAATTTCGACATTTTTCGAAAATCCTCAAAACGGTGAAAAACGGCATACTATAGTTGATAAAACAATAACACAAACAATAGACAAATGTCCTGGCTTCTGTTCTATGAATTTGTTAGTCAAAGAAAAAAAAAAAGACTGCCACACAGCGTGTGCCAAGTAGCTCTGTGAGTTGGTCCCATTTATGGTGGTTCAGAGGTTGCGAGTTCAAACCCCACTCAAGTACTTACTTTTATTAATGATATAAACTGAATTGAGCCTCAAAGTTGGAAGCACTATATTTCTAAAACAATAAAACATTTCAAAGATTTCTTTTCAGGCAAGCATATCCACCGTAAGATGAACCTAAATAACCTTCAATGGGGTTTCTAGGTGTAAGTATGTAGGACTAACAGCATAATAAAGTTTGTCATAGAGAATGCATTGGGCATTTAAGTTAAATAAGTCAGAAACTACAAAACATTTCAAAGTAAAAAGGTCCAGCATGTATATATACAGTAAGCTGAATTTAAAAACGTGTGAATGGAGTTTCTAGTGCACGTGACTTTTTGACTTATAATGGGGGTCAATGGCAGCTCTATGGTATATTTAGAAGCACTATATTTCTAAAACGATGAAACATTTCAAAGATTGCTTTGCAGGCAAGCATGTGCTCCTTAAGATGAACGTTAATAGCTGTAAATGGGGTTTCTAGGTATAAGTATGTGGGAATAATTGCATAATGAAGTTTGTGCTATTGCCATTGACAATGCATTGGACGTTTAAGTTAAATAACTACAAAACATTTCAAAGTAAAAACTGAATTAAATTAATGAAAGACATGCTATAGTTTAAGGTTTACTATAGTAAAGTTGTATCTCATGATTTTGGAGGTTTGATTTTTTTTTAATGAAAATCACAAAGAAAGACATTGCTAGAAGGTCTGACTTTCTATTGCGCTTTGTTCATTGTGATTCAGTGCGGATCACAATGAACAAAGCGCAAGGTGTGGGACTTGAACCCGTGCCTTCAAATTACAAGGCAGAATCTTATCCAGTGAGCTACTATGCTTGCTCTGCAGCCTAACAAAACAGCAGGTAACAAGTATCAGAAACACCAGAGGTTTGCCTCCATTGCTTAGCATTTAAACATCTAAAATAGTATGTTGTTTTTCCTCAATTTTGACATTTTTCGAAAATCCTCAAAAGCGATGAAAAACAGCATTCTGTGCAAGACCGTAAGGCTATAGCCTTGCGTTTTTGCCAGGTTTCGTTATTTTTTGAAAATCCTCAAAAATGCTCAAAACGATGAAAAACTGTAAGCCTTGTTTTTTTTTCCCGAAATTTCGACATTTTTCAAAAATCCTCAAAACGATGAAAAAACGTAAGCCTTGTGTTTTTTCGAAATTTTGACATTTTTCAAAAATCCTCGAAAATCCTCAAAACAATGAAAAATGGCATGCTGAGCAAGACCGTAAGGCTATAGCCTTGCTTATTTGCCAGTTTTCGTCATTTTGGTCATTTTTCGAAAATCGTCAAAACGATGAAAAATCGTAAGGCTATAGCCTTGTGTTTTTTTTGAAATTTCGACATTTTTCGAAAATGCTCAAAATCCTCAAAACCATGAAAAACGGCATGTTGTGCAAGACCGTAAGGCTATAGCCTTGCTTTTTGCCAGTTTTCGTCATTTTTTGTCATTTTTCGAAAATCGTCAAAATAATGAAAAAGCGTAAGGCTATAGCCTTGCGTTTTTTCGAAATTTCGACATTTTTCGGAAATCCTCAAAAATCATTCAAAAAAATGAAAAACGACATGTTGTGCAAGACCGTGCTTTCAAAGAGGAAGTTTTCAACTACCTCTCAACACCCTGCTCATGCTTCTAGTCTCAAGCCTCTGGCCTTCTACCATTCTTGATCAGTATCGGTTGATCCCAGGCATGTTTATCTGGTTTTCTTGTCTATTACTATTATTATTATTTTTTTACTATTATTACTTTTCTTATTATCACTATTACTAATGTTAACATTAATATTATCATTACTTTCATGTTTACTATAGTGCTCTGAGCCGAGTATACGTCCTCTGCATACCATAATGTTGAGCTTCTTTATGTCCTGTCCTGCTGTATCTGTACTTGTTTTTGTATGTATTGTTGTGCCGTTCTGTTTGTAGTGTTTACTACTCACTGTATGTACTGTCTGTATTGTTCTGTGTATTGGACCCCCTCTAAAATGAGATGTTACATCTCAAGGGGTTTATCCTTTCAATAAAGGTTCAATACCGTAAGGCTATAGCCTAGCGTTTTTTCCAGGTTTCGTCATTTTTTGTCATTTTTCGAAAATCCTCAAAACGATGAAAACACGTAAGGCTATGGCCTTGTGGGTTTTGTTTTTTTTGAAATTTTGACATTTTTCGAAAATCCTCAAAAATCCTTAAAATGATGGCGAAACGGCATGCTGTGCAAGACCGTAAGGCTATAGCCTTGCTTTTTTGCCAGGTTTCGTCATTTTTTGTCATTTTTCGAAAATCATCAAAATGATGAAAAAACGTAAGGCTATAGCCTTGCGTTTTTTCGAAATTTTGGCATTTTTCAAAAATCCTCAAAAATGCTCAAAACGATGAAAAACCGCATGCTGTGCAAGACCATAAGGCTATAGCCTTGCTTTTTTGCCAGGTTTCGTCATTTTTGGTCATTTTTTGAAAATCGTCAAAACGATGAAAAAACATAAGGCTATAGCCTTGCGTTTTTTTTAAATTTCGACATTTTTCGAAAATCCTCAAAAATCCTCAAAATGATGAAAAATGGCATGCTGTGCAAGACCTTAAGGCTATAGCCTTGCTTCTTTGCCAGTTTTCGTCATTTTTTGTAATTTTTCGAAAATCGTCAAAACGATGAAAAAACGTAAGGCTGTAGCCTTGCATTTTTTTTTTTGACATTTTTCTAAAATCCTCAAAAATCCTCAAAACCATGAAAAACGGCATGCTGTGCAAGACCGTAAGGCTATAGCCTTGCTTTTTTGCCAGTTTTTGTCATTTTTGGTCATTTTTCGAAAATCGTCAAAACGATGAAAAAACCTAAGGCTGTAGCCTTGCGTTTTTTTAAAAAAAAATTGTCATTTTTCGAAAATGCTCAAAAATCATCAAAACGATGAAAAACGGCATGCTGTGCAAGACCGTAAGGTTATAGCCTTGCTTTTTTGCCAGTTTTTGTAATTTTTGGTCATTTTTCGAAAATCGCCAAAACGATGAAAAAACGTAAGGCTATAGTCTTGCGTTTTTTTGAAATTTCGACATTTTTCGAAAATCCTCAAAAATCATCAAAACAATGAAAAACGGCTTGCTGTGCAAGACCGCAAGGCTATAGCCTTTCTTCCCCCAAAAAAAACATACTATGGTATGTCGCCCGAGACCATGAACTACACCCTTTGTTTTTTCTTCGATTTTGACATTTTTCCAAAAATGCTCAAAAATGATGTAAAACGGCATACTAGAGTATGTCGTCCGAGACAGTGTACTATAGCCTTTGTTTTTTCTTCGATTTTGACATTTTTTTTTCAAAAATGTCCAAAAACAATGAAAAGCGACATACTATAGTATGTTGTCTGAGACCATGTACTATAGTCTGTAATTTTTTTTTTATTTCATTATTTTTTGAAAATTCTTTTGAAAAACGACAAAATACGACACACAATAGTATGTTGTTTTATTCGATTTGCACATTTTGCACATGAAAAGCCTTAAAAAACCTTAAAAACGATGAAAAATAAGCTAACACACTGAGCTACCCGCACCAGCTGCCTTTTGCTGCTATATTGGAGGTTTTGTATTTCTGAAAATTTACCTTGAAAGTGAAGCCCAGAGTGGGGTTTCGAACCCACATCTCCAAGTAACCTTGCCGTTGTCTAACGCAATGAGCCACACATAGCAGCTGATTGGTGCTTCTGGAAATGGGCCTTGAAAGTAAAATGCTGAGTGGGGTTTGATCCCCACGTCTCCAAGTCATATTGCCGTTGACCTAAAGCACTGAGCCACCAGCACCAGTTGACTGATTCTGCATTTTGGGGACATTTGATGTTCTCAAAATGGGCCTAGAAAGTAAAGCCCTGCATGGGGTTTGAACGCACATCTCCAAGTGAAATTGCTGTTGACCTACGCACTGAGCCTCCCACACCAGCAGAGTGATCCTGATATTTTGTGGGGTTTTGTTCTTCAGCAAATGGGTCTTGAAAGTAAAGTCCTCAGTGAGTTTTGAAACCACATCTCCACATCACATTGCTGTAGACCTACAGGTAACACACTAAGCCACCCGCACCAGATGACTGGTGCTGCTTTTTTGGACTTTGGTGTTCTTCTGGAAATGGGCTTGAAAGTAAAGTCCTGAGTGGGGTTTGAACCCACATCTACCAGTGACATACTGTATCTCACATACTATAGTATGTTGTTTTTATACATTTTTTGAAAATCCTCAACAATAAGAAAAAACAGCATATGTTGTCCAAGACCACGTACTACTGTATAGCCTGTCGTTTTTCCCAGGTGCCCAGGTTCAAGGCTGGGTTGCCTTCCAGTGACTCTACCCCTGAGCCACCACGCATTTTGTCTAAAACATTCTGAAATAATAAGTATAATCATTAATCAGGGACATGAATTCATGTAGATAAATGAGAAAGTATACCTCAACACTAGGTCAACACTTGTATTTCATAAATATATTAAAACTAGGCCAAATGTTAATGAGGACACAATTCATCTCAGTTTATTACAGCATTTATTGCTTAGATAAATCAACATTATTGTAAACAAAGATACTGTTGTTGTGAAATATTATAAGCATTCAATTCTAACTCAACCCTATAATTAGAACATGAATCCACTTAAAGGAAATTCCACCCATTTTCAACTTTTTTTCTGAGAGTGTACGCTCTCAGAAGAAAGAAGTGTCTAAAGAAATCCATTAACATGGTGAAAATACATCTTGATGACATCATCGAGATGTATTTTCACCATGTTAATGGTTTTCTTCAGACGTCCATTTCTTGGGAACACAGAATAGGGGACCTTTTTCATCTTGTCCACCCATCACCTCAAAGGTACATCAGTGACATAGAAAAATGTTGAAAATGGGTGGAATTCCCCTTTAAAGGTAGGGGAAGTGATTTCACTTTTGTCAGATATCACCCAAAAAAAATTTTTTTTCTGTTAAAATGCTCTATTATAAGGTGTGGAAACCACATATGGAGTTTCCCCCTCCCCCACGTTAGCAGAGGAGCTAATAAAAGTTCCCCAGGTCACCACAATTCTCCTCCATCAGGAGAGAGCAGCAGGTTCACATAATGTAGCTACTTTTGGGGGCCCCTAGTGCACCAGGCTGGTACTACACCATGAATTTCAAATCACTTCCCCTACCTTTAACATAGGTCTCATCACTAAAATACTGTCACACGCCTGTACTCTGGGGCTTCTCATTCCTGGATGCTGATGCTGACAGAATAGGTTGACATTCCATCGAAATATGCTGTGTGGTTTGAGAAGAACTTGAACAGCATCCAAGATTCACTGCCATGGGAAACTCAGCAAACAGACAGGTAGTCCCATTGGGATTCCCCAAATGTGTCAGCAGAGAGTTGGCTGAGAACATGGCGCATGTTGTTGGTATGACAGTCCAAGTTGAAGGGCTGGATGCTGTGCTTGATAAAATGTCAAACATTCTCATCTTTTGCTCTATCAGTGCTGTTGTCCAACAACACTGCAGTACATAGGAAATACTGTTTGCTGCTGGCAGCTGGTCTGCAGTGGGCACAGATCAACAGCCCAGTGGCATGTGAGCACTGAAGAGATATGGCAAAGCAATCTACCATACCAAAGTTTATTTTAGTTCAAATGCAAATAGCCTCGACACCCAGGCTTTCATTTTCGTTCGCCTTGCGCGAAAACGGAAAGCCTGGACTAACGCACGTTGGAAAGTGGCCTTCAAGTGGGAGTGAACCTTCCGGGGTGGGCGTCGCTCTAAATGATGTGACGTAGAACAGCAGTGGACGGGCGCGGGAGGGGCCAGGGATGACGACACGTTAGTGAGATCAAATCAGAGCGCAGCACTTCCGCCGTGTGGATGCCACGGCACCCCGCCCCCCCAAGGCCAAAATCATTGAGGGCTAGACCAGGCTAAAATGCAAATGACATATTGTAAGAGCAAGAACTAACAAGACACAAAAACAAAACAAAACATCATTGACAGTGAAATGCTTGGGAATAAAATAATGTGTTTTGCGGAATGAATACTTTTTTTTTTTTTGTAATTTGCTGGGCAGTTCTGTGTTTGACAACTACCCAGGGAAAATAAACAAACAGAAATGCACACAAATAAAACCAAGTTAATCTGGTTAATCTTCCTTCCTTTTGCCTGTGTTGTAGGTGACGAGGGCAGTGGCTCAGGCAGTGGCAGCGGCTGCACCGAGGCCTGTACTACAGAGGCGGACCCCACTGCCAGCGAGGCTCCCGTGGTGGAAGCAGACCGAAGCGGACCTGTGGAAGACTCGGCCACCATCTTTGCCCCCTCGCTAACCCTGCCAACCATGTTGGCCCTCTCAGCCCTGGCACTTCACTGGCAATGGAGATAATGCTTGGGAAAGTAGCTAAACTTGGACAGCAGGGTTTCTCTTGTCACTGTTTTTTTGTATTCAGGCTGATTTGGAGCGACAGTCAAGCAGACAGTCGTCAGGCTGGCTTGGCCTTGAGGCAAAGAAGAGAGAGCAAGAATGCATCCTGAATTCCTGCCCTTCCAAAGATTGTGCAGTGCCATCATTAGACTTATATGTTTGGCATCACACTATGGTGGAATGTTGACGCCACCCCCATAAACTTTGCTCCAGAGGCTGAAAAAATATATACATACAATTCTGTTTCCATATGGCAGATGTTAGCAAAGGATTCAGTGTGGAAAAATCCCATGCACTTTGATTGTTAGGTTTTTTTTTTATAAGACAGTTGTCGTGTTGTTTGTCAAACCATATTGGAAATGTGGACATTAAGGTGATCATCTGGTCTCCTATCTAAATATTGCCTTTTAAAATACAAGGCAATATAAGGGAAATAAGAAAATTCCATAAACGGCCACCACTTGAATGTTTCCATCTTTGGTCTGCAATTGTTTAAATACTTTAACAGAATATGTATCAGAAAACATAGTTTGTGGATTATATATAAAATGTGATTTTGTATATAATGCACATTATAAATGCATAAACTAATCATTATTGACCAAAACATGAATTGGATTGTGCATATCACTATGATGACCATTTTACCAATGACTGCATTCTTTAAAAGAGCAGACCACAATGAAAATAACATTTGACCTTACAATGTCTTGTGTTGTGATGTATTTCCCTTTAGCAAAGTTGTGGAAAGAAAGGACGTGTCTTTCAGGGAATGTGTCCAAGGTATATCATGGGTTGGTCATGGGTCTGCTCTTACCCAGCTCTTTGCTCTTGGCTATCAATTGAAATGGGTCAATGGCTGCCTTATCCCTGGACTTACCAGTAAAACCAAGCAGGCTCTTAACAGTTGAGTGTGTTCAAATCCAATGTTTCATTAAAATGTATGAATTATCATGAGATTTACCAGGCTGTAGGCAGAAGTTGGATATATTTGATTTATATTTTTGCTTTTATCAAATATGAAACCTAGCCTGGGCAACTCAGGATTAGATTGTTCTCAGTTTACAGTATGCCAACTTTTATTGAAATGCACATGCTTACATTTCCATATATTTTGCCTTGCACAGTAGTAGTCTGCAAAATGCCTTCATGTTTGCTCAGAGGCCTGGTGTCAAGATCAGACAGTGTGGTTGTACATTGAACCCAGAGAAATCAACAATGACAATGGCTTTGGTGTACATAATCGGATTCTAGGTAAAGAAAACAGCTTGAATTTAATTATACCACCAATCTAATACATGCTTTAAATTAGAAAACGAAGGTGTAACTGGCATGTGACTGCAAAAATGATGTACTCTGTGATTACATTCAACAACCAAATTTTTGATCACATTGTTCTAAAAATCAAACTTGAAGACATAGCACTTGGGTTTCTAGAAAACAGCATTGAGTAAATGCTGTCAGTCAGTCTTAAAAGTATGTGAAATGCCTTCCAAGTGCTAAATTATTCTTAATAATATAGTCAAATGAGAGGAAAATATACTGAGAGCATGTGCCAAATAGAAGACATTTGTGACTAGAAATGCAAAAAAAGATGTCCCCAAATGTATCTCTAAGCTTGAATGGTTCCGTGTGTGCCACAGACAGGCTTGCAGCCGACCACAGTCACCTGTGAAATGAGAATCTGTGCAGAATGGACATGGCTGAATGCTCTGGCGAAACTACTCACTAGAGCGTGCTTACAGAGAATATGAGAGGCTTGGGATTGCTGGAGGGGGCGTACAGTATCCAGCCGCCCAACTCACGCCAACAAAACCAGCCCCGAGAAGCACTGTATATCCACAGCTCTCCCTGAGAGTCCATCAGCTCAATAAACCACAAAAGCCGGCTAAGCTCACGTCTCCAGGGAATTAGCCAGTATATACGCTATATCATATCCCTTATCAGTTGGGCTTTGCAGTATATCACAGAAAATGTGTTGAGCTTTCATTGTTGCCATTTACTCCATATTAGTGTTTCACATTTCAATGAAAGACAAAATAGGGCAAAAGAAGAATGTGGTGCGCAAATATTTTTGTTTCCCATTTGTCTACAATATTCATTATTCTGAAGGATGATCTTACAGGAAGCCCTTTTTAGGTTTTGTATCATTGCACTTTTAATGTTAATATATTTTCAATAAAAAATAAAAATGGGAAGGGGTTCTGGATGTGTATATGATTATGGAAATATGGAAAAATCCAAAAACTAAATTACCCAGTTTTTCATTTTGTATTTATTTGTTTAGTTTTTTTTTTTTCCACTTCATTGGTGTATGAATTAGGGGTTTGAAAACACTTTAAAGCTATCAAGAGATAAGCTGGATAAACAAGTATGCCTTACAGTTTTTCCTCCTGATGCAATGAAGACTATTGCATTTGTGTTTTGTTACTCTACTTGAGAATAAATATTTATTAAAAAGATTCCAATAGCTTTGTACTGTATCTAACAAGTGTTTTAAAATAAATGTTTAATAGTGTTTCCTAATGTAAAAGATATTATGGTTTCTAATTGCCATTTTAATTTCACCAGGCACAAAAAAATACAATAATACAATAACAAGACATAACAATAACATTACGATAACAAACTATAAGCATTGCAAGTAATGCATTTAGGCTGTTATCACAGTAACAGATATACCTGCTCAGAAACTAGTATTGTTCTCTTTCGAGATGTCAGGATAATTATATTGTTTGCAAATCAAAGTGTCCTAAATGAACCTATGAAATGTCTTCTTTAATTTGTCTGGTTATTATTGGTGTAACCCTTTTACGGCTCATGATGGCACCATAACAGCCCACTTTACGTTTTGAACTCTTGAACCGTAGGTTGTGAAATCAATTTTTGTTCCAAAACACATTTTTGCCCCTCTAGGCCTACCTACATATTTTTATCAAATATCACAGAAATCGGTACACTTAGGTCTCTGGATCTATCTGATTAAAATGATCAGACAGAATCTGGATTATGTGTATTGTTCGGCCGTAATAATTAGCTTCCAAAGTTACAATAATACAAGGTTTTCCTGAAATAGAATAGTGGGATGATATTATTGGAAAGCCAGTGATTACCAGGAAAGAAGCAATATTGTCAATATTGTCATTATTAAGGAGAATGACAACTCTAAGGAACATACAATTTGGCATATTATTTGGATTATTATATAATGAAAGGCGAGTGATTGTCTGAGGCCAAGTTGCTTGCATTAAAGTGAAAAGAAAAGGTAAATGAAAGCTAAACATTCGACAGCTACTGTCTACAGTACTGTAGGCCTACAGGAGAGGAGTGCTATAAAATTCACATTTCACATTTCCTTTTTGGCTCCACAGTATTAGAAAACGGTACAGTCATGTTATAGAATATGCAGCACCAAATTTCTCAATTATTATTATACTGTGTGAATACCGCATGACATTTAAGCCTCCTCTGTGTACTTCCTATTAGTGAACTCCGCCTTGATCAGAGGTTCGAAACCCCTCTTTCTCCGTTGCTGCAGATACAGCACAAAGATAAGTGCGAGCAACAGGAGACCAATGAAAACACCACCCAGGGTGGAGCCCAGCACAAACACGGTTGCTCCACCATCCGTATCTGTATGGAATTGGAAAAAAGATATTTGTATCAAGAAAATGTACAACCAAATATCTATATTGGACTCAATATGAGTGACAATCATGGGCAGGGTCTCTGCATTTGTTTAAAACAGTGGTTTTCAACCTTTTTCATACTAGGGCCCTCTATTTATTCTGCATTATAGCCATGGGCCACCATTTGATGTTGAGTTTAGCCTCTCTGACCCAAAACTAAAGATTGTCAAGTTTTTGTCCAGAATTTAGAGATAACTGTCAAAATAACAATTCATCTACATTTTCGAATTGTGTAGATTCCAGAAAGTTAAGTAATTCAGATGTTTAAATATAATACCCAATGGGATTGGGTATCATTTTATGATCTAGAGATTTACAGACCTGTAAGGGTGCTTTTGGTTAACAACTGCCCATCATTTACCACCTGGAATCCTCTCAGGGACCACTGGTGGTCCCCAGACCACTGGTTGAAAACCACTGGTTTAAAATAAAATAGTGCGTACCGTCCAGGGAAATGGCATAGGAATATCCCAACTGCTCAGACGGCAGATATATCTCCTCATTAGTGATGGGAGGGAAGAAAGGGACCATGTTGTATTCCCGGTTGTGACCGATAGGGGCCATCTCATCTGGAAAAGTGGAGTTGGCTGGAATGAATCTCCTCATCCACTCGTCGAAAATTGCATCAGTGAAAGCATGGAGCACCTAAATCCCCCACAAAAATAAATGTTGTAATTAAGAAATTTGCTCATTATTTAAAAGGAGCATTATATCAGTGTTCAACTTCTGCATTTCAGATGCATACAGTTGGGAAACCTGCCTATGAGTGAAGCCCTATGGGGGTAACAAGCTCTATAAGCATAACTGTAGCTGCAGAGTTTCCAGAAGGTGGCCACATCCATCCCACCTCTGAGATGCACAGAATGTACACAGAAATGGCTTCTTAATGAGTGTCATTAGTGAGCATTATAGAGCATTACGAAAGAAAGTCAAAACCTAACCTGCTCTGTATAGTCACTGGGACCGCATGTTCAAAACATTTAATCCCCATCTGATCGGATAAGATTTGGATTCAGTGGAGTTCAAAATCCAAAATCAGAAATCAGGAAATCCATTCTAATCTGGATCAATTACTCTAAATGCGTAGTACAAAACAAAAAAAAACATCAACATAGGATTGGACAGCTAAGTCTAGTAAAATAAATCCCACTAACCAGGAAGATGGGGTCGTTGGCAGCAGCATGAGGTAAAGAACTGGTTCCGCTGAGGAAGGAGTGGACCAGATTGTGCAAGTTGTTGACTGATTCATCCAGATCTCCCTGTGGTGTTTCATAGCCCTCCAGAGCATTCCTGTGAATGACAAAGTATACAAGGTATTGATACATAATTAAATATTTCACAGGGCACAGGTTAAAAAGAAATTTAAAAAAATAAAAACAAAAAAGAAAATATTGTATCCATACATTTATGCAGTGGTTTTCAAAGACAGTCTCATGCTGCATTCACACTGGCAGATACAAAGCTACAATGAAAGCCAGTGACATGAACATAGCTAACACCTACAACGTTGCAAATACGTTGAGCTGCTTCAACTTCAGATTCACAGCTACAAACCGACAGATAACCTAACAGATTAAGCAAAAACAAGAAAGAAAAATACTTGCCTACCTAAAACTAGAAGTAGAGTTGGTGAAGTATGGAGGACTGTCAAAATCTCTGAGTCTGAGGCAACTTCTGACATCATTCATGGTGGGCAGACTCATGTTAGTTCCCCTCGTTATACCTCTCCTAATGGAGCCCTCGTTGGTGCCGTTACAAAGAGTCACCAGTCGGTTGTAGTCATCCAGACTGGGAGAAAAGACAGTGTTCAAATTATATACAACGTATTAGTCAAAACATCTTACCGTAATTTCATTGCAATTGTTTCTCTTTCCTTACTTCATTACTTTTAACATTCCTGCATTACTCTCAACATTCCGATATGTCATTAATATACCTTAGAGGTGCTGGGTGGACGTGATAAAAATGTTACCCCATTCTGTATTTCCTAGAAATGGAGGTCTGAAGAAAATCATTAACATGGTGAAACACATCTTGATGACATCATCAAGATGTATTTCACCATGTTATTGGATTTCTTTAGACGCTTCTTTTTTCTGAGAGCGTAAATGGAAATGGAACCAAACAAACCCGTTAGGGTTCATTTGGTTCCATTTGTACGTTGAAAATGGGTGGAATTCCCCTTTAACCACCAGTAAACCCTATATACTTACAGTTCTTGCCAGGCCCCATTTTTTGTCCCTGTATACTAAAACTCTAGTAAAAATATCCAATCAGTTGGCTATTTCTTTTTTTATAATGGATTTTAGAAGAATGCTGCTTGCTTATTATATAGGTGGTACCCATCATAATAGACATAGGTCATGTGGTTAGTACTGCACGGTATAATGCTGCTACTAACCTGTTGCAAACCACTCCCCAGTTGGAGAATCTGGACTGGTTACTGATCAGGGTAGGGTCTAAAGGGTTGCGTCCCCCAAAGAGAGCATCCGTACACACATCACAATCCGTCTGGCCGGTGGCAAAGTTCCAATAAGGCACCGCAAAGTTCTCATTGCCAGTCAATCTCTGTAGGAGCATAAATAAATAAAAAATACAGTCATTTATTTTATTGCTATTTAATGTCAGCTGTTGTTCCCTGACCAACCACCCAGCAGGCACTTCCTGCCTTGTTTGGCCCTGATTAGGCCTCCCCCTGATGCCGAGTTAGAAATACCCTGTTTTTTGCAAGAAAAAAACAACAACAAAACCCAGTCACAATAGGACATACAGTAGCAATGAATAAATTCTGTACTGGCTGTCATAACCCTGTGGTTTGAAGAAGTCATAAGATGTCAGATCAAATATGGAATGAATTCTTTACTGGTTCTCATGCCTCCCCTGTCTAAAATCCACTAAACTTTACTAAAATCCATAAAACTAAAAACAGCATTGAATGAAAAAAAGAAAATAACACACATCTTTTACTTTATCTATTAACAGCCTAGGACCTTAGCCATGTTTAAAAATAATCGTGTAAGTCTACTTTGTTTTTCAACAGATGACGTTTACCTGTAGCTCTCTCTCCAAGCTAAGTAGGTGGTATCTGTGCCAAGTGATGAAGGCAGGCCCTTTATGAGAGAAATCAATGGCCTTGAAGGGACGACCAGGTCCTGGAAGCAAGAATATTATAATGTATTAATAATAGCATGAAATATTTCTATCAATGAATAGCCAACACATTGTTGTGAAAATAACTGTTGGATATAATATTATATAGTTTAGTGAATTACAATGTATAAAATTACAAACTCAAAAATAATCAAAATTCTGCCAAATCATTCTCAAAGCCGAGAAAGTTATCTAGACATAATAATGCAGAGAAAAATAAATGTGAAACAGCATTAAGGGTGCATTTGAGGTTTTGAAGTCATTCAATGTTTTACATAAAGGTATTGTATTGTAGGTATTGTAATCTGCGTATGATTTCAGTGGATTTACAGATCCTACAGAAAGGATAACAATGATAAAAGAAAGACTGTCTTCATGCAAGCTCTTAGCTCATGTAAGCTAAAATATCCTTTAGATTAAATTGGTATCTAAGAATGTTTACCCAGAAGAGTGTCTCGGACAGAGTAGTAGTGCTGCCAGACAAAGAAGTCATAGATGGAGATGTTGGTAACCTGTGGCTCAGTTCCACTTGGCCCCAGGAGACCCAGCCAGTGCTGGGTGGCGATGACATAGTCTGGGTGCATGGTGACTTTAGACAGCTCCAACACATCCAGGAACTCCTGGACCTCTGCTGGGCTCAGAGAGTGGATGTCCCTTCTCACAGTCGGGGCTTTTCTCACGTCACAGTTTGGTCCAGTCCAGCCAAACTTACACTGGCCACAGTCAAAGCCTGCAAAATTACCTAAAGAGAGAAACAAGCATGTCAAATGCGGGGATTTAAAAATAAACCAAAATGAAATAAATAATTTGAAATGTTTCTCACTCACCAGCACATCTGCATGTCTGGTTAAAGAATTTAGTCGGCCACCTCTCTCTGTCATCAACATTTCGCATCCGGTATGGTCCTGACCAGGGTTTGGTGTCCACTCGGATGGCTAAGCAGTTTCCTCGCCCAGACAAGCGTCCGCACACATTGGCCGGATCGTTGCCGAGTGCAGGACAGCATTGTTTGGAGGTGATTCCTTCCACCGTGCAACAGACTCGTGGAAACTGAGCCTGTGTCGATTTCTGCTGGAGGAAAAAACAAAGCAGTCCTAGAACCAATGCCTTCATCCTTATCGTCATCCTGTTTAAACGCGCTGCAAATCAACCGCAGCAAATCAGTTTGTAAACCAATTCGATGCAATAATACAGTCAATTAGTTCCTACGGAAGGGCATGGAATCTCACTCAGCAATGGTCCTCTGCGGAGAGAATCTTCAAATTAGATAGTGAGCGATAACTTTAAAGTCTGTGGAAAACACCCCCACCGAATGCACACAAGTGTTCCAGTCAGTTACATGCACATCTTAGAAATCCCATCTCTGTAGTTGCTTGGTTTTAGTACTGCTCTAAGGGATTAAGGCAAACGGTCTCGTGATAATCACCTGATCACAGCATAACTGTGATCTGGATTCTGGAGTAATACAATGACCTCAAGAAGCAAGTTCAATTACAGTAGAGTCAATTAATTTAGCAGTAATATAAAAAAAACAAGTGAACTTTTCAATGCATTATATTGAATAGAAATAGGTATTTCACTTAAATCATTTTCATAATAATGATAAAGATTTGCTCTATTATACTGTATTATCTGCTTCACTGTTCTCAAATAAAAAAATGCAACCCTAAATAGAGTACTATAATATAAATAAATATAGCAGTTACTCTTTTTACCAATGTTAGGAAGTGGCCAGTTTGAGCCTTTTACACACGCCTGATAGCAAATGAATGTGACGCTAAGTCATTCAGAAATCAAAATGCACTGGCCTACCGGTGCACTTTAACAGCATGTATGTGTGTATATAGGAATGTTTTGGTATAGAATAAAAATAATACATTGCTTCAAAAGGCCTTAGATTTAAAACATAACTCTTCAAGGCAGAGCAGTTAAAATCTCCAACCTATCCCACACCACCATCCTCTCCTTTACTGAAAGAAACTCTGAGGCCATTCTTGTGACTTAGTAACGTTAATCACTTGTTGTGTGGTGTTGTCGTCATGGGACACGAACAGTTGAGTAAAGCTGGATACACATCTCCACTAGTGTGGATGCAGGACCGGATCTAGAAGGGGGCAGGGGTGGGCAGAGCCCGCCCAAACGTGCATCCTGCCCACCCAATTATGTTAATATCAGTGGTTTTCAACCAGTGCTCCAGCTAAATGATAGAAAGTTGGTTAACCAGATGTAACTCTTTAAGAGTGTAATAATGAAACCAAATTGCCCCTTGTGGGTCCATTTGGTTTCATTTTTACATTCTCAAGAGCTAAAATATTCATCATCTGAATTAGCCCAAGTGTACACAACTAGAGAATGTAGAAGATGAATGGTCATTTTTAATGGTCAGATTAATGGACTGTTTTGTTTCCCAAATCCAGCCTGGAATTGTGACAAAAGCAAAAGAAAGCTTTGGGGTGTGTGGGGCTAAAATTCATCAAATGGTGGTCTGTGGCTCAAATGCCAAATAAATATTAAGAACATTGAAAACCACTGCTTCATATGAAAACGTTTGGAGTTGCCCACCCTGCCATTCTTCCAGCCCACCCTAGTAGGGCTGGTTAAATCCGTCCGTGTGTGGATGACTAGCCATTATATCTGAAATTATATGTGTTGTGTTCTTAGAATTTCCATCTAGAAAAAAGAAAAAGACAAAACCATTTTGGATAACCAAGCAGTCTTTGTTCCGATGTAGGAAGCCTGCACACATCAGGGCAGGCATATGACGCATGGGACCTCAAGTGCTTCTGCATGCTCCCCTACCCCATCCGCCTGATGCATTCCTATGGTTAGGCATGTGATAGTTTTAGCCCATGTTCAACACAGAAGAATGTAAGAGCGTGTATATCTTGAATGTTGACTGTACCTGTCAGAGGTAGTGTGCGTCATTATCACAATCACAACCATAGCATGTGCCCTGGGCTGGCTCTCTCACCTACTAATACATGAACCTCTTCAATAACTGCTAAAACAGTATACTATATGAGCTGTCACCATCTTCCATTATTTTCATATGGGAGGTTGTCAAAATTGGACCTCAATTCAATACTAGAGACACGATCGAGGTGACAGGAGAGGAGCTGTTATCGCTCACAGATCTCAGGGGGTACCTGCACTATCTATGCTAATGAGTGGTAAAATATATACACTAGCGTTCAAAGGTTTGGGGTCACTTAGAAACGCCTGCATTTAGGAGGCAGGCACCCCACATCCAAAACCTTTGGAGTTGGACCGCATTCCATGAACACTACTATATTACAGTATATACCAGGGGTTTTCAACAGGTGGTCTGGGGACCACCAGTGGTCCTTGAGATGGTTCCAGGTGGTCCCCAGGCTAAATGATGGAAGGTTGGGTAACCAAGTGTAACTCTTGAGAGTGTAAAAATTCATCATCTGAATTAGCACCAAGTTTACACTGTTTTGTTGGCAAAATACAGCCTGGATTTGTGGACAAAATCAAAAGAATTCTTTAATTTTAGGTCTTTGGAGTGAAAATATAATCAAATGGTGGATAAATGGCGGTCCCTGGAGTCAAAAAGGTTGAAAACCCCTGCCGTACAGTATGGCAGGGGTTTTCAACCTTTTTGACACCAAAGACCTAAAATTAAAGAATTCTTTTGATTTTGTCCACAAATCCAGGCTGTATTTTGCCAACAAAACAGTGTAAACTTCTTAATTAAGTGGTGCTAATTCAGATGATGAATATTTTAACTCTTGAGAGTGTAAAAATGAAACCAAATGGACCCGCAAGGGTCAATTTGGCTTCATTTTTACACTCTCAACAACGTTATATTCACTTTTAAAGTCTGAGGTTTATCATGTATGTACACGTCATGGTCAATTTGCGAATAAACATGCATGTGCTACAGGATTTCGGCTGGCAACAAACAGGCCTCTGATCAGAATGGACCTGTCCAATTTGTCACATTCCACCCTAATTGGATGAGATTATTTTCAAAGGTTTTTAACAAAATACCTCACCAATGGGCCCATCCCTACTTACAGTTATGAAGGCTGTGTTGTTACATTCTGGTCAGAGTGCTGCTACTGACCTCATGCAGACTGCATCCATCTTGCCAGCAAGTTGTTTACATTTTAGCCGTGTCACAACTGGGTCACACAGGGCTCACTTCCTGGTGCGTCCAATGCGACACACAACATGATTTTAAAAAGAAATGAATTAATGCGACCTCTTCAGAACGGTTGCCCTAGCAGGCCCACTGCTGCTGGCCCACACTAAAAATACAAACTACTTCATAGGTATAGTATAATATAGTACAGTGCTAAAGCAAGCAGGCCCCAGGCTACTTCGATATCCTGAATATTTAAGTTTTTTTTTTTTTTTTTTTTTTTTTTTTTTTTGAAATGTCCTAAAACGGGGCCGTATTATAATCAGGGACTGCACTTTATAGTGGTAATCGCTTTAGAATTGCATTTAATTGCTATTGATTTCATAATGACACTTTCATTTCATTTCCTTTATTAATTGGCATAACTGCAATTTCTTCAAAGACATTCCATTTGACTTTTCTAGGAATTCTCTCTGCTAATCCTGTTAAGTGCAATGAACCAACTCGGCCTGTATGTCTAAAGTCTCTGTGGTAATAAACAAACGAGGGGAGGGGAGGGGAGGGGAGGGGAGGGGAGGGAGGGGAGGGGAGGGAGGAAAGAGAGAGAGAGAGAGAGAGAGAGAGAGAGAGAGAGAGAGAGAGAGAGAGAGAGAGAGAGAGAGAGAGAGAGAGAGAGAGAGAGAGAGAGAGAGAGAGAGAGATATTCAGTCTATCCATTGGGGGGTGCCATTGCATCAAACAACTTTTTCACTGACACGAACCCATAATAGTGTTGGAATAGAACAGGGTGGCCAACCGGTCACAGACTAAGAGCCACGTTTTTCACTGTGTTACTGCAAAGAGCCACATCAAACGGTCACAACGGTTAGAAAACCGCCGCAACGGCCACCACGGCCGCAAATAGATTTCCCCTCTCCTGCCATAAGACACGTGCATTTGTGTGCAGGTGCGCAATGCAAAGACACACTATTAAAACATATAGACATGTATTTAGAAACAGGGTTTACAATCCAAAAAAGTATATAACAAGTCAAAAAACATACACCTACACCTCCGCGGTCGACTAGGAATCAGTCGTGTTGGGCACCACTGTATAGGGCAGGGGTTTTCAACAGGTGGTCCGGGGACCACCAGTGTTCCCTGAGAGGATTCCAGGTGCTCCCCAGGCTAAATGATGTAAAGTTGGTTAGCCAGATGTAACTATTCTACGCTCTCAAGAGTTAAAATATGTATCATGTGAATTAGCCCAAGTCTACAAACTAGAGAATGTACAGTTGTAAAAGATTAATGGTCATTTTGATCTGTATGCTGGACTGTTTTGTTTTCTCTGAAATCCAGCCTGGATTTGTTGACAAAAGTAAACGTAATCTTTAGCTTTGGGGTCTGTGGAGCTAAAATGTCATCGGTGGTCTGTGGCTCAAATCAAATTCTGAATAAATGGTGGGCCCTGGTATAAAAAAGGTTGAAAACCACTGGTATATGGAATGCGCCAGGCCGAGCGTTTTTGATTGCTTCATGTGGAAGCCCCTTAAGAGCCGCATGTAACCAGCTGAAGAGCCGCATGTGGCTCGCGAGCCTCAGGTTGGCCACCACTGGAATAGAAGGTGTTTCATTTTCTTAAGGTCGCCCTCCCATAGTGTGTACAGGAGATATGTTTAGATGAGAGAGACACAGAGAGAGAGAAAGGGAAGAAGAAGAATGAAGGTCACAACAGTATATATGTTGTATATATATTTTTTTAATAATTAAACATCACTGGGGGGGAGGGGGGTATTGGTGTGTAAATTAAGCTGTTGGGGCATTTGACCTCTGGGGTAAATGGCTTCTTTCTTCTCCCACTAATGTGTGTGTCCAGATAGTTGTTCATAGCAGCAAAATAGTGCAGTATGGTTTAGTTTAGAGGATGTTTGATCATAGTGAAATATTCAATCATGTGTGCACACACCCACAAACACATACACATGTGTTTATATTACCGGTACATGTTCTCAATAGGGAAAATAAACATATGATTTGGGTGACAAAGCTTAGGAACAAAACTACTCACCAAATAGATAGTTTGGTTATTTCAGTGGTTCTCAAACTATGTTGTTGACCCTCAGAGACACAGACAGATATTAAAATCAATATTGTCAGACAATTATTACAACACCAAAGTTTTATCTATTTGAGGTCACACAATTCAGCACTCTCTGAAATACCAGCAAACCAAAACATAGCTTAGTAAAAGTCGTCACTGTGGACTGTAAAAGGAGTACCTGCCCTGCCATCCGGGTACACTCCTACTGGGCCCGATTTTGGTTACATTAGCCCTTATGCGCAATTAACGCACATAGCATTGGGGAAGAGGCGTTCCCACACTAAAGTCGCTAATTTCGTAACCATGCCATCTCCCTTAAACACCTCCTATACCCGTTAAATTATGCATAGGTGTGGTTTGGGCGTTTCTAGCTTTCATCCAATCCGTGTTGGTCTTGCCATTCCCTTTAATTCATCCCTTATCTATTTCCCTTATCCCTACTGCTATGTCTGACCCTCCGAAGCACGCAGCCTGGCTGCGGGCTTAGGACAGACGCCTATTCTCAAAGATCATGCTCTCATTTTCAAACAATTAGGCCTATAGCTCGGTCAATTCTCAATCATTTCTTACCATTCAACATGTTATGTTGAAAAAACATGTTCCATGTTTTTTTTGCTGTATGTGGCGTGCATTTATCCCAAGTCTGCGAAATGTTATAAAGTAAATTGCAAAAAAGTCGTCAATTCGCGGCAAAAAAAACGTTTTTTTTGATCATTGATTTCTCGGCCAATTCTGGACCATTTTTTACATTTCAAAGTGCAGCGTGGCGGGAAAAGCCTCCTCTCTCAGATGCTGTATAGTATATGTGCGTAGGTCTTCTCTACGATGCGGGATCTAGCAAAATGTAAGTGTCGGGATTTTGGTGGAAACGGTCCACCAAATCCCCGACACTTACATTTTGCTCGATGCGGGATCATAGAGAAGACCTACCCACATATTCTATACAGCATCTGAGAGAGGAGGCTTTTCCCGTCACGCTGCACTTTGAAATGTAAAAAATGGTCCAGAATTGGCCGAGAAATCAATGATCAAAAAAGGTCTTTTTTGCCGCGAATTCCAGAGTTTTTTTTTTGCAATTTACAGCATTGCTTCACAAGTTAATTAATGTATTTAATTATATTATATACTGTACATTACCTGAACACAAGGAAGTGACTGACAGCAGGCAATCTGCAGCTGTTTATAGCACAATCCATAAATAAGGAGATGAATTGAACTGGCGCCTTTCCACGTGGAGTCGTGGACATCTCCAAAGGCACAGACGCACGCACTGTGCGCATGTGGCTCTGCCTTGCGTATCGGTTAACGGGTGGTCTGAGCTGGCCTTATCTAGTTCCCAAATCTATTTGACGAAATTAGCAACTTAAGGGACTGCGCAACAAACACGCCCATGACCACACCTCCAGCCACAAATAATGGTGTCGGCATAAAGAATAGTGGCTAAGGGAGGAGAAAAGGTGACCAAAATAGCAATAAGGGAATTCGCTGCGGGTATCGCATAACGTTAGGGACAAGGGGTGGAAGGAAAATCGCGCCCCTACTCTGCTGGGTTATATTAAAATAGTATGTGGCTGAAAATATATTTGAGGAAAATATGGCCTATGGCTTCTGGAACACTGGCGCACAACTAAAGACCAAACTTCATTACTGTTACTCACTCTACTGACATCGATGCTGATCTGTTGATACCTATGCACATTGCAGCTGTCACCCGATCCTGTAGGTTCACACTCCACAACATTAGATGGATTAGACCCTTCATCACCCAAGAGTCAGCCCAGCTTGTCAACCAGACAGTCATATCTAAACTGGACTACTGTAACTCCCTCCTTACTGGTCTACCGACATGTGCACTTAAGCCCCTCCAATTGATCCAAATTGCTGCAGCCCGTCTGGTCTTTAACCAGCCAAAATTCTCACATGTCACTCCACTTCTCCGCTCCCTCCATTGGCTCCCAGTCGCTGCATGCAGTGTTCAAAACTCTCACGCTTGCATTCAAAGCAACCAAAGGTTTGACTGCACCTTACCTCAGTGGCCTCATAAAACTCTACAAGCCCTCCCGTGCACTCTGATCAGCCGACACTGGGAAGCTGGCAGTAGCCCCACTAAAAACGCCTGGACAATGCTCCACACGCCCCAAGCTCTTCTCCCCCCTGGCTCCAAAACTATGGAATGCACTTCCCACCACAATCAGAACCACAGACTCACTATCTATCTTCTGCCGCAGTCTAAAACACACCTCTTCAGACTCCATCTCAGCACTTGTATTACAGTCCAACCCACAGTACTTGCTGCAATGACTTATATAGGTTGCCTAATGTAGCCTATTACAATGTTTTTTAGCGCTTCATTGTATATTGTAAAATGTGTTGTAAATCCTGATTAAATTGTAAACTTGTCACCATTGTAAGTCACTCTGGATCAAGAGCGTCTGCTAAATGCCTAAATTGTAAATTGTATGCAACCACTATATCAACAACTCCACGCCACTCCACCTCCCAGTAACACCGTCTGGTCAGACCCTTTCTACTGAGAACCCGAGGCCATTCAGTGATACTTCCCTTTTAATAATAATAATAATAATAATAATAATAATAATAATAATAGTAATAATAATAATAATAATAATAATAATAATGTAAGAACTTAATGCTGGTATTTTTTCAGGTGTCCCCAAACAATATACTGAACCCCTAACAGCTCACTGGGTGTCTTCTATTATGATGTGTCATAATTACAAATAAAAGGATCACTACAAATGTAGTAATTTGTTTCATCTTACATTTTCACATTTAATATTATGACCAGACGTCAGCTTTGGTCTCGGTTTCTGGTTATGCTGACATTAAAACCTCCACTCTAGTCACTAGTCTAGTCTCTGAGTGTCACTTCCTATGGCCCTGACCCCAAAGTCACATCTTCAAATGACCTCAGAGGACTGATTGTTGAGAGGGAGCTGGAGTTTGGAAGTGTGGATTCTAAGTTGGTTAACGGCCCTGCATATCGTCTGTTTTGCATTTTTAACATAATGCAAGAGGCAGCAGCCCAACCTGTTAACAAACAAGTTAATAAGGGCTAATAAATGTCTATGATGGATTTTTATGAGACAAATGCTTTGCAGATTGAAAGAAAAATAATTAAAGCTTGGCCTACAGGTACAGCTGAAAAGTTGATATGTTTAATATTGCCTAACACAAGCCGACCACAGATGCACATTTGATGAGTTAAGCAGTCTATTGAGGGTATTGCAACTCTAGATTCTTATATATATAAAAAAAAAAGATCTACCATAGATGTGCAAATGGAATTCACTATATCCATCAAGTCTGCCTACATTGCTTTTCTTCAGAATAGGTTGAATGTTGGAATGTCATTTGAGCGTTGGAATGTAAGAATAGGTTGAATGTCTGGACAGCTGAATCTTCCTACACTGCAGTAGTTGGGGCCACAGTGAACACTCACTTTTCCTGGTTGAACTTCTTGCTGCACCATTTTACAGCTAAGGGTCCTTGCAGACTGGAGGTGTTTTATTTTAAACCTGTTGCTACGAATGAAATAAAATAACACTGCAGTTTGCAGGGACCGTTGCTGTCTGACAAAATCACAAACAGACCGACCTTCTGCAGTTTCAGTGGCTTCACATTCCTAATTCCTGCATTCCTCCATGTATGTGTGCACTGCATGTAAGAGGAATGTGTTGAAATCTGAGTTAGTCTCTCTCTTGATTGTGTACTACGGTACTATCACCTTGACACATATCAAATATATCAAATATACCCAAACTCAAACTGCTATTGCAACACTGTGATGGAACATTAGCTGCTATATGTTTAGGTTGTGGTGAAGGCTGAGCAGATCCTCCCAACTCTCTGGATCATATTTCAACAGGGTGAATATGTACTGGATGCTGCCTCTTTTAACACACTCCTCCTACTTCCTGCTATCCAGAAACCGTATCCACATTTGGGATTGTGTCTGCTTGTGTTTTTGGCTCTGATCTGAGTCTGAGTTACATTCACCACCAGTCAAAAAAAGCAGGAAGTGATGTCACATCACATCTGAGCCGAAAGCACAAGTGAAAGGATTCATAGAATAATGAAATATTCCCACGTGTGCGCACACACACACACACACACACACACACACACACACACACACACACACACACACACACACACACACACACACACACACACACACACACACACACACACACACACAGAGGAAGGGGTTGCCAAGTCTATTTATTTCCTGCAACTTTTGCCTTGTTTTTCCACCAGAGTTGTGGATTTTTTTTAGGTAAAATAGATCCTAATTTATCCAGCTTTTGGCGTTTATCCAAAAACGTCCAACATTAAATTCCCCTCGACAATAAATGGAGGGTTTTATGTCATAGTGTCTTTGGGGTTTTGTTTTGGGGAGTGTGAATGACAGACAGGCCTAATAGTATAATAAATTAGCAGAAATTAATTCTAGAAGATCTATAAATAATTTATGGTTGTTTATTGGTTCAGACGGGGTCAGGACAACTCATAATTAGATGGAATATATATTTATACAATATAAAATTAGCAATATACATTATTATTATGGTTTGGCGATTAATTGGGTTTGCTTTAAGGGCATCAGTCCCAACCATAGGGACTCTGAATCCTTATACCTAAACAGCAGCTAGTAGTGCAGTGCCAACTGCCAGTTTAAATAGATGGTATGAAGACACAATGATGTAAAAGCATCAAATATTTGTATTGGGATTATATGGATTATACGGAGTTGACAACACCGAGTCAGATACTCTATGTATAAAGATAGGCATACTCCCATTGGCGCCACTATATGGGCGACATGGACCACAAAGCCTACAAATGGTCTCCTAAGTAGTCATGGTTTCTCTCAGAGCCCCCTATCTGTTTTAGGCCTATGTGAAACTGCAGATTACAAAGAGACTTACAAAGAATAATTGATAACAAAGTGAAATTTCTTCTGATTTGTTTAGCCAATAGAAGTCATTTTTACTATGAATACATTGTAAATATGATATGTCTTTTGATGATCGTGTCCAGTACTTAGTTCAGTGTTCATGGAGTTAAGGAACGGATCAAGTTGTGTTCACGTTCATTCTACCATTGGAAATTAATAGACTCCACCATTCTTCTGGTCTCCTGTTTTTGTACCCGCCCCCTTCACATAGAGCCGGGAAGCAAAGCCAATATGCCCCTCTTGCCATTGGCCTCTTGGATCATACGTCGACGTTGAAGTCTATTTTTAGACATTCTGCTAAAATGGCGCAGCAAGAGCAAGAGGGACAACTGGACCATGAAAAGTTTTCCTGTTCTATCTGTCTAGATTTACTGAAGGATCCAGTAAGTGTTCCCTGTGGACACAACTACTGCAGTAAGTGCATCGAGAGACATTGGAATCAGCATAATCAAAGGGGGAGATTCAACTGTCCACAATGTAGAGAGACGTTCATCCCAAGACCTGATCTAAAGAAAAACATAATGATGGCTGAGATGATGGATATACTGAAAAAGACGGAAGTTCCAGTTGTTGTTCCTGAGCACTGCTATGCTGGACCAGGAGATGTGGCCTGTGATTTTTGTACTGGGAGAAAACTGAAAGCTGTGAAGAGTTGTCTTCGGTGTCTGGTGTCTTACTGTGACACTGATTTACAGCCTCACTATCAATCCCCTGCCTTTAAGAATCACAAGCTGGTTGAAGCATCCAGCAAGCTTGAGGAGAACATTTGCACTAATCACAATGAGGCAAGGAACATTTTCTGTCGTACTGATCAGCAGTGTATCTGTTATATGTGCTCCATGGAAGAACACAAAGGTCATGATACCGTCTCAGCTGCGGTGGAAAAGACTGAGAGACAGAAAGAGCTTGGCAGGAGTCAGCAGAACATCCAGGAGAGAATCCAGGTGATAGAGAATGACATGAAAGTGCTTCACCAGGAGATGGTGTCCATCAAACACTGTGCTGATAGAGCAGTGGAAGACAGTGACACTGTCTTTACTGAGCTCACCACTTACGTTAAGGGAGGACGATCTGAGGTGAGAAAGCTGATCAGAGACCAGCAGAAATGTGAAGTGAATCGTGCTGAAGAAGAGCGGAAGTGTGCAGAGCAGGAGGTCACTGAACTGAGGAGGGGACATGCTGAGCTGGGCCAGATCTCGCACACGACAGATCACATCCATTTTCTGCACAGTTCCACTTTTCTCTCACAAATCTGTGATTCCACACATCCAGTCAGCAGCAATATCTGTCCTCTGATATACTTTGAAGGTGTGACTGTGGCTGTGTCAAAGATGGGGGACAAACTAGAGGACATTTTTAAAGAGGGTGGGACAGCGAATAGAGCCAATATATTACTGCCAACAGCAGACACTAAGACCAAAATAAAACTATTGATGAGGTTACTTATAGTGACCCTTGTCTACGTTGTTATGTTGACACATCCCATTAGCCACATTAGCCAGCCCTTATCGACACACAGGGAGCAGTTTATGTTCAAGTGTCTTGAGGGATATCTCAGAGCTGACTTCTTACAATATTCATATCCAATCACACTGGATCCAGACACGGCACATCAAGACCTGTCTCTTTCTAAAGGGAACAGAAAAATAGCCATTAACGAACGACAACCACGTAAGCCAAAGCATGAAAAGAGATTCACTCGTTGGTCTCAGGTTCTGAGTAGAGAGAGTCTACCTCCCAATAACAGCGTCCAGTGCTGTTACTGGGAGATAGAATGGAGTGGAATGGGTGCTGGAATAGGAATCTCATATAAAGATGTACCCATCAGTGGTGACAACAGTAGATTTGGATCTAATACTAAATCTTGGTGTTTATTTTGTAACGTTACCGAATGTCTTTACCAAAAGGCTAAAATAACGCATCTATGGATCAATCCAGTCATAGTGACTAAGGTTTACACAGGTCCCGTGTCCTCCAGACTGGGAGTGTACCTGGATCACAGTGCAGGTTATCTGTCCTTCTATAGCGTCTCTAACACCATGACTCTGCTCTACAAAGCCCAGATCACATTCACCCAGAAGGTCAAAGTTGGATTAGTAGCACATTTTGATGGGGACACTGCTGAGTTGATTGATCTGAGTGACTGAGCATACCTACTGTATGTATAAAATATGCCTGCTATGCGCATAACCTAGACCCAGAGGGTTGATCGTTGAACCTACCTGACCATTCAATGAAATGAATGGAGCTAAAAGCAAAGTGCTTAAAGCAAAGGGAATGGAGCTTAAAGCAAAGGAAATCCGCTCTTCTTTACACTTATGTCCACCACCTGTTAACATTTTATGAGATGTGTGTGCTGTACGTTGGACATCTTTTCATGATCTGAGTGACCTCACATAGATCCAAAAAATTGTCACCTAAATTTAAATGAAATAATCAAATGTGAAGTGAGGGGCGCTCTTAAGTTTTACAACATCGACTTGATTACATCATAATGTTTTGTAGTTAAGCATTGGGTGATAATGTTTGATTAGGCATCAAAACAATCATTAATTTTCTTCATTTTGTTTTCTTTCATTGTCTAATGTCTATAGCTCTTTAAAAAAAATCAAAAAACGGGCTGTCGCTCAAATCATGTTTATTGTGTTGGTCGATTATTCTGATGTCTTACATTTACTTTACTGTATTTTCTGTGCTTGGTATACCAGGTAAAATAATCTATTGATGTTTAAATCAGATTTTACAGACCTTTTTATTGCAATATCACTATATAATTACATGTTATAAATGGTAAGCCTACTGTTATTTAGATTAAATTTGTGCATGACTGCATGTGTGTATTGTTTGAGTATAGTGTGTGTATGTATAGATAGATGGCTAGATATCCCCTTCTTTGTGGGGAAAAAAAGATTGATTTTTTTACTCAAGTAGTGACCCATACAAATTGGTCTGTGACCTTCAAATGGGTTCTGACTCCCGACTCACTGCAAGGAAAGGCACACTAGCTAGATCTCTGAATAAACTGATATTTTAAGTAGCATATTCCTATCCTCTGACACTGTCAGATCAAATAGTACATCGTCACTGATATGTAACGAATATATTATTTTTATCCAGCTTTAATGTGGAGTGCAACAGGGACTTGCAGAGGGGGGGGGGTTGTTCCAATGAAAGGCCTCTTGTCTTGCCCATTGAGGCTGCCAAAGAAAGCATGCAAACATGTAAAATACATGCCTCATAGATTACAAGTTAACAGTAAAAATGTTTAAAACATGCACTAATCTTAAAAAGTCATGCCAAGGAATTGTTCCAAACAGTGAATCAATTTCTCAAAATATGGTGTCTGACAATTGATTGATTGAAAATTATATTAACAGATTGGAGAATTACAGTAAATCCCAAGTACAACTCAATATAAAGACTGTTAAAGGGATAGTTCAGATTTTTGAAACTTAAGTTGTATGAAATATTTGCCATTAATATAGTGGTGGCAACTTGTCCAAAGTGGCGGGAGTTCTGCTCTGACTTTGGTGAATATTAAGTAGTTCCAGTCATTTGTGGGGGTCATCAATTGATACAGTCGACACCACTATAGTAATGGCATGTATTTCAATCAAAATAACATGCATTCTGAAAATTGTTTTTAATACCTAATATCATATTGTATATGTCTGTCAAGCTTATTTCTAATGGTTTGGGCCTCAATCACCACTGATATAACCAGTCCTTGCCATTTCTTTCTGGACTTTGAAACTAAAGCCGTGCAAATTTGGAACTGAAGGTTAAAGAAGAGGAGGAATTATACAAAGTAGCATTCATTGATGACATCACCTTGAGGCTCAAATCAGACAAGCTGCTCCTGAGAGCAATTTCCATTATTTGTGGGTATAGAAAACACACACGGAAACACCAAAAACACACACACAAAAAAATAAAAAGTGGATTTTAATTGAATACAACTTAATGAAAAAAATCTGAACTATCCCTTTAAAACAATAAAGCATTTCTACATTACATTACATTAGGATCACCATGTCCAGTTCATTTCATCACAGATTTAGAGATATACAAATTCACGTATGTATAACTGAAAGCAAGAAATCATAATAGAGGTGAAAGGGATAAGAAAAATATACATTGAGGGTGAGACTGGATGGGTGGGGGGAAATCAGATTTTACAGAGTCCAGTTTTCAACAATAAGATGGTAAAAGGGTGAGTTATTTTGTTTACCTTCTCCTCCTTCACCCTTCCCTGCCTGTGTGCAGACAGGGCACACCTCACCTGGTGACAACTAAGCAACCATTCCCCGGCTGGTGTAGACCTATGTGTCCCTCATGTCCTCTGCCCTGATTCCAGTCCAGACCCGTCCATGGCTGCTATCATTCCCTCTAGACTCAAGCCAGGTCTGTTTTTGCTTCTGCTGCTCCTCTCCATGGCTCTCTCTGTGCACAGATCTGTGCCATTTAAGCAGGTGCAGATGATTTATATTTCTGATCAACAGCTTCTCAGACACAGACCAGCCTAATACAGCCTCTGCATATACCCTTTATTAACAGCACAATAGTAGTGGTAAAGTAGGTGCGGTCCTATAAATTCACCAAGCTATTTGGTATTAGGAGTTCATCACCCACTTCTTTAGGCCCACACCTAATAGGGATTTCATCATCAATGTGTTTCTAAAGGTGTAACATGTGGGCCTAAAATGTTGAAGTTCAACACCATGGGGAAACTAATACAAAATAGGTCAAAGTCGGGACCATATTGACCTATAGAAGGAAAAACATGCAAAAGGTCATCATGCTTTATGTAGCATGTGAGCTGTCTAACTAACTGGGGTTTTAATGATGCTGAATTAATTCCAGGCATTATGGCTGAAAACGGCCTTAGCGCTTTCCCAAATGTGCTAACTAAACACATTTAGGATATGTCTGTTTTAACCCAAGGAGTTATTTTCTGAGAAAAACAAATGATTGGAATGGATTCAGCATCATGAAACCCCTATACATACAGTACGTAAAGCATACATACGTTACATAGCTACATACGTAAAGCATGATTGCATGTTTTGCAATATGGTTAGGGACTGGTACCCCACTTTGGGCTGTTTTTTATGAGGTTTGGTTGAGGTTCATGTTGAATTTCAACATCTTAGCCTACTATATGTTATTAGACAGCATTAAAAACACGGTGAAATTTCTTGGCAACGATTTCCATTCTTTCTTTCTCGTGCCTTTGATAGCAGTTGAATGATTTGATCCACAAAAAAAATGTGTTTTGCAAAAATCCACCTGTTGGTGCCACTATAGCAGACCAATGTGAAAAGGTTGCACGTCCGCCTAGTAGGAAAGTAGGCCTACCCTATTGGCCTGAATATAAAGTTTTTTTCCAATGGAAATATCCTAAAGAGGGAGTAGTCTTATATTTGGGGACCATATTATTTGACATATAATTCTCTTTACACAAATGAGTCTTGAAAAATGGGGGTCGTCTGAACGCAAGACAACAGGTTATATCACAAGGCCTCTCACAGACATTATCACAAGTCAAACACAAGATGGTGCCAGAGAATTGATTCTGTAAATTAAATGTCAGAACTCAGATCCATCTTGGAACATGGGGATATACTGTAGATACTAAAATAAACAAACACAAATAAATAAAATAGATTATTTAGTTACTTTACTTAGATTACTGACTTTGAACTTTATGCATTTAATGTCCAGGAAATTACAGTTATTTGCATGAAATGGAGCCCCCTATTGACACAAGTGTAGCTTATTTTTGTTGTCATCTTTTGGACAATACTGCATATAGTTTGAGATTGCATTTTCCCCCTACCGTAGTTAGGAAGAAAGTTATTTATGGTCATATAAAGGAAGGGAGTAAGTTTGCTCAATCACTGACTGTTTCCCTGACTGACTTCAAGTTCATCTATGATGATGTATATTAATCTCCATATAGGTGGGTGAGGAGTTGAAAAATAGTCCATTAAATGCCCGTTCCATGCAAAGGTTGTTTAATAGAATTGCTTTTTTTTTTTTTCACAATGTTGCCATATTGTGCAGGCAACAATATTAAGCATTCTCTGCATTCATTCCCGATTGCCATTGTTTTTTTAAAATGGAAACTTCCAAATGAAAGGCCCATTCTCCAAGAAGAGAGGGCTCAGCCTCTGAAGTACCTTCTTTAATAGCATTTCAAAGAAAGATCACACAACGGTGATGCTAAATTTGTGAAATGGTCTACTTATTGCTATACTGTATTGCTATGCTGATGGAAAAAATGCATCCATTTGATAGGCTAAATGTGCCTGAATATGCCACTTTGCTTGATGTGCTCACTCTGCACACACGTTGTTCAGGAATATGTGTTAGGTTGCATAAAGAAGGTCTTTTCACATTTTAATCAAGGACACTTGAGTCACATTTGCTAACCTTGCTCAGTCTTCTAGAGATACAGTGGTGGCTCTCAAAGATCATTCATATGCAACTGTATTCTGGTCTTTACACAAATCGTGCTGGGACCTCACAAGAAAATACAGTGTAATATACTTCTTAATGCTGAGAGTCGCATTCTATTTTAGAAAATGTAATGTTACCATTTATTTATTTTTAAGAACATAACTGATATCCCAAATTGGATGTAGCGTATATAATGTAATTTAGGGGCCAATCCCAAATGGCCTATGGTCCCTTATTGTATTTGTATATTGTTTTCTGAGAATTTTGCAATTCTGAATTAACTGTGCAGTTTTTTTGTTAAACGTGTCAATGTGGTTGAGTTGAGGGCTATGCCAAACGGGAGGACTAAAAACCCCAAACCAAAGATTGGCCACATTGGCCAAAGCGTGCGTTATAAAAGTTTAAAAAACTTTTCATAGGTGTAGCTCATGAACCTTACACATAATGTGTCTCCTTATGCCTAACTACTTTCTTGTTCTGACGTTTGACCTTTAGATCACCCATTATTTTGAATTATGAATAATGTTTTCTACATATGTGTCTACAAAATATGGTACCAGGCTATGTCACCTGTTTAAACAAAGCCTGCAACCATCAGACCATTGGTGGCGCTGTAGCACTCTATTGCAGAAAGAACTATGAACAGTCCATCGCTCATGAAACCATTTGACCGCCAGCAATAAAAGTTCAACAAGCATATGCACAGTGATGGGCAGTAACTTGTTACAAGTAGATAAGCTAAATAGTTTAACTACATTTTCCTGTAGCTTGTAATGTAGCTTATTTGTTCTGGGAATAGCTTGTAGTGAAGTTACACTACTTGTTTCGAGTAACTTGTAGTGATGCTTCACTACTTCTTTCGAGTAACAAGGGGTGTAGCTTACTACATTTTCCACACACATTTTCGAATTCCGCCCATTTTTAATAGGTAGAAAACATCTACCTATTAAACTTAGACATGCCACCATCCTATATTTAACCCCACCCCTAGATTATTATTATTATTATGATTTTTATTTATATTATTTTATTATTATTATTTAGAAAGTTGTACATTAAGTTGAGATATATATTTTTATATATGTAGTGTTGATGTAGCAAAGTACTTTTGTCATGTATCTTGTAGTGTAGCTTGCTACAATTTTCTGGGAGTAGCTTGTAGTGCTACATTTTTAGCTACATTTTTCGAGACTAACAAGTAGTGTAGCTTACTACATTTTCCCAGTAACTTGCCCATCACTGCATATGCATCTCTTCACATGGAACGAGACCTGTGCCCCTTAGATTAGACCTCCCACGTTTTTAATTATATGAGAAACATTTCAAATAGATCTACTCCACCACATGATCATTGGACCAATATCTACAGTAAAAACCTAGTATAAGATCACAGGTTTTTATGAATATTGCAATTTTATGTTTACGGTAAAGGGTCATGCCAATTAGTGCTGAAACTGATCTTATTCCAATTGGCCAAAGGGGGCACTAGGCTATAGCAATCAGTTAGGATAAAAAAAAAACTTTGAACAGGCATGAATCATGCCTCATTTGGCTTAACGCCATGGATCCTGTTCGTGTTTAAGCATGTACCTTGACTCATGCGGAACACATCTGTCACTTTGTCAATTGGTCCTCTATTTTGAGAGTTTTGAGATTTTTGAGCAGTTTGTGTGAAATGTTCTAAAAAACATTATATAGGCCATTATCTGAAATCTTACTGTAGTTAAAGAGAAGTCCATACAAATATAAAAACAATGCAGCCCCTACGAACAGTCATAACTTTTCGGCCAAAAGCCATAGAACTTGTTTACTGTGGTGATTCATTCAGACCACATCTATCACTTTATACGTGAAGAAACAATATATAGCTGTAAGTAGCAATACTACAGTATAGGGTTATCACTCAGCTCTTCGACCCGTCCAAAAGAGCACCTTTCCTGGGTAGAATTTGCGATGTCTGATTCTCCTAGCCCTAGTCCGAAGCATTCTCCGGAATTCTCTCTAACGTCATGCCAGGCACGCAGGATACACAAGGAAAGAAAATTCCACTGCCATGCGTAGGATTCTAGTAAAAAATAAACAAAACTACTTTACTACTCAAACAAAGGCTGTTTTGTGTTGCCGAAAGCTTATTCTCCAGGGAGGAAAACCTCTCAGGACCCCACCTTCTCTGTATATTATGCTTTTTGGGGTCTATTTGGGGTTAGTGTTAGATCATAGCTCATTTGTTCATTGTATCTTCGTTCTCTTACCAGTTATACTGTTTTTATCTTATTGCTTGGACCCTGTTATCGCTGCTTTCAGCTATATTCTTTGATTACACTCTCAGAGTTCCAAATTGATAAACGAACACTGTAGTGTGTATACAGTATGTGAAGATAAATTACAATCCAAACAAATTGTGTCAATTCTTAAATTAATGATAGAAGCAGTCAGCTATATACATAAGTCACATCTACAGTTTTACTGTATTTATTTTATTTTTATATTTCAAGCTGCAATGCAAGAAATTCAAGTCAAGTTAGTCAATTCTCCACAGTAAAAGTGGAACAAGTAGAGCTGTTTCATTGACCAAGCTCAAATCAGTCTTTCCTATTTTAATACATATTTGTGATTTGAGTTGTATTTCAAATAATATGAGTCTGGCTCCATAGTGCATGCATGTGCAAGTGGGGAAGACAGTGACAGAGTAAGATATACAGTAGGCTATCTGTAAACACTAGAAGAGAGGCAGTGTGTGGCTGTTTTGAATGATTTGGTCCTATAACTACAGAGTTTCCTGCAGGATGCTCCACCAAATATGCCATGAAATAGACTCGGATTGGACATCTTTGTACTTTAGCTGTCGCCATTTCAAATCTCCAGCGTCCCTCAGAATGACTGACAGTGTGTACACAGCTAGGAGGTACTGAATGCACACACATAAATTGAGTGGCTCTGTATATGGAGTTTTAATCCTCTTTAAGACTCCTATGTACCTTCAAACTATCCAGGGGCCACATATACCCCTGTACTGGTTCGTACTATCAGTCTACCCCACTTCTCGAGCAAACTGTTCCAATTATTCACTGGAAAATAAGATTAATAGTTATGACGTGAAACATGCTTGAGGTCAATTATTTAGAAGATCCCAATGATATTCTCATTAAACTATAAAGCCAATTCAAGGACGATGAGTACCGTGAAGAACTGTGTTGTAGATTAATTGCCATTAAAGGTCAACATGCTTTCAGATTTGGAGACATGCAAGCCATTTTCTTCATTACAAGGTGCACAGAATATGAGGAAACTATAACGCTCATTACATGCATCTAAATGGGCCTGTCCTAATTACTAATCAGTCCCTTGTACCATTAGAGATGGAAATTAGAAATACTAAGCAGACCCTTGGGCATCACTCTCTTAGAATATATTAAAGATTCCTTTATATGGATAAGAATGTTGAGAGTTTGTTAAAAATAATAAAACAACAACCTGCAATTCCCTGTGATTTTGTTTGACTCCTCATGACATTTTAAAGATGGGAATTTCAGTTCTGATTTTAATGCAATTTGTCCGGCCATACATGTCACCACGGAACACCAGAGACAATTGCTGTAGAATCTAACAACTTACTATGATATTTTTCTTTATTCGAGTGGATTCAGATGAAAACAAAACTATACAGTATATTTTGCTATGCCCCAATCAGAATATTGGCTAGACCCTTCAGTGATTCTTTCTTCAGTGATTCCCGCCCACCTCTCTGGCAGCTTACCGATTTACATTTGAGCATAATGCAAGCATTAGAGGATGCACAAGGCAGCCCTGATAAGTTACAAAGTGCTTCAGGGGTAAACCTCGTAAGAGAGGGTTTGGAGTTATTTACAGCGTTCAAATCCTTCAAAAATTCATGTCTGGAGGATGAGATTGGTTTTGCACTTGATGCTTTGCACACAAAGCAAACACAATGCATATGGACGGTGTTTAACTCTAAATGACCAGATGACATTAATTCTAATTGACTGATCTCAACCCATGGATTGGGCCAGGGTGCATGATACTGCCAAGGACACAAGGGTCCTGTCAACGTACAATGTTACATGCAACACCAAAACACCCAAATGCCACAAATTCTCAGATGAGGAGAAGCACAATGGAGCAAAAAAAATATTATTAAATGCAATTAAATTTTCAATGAAGCACTACTTATGAAGTTGTATGCCATTTTCTATTCAAAGAAATGTATTGATTGTGCAACTCATAAGAATGCTCAAAAAATGCAAAACCATTACAAAGGAGGTTAAAGGCAATGGCATTCCTCCTTATCAGAATTGCTTTCTGTACAGTTGTTCCATTTGAAATGCATTTAATTGCAAATAGAAAAGAAGAGAGTGAAAGCCAACAATGTGAGCGGCTCAAGCATTTTTCTCATCTGCTGTGAGTGAACGTATTCAAATCTAAGCGGGCAGACAATGAACGAAAAGAATCGTGCTTTGAATAGGCTCTCTCTCTCTCCTTTTCAATCTCAGGCCAATCCAAGGCCTTCTCCTTCTCTGCTGGTAGGGGTGGGCTCTCCATCGCAAACTTACTTCTACCGTGGAACAAACACACACATCTCGACTAGTGTGGCAACCTAATGGTGGCATTAGCAGGTAGCTGCTCTTCACGCAGGTCCCTTGACAAAAATAGCACATTTTCAACTACGGAAAAAAAAGTGTTGACACAAGCATAAATTAGGCTTAAGTGTACAAGTCTAGGTCTTCTGTTAAACTCACTCTGTGGCATAATTTATGGCAAACTTGAAAGCTGTGTTATGCTGTGGTTCTCTGATTGATGTCTTCGGAGGCATACATTGTCATTCTTCAACTGGCAGCTTTGCTATAGTGTCTTGCTGTAAAGCCACAGCCAAATGCTGACCGAAGCCACCTCTCCCCTTTCTTTCCCCGCTAAGGGGAGGAGTGTTGGGGTGGTGGTGGCGTGGGGCGATCATGGGGCACAAAGTGCCTGATGTCTGTGCCGGGGTGAGCCTGGAGAGCGCACCCCCGACAGATATGCTGACAGTCTCATGGGAGCAAGGGGAGAAGTTGAAGGAAAGAAAGTGCACCCTTCAAACTTTCCAGTGCAGCTAGGAATTCTATTTTTCTCAACAAAGATTTATACATATTTATACAAGCCCAAATACTGATAGGAAGGTGGTAGAAAAAAAATCTTGGAATTGCAGAGGTAAACTATATGTAAATGCCATAAAGTAATAGACTTGTAGTGCAAATCACACCATTTTATCTTTAATTTTGCTTTCGTACCCACCCTGCCCCCCACCCCTTTCCCTCCCATCCTCTTTCCTCTGGCTTAAAGGTGCATCAGAGATATGCATTTAAGCATATTCAGAACACGGGGCGTGAAATTAAATGTGTGGCAGAGTGAGAAAAATATACAGACGCTGGAGATGCCTTAAAAATAGTCATTTATGCAGATGGAGAGGAGTGAAATCATTTGCAATGGGATGACCCTCTCTCCAAGCATTTTTCCCCTCACTGTTCTTCCCTAATCTCGCACTGTATCTTCATTTTTCATTGAACTCGCCAGTTTGCTGCTAAGCAGCCTTGTAGATAAGGCAAAGTGCTAAAAGGAGACGACAGAAGGAGCTCAGTGGGCCCGTTTCTATTGCACTTTCACCCAAGGCAATGGGCAGAATTTAACGGATTCCTTCCAACATATGTTTTTGCCAGATAAGTAAACAGTGTGTGTCGGAAATGAAAAAAAAAAAAAAAAGCATTTGCAATTTAATGACATTACAGCTCCCAGCTTAGCCCGCCGTGCTGCGAGGCGCGGAGCAGAGAAAAGGGGAGAACGGAAGAATGGAACGGGGTGTCATCAGTGTTTCTCTCTCTCTCTCTCTCTCCCCCTGTCTCTCTCTGTCTCTCTCTCTCTCTTCCCTTGCAAGAAGCTGCACTGAATTCTTCTTATTCTTTTCACACACACAAAAACCTTTCCCTTCTCCATCCCCTTCCTGCTATTTTTCTTCTCTCGCCAATAGTTTCCTCGCCTTTGTCGTGGTGAAATTATCTATTATTTTATTCAGAGAACTTGCCTCCCTTTGCCATTCTACCCTCTCCAACATCTGATTCTGTGAGCTAAAACAGATCAGCCCTTGCCACAAGTGCTCTGTGCTCTCTCTCTCTCTCTCTCTGTGTGTGTGTGTGTGTGTGTGTGTGTGTGTGTGTGTGTGTGTGTGTGTGTGTGTGTGTGTGTGTGTGTGTGTGTGTGTGTGTGTGTGTGTGTGTGTGTGTGTGTGTGTGTGTGTGTGTGTGTCTCCCTTTATCCCTCTTTGTCTGGCTTCATCAAAGTGCAATGGATGCTTGGCACAATGGAGCAAAGTCTCCAGGTTGTTGTAACATTCAGACTCAATACCAGGACCAGGAGTAGCTGTGGCAGGTTGGAGAGAGAATAACCTCTGTGTGTGTCTACATTTCACTGGAGGTAAAGGATCCCATCCATCCCGTGTGAAACTCAGTGACTTTCCACTTTTTCTCTCAGCCGACTGTCAGGCAGCTGCTGCCTTATTATAGAAGGCTAATTGTGCAGGAAAGCAGATTATGAGAGTGGTAGGATGTACTCCTTGACCATGTGCTAATGTGATGACAAGTTTAGGGACCCTCTAAGCAAAAGACGTCGCACGCCAGGGCACTTTTGGCACTGACTATAATCTGCCTTTGGTATTAACTCAGCAAACCGGCATGTTTGAGTATGGATCAATCGCTCGCTCATTATTTTTACAAGAAAGCTTTATATTCGAGGCGCTTTCCCGGTGTTGATCTCTCATTAACCATGCTATGTAAATGCACTGGCAATCCCTGTGTAAGGGATACGTCACCTCAGGGCCCGGGCTTGCAGAAGCACGTTAAGGAGAAAGAAGGGGCAGGAAATTTGGGTCAGTTGCCTTCGCCAAAAACTTGAATTTCAGGTTTTGCGCTTAAAGCCCCCTGCTCAGCTTTTCTCTTTTAATGTGTGTTTTGTTTGGTGATGTTATGTTTTAAATGTCAGCCCTGGAGCTGTCCAGCAATTTAAGAGGCACAAAAAGCCCTGTCTCAGTATCTGTTCCAAGCGTTCATGTTACCTCTGTAATCGCTGCTGGCTGCAACGCTATACACCCTCCATTCACTCCTGGGCTTTTTTTTGCCACCTTTGAGCGTATCGGCTGTATAATTCCAAGGGGACAGGTTAGATAGGGCCAAAGGGAAGTGTTAATTTTAGGACAATTAGAAATTAATAAATGGCCAGGTGAAGTGATCTTGACGGAATTGTGCACAGCCAAAGTGAATGTATTTTTTGCAGAGGAAGGGGGGCAGACATGATTACTGAACCCAGCTGAATCTGCATGAATTGAACTAGCCGTCAAGATGCATTGTGCATCAAATTAGAGTAGAAATATTTTGGTGTGTTTACCCACGGCTCATACAAACATCTATCACCCTGTGACACTGAAATATCTGTTTACTTGACAACAGATGAAGATGTGTGAGATATGTATCATGGCTGCACTGTACACTGGCATGGTGAATGACGCGTTAGCAAAATGAGCCAGACAGAACAGCTCATAGGCCTGTCGTTCCTATAGTGCCCTACATACATAAATATATGTCTCATTATTGCTCTGTGTCAAGAATGTGTATTTTTGCACCTGCCTGTCCTAATATCAAAGCACAAGAGATATGCTTATGACTTTGAAGTTCATTTGTGTCACCTATAAGGGCTCTGCGTGTGAGGTATCTCTGTGCGGGGACACAAAGTTATGGTGCAAATCACAGACTCCGAACCTTTTATTTTTTTCTGAGGAGAAAAAAAGGCAATTCAAGGGGCACCGTTCTGCATGACCCATTTCATATAATGACAAACAACTTCAATGTGCTTGAATTAATGTGTAGGCACTTTCAAATGTTGCATTGGAACAGTCATACGGGAGTTACACTGAGCAGCAGAAGGAGTTAGCTTTCTGTATCTCTCAACTACTTTTGTGTTGCCATTGGTAAACCTTGTGGACCTCCAAATTGCAGCAGGGAAAAGTGTTGAATAAGACCATGTAAGTTACAAATATAAAGGAGAGGCAAATAGAAGACCTCTTACTGACTCAAAGGGGAGAGAGAGATAGATCTTAGAAAAGGAATGTCCTCAGGTACTTCACCATATACAGAGTTCCTGGCCTTTGTGATGTTTTTTTCCTTGTTGTTGTTGCCATGTTGTTTGGCAGGACAATAACCAAGAAGGCCAGATCTTTGAATGCTCTGTCCAGTTCTTGCAGATCTCCCTCACTTTCTCCTCACATACCTGCAAACAAAGACCAATCCAAATAGTCATTACTTTTCAATGTAAGCCCTTTGTGATGACAAAGAAAACAGAAAATTACCACAACACAATATGCCAGTGTAGTGGGAAACAGAGCGATTGTGTGTAGGTCTATGACATGTCTGAGGAGCCCTGATTTCTGGAAGGACCATTCATAATAGATTTGTTCTGAAGACCTTGACATTACTTTACAATTAAGGTATGAAGTCATGCTACTTAATCAGTATAACAAATGGCACATGTTTCAGGAGGCAAGCATGTTTCAGGATTAAAGACATGTTTTGCAAGTGCTGGATTTTCTGCAAAATATGATAAGGTTTGCATATGAATTATTGCTTTGTTGTCTTCTACGTATAGGAGTGCAGCTGAATTCTCCGTCCAAAGTCATTATTACTGTGTCTGTATGCTTGTTATGGCATCTGAACTATAGCCACCAAACAGAATGAGGAGAAGTATTTTGACAGCTGTGAATCTGGAATGATGCTCCCAACTCTGTATGAAGCAGCATCTAAACTGTTAGGTGAAATATCCACTGACATAAACAGGTAATGGTGAAATGTATATTTAGTTATTTTTTTGTCCCTTTCTGTACGTGTCTGACTACATTTCTCCACGAGAAGCCATGGAAACCAGGGTTATGAGCCCAATGCTACTGTTATACTCTTACATTGCACTACATGGGAGATTAGTTATGGAGCTACATATCATTTGACAATGATCTATTTTGACAGTGTTGTTAATTACAAGTCTGCAGAATGTGAGTGGAAAACCATGATACCACAATACAGGGTGAATCCCAAATCAAGTATTGCACATCGTGCTGAACTGCAATAAATAAAACCTTGGAATTAATGTGGGCAACGTCTCATTTTAATAACTTCTCTGAGAAATCGAGAGAGGGGAAAATGATAGCATTACATCTCACTTACTTCAAGTGTAGTTGCGAGTGAGCAGGCAGGAAACATTCTTTCTCATTAAAGGTAGCAATCTTAGAGCCCCCCCAGATTCTTGGTGTAATAACCAGGGGAAATAATCTCTTATTGATAGACACATGTAGCAGAGAGTATATGCCTACTGACAGGTACTTATCTCTAGCCTGTGTCCTATGCTATAGAAGGATATAATTCTTTGTGAATGCTCCTCAGGGCATCAGCTCTTCAGCTTCATTATTTCTACTTACGATAGATAGTATATTTACACCCCCCACCACCATCACCACTGGAGAGAGAGAGAGAGAGAGAGAGAGAGAGAGAGAGAGAGAGAGAGAGAGAGAGAGAGAGAGAGAGAGAGAGAGAGAGAGAGAGAGAGAGATGGGGAATTTAATATGAGAGCCAGCCATCTATGCCAGCGGTCATTTGGAAATGGAACAAAAAAACATCATCTCAGTTACAGAATATAATTTAAACAGCACTGACTTTTTTGTTCATTACCAAATGATTTGCACTAAGGTATGGCACTCACTTCTCCTTTTCCAAGTTCTTTATTTTACTTATAATGGAATTTATTTTCACACTGCATTTCTGAAGTCATTCCTTCTACGGTGTCTGATACTGTTGTGTGAAATCCTGATGTCTCTCTCTCTCTCTGTCTCTTTCTCACAGTAGTATAACATCAGCATCAATGTAGTAGTTTCTTCCAGACAGCAGTGGGAGCTTTAGAGTCAGTCTGCTTGTGGGAGCAGAGTGCTCATCCTCCATTTAAAACAAGACACTCTCAACTATCTCCATAAAACAGACATCCGTATTTTATTTTTGTTATTATTTTTATACAGTATGCCCTATTGAGACAGGAGCATGGAGTTCTCAATTAAGTTTTAGAACATATTGTGAAGTTTTATGGCCAGGATTTATATACTATATATATATATATATATATATATATATATATATATATATATATATATATATATATATATATATATATATATATATATATATATATATATATATATATATATATATATATATATATATACTTGCAGAACTTGTGTATACTGCATGGGAAATATAAGTGAAAATAAGTGTAATTTGAATAAATGTTGTTTTTATGACTAGATACTGTATACATTTAATGCACCTATGTGCTCACAGAGTTTGCGGATTCCCCATTCATTTTTTTCATAGACTTTTCGAAAATAATTTATATAAAGATGATTACGCCGCGGACAAAGCCAACTCGGGTCGTGATGAATCATGATGGCACACACAAACTTTTGGGACAATCAAACAATTTCTAAGATGAAAAACGAAACAAAAAGTCTTGTATCATGCCGTTTTCTACTTCTTGCTAATTAGATATTATATGACGATATTGTGTTTGTTGTCATGATTTTTCATGACCCGTGTTGGCTTTGGCCGCGGCGCAATTGTGTTTTTATTAACCATTTTCGAAAAGTCTATGAGAAAAATGAATGAGGAATCCACTAGTGGAACAGGGTTGGTGACGTCACTGCGCAGGTCTATAGCACTCAAGGATACTGATCTTTAGCATAATATATACTGTCTTACATTAAAACACACACTCGCGCACTCTGGCATCTGCATGTGCATACTACACACACTCACACACACACACACACACACACACACACACACACACACACACACACACACACACACACACACACACACACACACACACACACACACACACACACACACACACACACCACACACACAGGCACTCTCTCCTTAACCAAATTCAAGCAGTTCCTCTCTGCCCTCCAACAGAGGTCCATCTACTTGCTGCATTATGTTCCATTAAACAAGCTTGGACCTCTTAAGAGCAGAGGCAGACTTCAGAGGATGTGTGGCATGTTTATGGACTGCAGGTAGTGGGTTCTCATTTCTTTCGGTGACCTTGGGCACAGCGACATGTAGGGTTTGGGGGCTTTGATTAGCCATGTTATGGTGTTGGGGAAAGGTGGAATGCAAGATAATTTGGGTATTTTTTTAACCTCCTAGGAGCAGAGAGAAGTATCACATACACAGGTACCACTCTAGAGATTACAGGAAATATATATGGCACATAGCGCCTCATAAACATTCTTGACACAACCTGATGAGGGAGATATTGCTTCAGGAGAGACTTTTCACACTTTGATTTGCCTCAAATGAGATGGAGGAGTCAGTGATCAGAGTATTTTGAGGGTTCTCACGGGGAGAAGCCAGCCCTGGTAGTATACTACTGGTCAGAGAGAAGCCAGCCCTGCTAGTATACTACTGGCCAGAGAGAAGCCAGCCCTGGTAGCATGATAGCACCCACTATAGCACCCATACATTGACCAGGCTGAGCACCTGGTCAACGTATGGGGGGTGCTATAGTGAAGACACCCGCCAACAAATAAAGGAAGTAACCTCAAAGAGACTATGATGATATATTATTCATGTGAAAATAGAGGGGGGGGAACATGCTAAATGTGATCCATCTCAAGCCATTGAAGCTGTGTGATAATCCACGTGCTTATGGGGCAGCCCTGGGCAAATTAAGGATGTGAAGACCATTGTATATTCCTCGGAGGTCAACATGGTTGAACCGGTAGCTACATATGTATGTTAATTTGCCTAATCTCACTTCTACAAATGTCTTACAGGCACATAAAGGGTTTAACACTATGACATAATGATATCAGAGCATCAGACGGGAGGTTTATGAAAACATGAGGCAGCCAAGGTTTTAAATCTTAGGAAAGAATAAACCTTTGCGATGTCTCTCAATGTAAGCCTGATTTAGTAATTAAACTGAAAAGCCCAATGTGTGCAAAAGCTCAAACTGAGCACTTATGTTATATCCAGTTAGTGAATTAATTCATAGTGATCTCTACATATTCAAGAGGTAAAAATAATATAAAGAAATAAGAATACAATATAATACATCATCTTCATCATTAAACATATAAAGGGAAATCTTATCCCCAAACACCATTGTCAAAGTAAAACAAACACAGTACTGGTTACAGTATATATTTTAGTAAAGGTGTATACAAACTAGTAAACCACAAATTACACCTCATCGTATATATATTTCTCTCATCCAGACCTGAGGAAGAGAGAGGGTCAGTAACTGAAGCAGTACTTTCACTTGTTGAAGCATTATATTTTAAATCAATAATGAGGCGATCCTCCATACACTGCAGCCAGGACACATACGCCAAATTAGTATATTGCTTTGTGTTAATATATTTCAGCACTTATTTATTGTCATATATGGTCTGCTCTGCATGAGTAATAACAGTGCATATGTCATATTATGTTCCACTGAAAAAGATATATTCTATTGTTTGGTGAGAGTCAGTTAGATTTTGTAAACGTGAATATTCTCAGCTATAGATGATGCCCAATAATCAAACTTGTTGAAGTAGATAGGCGATATGAGATGACCTGGAAATAAGAGTCAAGAGGAGTCAAATGGATCAGATGGCATCCTGCCCCATGAGGGGATTTCCGCAGGTTTTATATATGATTTTCCTTTCAAATCTGCAACAATTTATTCATTCAACCTTGTTTTCTGTGGGAATAATCGTGCATTCCCACCATTGCTTATCTGATGATCTCCTGCAATGGATAACATTTTATGAGAAAGTTTTCCCCTGGATATTTGCATAGTTGCATCTCCACCTTCCCATTCAGTCCCATTCTTGGACAGAAAAAAAGCATAGGCTATCTATTCAAAAGGCATTTAGTCCATTTCTTTCTTGGCCGGTAAATCTATTCATTAATTGTTCTGGCTTGTAGATTGCATTCTAATGCTAATCTAGCGTGTTAAATATCTTTTTGTTCCCCTTTCACCGTTTTGTCATTCAGTTTATCCAGTTTTGGCCACCCATTTTATTTATTTATGCGCCTGCTTCTATTCATGCGCTCATGTATTTTTTATTATGTTGTTTCACTGTCATGCAGTGTCAACTCACTCTATTCAATGTGGGCTACTTGAAGGGCTTGGAGGGACAAAGCGTGTACACATTGCAGTGCTATTCACTCCGGCCAGCTGGATCGCCTGAAAAAAAAAAACCTTGTGAAAAGAAATCCTCCACAATGGACACAGAAGAAGTGCACAATGCTAACAGTTTTCCAAATACCACTGATTGCTTTCATCACAATGAGGGAAAGCAGCCGCTTTTGCTGAGCTCCACTTCAACAAACAACACTCTCACAAAACCTCCCAACCCACGTTTTGTTCCCAGACAAAACCTCCTCGACCGTCTAAATGCTCCCAGAGTAAAAAAAAAAAGAAAAAAAGAGAGAGAAAAAAAGAAAAAGGAAAAAAAAGTTCTTTCAGTTTTCTTCCCCTTTCTTAAGAGTAAAAATATAATAAAGGGCCAAAGAAAGAAAGAGAGGGAAATGGTCAGTGAACTATAGTAATGCAAGTTCTTTTACTAACTTGACGACCTTTTATATAGGCTATTTTTTGATCAGACACCGAGTGGCTGCCCTTTTCATCATAGCAATCTTTTTGGAAAGGACTATCACAATTCAGAAACCACTAAATATATATATTTTTCTATTTCTTTACCTATAGCCTACCATAAGGGCCATTTGATTTCATGTTGTGGTCTTGTTTTTGATTTGCAAAGTGAACACCTGCTGAGGCCAAACCGTTAAAGAAAACGGAAAGCAAGTTCAAAAACATGTATAGAAATACCAACACGCAAATATCCAAACATTTTACTAACCTCTAACGTTTAGCCTCTTGTTATTATTATTGTTCATATATTATAACTGTGTGAACAAACCTTAACAACGCACTAATGTCTGCAGGAAGTTCCGTGGAGAGAAGTGATCGGAGAGTTTCAATAGTGAAAGGGTTTAATTAACCGTGACGGAGATAATTATCCCTGGACTGTCCAAATTAGTTTTGCATAATCGCTCTGATCCTTATGAATTAATCTCTTAGTGTAATCTAGGAGGGATAGTTTGATTCAATGACATTAGAGAGAGAGAGAGAGAGAGAGAGAGAGAGTGTGTGTGTGTGTGTGTGTGTGTGTGTGTGTGTGTGTGTGTGTGTGTGTGTGTGTGTGTGTGTGTGTGTGTGTGTGTGTGTGTGTGTGTGTGTGTGTGTGTGTGTGTGAGTGAGCGCGCACGTGTACATTCCGTGCATTTTAGAGAAACACACACACACACACACACACACACACACACACACACACACACACACACACACACACACACACACACACACACACACACACACACACACACACCTTGCAGTTTAGAACAAGTGCATGGTTGGGCTGGACAAGTGATCATCAAGTTCTTCAGAGCACTTTCAGCACTAATTTATATTAAATGTCTAATTTGTTTTTCGTCAGACTTGTAAATTGATATAGGCTATGTCAGTGCAGGTTATATTTTGAGACTCAAAGACGTGCCTGTTCTGGAAACTGTAAAAGCAGCTATTTTCCTCGTGAATGAATAGAACAGCTTAAAAAGAAACCACTCAGTTTTATCTCTCTTCCTATTCACGATTAAAATTGTGATAAATAAAGCTGTTGGCTCCTGATTACAATGGGGCTGATTTAGATTTCCCGGTAATGCTATTCACAACGCGAACAAAAGCGGCCTTTGGAGGATACCTTTACACTTCACCTGGACTGACCACCTCCAGGAAAGTGATAAGAATCTTGTTAGCTCATCAAGAACTACAGCGCGATTCCTTCCGCTTATCCGCAAGCGCTTTATTGTAGTCCTTCTGCTCAACTCAACAAGTGAACATAGAGTAGCAATAGTCTGAAGTACATAATAACGGTGTTAAAGAAAACACAAAACATATACAAATTCCATAAGAGTTAGTAAAACGCATTGTGTTGCACACCATGATTGCGGGGGTCTTCAAAATAAGAAATGTAGGCCTCACATCATTTTATAGCCTAAACCTCGGCCACAAGGAACTTTTTAATTGTTTTTAGAAAATGCACGACTCGAGAGAGTCGAAACGTTGGGGTTGCAATATAACTGAATATCAACTTAAATAAATTACATCCTCTACATTTTCCTGTGCAAACGTTTACAGTACTGTTTGTCCTTTTTTAAATTGTCTGCAGGGTGAGGTGACCACCATCATGATTCTTCCACTAAAACAATAAATATTACAGACATCTATAAAACGGTTTAAAAACTCAAAATATACACCGGATTTCTAGTGAAATATGTAAAGTTCCAGGCCCTATGTCAAACACTAAGCCTTAATGGCAAATTAACTAGAGCGATTTATCTGTACAAATTTACATGGTGGAGGGTTATGCCCCTCATGTGACTTAATAACACAGCCTATAGTCCTGCGAAAAAATATGTTCCTGTTCCTGCGTGGGAATGACATGTCTGGATGACTCGTTGTGGGACTTTGTTAACAGGCGACCCTTGATTCCAACAGGTTAATCAAGCAGGTGCAACTTGCAATAGATAGAAATCAAATATGGTACCTTTCAACTGAGTTTCACATTGTACAAGGGCAAACTGCAGGTCTCATAGACTTTGATCTCCAATTTGTGCATTTCTGCCATCCTCATAAGTTCGTCTCCTCCGCATATGGGCTGCGAGAGGTGAGGGGATGGTTCTCTAAAATAAGCATTACCTTATAGATAAAGGCATTAATCAATATATACAGAAACATGTGATATCTGCAGACGACGAGCACTTCATCACATGTAACAGGTGTGTGCATGCATAATAAAAAATCTTGCATGGATATCTTTTCTCAGCTCTCTCTTGCTTTGCTTCTTTTTGTTCACATTTCAAATTTCTTTTTCTGAAGTCCAGTGTCATAACGCTGCAGCATACGCAGGGTAGGGTTCAAGTTGAGGCTTTCCCATTCCGGGGAGCAGGATGTAGGCTAAGGGCGGCTGCAGCCCCGCCGAGGGCCAGCCCGTACAGTTACAGGGGATCATGTAGCCCGGATTGCCCGGCGACGGGTGCGAGTGGGTGTGGGTGTGCGTCCCCCCCACGCTGCTAGCTCCAGAGAACGCCGTGGCCGCGCCGCCCGGGTAGCCCAGCGGAGACGCGTACGAAAAGGACGGCGAGTGCGAGAGCTCGGTCATCTTCGAGCCCAGGTCGAAGAACGAGTAGGGGTTCGACATGGACGGGTTGAAGAAGACCCTCGCCGCGGCAGCCGCCGCCGCCGCCGCGGCTTTGTCCGGGTTGCCCATCAGCGACTCGGACAGCGCTCCGCTGCCGAGACCGTTGACTTTGAGCGCGTCGTGTTCGCCCAGGTTGTACGGCACGGGGAAAGAAAACTTGTCCTTTTTCATCAGCGTTTTGGGCTTCCGTCTGGGTCTGTATTTATAGTCTGGGTGCTCCTTCATGTGCATGGCGCGCAGTCGCTTCGCCTCGTCGATGAATGGCCTTTTCTCTGACTCGGTGAGAAGTTTCCACTCGGCTCCCAATCTCTTGCTGATCTCCGAGTTGTGCATTTTAGGGTTCTCCTGGGCCATTTTCCTCCGCTGGGCTCTGGACCAAACCATGAAAGCGTTCATTGGGCGTTTAACGTGATCCATTGGTTTTGACATGTTTGGCACAAAGTTTTTGCCTGGAAGAAAAAAAGAAATCAACGCCACAGAACATGAAGTTACAGTATGCGCTTATACCGAATGGGGGCAAAATGCACAAGGAACAAAATCCATAAGGTTAAATAATGTGTTATTTTGCAATAACAATCAGTAAATGTTTCAATTAGATATGACATAGCCACATATAGTAATGATCAGGTTACTTACTTTAATTCTTCATCCCCACTGGTGGAGATCGTCTGGAAAATATAGGAAGTGGCACCGTGCGTCCTTCTTCGTGTAGAACTTTATGTGTTTTGATTCATGGTGTCATCCATAAAGTAGGCTCTATGCCAGAAGCGGAGACGGAAAAAAGCTGTCTTGTTTCCCCCCTGTCGCCTGAGACTTGCTAACCACCACTCAGCGCCAGCTTTTACGCAAGTGAATGATAACTCCCAGTTGCCCCATGTGAAATACACGCCTGTGTGGCAGGTAGTGAAAGTGCCGCTGAAGCACATGCGCAGTAAAAGGCTCTGACACCATGAGCGCTCTTTATTAATCCCACCCTGAGCACGGGAGCGACATCCAGGGGAAACCTTACCCCTGTCAGTGCAGGGACGTGCAGAGAGAGTTAGAGAGGGGCAGGGGCTGAAGTGGTTTCCGACCTTTTTCACGTCACCAGGCCCCACTATTTATTCAGCATTTGAGCCACGGACCACCATTTGATGACCTTTTAGCCCCACAGCCAGCCTATATCTAGTTGTGTAGATTTGGGCTATGAATATTTTAACTCTCGTGAACGTATAAAAATGAAACCAAATGGACCTGCAATGGACCAAAATGGGTCCAGCAGCACATTTGGTTTGACAAAGAGTTACAACTGGTTAACCAACTTTCCATCATTTACGGGACCACCTGGAACCCTCTCAAAGACCACTGGTTGTCCCCGGACCACTGTGAAATTCAACCCCTTTGATGCCTATGTGGGCACGTCCCGCACGAGTCATGTATGCACACTAGTGATGCGCGGGTCAGGGTTTTTTATGACCCGCGGGGCCCGCCTGTTATAATAATTCTGACTCGGTCCAGCCCGCCCCGCAGCATTAGATTTATTTTCATGACTCGACTCGGCCCGCAGCCCGCCGACATTAAATACACGCCAAATATGCCTAAGAACGCGGCTTTTATGTGATAAAAAAAGGCTTTTCTTGTGTCTTATAACACTGACAAGCATGGACATCATCACATCACAACACAACATGCGAGGACATAAACGTGTGCGAAGAGAGGACGAAAACAGAGACGCGCCCACCACTCTCTCTCTCTCACACACACACACACACACACACACACACACACACACACACACACACACACACACACACACACACACACACACACACACACACACACACACACACACACACACACAGAGTTCCAACGATGCGAGGACTTAATTTTTTACACACGTGTGCGACACAGAGAAACAAGACAGCAGCGATGCGTCCGTGCATCGCTGATATAGCCTACATTATATAACACAACAACAGGTCTGGAGTCTGAAGACACAATGCTCAAACGCTAGTAAAAACCAGAAGAAAACTCACCGCTGTTGTCGCGCAGGGAAAAGAAAGTTTGGAAGTAAAATCCAGTACGTGCAGAGAGTGTTGGAAAGGGGCAGGGGCTGACAAACCAAAGGGCATCTGGACATAAATAGCTCTCAGAACGTCGCGCTGTCGCGCACTGAGAGCTTGTAGATTCTAGTAGATTCTTGTAGACTATATTTGGGGCTGCAGCCCAGCACCCTTTATCT
>CM076978.1:19379011-19875999 GCA_039105355.1 Benthosema pterotum
TTGTCAATGACTTCGATAACATTCCAGCGTTGAAAGCAACACTCGAATCACTCCGCAATGGAGCCTCTCCCTTTGCGGTGACACCAACCGCATGGGCACAATATTGCAGTGAATTATATAGCCTATATACACACGCGGGCGGGGGGGGGGGGGGGGGGTTCTTATCGGGACCCAGGAGTTGATACTATACACATGTCCACTGCACTGAGCACACAATGATTTACAGAAATACAAAAAATAAAAAAGACACAAAATAAAAATATGTCCAGTCCATTTAATATAAATAAATAATTAATTAATTACAATAAAAAAGTAGTATTCTTAGAAGTTTTGGTTTATTTGCTATTTGATGTGTTATAATTTCCTTTTTCAAGCATACTATTTAAGCCCAAATTCAAGGTAGCTACATTATATCTTCTAAACTAATTTTGCAACATGTACAATAATAAAATGATATAATTTCATTAAGATCTGAGAAATCAACATATGACATTATTGGTATTTTTCATCCTTCCCTCCATCTTTGCTGGGGTCCTAGAAATAACACTTCAATAATTCAAGATGAGTTAGTGAGAGAGGGAGAATTACCAGCCGATAAAGGCCTGGGTCCAGTCTCTGAGACGGAGCCGTATAGCGTTCCCACCTCACAGCACACGCAACGATAAGACTGAATAGAAAAATATCATGCAAATAGAAGGCAGACAGCAGCACAACAAGCCCATGGGGACATTTTCCAACCCAGAGAGATCACACACAGTTCACTCTAAAGTGCTAAAGCCATCACTCTGAAATGCTAGCTCCCCTGGAGGTGCAAGAATCTGCCAGATAGCGCCAACTGGTTATATTCTGCTCAACACTCCACTAACTCTTGGAGAACGTGCAACAAATTTTATAGAGTGAGTTGATTAGGTTCCCTTGATAATTCCAGTTTTGCCAAAATATGCACCTGATGTACAAAGGCCAAAGGGCCTTGTCAGGCATACCCCCCTCCCCAAAACACACACACACACACACACACACACACACACACACACACACACACACACACACACACACACACACACACACACACACACACACACACACACACACACACACACACACACACACGCACGCACGCACGCACACACACACACACACACACACACACACACACACACACACACACACTTCTTTGGCAAAATAAATAAGGCAAACAAGCGGTAAACAACAACGGCAACATGCAACTGCACTGTATTAGGCTGCATGGAAGTTGGGCTGGAGGTTTGGGGAGAGGCGGAAGGCGGGGGTCCTGATGGTGCACCTGATGTGGTCCTTTCTGCTTGTCTGATACCAATACACCCACCCCCCCCCCACCACCACCACAGAGCACCCCCCCCCCCTGTGCTGTGTCACCTACTGGTACACTACACACTCAGGTTGCACCCAGGGCTGAACAAAAAATAGGTGACTTGAGTAAACACTCAAGTAATCAAAAGTACAAATTATCAAGGAGGCCTATGCATTCTTTGTCAGGGCAGTGCTGTGTTGAAATAAAACAAAATGTGTCTAGGAGATTTACAATCTCACAACTTCCCGGGATGAAGGTCTGCTATTTTTAGTTAGTTGAAATAGGATTAGGTGGTAGATTCATTTGTTAAGCATCTTATACATTTCAGATTTTTATTAATGAATATACTGTGTGTGTGTGTGTGTGTGTGTGTGTGTGTGTGTGTGTGTGTGCGTGCGTGCGTGCGTGCGTGCGTGCGTGCGTGCGTGCGTGCGTGCGTGCGTGCGTGCGTGTGTGTGTGGTTAGTTAGAGTGTGGTGGTTCCTCTCAAATGCATGGAATTGGTGCATGTACACACACTCTATAGAGAGTGATTGATAGAGAAAGAGAGGGAGAGAGATGCAAACATGAGTGCGTGTGTGCATATGTACATACTGTACATATGTATGTGAATGTATGAATGTATGAGTGTGTGTGTGTGTGTGTGTGTGTATGTGTGTGTGTGTGTGTGTGTGTGTGTGTGTGTGTGTGTGTGTGTGTGTGTGTGTGTGTGTGTGTGTGTGTGTGTGTGTGTGTGTGTGTGTGTGTGTGTGTGTGTGTGTGTTTAATAGCTTTCATTAATCTATCCATCTGTTTATGCCAACTGCTCCACTTTTTACAGATGATTTTCAGATTATAGACTTAAAGATGCACAAAGAAACCTCGTGATATTCCATTAAAATGTATTAATAAACCAATTAAAGCATCATTGATAATATGATATTGAAGCTGAGAAGGGGACTATAAACTGGTTCCAGACATTGTCTGAGACGAAATGCCATTACAGTTAATTGTTTTAATGGGATGGCCTAGTTTTGTTCAGACTTATAGTTGCTTGAAATAATGTGCCATTGTTGAACATTCAAAAATAATATGAATAAAATGGTGCCTTAATTAACAGTCAGATATTATGAAAATGTGTTTTATAACTTCATTTACAAGGTCAACAAATCAGAATTATAAGTACTATTTACAAAACAAATGAAGTTTGCTGGAGAACAAATACTTGTGATTTCGAGAGCCGGTATAGAAAGTCAATTTGTCACTATCACATGCCTTTAGCTAGAGAATGTTATCTTAAGTGAGCCCTTGATATAGTGCTAATGACAAACAGTTTAGTCTTGTGAGGAATCCAATTGATGACTATTTAAAGATGTTTGTGTTTAGATTAAAAGTCATTTTGTCTAATGGGTTTCCTTTATACTTTATTACAATACGTAGAAAATATGCTTAAGTGCCAAAAGCGACATAATGACAGGATTGGTGCATAAACAATACACACTTCCGTGTTATAAAATGAGCCACACAGAATGTCAGAGTGAATACATCATTAATGTGAATAAAGTTAATATTTTGTTATTTAAAATCGTGACCTATTTTGAACGTTGTGTTCTGAAAATATATTCAATAGATGCCAAATTAGTTGTGGAGTTCTGTAATCATTGTAATTATACAGTCTTTATTGCTCCTTAGGGCAGACTTTCACGTCTTTGTCTCAGTGGGAATTATTTTGGTGAAGAACCAAAATATTTACTCTACCACAACCTAAATATTATGCATATCAAGAGGAATTCAGAAATAATCCTCTCATAGAGCACAGTATTAACGTAATCACATTAGTGAAAATACTATTGATAGTGGTCATGATCCTTAGTGAGCGAATCGCTACCCTCACAATAAAACTGCCATAAAAGATAGAACACATTGCACCATGTATTTAAAGACTAGGGACCGGAACTGTGGATTGGCAAGGAATAGTGTGTGTGTGTGTGTGTGTGTGTGTGTGTGTGTGTGTGTGTGTGTGTGTGTGTGTGTGTGTGTGTGTGTGTGTGTGTGTGAGAGAGAGAGAGAGAGAGAGAGATTCATGCAAACATGAGTGTGTGCATGTGTACATACATAAGTACTGTACTATGTGTGTGCATATGTTTTTGTGTTTTATATATGCGTGCTAGCTTGTGTGTGTGTGTGAATGTGAGAGAGAGAGACAGAGAGAGAGAGCACATGCCTGCGTGCATGTATGTGTGTATGAAAATGCACGTGGATGGTTCTGGAGTTTGGGGAGGGAGTGGGAAATTGTCAGTTTGATCGTTGAGGGATCGGAATTGTAAAATACAACAAACTTTGAAAGCACATTTTACAATGAGAATAGCGACAAGGAGTCCATAGGATTGATAAGAACTTAATCTTTAAACCGTGTCTCGTCAATGGCATTATGTGTAATCTCCCACTGCCGAATACCTCCACACCTCGAGGGGGCAAACAAAATAACAGCAGCAGTCAAATAGACTTCCTGGATCATTAAAGTACGGCCTTCCAGCCCTTTGTCAGAAGTCAGATTTTCAAACACTGATTGCTGCTAACGTTACCACCCAGGGGGCAGTGTGTTTGGCTTACACCTTCCCTGTCCCTGGATCTTGTGGTTTTAAAGCCAGTGATACTTGTTTCCCTGCAGGCACCCCGATGACTTTTCCCATGATAAACTATTTTCAACCATTTAGACGGGATACATTATCGCCGGCCCCTTTTTTCCTCATTATATTCCCCTTATCGCCACAGCATCGCTGCAAAGCCCCAAATAGAGAGTTGTAATTACCCCAGACTGCATCTGATATCAGCTCCTCTATCGGCTCCATCACTGCAGGTCCTGCTAACTCATCACAGGGACAGGGGGAAGAAAGGGCCCCGCTTGTGGCACACATCCCGCCACAGATAGCTCATCTCTCAGATACATTTATAGTTCCAGTTGGGATCAGAGGTAACTGATGCATCCAGGCAGTTTTTTTTTATCCAGCCCTCTCCTGCTGGCGCCACAAAGACCATACTCTCTCAGTCCTCTGCTAGTCCTGCTCGCTCTTTATGTGGAGGCAGAATTGAAACCGCTCAGCAAACAAAAAGTGATCCAATCTCCTTGAACCTGTGGCAGTGCACTGACACGCTGTTTGGGCCTTCATAGTGTGCCATCGTCCTTCAGAAAGGGAAAAAAGCAAATAGGCACCTTGTTCATCTTTGACATTTTGTGCGAGCTCAAAGACGGTACATGGGAACGCTTGCATCCCTGAAGCTTATAGTATTCCTCACTTTATAATAAACATTGACTTTTATCAACACTTTCTTATGGAATATGGTACTGACCCAAAACTGAGGATTTTCAACTTTTGGTCCCTAATTTAGGAGATAACTGGCGAAATGTTGGTCAAAATAATAATTCTTATACATTTTGTAAATTTGTACATTCTTGAAAATTAAGTAATTCAAATGTTTAAATATAATTTAACTCTTTAGATAGACAGACAAACAAATGGACCCTTACGGGTCCATTTGGTTTCATTTTACGATCTGTAAGAGTTACAGATCTATCAGGGTCCATTTGGTTACCAAATGTCTATCATTTAGCTGGGGACCACCTGGAATTCTCTCAGGGACCACTGGTGGATGTGTTATAAGTCATTTTTGTATTTCTTTATACATTGTTTTTATATTGGACAACTGTGACAAAGCACACAAAGAGATAATGCAAAGCATAGCCCACCATGACAGAGGAGAAAGACCTATTACTCACTTTGTAATATTTGACAAAATGCAGTTGTGCTATTGTAATATGCCCACGTCTGTTCAGTGAGACACAATAGTCTGTCAGAGAGCGACTTGGAGTGCATGTGTGCTTGTAGCATCATATATAAGGCATGCTCAGTTACATCTCTTCCCTCCACTATCCTGCATTGTGGATGCGTCCATGCCCTACTCTGTTATAAGGCTGAAAGGCCCTTTGTACATCTACTCATCAGTATGTCAGCGTGACTGTGACCTCTATCAAATAGAGAAATTGCACGGATGCATTGGAACTCTATAGTTCCCATGGTCTGGATGCCTTCTAACAGAGGCACTCTAACGCTGCCTGAAAGGAGAAATAAATCTTATTTGAGGAGATTAAGTGACCAGGATAATAACCATGTCATTGAGAGAGAGAAGAAAAAACTCCCCACTTTTCAATGGGGAGAAATAACAGAGTTCCCGCAGATGGCTCATTGTTGTAGCTGAATGTCACATCTCTCAAGGTAAACCCATTATAGTAATGTTGTCTGACATGCCAGGGGGACAAAACATGAGGCCACTTGGAACATTGTGACATATTTGAGTTGTAACAACTTACAAGCAGTGCAAGAGTTCATCACATCAGATACATAACGTTGCATCTCGTTTCCTCCTGCCTATCCGAGAGCACATAATGAGGATTCACTTGTTTCATTTGTGTGCGTGTGTGTGCATGTGTGCATGTGTGTGTGTGTGTGTGTGTGTGTGTGTGTGTGTGTGTGTGTGTGTGTCTAAACCTAATGTGGGCTTGAATGACAATGTGATCAATGGGAGGGCAAGTGTCCTGTCAGCACGTCCTGTTTGAAGGGGTAATGACAGTGGCTGTCTCAGGTGATCTCATTATTTGATGGACACACTGGTGGAGAGGCTACATTCATGTGATCCTCTCTCGTGTTGCTTAATCAGCCCATTATTCATGCAGAGCACATGAGACACTTATGGGAATTATTGATCATATTTTGACAGAGTATTCTCCTCTCCATAATCAGCAATACATTACTGCCACTATGTGCACATATATAGTACGCACATGCGTGTGTGCGTACTATACGTGCACACACACACACACACAAGCGGGCACGCACACGCGTACGCACACACACCCCGACCGCATTAGATTAGATGCCACGGAGAAGGGTTATACACTTATCAGTATTCCAAAGGAGGCAGCCTGTGTTTGTGGGTTAAGATAATGTTTGCCTAATGATTTAAATAATCTGTTTATTTCCTATGTTTATCTAAAGAGCCTGCACGGGGAGGGGTTGCAAAGGAACAGGAACAGGGGCTTTTTATAAATCAAAGACTTCAAAGCACTAATCGGGTGCGTCAAGATTAACGAAGGACTATTGTGAGCGCTCCTCTTTGGTTGGTAGCGTGGCAGCTTTTATGTTTGGCTCACAAAAAAAAGCGGATAGTCCACCTAAATAGCTGACTATACCCAAAAGGCCAGGACCCCAAAGGCGTCCGCCGATTGACCCACGGGATGCTTTAAGCTAAAGAGCGGCTATGACACGTCTAGAGAGTATAAGGCTGCAACAGGCCCCCTGGGGCTGTTTGCCTTCGACAGCATGAGCCAAATGTGTCTGCTCCGACCAAATTAAGCCCTGCCAAGGGTCAAGTCGAATCAATAAGGTAATGCATAAATTGTCCGTTGTGATAATTACTACGAGGAGCAGTAATTACAAAAGACATTCATTCAGTGCTTAGATTTTGTGCCAGCGGAGGGCTTCTCGTGGCCCTGATTCATCTACGGCCAAACAATTGATGGAGGAAGCGTCCTCTTTTTTTGTATCGAGGCAGCAGTCGATTCTTTTAAGGAACAGTAGGCGCACACTAGCTCGGGGTCAAAGCAGATTTGGATACGGCTAAGGAGTTGTTTGAAGGTTTTTGAACCCCTGTGTAGTTTGCTCCAGGGTTCTTACATTGATCAGTCACTTTGCTATGTAGCGATGACAAGGGTCCCACAAAATACACACTTTTGTCCCCCCTGACAATACTTCTCGTACATTAGCATAATAAAACAAAAAAATCTATAGGGACTATTTAGGGATAAAAACCTTGATGTCCTCGGCTCTGACACAAAGAGCCCCATACAAACGCCACACTGCTTTATCAGGGGAGACAACCTGTATACATTTTGATCTTTCTTTCTTCCCTGGCCACTTTGAGGCATGGCACAAACATTGTACAGGCATTCTATTCTAAGCCCCAGGTTGCAGCTGGTCTGCCACTCGCTGTGCACTGCCAAGTGCAAGGAATGGCTCCCCTTTTTTTATCAGAATGGGGCAAATCTGGGCTAATGTGTCTGCTAGAGAGAGTCCCAGGGAGCCTCGCTCTTCCATTCTTTGGCCATTCTTTCCACTTTTCTCCTCTCCTGCACTCGGGATAATTGCAGTTTAATTGGGTGACAAGAAATGAAAACTGTGTCCACATTATCTAGGATTATCTCTTTTTCCTCCAGCCTGCCATCAATTCAAAGAAGCCCATTTATCAGAGCAGGGAGGCTGATGCTTGGTCAGCGGTGGAGAAGCTTTGAGCACCAGTTAGCAAAATGAAGAGAGAAGGGAGCCGTGAGCACTGGGAGGGAGGGGGAGGTCTGACAGCTAAGAAAAATGCTCTTTGTATCTTATCCTAAATGTACATTCATCTTCAAGATGCATATCTTTACAGCATTCAGAATCAATAGAAATACAGTAATACTATTCTAAAGAACAATTTCCTCCCCTCCACTCCCCCCCCCAAAAAGAAGAAATACGGGAAAACAGTATCAGTTTTACTACTGTCAGGTTGGTGACTGAAATTCAACTGCAATATTTTGTATCGTTGAAAGCCTGTATTTAATAATCTGAAAACATTTCACAAAACGTCAAGATACGCCACATCACTTTAGCAACCGCCACAAAAACTGTCCATGAATACCAATAAGTCCCCTTGCATTGTGGTTCTGGATGTGCTCTCTAGCCGGTCCCATTCATTTGTATTCATCCATTCCTCAGCGTTCTTGAATTCTGCATGGCGAGGTTATAAACATCGAGTCATTCTCAGGCCAGAGCAAGCCTACCTTCCCTTTTGTCTGAGCTGTACTCAGCCTTAAAAGCCCCTTTCAGGGGGCATGAATGCACTTCATTTTCTCTCTAAGAACTTTGCATTGATAGCTGCAAAAGCGAAGGTTGTTTAGAGAAGGAAGGAGAGACAATGAGAACAAAAATGAAAGCTTTCAGATTCCATTATGGGCATTGCCCTCCATTCTTTTCAGCTGTTTATACGTTTTCCCCACAATAATGCCCCTTTTGCCGTAATATGCTGTGCGGACTGCTGGAGACGACACTAAATGGGCCTTGCATAAGGGTTATGGTAATAAATACTGGGGAAATGATGGAGAGACTCTATAGGCTCGCATCCTGGGGGAGGATCAAGGTAAACGGGACTAGATCAGAAAACGGCTTCGTTAATACTTCTGCAGACGATGTATGCAGGCATGAAAGAAAACAGACCTTGCCAGTGCACTATACCTATTCAGACTCAGATGCATTGTGTAAAAATTTAATCGTTTGGTGGAAAGAGCAGGCTTTGTGCAGTGCTGAAGCACTGAAATGTGCTGTACAATGACGTTGCTGAAGTGCTTTCTGTTCAGAATTCTACAGGGGTCCTTCCTCTAAACACAATAACATGAAGGTTACAGGATATATTGTATGCGCTTACATGTGTTTGTGGGCACGTTCATGGGTGAACATGTGTGTTTGCATCCTTATTCATATGGTGCAAGTGTTCGTGAAACTTGAAAATTAGCACCATTCATGTTATTGTCAAAATTTAACGAAGATGATAATGATGATGATCAGATGATAACTGACAAACATAATTGTGTCAACGTGCACCATTATGGAGTGGCACGTTCACTCTATTGTGTATTGAAGGCCTTGTATAAATAAATGTCAGGAACAGAGAAAAAGTATCCATCGATTGCTTTGGGCAAGTTTGGCCAGCGTGATACGATCAAACCTTGTGAGAGTTGTTGGTCTCAGCTTTTGGGAGGTGAAAGGGACCAGTGTTTTTTGCTGCGTCAGCCAAACTGGGTGGCCCAACACAAACAATACAGTATCCTCAAGAACACCCCTGGCTCACAGCTCTCTCTCTCACAGCCTTCAAGTCTCCACACAGGGCAAACCGACAACCGCCGTGTGAAGGCAAGGAGTCCATTTTATGATGCACACAGTAGCCTATGTTTACAAAATGACTACCTGACAAGAACAAATTATCCAAGCCATTATAGCCTTTAACACTATACCTGCATTTAAACGCAGGCCTGTCCTTCAACGGTTATAGCCATTACACTCAAAATGGTGCTGGCCAGGCTGATAGTGGGAAAAGGGCTGTTTCATGACCATGGGGTGCACGCTGGGATATTGCTGCGGTAAACGGCTTCCACATTCATTCAGGCCTGTGTTAATCATTTTTACACCGGAGCGGGCAGCAGTATAACATTGCTAAAGGAGAATTGCTTCAACCTGGTCAGTGCAGGGAGCAGTCCGTCTAATCAGGGTGCAAATAAGGTTTGATCACTGTCCAGCGTAATCTAGCCCACAAGCAGCATTTAAAGCGGTAAATCAAGCGTCGAGGAAGCTGCAGGTGCTGCCTCACAGACAGACCTCCCCCTGGGGGCACTAGACTAGGGGAATAAACAGCAAATAAATGGCAGTGCTGCTGAGAGCGATGAGGTGATTAACTCACCACAGGGCAGTTTCTCATTATCCCCTTAACCCAGACGGAGACCTGCCCAATCTTTACACCCTGTCTCACGTACAGTAGGGAGCTGGCTAATGCCATGCTGACTGACACTGTCTGGGCTACAGTTACAATGAGATAAAGTTTTGTACGTACGATGCATGCAGCTGATGTGCAAAGAAGGCGGCGATGGATGTGTGTGTGCGCGCGCGCGTGCGCCAGCCGCACACATCCAACATATGTGTCGCGTATGCCGTCTCTAGGGAGAGTGCTAATGTGTCACTTCCATGGCTCATTTCTTTCAATTACTGTGGCTGGACCTGGAGAGGCCACCAGCAGTCCACTGACAGCTCCATATGGGTCCCATCACCGCTTATCATGGGCCACTCATGGACAATTAATTTACCCTTCATTGGATGTGACATAATAACACAAACAGTACAGGAGTAAAGTCCTCAGTGTTAATTGAACTCCGACGTACAAAGGTACGCTCTCAGTTATATTCCCTAAAAGTCTCTAGATGACACTACAATTCTTTCAAGTGTGTTCAAAATTTCACAATCACATTTGAATCTCATCACTCAAATATACACAATACAATAATACGTGATCATATTATATAATTAAGGCATGGTTTGGTATAATGCATAAGATGCACAAAACTTACAAAAGCAAAAGGATGGGGATGGGGACAGGGGGTGTTTGAAGACAAAATTCAAGTGAGGAAAATTCACTTTTCTGGCGCCCCAGAGAAACAAAGTGAATATTCTATTGAAAAATGTTGATTTAGCCCATCGCCTGAATATAAAGCAGCATCCGACATACTTTGAAATGAGCTGCACTGTTTTCCATTGTGCTTTTCCCCTTGGTTTCAAAGCAAATTAATTAACATGATACAGAAAAAAAAGGTAGAATGCAAATGTTGGAACCCGCACTTTAAGCCTGGGTATCCTTTTGTTCCCTTTTATTGTACCAAATTATTTAATTGGGTCTCTCTGATTGTGCACAGACACAGGAAGGAACACAGGCCATTGTTGGCTCCATACAAGCCACAATATGGTATCAAATTCAATTCCCATCAAAACGGCAGGCTGCCATAGAGCCCACAGCGGCCCTGGAGATTAATGAAGATCTGCATCAAGGCAAAGCGCTGGTCTGAGAGATGGGAGATTTCGCCCCAAATAAAAGGGCCCTTCACCAAGAACAAAAGGGGCCCTGAAAAGCAACGGGATGTTCTAAGAGGATGAAATAAATCAAAACAAACAAAGGAGTTTGGGAGTGGAGGGAAACGGCTCCGGCATAAAGTAATGTCTTTCCTTGTCATTCGCTTTAGTTTACTTAATCAACAAGTTGAAATGGCACATGGCAATGTATTTGATACACAACAAAGGGATCATTGTACGGGGATTCAAGCAGCTTTGTGCAAACATCAGTGCAAACATTTCAATATGAGCATTTTTATAATCACAAATTATAGCCTATTTTTGGTTTCCTTGCATTCCAGACAAATAGAATATGGAATAGAATAACAGTCATTCTGCCTAAGACATATTAGCTTTAATGGTAAGTGCTAAGCTTTGTGTAAGACCTGCTTAGCCTCTCATAAAGCAGGCAAATCACAGCCTATGCTGATTGTGGTGCATTCATGGAGGGTTTATGAGGAACTAATATGAAATGTCAACACGAAGGAAAACAATGACTGACAGTCTGAATTGACTTAATACATAGCCTTTCTCCTCTTTGTTCTCTGAAATAACATTCATCTGCAGGGAGACACACTTCAACTGTATTGAAAGAGTGTGGATAGATTTCTTTTCTTCCTCTTTATTTGGGGTACAACTTCAACAACGGGATGACTAGCTCTCTGAATGCAGGGCGCTGACAGGTATGCTCTTTCAGTGGAAGGTCAGACATTTTACTCTCAGTATTTGCCTCCGTTCATGTTTTGAGCTGTCAAACTAAGTTACATTATTCATGTCTTGACTCAGAACCGATGTGTTCAATTTTCATACACTAATTGCATTTGATTTTTAATATGTTGCACTTGCATAAGCACAATTGCACTGTAGGGATTCTGAAACAATTTTACAATGTTTAGACCTCAATTTCAGGTGAAACACAACAGTGTCACTGCGAAAATGCACAATATGAATGCATTTGGCCCATTCTGAAGAGAAAAGAGATAAAAACTGAGATCACAAAGCAATATTGAATCCTAAACTTTTTGCCCGCTGCCACCCTAAACAGTGCACTCCACTCTTTTCACATTCTGCACATGGTGTGTCTCAGCCACCATATTGACTTCATTTCCCACCATTCATAGATGCTGCTCGCTGGACCAGAACATTCCAGCTGCCACCTCGACATCTCATTATTTTTTTGAAATATCAAGCTTGTATCTTCTTGATAAATAATTCGCACTAGTATAATGTATCAGACTAAAACATATTTTCAGGGGGGCATGGAGGTTAAAGTGCCAATCTCACCTTTTTAATTTTTTTTCGCCCTGAAGACAGGGATTTCCATATATAGAGTGACCATGGTTTGTGTTCAACATGAGCAATCGGCATGAGGCGTGCGGCGACACATATTGCTGTCAGAGATTGGAAATGAGGCCTGCTAACCTGTAGGCAGCCTTCCCAGACCAATCAGCTTTGCACATTGCCAATGCCTTTACCGCCTCTAAAAAGAATTGTGACTGTGAAGTTTTTATCGGAGTCGTTGACAAACATTACTCTTTAATGCAGTTTTGTAGAAATGCATTCTTATCCCTCTTGGAAGGCATTTATCTACTTGAAACCTGCAAAATGGTTGCCACGGGGAAGGATTTCTTTTAATAGACTACAATAGGCCTAGTATGGGACACATTCTGATGTTTGTGAGAGATAGGGGGCCCAGCCATATATTCATGGGAAATTGTTTATCTTCAAGCAAGAGGACTGAAAAGGGCATTTTACAATAGCATTTTAACTTTCATCTGAAATGATTCTTTTCACTCATATAAATTGTCCTTTAGAATTTCTGACAGATGCTTTTCAGAGGAAATACCAATCTGCTGAAGGAGACATCATTGAAAATGAATACAAACCACCCGAGGTATTGAGTAAAATACAACACTGGCTACCTAAGATACTAACCACACTACAAGGATAAATGGATGGATAGACAATCAGTCAATCAATCAATCAATCAATCAATCAATCAATCAATCAATCGGCTAGGGTTACTTGATCTCAAGAATATTCAATTAAACTCAAAGGAGCTTTATTGGAAAGAGGGGGAAAAAAGTTTAAATTGTTAATTGCTACAGTTAACATATAATAAAAAGAATTCTTGGGCGAAATACAGAACACAGAAACAGTTTAAAACTTGAAAAAGCATACTCTTTGTGAGGGGTTCTAAATGAATTAACCATCTAGGGAAACGCGCTTAGTGTGAAGCAAATGATCCATGGAACGGCCCATTCAGGAACAGCGACATTGTGCCAGAGTGCTGCTGTCTCTCATGCCTCGGTGCAGTTTTGGGCTTCTTTCTTGTGAGGTCCTTGTGATGCTTGGGCAGGGCAAATCCCTGGCCCTCTCTCTGTAACAGGGGGCTGGGCAACCAGGCCACACAATGCAAGAGCAGGGCCTGAAGACGGGGGGGCCTTGTGCTCTCTTAACGCCACTCTCAGGAAACGGGGACAATAAATCAATAGACTGTCCCTCTCCGGCAGGGGCCAAATGTAAACAAATTGAAAAGAATCGAGAACAAAACAGATTGGTGACTGAAACACACAGACTCAATGGGGGGACTCCTAAAACTGGAATGCCTTTGTGGCGCTTTCCTTACAGCTTGCAAACTGATTTGTGCCATTCACGGCAACATGACAGTTTATTAAATTCATTTCAGCGTGAAAAATGTACAGTCTTGACTGATTAACAAAAAAAAGTCAGGGGCAAAGCATGGAGCAAACAAAATACAATATATTTTTAGCGTATCTGTAAGGATGTATTTTGTCTATTGTGTGCTACTCCTCTATATGAGTCACAGCAGCATCTTACATGGTACAATCCTGCATATTAATTTAACTCCGAGGGTGTAAAAAGGACTTGTGCCCTGTCAAGTGCTTGAGAAACACTCAGGAATTTAAAGTGTACACTGTACAGCATCCAGCACTCAGGGGCACAAACAGAACATGTCAGGGCTGTACAGCACAAGTTCCATTAATGAACCTTTAAAAGGTTTATTTTTTTTTCATGAGAGAATCTGTTATCAACCCTCTTCATATTTCACTGAGGTGGAATGGTGCACCACATTTGCGAGGCAGAACTAATGCTATAAATCTCAAGTAATAAGCGGGCCCCGGGGACATCATCTAAATGAAGATTTTACACCAATTTGAACCTGTCTGCAATTTGATTCCTGCCTTAAGTGCATTTGTTTAACAGGTGCTTGAGATGCAAGCATTTCCAAAGTGTCGCTATGTCTTCTTTATTAATTTTCAGGATGGCGAGTGGGCGGGGGAGTATGAAGAGAAAGGGGAGTTGACAAACTCTAATCAAAGGTTCATAGGGGACTGACTCCACCATAGAACCAATGTACTTTTTGCTTCATTTGCAAACTAATGATTTAAACCCCGGCAATCTGTTTGGGGTCAGCTCCTGTGTATTTTGGATACGCTTGGCTATTAGCATCACTGAAAGCTTCAGATGTGTCAAGTCTGCTTCCCTCCAGTGATAGTCACCTACTTTAATTTCCCTGCAGGCCTCAGAGGGGGATGGATTCAACTAAAATCACAAGCTGTTTTGTTGGCAATCCTTTGTGACCTATAATGAATCTAATGAATATAAATAGAGGGGGAGGGAAGGAGGGAGGAGAGGGATATAGGCGAATACATTTCGACCACGCTGTGTGGCTTTTACTTGGCGATTTGTGACCCTCCACAATGGGACAATGGCGAGTGTTTTTGTAGCCTTAATTTGCCTTTGTGTTTCAGCTTCATCACTTTCACCGGCGAGCATTGAAAGTCGTCAGTCGAAAGAATAACTGCTGACTCCACGGTCTGCCACACAAAGGGAAGGCTTTAAGATGAATCCCTGACTATCACTCCAGCCAGCCGTGGTGCAGAAAGAGAAAGAGGGGCTCAAAAAGAAAAACAACAGACGAGTCAAAAGTAGTATCTGCCGAGGTTCCCAAACGCACCCAGAGCACTTCCTCTCTCTCTCTCTCTCGTCTAACACGCCACAAACAGGGCTTATAGGTACCCGAGTCGCCGTTCTATAAGACGGAGAACCCCCTCCTCCCACCCACCCACCGCAGGAGTAGTTTGGCACGTTAATTAAAGTGGCTCATCTGATAGGAACCAGGGCTGGTGCGGGTTGAGGCCCAGCGGAGCTGTGGCACTGCTGTTAGAGCCGTGTGTTTCTCAGCGCAGTGATTTCACAGGCCCCTCAGGTGGCGGGATCGTATTAACAGCCCCATTGTTCACCCCCACCAGCCAGCATTCAGGTCAGGACTTTAAAGTTAGAGGAACTTTTTCTTTTTTTTACTTTACAAAAATGCCTCTTAACACCTGTGTCTGACTCAACAATCGACTTGGACCAAACGCAGTGCTCAAGCTGCAAAGTGACCATAGCTAAACTGCAGCACACCCACAGTTTAGGAACACGAAAATGTAACTGCTGTGCTGTACACTGGGTAGATGACACAAAAAAAAGTTCAGTGGCACTGGTCCATGCCGGTATGCTCCCCCGTCCCTGTAATGATTTCTATTCATAAACATGCAGTGTGCTATCCTCCACCTGGCAGCTGCCTCTGTGCATATGAGATTACCATTATGCATCCTTCAGTCCCAAGGATAAACATCTCCCCACTTTTAAAGTTTGCAAGCATGAGGCATATTTTAATGCCATATGACTTAAGCATCCCTTCAGGTATCACTTGCAATCTTTTTTTCATTCTATATACATTGTTCAACTTTAATGGGTATCTAATTTGTGTTATCAGCTTACAGGGCAGTAAGTAATAATTTGCATGACTGCCCTAAGCAAATGTGCTTCCATAAGCAGCCCATAGCATAGACAGTGCAATGGATTAACCTCCATATTGGCTATGCCCCGATGATCAATGCTTTTTTAGAAATAAGGGGAACAGATAGTTTGTTGGCAAGCGTGCTGTAAAACTGCAAGGGTTTTAACCCCCTCCCCTGCTTTTCGATAGTGTTTGGGATAAAGACCTTTAGTCCGAAGCAATGATGAAATGGCATATCACCTGAAAAACCTCCATCGGATCTATATTACTGCCAATGTCAATGACAGTGAAGCACATTAACCTGAACAAACCCATAATATGGATTTGTACTTATGTGCTTATTCCCTTCCATCCAACCACCATGACCAAATACAGTGAGTACTCCCACAAGCACCTATAGTCCTTAAATAAAACCTTGCCAACATAAAATAAAATAAAATAAAAAAAGGGAATAAAGCGTGCCCAGTATTTCTTCAGTCGGATGATGCTGCTCTTGCTATCTGCGAATCTGCAAAGGTATTCAGGCATTTTCAAGCTATTATTCTTTCTATGCCATATTCTTTCTCGCCGATGATAAGCCTGAGCAGAGTGAAGGTCAGTGTGATTACTTGAACGTGTCAGCTTTACACATTAAAGGCTATCACCAGCGATAACCCCCGTGACTCTCACCATACAACTAATACACTTAAGACACTGAGACACAGGCTGCAGCCCCACTGAATTATGTCAGAATCCATTCTCCCCCGATAAGACCTACTTGTCTCACGCACAGAGATATATAGATCAGTATAGGCACTTAGAATATATATTACACACCAAACCGTATACAGTACAACTAATACCCGAAGAATGCCGAATCTATCTGTTGTTACGTGATGGCGTCGCTCAATGTCAGGCAGCAATGTATATTTAGGCTTAAAACACACAGTTCAAGGAAATTGAAAAACAACAGAGCATGGTCCACATTGAACATAAACGGGTACGGTACAGTACATGGACACAGTCTCACTGCAGGGTAAATAGGGATACAGCTTGGTACTTGACTGGCTTGCATCAGGCATGTATGTTCCGCTCATTAGCTTAGTTGACAGCTAATTGCCATGGTGGGTGGTTATAGTGCTAGGAGCATGATCTTAGGAATATGTCACAATTGTTAATCGGACATGAATGCAAATACAGGATGACAGACTGTGACCGAGTCTCTCGGAACAAAAATAATGTTAACTTTAGAAATGTCCCTGGCTCAGAAATATGTATAAAGACTATAAAAGCAATCCCTTTGTTCTATGTATTTATTTTGTTCACTTCTTGCTTGCTCATGGGCCAACACAACAAAATAAATATATAACATATTCGTTTAGTAGTTTGCCAAACCATGCTTGGTTGAGGATCCATCTATAATCCGAGGATGGTTTGGAATTGCTGCTCCTTATACTGTACATTAAATGGCATAAGGTTGGTCTACACAATACGTAGAATGCATGCAAGGCAAGTGAATTTTGGACCGCTGCATAGCATTACCACTGGGGATGTGCAACCTAATTCATATTCCTAGAATGATTTGCAATTTGCAAAATGTATCCTATATCTGACAGCAGGGTGCTGCCTCTTTAAAACTGTGCTATTCAAACTTGCATACAGGCTGAAAAAGCTTGTCCATAAAGATTGATTAAGGTTCTAAAGATTTTGTATCAAAAGGGACTCTGATTAAAGCTATCTGCCATAGAGATGACACTCTTTTGCATCTGTCTTGTAATCTCTCTCACTTGCTGAAAATTGTTGTTAATGCAGAAATAATATCAATGCAAACTATATTAATAACCGTGATGCAAGAAGTTGGGGAAATGTCACTTAATCAATGAAAACAAATCAAGTAAGCCTTGCTATGATTATCTGGAGGAGTGTGAATATTAATGCCTCAGACCAAATCAATGTCGGGTTGCATATATTGCCACCTGTGTTTACTCATGGTTAAGACATTTCTTTCTTTCCCATTTCCGCTGCATCTCTGAGGGTGATCAATAAAATGCTAAATAGTGATATGATACCAGCTATCACAGTAATTCAACAACAAGAGGAACAAAACAACACCGATTGTATTACTGTAAACTAGAAAGATGGGATGTTCAAATTTCAATTAACTTTGGTTTGTATTTGCTGATATTAATTAAGAGGGTTTGCAGAAGGACACAAAGGAGACAGGTTCATTGTCTCGGATTATTCTCATGAAAGTAGCATTAGTATGTATTGCAACACTAGTTAATTAACTGGTATGGGAGGCGAGACATTACAGCAGAAACCTTTTGATTTGGGGGAGGTAATAGCATTGGGCAAGAAATAGATTCTTTATTTCATTATTTGATAAGAATACCCTTAATGGAAATATCAGCCAGGAGCAAAGCCAGTCAACACAGCTACTTTAGTTAACAGAAAAGGGGAAAAAAAAGTCCTCCAAGGAGAATTGTTGCAAGCAATGAATTACCATACGACTACAGTTCATTAAATATTAACTGAACTCACTTGGTGGGCTAATGGAGGTCGAAGGAAATATCAGAGCCATGTGCATAAGGTTTGTGACAATTAAAAACAAACAACACACTGTCCCACTAGGGCAGGTTAACCACTTGAACTCCAACACCGCCAGGCTATTTCATGGAGATTGTAGCAGATCTACAAACTCTTATTTTTTGCAGAAGCGAAAACGTGATCAAACTATAGCAACTCGGGTCTGTTTCACTGAGACAGTAGTTTTCAACTGGTGGGGCAGAGACCACCAGTGGTCCTTGAGAGGGTTCCAGGTGGTCCCCAGGCTAAATGATGGAAAGTTGGTTAGATGCAACTCTTTGAGAGTGTAAAAATGAAACCAAATGGACCCTTGCAGGTCCATTTGGTTTCATGTTTACGTATTAATCATTTTACTTAGTCTACACAACTAGAGAATGTGGAAGATTCCCAAATTCCCAAAGATTCCCAGATTCCCCACCCTGGTATTGTGGAGAAAAGCAAAATAAATCTCGGGTCTATGGGGCTAAAATGTCCTCAAATGGTGGTCCGTGGCTCAAATGCTGAATAAATAGTAGGCCCTGGTATCAAAAAGGTTGAAAACCCCTGCACTAAGACATACACATCTAGTGTGGTTAATGAGAGCCCTGCTCTCTGTGGTGAAATGTTACTCAGTCATATCATGAACATGCCGGCTCCTCCAGTTTGCCTGTAGTTAAGAACAATCCTATGTATAGGTGTGTAACGTGACATTGTATCGGTGTCACAGAGAGCAATCATAACATTCCTTTCCTCAGGGTCTGCTGCTTGTTGTAAATTCCCTTGGCAGCAGAATGCTTTAGGGGGTCAAACACACCAAATCTCTGAACAATAACGGCCCGACTATCGGTTACATCTCTCACCTGTAATCACTGGTCGGCATTAAAAGCATCTTTTTTTTCACCCCCTCAGCGCAGTGAAGTTCTGCATACTTGACTGTGACTGCTTTTGAACAGAGTATAATGTAATCTGTGCAGTAGATATCTTGTGCTTTTGTGTATCTATCCAAGGAGTGAATGGTTAGGCCTATCAGTTACTGTCTGGAGGTGATGTATATGCTCTCTAGAACAATGTTACAAACAGATAAAGACAATGATACGCTGCCCATTCGCGCTCTCATTTTACAGACGTTTTCTCTTCTTTGTCCGAAACATTAGAAGTCTTGCCAACATTCTCCATATGAAGACAAAAAACATGAGCTTATCTTGGGATCAAAATTGACTCAACTTAAGAAATGATATCTTGAAAGTGTCTGGCAACAACATCTAAATGACGGAACAGTTTAGCAATGTACCAACTGAAGTTAGCCAAGAGTTACCAGCCTATAAACTTTACTGCCAAACAGAAGCAGTGACAGCTCAAGGCACCACAGACAAAACAGTATACTGGTTCTATACATAGCAACTTGATTATAAAGGAGAGAAACCAATGTGAAACAACCTGCTTGTTATCTTTTTAATAACCGACAGATCCAATTAAGTAAGGAGTCGATATTGCAGGTCAACAATGATACAAATCATGTTATTTTGATATTATCTTATCATTTTTGAAGTTTGTATTCTTGTATTCTAGCCATGATGTGCATCAGCTTATCATCTGGCTATCAATCTGTATTAGTCTTTCATTTTCACACTGATGGTTTGAAGAATAAAGACACAGGGCTTAAATGCATCTACCCAGTGTACAAACATAATACACCAGATGTGCAAGAGATAGTGTCAGTCAATTTTCTTTATCGTTTAGAAGCACAGCATGGATGTTTATCTGGGAATAACAACCAATGATCGTCATGACTTTGAAGGAAACATTATCACTTGTTTACTAAGTATTATTAACTAAAGTGGGTCAATTGTTACATCCTAAGATTTCAATTAAAGATTTCAACTGTAGCACACAGCTCAACAGTGCCAGTTTAGGTCACTCTGCAGTATTGCAGATGTTTGTTCCACCGAACATATGCATGCAGACAGAAAGACGAGACATGTGTTATCACATGCCTTATGTGTTAAGTGTCGCTGCTTGCAACTAGGCCTACATGTTTTGTAAAAATGTTCACGTATAACCGAAACATACAGACTTTTTTCTCACTTAAAAATGTACTTCAGATATTTTGTTCAAAGTTCACACGTAGAAATGTTTGTGCATTTTTATCAAAGATTCCATGAAGAGTTTATATTTTAATTGTTTTTTATATAATTCAAAAGGCAGATGATCTAAAGGTCAGGGGTCAAAAGTAAGAACATGATACCTGTTCGGCATGAGGACTCGGAAACATTTGTCTATGAAAGTTTCATTGCCAAGAGTCCAACAGTTTGAGAGTTAACATTTCTGCTTGAGTGCTGTAGTGCCAGCCTTTGGCCAATGCTCATGGCTTATACGTCCTCACCGTCTGGCATGTCTCTCTACCATATTGGCAAGTTTCTTGATAACCGACTGCACATGTTCAGCCAGAACTGGTAGGTGAAGGTAAGAGAGATACATTGTAGAAAGTGGTCCTTGGGGGACAGGACTCCATCGATTAAGATTATTGTGGCCTCCTGGTGGCGCTATCACAGGCCCATGTGCCTTATGCCCTTGATGGCAAGTGGAGGATTTGGGCCTTTTGTTCCAAAAATGCCTCCTGATGGTGGCGCTATTACAGAGTTGACCTGCAGGCCGAGTTCATGATTTGAAGGTGTTAGATTATGCAAAATAAGATTTTGAACAGATCCACCTTGAGCATGACTTAAGAGATACTGTGGAACGATTTGCATTTCTTTTTCTTGGACAAATGTCTGTAGCACTATAAAAAGTAGATGTCAAATTTTCAGGTCAAAGGGTGAGTTTCACGCAGATGGGTGCACTCATAGGTAAAAAGGTGTACGTCAGCCTCATGGTGGCGCTATAACATACTGTTCTATTTAAAAGACAGAACACTGCGTGGTAAAATCAGTGTTTATTAAACTCAAAAGTGTACAAATGTAACCAAATGCACATGTGAACACTGTTTGGAGTTAATTAAGAATTTTAGTGTGCACAAGGCTGCATGCACAGAGGACACGTTCATGTAATGAGGTGCAGGAGCCGCTTGATAATTGTGTAGAGTGAAAAGTGAAATGGGCCAGTTAGTTAGTATACTCTCACTTTGTCAGGAATCTACACAATTGTCTACGGGGAGTTAACTTTTAGACTGTTTACTAGCTGAAAAAAAGCCCAGCCATGCCTCTGAAGCCACATAGCCAAGATAATGTATCCCAGGCTACAAAAGCAGGCAAATCACTGCACACTAAGACTGGACAGACAAAGGGCAACAATGGCTTGCATAAACACTATTTAGAACTATTCACATGCCATTGAAGAGATGGGCGTTGACTTGCTATTGCTGCAAAGGCGGCACATTGTGCCGAGGTGAAAAGAAGTCTAATGAACAGGAAGCCTTATTTGAGAGAGCTGACAGTAACCATACAACGGCCGCATTGTGAGCTTGCCACCAACCCTGTGGGTCTCTACATTAGGAAAAATGATGAGAAAGTAACCCGAAAAAGGACACAGAGGGTCCTTGGAATCACACGAATGCGACCGACAATAACTGTGGACACAAGCTGTCTCCACCTTCACCCAAAGCTCCTCCAAAGTTTACATGCACGGGACATCGGCCGCTCTCATGGCCGTGGATCACAGAGAAAAAAACCTTGAAGTGCATTTGGCATCATTAAAGACTGATGCGTAGCACGCCGGTGCATAAAATATATTTTGGATATTTAGTATCAATTTGCCATTTCACACACACATACACACACACGCACATGCACACACGCACATGCACACACACACACGCGCGCACGCACGCACGCACGCATGCACGCACGCACGCACGCACATACTGGCCCCTGCTTCAAGCTCCATCAATCTTCCACAAAGGGGTGACATCACCAATAAAACATTCCCCGTTAAAGCTTTAAGCAATAGGCTTTATTTACTGATGAGATAAGCCTTCCACTATTTAGCTCGCCACTTTGCTGGTTTCTTTCGCAGCTGAAGAATCAAACAGCCTCTTTCTAGAGTTGACAGAGCATGGCCACAGTTTAGGGCAGAGAGTTTCCCATATCCTATCACATGAGTTCAAAGTATCACATCCAGATAAAACAGTATATCCACCAGGGATCTCCAAATATGTGTATTAAAGGAACAAGGACTAAATCAAAAAAGGACTCAAAGATCACTCTCAGATCGATTGCAATATTATATGGTATGTTGTACGTAGTATTTCTGACTGACGCTACTATGCATACTTTTGTGTATGTGTCTGTCAGTCCGTTAGGTTGAAGAGCTCAGAACGCGATGAACTGATTGGCTGAGCTGAGCATGGAATGTGATGTATGATAACAGCACTGCTCAATTGATTTCACTTACTGATTGGCATTTTTTTATATCGATAATTAAAGATAAGCCATTCTGGAGGTTTCCATTCTGGAGGTGGAATATTATTTACACTCCCCATGTCCCCGTAGTCTAAAAGGTAGTATACTACCATACCACAGTCAGGAGAGTGTACTGTGCCTAATAATCAAGTACACAAGCCACCTATGATTATAGTTTGTAGGAGAATTAGTGGTTGTGTCTATCTTGTCAATTTGGGATAGTCACTAAACTGCTGAGGCATCATGATGACACAGAGGGACAGCATTAAACCCGGCATGTTTGCCTATTATGGGGATTCAACATTGTTTATTTGATGAAAGATATACTGCACATGATCCATGTGCAGTATATCAGTGAGATGTCTAGTAGTAAAATAGTAAAAAGGTAGTAAAATCTTGTTTTAATTGCTTTATCACGTGACAAGCAACTACCTAGGTTAACCTAGGTTAATATTGGTTGTTGTGACAATCCTAGAACATATAGCATCAGCAAGCTTCAAAGTGAGACAGGGGAACTCTCAAGATGAAAAGCAACTTTCTCACACACTACATACAGTGTCACCACATGTACCTGGAAAAAAAGGTGCCATTTGTTGTTTTCCTTTCTTCCCACTACACAGGGAGTCGTGTCAGTCCTTGGGAGCTTGTCAGATATTTAGTTTGCAGTCACTTTGGAAAGGCTGAGCGCATGGTCTCTGGAGATTCGCTCGAGTCCCCCCCCACCCCACCAGCACCCCCACATGTCACCAGCCAGGAACAAAGCCGCCATAGTCAATTCTCCTAATTTCACTGCTGCCTGTCGAAATCCTGCTCTCCTTTCTCCCTCTCCTCAACAAGTACTTTATTCCGGGATCAGTCAGGTCTGAGTTGCCCACAAAAACTTGAGGCTCTGCCTCCACCGTCTTTCAGCAGTGTTTGACACTCCCAACTCGCTGCTATTCAGATCCCTACACCATGCAATTTGTTTCCATTTGTCAAACAGCACTATCCCTCACAAAAGGAAATGCTGGCATGGCAGAAAGTAAAAAAAAAAAAAAAAGATAAAAATAAAAACATTGTATGTTTAGCCAAAAATGTCCGTCTGGCTACTTCTGTATTAGCCCATAACAAAACAACTTATAACAATTTACAACACCAGTTGTTATACTTCTTACAATATGATTCCCTCCATTGACAATAAAACACCTTTGACTGAATGGTATGTATCACATCCTCAAATCAGTGCAGTCGTATCACTGGTCTCTCTTAAAAGTGCGGATGGACCGACAGCTTGAATTCATCCATCATCTCATTCACACCCACCTCATTGTGCAGGCTCCCATTTTGCATTTTATTTCTTTGGGATTAACTCCATTGTGCGGCCAGCCAGGTTTCTCTTGTTATTGCATGGACATGCATTTATTAAAGCCACATCAGCACAACGTTGACTGCATTGCTATTCGTGCACCTATTCAGATATGTTTTAAAATGGCCCTATTATGAGAGACGTTGGAAGGTATCAGGTTAATAATACTTATTGTGCAAACTTTGTTGTCACTATTCTTGTGCTGGCTGTTATCGAAGGGGGAGCAGAGAGGATATATGCTGACTCTGATGTAGATAGTGCCCTGGGTATTCGCATTGTGGCGGATGCTGTGTGGTGCAGTCCCAGATAGGACTTAGAATGCTGTCAATGCTGTGTCAGGTGCATTTGCACCTCGGAGACCCACAATGCTCCAGCTGCTATATGCCTGCGCCTCGCCGGGGCCCTGGCCGCCAGCCTGACACCCGACACAAAGTAATCACAGATCACAGCGTTTAATCACTGAAACAAGCACTCCAGAGGACCCCACTGTCAATATCCGACTCTCTCATTATCTGTTTGGATTGCACATCCACACTGTCAGATAAACAGAGTGGAAAATTAAGATTAAAAATATGGTAATTTCATTTCAGGCAGCCGGCTCCTCTCACTGGCCCATTATGCTATTGATTACCTCTGAATTCAATTTCTCTTTTCAACGTAAACTTTAATCTATTCGCAACCCAACAATTCAACTCCCCAGGGGCCATTTGAGAGTAAGTAACCATTTAATATGACGCTGGCTGTAGATTCACTGCCTTTAATGAATTGTGTAAATCACTCAGCTTTAAAAAGGAACTGATGGCCCTGTTCATGACTCAAATCTGAGCCCTGGTTAAATACTGCCTTTTATAAGAGGGCTAAATGTTTACCGACAGGATTCTCTGAATGTGGATCATTGGCTTTAATTGTTGTCAGTTTTGAAGGGGAATAAAGCAGCTCTTAATGCAACTGAGATGGTGATGCTAATTAAGACTTTGAAGAAGTTTAGCATAATATGTTAAAATAATTAGGCTATGCAAAAAGGTCCTAAAAGCACGATAACTAATGAAAGGTAACTTTTCAATAAATGGCAAAACTCTGGGTAGTAGGCATAAAAGAGTAATAAGATTATAAATTGTTATTGACTGCACAATCCATGTCTTGCTCGTGTTATTCAATTTAGACTACTAAGGTGCTATTGGCATTGATTGTGTATAACTCTGCTTTGGCACGGTCTTATCCAGGACTCACTCAAAACTCAATGTGATTTTTCCACCTGGTTAAATAAAATGTAGAGTAGTTTTAGTAGTCACTTACCTGGTGGAGTGTCAGGACAATACAGTAGGTCAGTTGTAACCTTAGGCAAAACACAATAATACAGTAACATTCAAACAAGACAGCCAATGCATTACAAAATAAACATGGCTATAGTACATGCAATGTAATGAAAAATGCATGCAATATGGTTTTATTTGTTGAATACAGTGTCTACAGTACACTATGAACGAGTGCATGTAGTAATGCTGGACATCAAAACATTCCCAGTGCATCAGCATAGAAAATAATCCACCGTAGAGATACCCTGTTGGTACACACCATGAAATCACTCATTTAACTCAGAAGAGACAGTACAGATGGAAACCCTGAAATGTACAACAGACAACACTTTTGAACAAAACAGATTGCTTAGCCTCACACAGTCCGAATTTTCATTCTGTTTCACTTACACATCTTTAATGGACGTGTCTAGTGATTCAGGGTCAGATGTCTTACTTTAAAGATAACATTTTTGCATTGATTCTGGCATGGCTTGATACACTGTATCGTTGAGTTTTTCAAGCCCAAAGACATTGGTGCCCCTTTGGCATCTCTATTGCTGACCTCTTAAATCCAATCAATGAATTACAGGTACTGTACATTAAAATCATGCTTAATTGAAATAAAGCAAAATATGCACACAGAAGGTAAAGACAAGTCAAACTGGATTTTATGAAAATTTTAAAAAAGATTTGCAGAGACCTTCAAATTAAATACCTTTATGCGTTCTTGTCTCTCCAAGACACTGACTCATACCAGAAAATAAAACTTTTCAACTGACCATTGTTGCTGTCTTTTAATGACAGAGAGACAAGGTAGCAATAACTTTGCTACAGTCATTCAAGTTAGTACAATCAGATCTCAGACAATCAATAGATACAGTACAATTACAAGGAATCGAAACTCAGAGCAAGGCACAATAATTAGTGAAAACATCAGTGCCTATTCTCAAGTCCATACTGTCTCCAAGCAATCCAATCAACTAAACCTCAGAGACGCCTACAGAATAAATGAATACCATCTTAACTTAAATAACTTAAAGTCAGCGATAATTCATTACTCTAAGATGAACACATCCTATATCTCAAGACTTCCTAGTGCCTTGGTAGGATTGACGCTACCCTGGAGACTTAGACGCATTTGTGGCAGAGAGAGTAATCAATAAACAGCCACAGTAATATGCTGCCAATAAAGGCACAACCTGCCCTGCACACTTGCCTTCTTTTCTGTTCTAGTCCAAAAGGACAGTGCCAATCGAACATAGCACATACTTCGAGGAGACCTAATAAGATTTTTATGTATTTATTTTTACCATGAAGGACCAATATGATTTTTGGTCAGTGATCGCAAAGCTCCATGTCACTGTGCAGGGTCAGCGCGCCTCTCCTAGTCGTCAAAGTGATGTCTCAAAGATGACACGGACCTCCTCGGCACAGCACGTGTCTGTCACTCCGTTAGGCAGACTAGGACGGCTTTTGTTCACATAAACCTGGAAGGGTATCAGGGAAGCAGTGTCATAGATTATGAACGCACAGTCCAATCTGAGCCGAGATCTCATTTATGACATATTCTGAACTACGGCGAAGGGATTTGCGAAGCGCCAGAGCATGCAAAACATGTTTTATTTAGTCTTGAAAACAACTGTGAAATTCAGTATTTGAGATAATCGCTGACATTTTCTACAGACTTCATTTTCTCCAACAGTGGCTTCTAAACTGAGGAATGTGACACAATTTGTAAATCAGATCAGAAGATTGTGATGTATGTTCATTCAGAATGTCCATGGAATGCTTGTTATTTCCAAACACAAAAAGACTACAGTAAACCAAGAATTTCAATTGTGCAAAAGTCATGAAAAAGGCAGGAGAAACAGGTGAAAACAGGTTTGCCCCAGCATCAGATACATCACCAACTCTGGGATTCTCATTCAGGGTCGACAAAGAGGCGAGGGTTTCGTATCAGATTATTTAATGTATTTAAACCTTGACTGACAACTATAGAAACTTCACACTCGGCCTGTGGACCATCTCAGTATTTAATAAGTGGTGCTAGACAGTTATGGATGTTGCAGTAATCTGATCTAAGGACAGCACCCTACAATAAAGAATGGTAACGTAAGGGCTTGAACAATGTCAGTACCAATCCACCAGTGTGCAGGGTAAGACGATACCAAATAATACCACAGTGTGCTGAGTCTTTGAAATCAGTATTTCACCCATTTCACTCTCCGGCTGAGGAGATACAGTTTTGCTGATAAATTTGTGCGAGGGACAGAGAGAAAATGAAAGGATGCCGACTTTTTCTTATTTCACAAAGACCTGTTTGAAGTTGCAATATGGTATCTGTAGTCCCAGACAGATGCACATAAAATGGAATTGAACAATGAATAGCCAGCTCTTATCTCAACAGAATGTCTGAAGGGGAATACATCACAAATGAATTTCACAGGGGGGGAAATATGGACATTCTCTATTACAGTAATCCCCATAGAAAGTTTATCCCAAATCTCAATGAAGTTAAACCCAATATTTCAAAAAAAGATATAAGGCAAAGAAAGCCGCTTTTCTAGAATCATCTCAAAAATTATCTCAAAATTACATTTTGGGAAAGAAAGATTACACAGAGGGCTTCCCAGATAATATCGGAGGATGTAAATCTACAAAGGGGCAATTTCTCTCATGAAATTAATGTTATGGTGCAGAAATGCTCCAAGTAGGCATTTTAAATTAAAACGGTACTCAAGCCCTCTTTGCATTGTCAGGGTTATACACATCTTCTGTTGCTTGGCTGTATTATTTTGGAGGTGAGCAATGAAGTCTGGAGTTAGTAGCAGAGTCTGGGATTAGTGCACCATGGCGGGACTGCGTTCGGTGACAGCACGGGGAGGGGTGCGGTGCGGTTACCTGTTTGGCTGTGCGGAGCAGGGAGGCAGCCTCAGCCTTGCCTGTCTGCTGGACCATCTGGTAGAACGCTCCCGCCTGGTTCTGAAGCAGCACATAAGGCTCATCATACTCCTGGATCCTGCCGGCATCCAGAACCTGCAATCACACGCACACACAAGGCAGGGTGTGTGTGCCGCCACCTGTATACTTTAGTGCTTGAAAACTAACATTTCAGCTGTTTCAGTGCTGAGTGATGCATGCAGACGGTGCGGGGAGAGAGGGGAAACAGTAGTTCTCTGCACATTGGAACCCTCCATTTCATGTGACTCATTGCTGACAGCAAACACTGGGGGCCTGTGTTGTGCCGTGTAGGGACATGGACAACGTGCGTCGCCTGTTAGCGGTGTGAAAGTCTAGCGCGCTGACACTGACAGACTGGAGCTCAGTCATTTATCCATGCATTTATCCGGGCATTTCAGCGGCTCAAGGGTGGTCCTCAGTCAAATCCAACAATCACACCTTCTACACACTCAAGAAAATGACCGTAATTTCTCCGTCATCACATGCCATGTAAACCACTCAAAGCCTAGCTTTAATTCAAGAAGCGGTGAAAGGACTACCATTGTATTAGAGACAAATTTAAACTAGAACGATCCTCCTGACTGACTGCTTTGTAAGAACTGAAGCCTCATTTTACAGAGCATTGAGTTATGAAAGGGAGAATACTGCAGACAAAGCTATAATCGACAGTTTAGCAGAGGGGCAGGCCACCCTGAGTTCAATTTTTAGGGTTAAGAGTGGGGAGGGGCCAATGGGGGCAGGGTGGTTAAAACATTCCAAATGTTATGTCATTCAATGTCAAAACTCTGCCACAGCGCTTTATGAATTTATGATGAGGCACCTTGGGTGATAGTGTGTTCTTCCAGACAGCATGGCAAATTTGGGGGCCATTTAACACAAGCGTAGGTGTGGAACTGTTCCTGCTGTGTGATATTTGACTCTTCTCTTCAGTCCCCTCAATGACCAAGTGGCCAGGAGGTCAGTAGCTGCCCCTCATGGACAGCAAACAAATGCTGCCACAAATGGCACTAATTGGCACCTCTGCAGGCAGTGGCAAGAAAAGGCCAAAGATCAACTGGCACGGGGCACATGCTGTGTGAGAGCGCATCATGTCGGCGCGATATTGGCAGAAAAAATATTATTCAAATCTCTGGAGAGACTGGCACTATGCTGATAGGAAGACGTTACCGTCAGAAGGTACTCTACTACTTGTTTATTTTGAGGAAGTTTACAGAGCATCTTGTTTTGAATACACATTAGAGCCCAATATGGAATTTACGATAACCAATACGATAGTTATACAACCATCGATAACCGATTTTCAACCGATAGTGTTTGTTTGTTTTTTAGCTGGAATGAGAATACCGGTAGTCCTTTTTTTCTTTGTAAATTGTGCAGTTAGCAAGCTGCTTTTCTAAACCAGTTTCATTATTCAAGATCTTTCTTTCTTTCTTTCTTTTTTTAACTTGTTCAGTGAGGCTGTCAAGGAACAGATGCAGTAGAATAGTGACACAGACAAAGAAAAACACTGTAGCAGCTAGTAGTGTGCACTGGGCACTGATACGGCGATATGACCCCCAATATGAGAGAAAGTAATGAGAGAGTATGAGAGAAATAAGTACAACTGGTCAAACTAAGGTCTTTGACTGCCCTTCATCTGCCTCTTGTCTACATTATGTACTTAGCTTTAACCTTGTGATTGATCCATGGCAATAATAACTGCAACATGTCAATTGATGCATCACCCTTTTCATTTTAATGTGCAATGTTTTGCAATTCAACTTGCAGCACAACAAATTACCTACCAGTATTCTGTCACAGTCAATAATAGTGTTGAGCCGGTGCGCGATGGTGAGGACAGTGCATTCCCGAAATTTGTCCCGGATAGTCTGCTGGATGAGGCTGTCTGTTCTAAAAGGACGAAAGGGAACAAAACACCTCAGCAGAAACAAAATTCTCTTCCTATAGGGCCTGAAGGCAAAGGCTTTACTTGACACAGGACAATGGCACAAAGCAAAGGTATGTGCAGCTGTACAGGCATTTGTAAAGCAGAATACTAGAAGACCTTGATTTCACAAAGATGCAAGTTGGAGATTATACTGAGTTACATTGTTGCAGCAGCGCGGGATCCACACTTGGATGTACTGAGCCTCCTTTTGTGTTGTTGTTAAGTAAGGATAATAGCCGATTAGGAGTGCATTAGATATTGGTATGTTGCATGTATAAAGTAGGAACGCTGTGTATCAGCTGGCCACGGACAGATATTGACAGACTGTTACAGTGAGAAGAAGATTGATGATCAGCCTGTTTTGCATCAGTCTACTCTTCTGTTGCGATCTTGGGAAGGACAAAAGCATCATTTGGCATACAGTAGGAGGCTGTGGGGTTGTTGTTTTACACCAGGGGTTTTCAACAGGTGGTCCGGGGACCACCCTGACAGGACTCCAGGTGGTCCCCAGGCTAAATGATGGAAAGTTGGTTACCCAGATGTAACTCTTTGAGAGCATAAAAATGAAAACAAGTCGACCATTGCGGGTTCATTTGGTTTCATTTTTACACCTAGACAAGGTAGAAGATTAATGGTCATTTTGATCTGTATGTTTGACTGTTTTGTTTTCTCCGAATTCCAGCCTGGTATTGTGGACAAAAGCAAAAGAAATCTTTAGTTTTGGGTCTGTAGGGGTAAAATGTCAACAAATGGTGGTTCGTGGCTCAAATTCTGAATAAATAGTGAGCCCTGGTATGAAAAAGGTTGAGAACCATTGTTTTACACACAACGTGATAACTGTTAGGCAGATGTTCGATCTTTGAACCAAGAACAAATCCAATGACCGTGGTGACATCAGTACAATCTCAAGACCAGGGGAGGTTCTGACCTTGGGTCTACATTAGCTGTGGCTTCATCGATGATGAGAATGCGGTTTTTCCGTAGTATGGCCCTGGCAAGACACACCAGCTGCCTCTGGCCCATGCTGAAGTTTGACCCCGACTCGGCCAGCACCGTCTCCAGCTTATCAGGCAGCTCTGCCACCGTGGTCCTCAGCTGCACCTGCAGAGAGAGAGAGACCACAGCCCCAACCCTCCATTACTGCTGCATAAACGTCCTCGTGTGAGGAACGTCTTTAAAGAGCCATCCAAACACACCCATTAAGCGCCTGGCACAATGCAGGGCCAGGTCCTCTGATGACCCTGGTCAGTGCTCTCTTGTGGCCAAGCCTCAAACTTTAATCCAGGCCACCAAACCCATTCAGACGCAGGACCAGGAGCCGGAGCCCTTCACGGTGGGTAGAACCTTCATCCCCAGTTGGCCTGACTGCCCAAACACATCTCCCCCTGCATTTTCAATGGTTCCCAGTTACAAGCCGCACATTGAGCTGGGCCCCATGGCCCCTAATGGGATTTCCCCCCATGACTTGTGGCGAGCAGGGGAGGCTGAATGGCAGCATTGTGCAGGGGGACAGAGGGATCCCCCCCTGGGTCGGGTAAGGGGGAATCATTCAGAGACACGCTGGAGTACCTCTTGGAGTGCATTCCACAGGTCCTCATCTGTGTGCTGGCTGAAAGGGTCCAGATTCAACCTCACGGTGCCCGTAAAGAGAACCGGGTCCTGGGGATGGATGGATATAGAAAGAGAAGGCCGTGGCCGGTTAAGATAATGACAAGGGGGGGAAGATGTTTGAAAGGGTTAAGACAGGCTTTGTAGAGCACCGCGAGGCTATGTGTGAGGGAGAGATGTTCACAAAGGGCTGGCTACACTCGGGAGCCCTATTCAATACCCTGACCCACTATGCTTCAATAAGTTGATCTTTTTTGCTTCTAAAAACTAATGTTTTGTACCCTGCTCTCAGCTGAAAGAAACGGTGCGGAGGTGGTCAGATCACAGAAGCCGAACGTACAATGGCATACAAAAAGGAGCAATGTTCATGTTTGTTTGTTGGTTTGTTTAGAAAACTAAAGAACCTTACAGTGCGAGAAATACGCTGGATTGTGTGACGATTGGAAACCATCAGGAGGGGTTATCACATTAGTTCAGTGGTTTTCAACCAGTGGTCCAGGGACCACCAGTGGTCCTTGAGAGGGTTCCAGGTGGTCCCCAGCTAAGTTGGTTAACCAGATGTAACTCTTGAGAGTGGTCCATTTGGTTTCATTTTTACACTCTCAAGAGTTAAAATATTCATACTCTTAATTAGTCCAAGTCTACACAACTACAGTAGAAGATTAATGGTCATTTTGATCTGTATGTTTGCCTGTTTTGTTTACCAAATCAAGCCTGGTATTGTGTACTAAAGCAAAAGAAATCTTTGTCCCACACCAGAGTTTTGGTGTGGGGCTAAAATGATGGTCCGTGGCTCAAATGCTGACTAAATGGTGGGCCCTGGGATCAAAAGGTTGAAAACCCCTGCATTAGTTGAGTGTCTTTGTTAAAGGACAGGCAGCCAGGATTCCTTGCATATGTGCTCTATGTATTTATGGTGAGCCACACACCTGTATCGAGGTTCAGCCACACAGTCGTCTTCAAGAAAGCAAGTAAAGCTCTTTATTACAGTGCAGTGCAGAGGGAATAGTCTGCCGGTTTACAGGCACCGTTCTCTCGCACACACACACCTCTCTGTTTCCTGTCAACCTGATAAACAGAAGCAGACCCCTTTACGCCAGGTCCTGCATTTATTCTGAAATCCTGTTGCAACATTTAACTGATTTATTGAACACTTACTGGGACTCTCCTAGCAGACCATAAACAGAACGTCATAAGCCCTTTGAGGAACAATATAGCTTCTAGATAAGGCATTTGTAGCATCATTTCCTCATTGTTTTATCAATGAGCAAATACAGCGAGGTTTTCTTCTGAAACACAGCCTTGAATTTATGGCGCTTTAATGGGCATAATAATCATTTGAAAAAAAAAAAAAACATTAACAAGTGTGAACGGGTCCATAAGAGCAACAGATAAAACAAGGTAACCAGCAACTGTCAGGATGAGCCCAGCTCCACTACTGTCAGGGAGCCATTGTGTCTTCAGTACAGGCAGGGTAATGTGATAAATCATGCTTACACAAGACATTAATCTGACCTGAAATCAAGATAAGAATATTCACCTGGCAACTGCAAGATTAGGGGCAGGAGTATACAGTAGCTATAAAATCCCAACCTGTCCCATATTTATAGAAATATCTACTACATATCTACTACAATGTGTTTTAATTTATGGGTCATGTAAGGTTGGCAGAGATGCAAAGTCTGGGCATTTTATTTTCTCAAACAAATCATCAAACAACGATGGCAGTGCAGAATAAATAACCACAGCCTTAAATAACAAATCGAAATACGACTCTACCAAAAAACAAAAATGAAACAAAACTAATGAAAACAACCTAGGAACTTACTGTTTTACAGGCGATACCCGTACAAGACAAGTGTCCTGGCAGCTCTCCCCTAGATGCTTACAGTTTGTTGCTCCAAGTTCAACTAAAAATGCACCTGCAGTCTCACTCTTATAGCGGGTGGAATGCAATTAATTAACAGTCATTAACCAAGCTATACATTCTGAGTCATAGCCTATGACTGACCTAACCTTTAAAGGATGTTGTACCACAAAATATAAGTTACATTTCTCAATCAACATTATATTCAGATCATTAAAATATTAGTTATTAATAAAGATGGACTTTGCATCCTCCAATTTAGAGAGGTGTGCCTGCACTGATGATGTGAGGTGACCAGTCAATCAATAACAGACCACTTCAAACATTAAAATGCATGGGGGAATACTCAGATGTACCACCTGTCCATGAACAACACTTCCACACAGTCATTTCCAGAGAGAGAGAGAAAGAGAGAAAGAAAGAGAGATAGAGAAAGACAGAGAGAGAGAGAGAGAGAGAGATAGAGAGAGACAGAGAGAGCGAGAAAGAGAGAGAGAGAGAGAGAGAAAGAGAGAGAGAGAGAGAGAGAGAGAGAGAGAAAGGAAGAGAGAAAGAGAGAGACTGTGTATCACGGTCTGTCGCATACGTCTTGAAGGCCATCTTCTTGTGCTTTTTCTTTTTTGCTTGGCACCAGCACATCACCAATAGTGTGGCTCAAAGCCAGCACTTCTACTTTCACACATGGATAATAATCAGCAAGCAATCAGGTGCAAAACAGAGGTAGTCTGTGTAGTCATCTGAGATTTTATATTTTTGTCGCAATAGCTTTTGTTAATCAGATCTTGAGAAGGGGCAGATAAAAGTTGCAAATGATGGTAGTAACACCAATCTTCCTGTTATAGCATCACCATGAGGTTGATCGTTACATTCTTTCTCGGTCTAGTTGGATGATGCGTGTCGATCAAAACGGACCAATCCTCCAAATTTTGAAAAGTGATCTGGGGAACCCCATTAAGTCAATATACTGCGTGTTTGTGACGGTTACTGTTGACCATGAGGAACCTGACTCACAAGATCATGTTGTGGGTAATATGCGGAGCACATCTGCCCCAACCAAGAAAGCTGTGCCTCCGTCAAAACCGTAGTGATCATTTACCAACAGAACAGTGATTAGTGACAAAACACCTGACGGTACAGTAGTTCTAGGTCAGTCTCTGGCCTACCAATCAAAGGTCTGAATAAACTTGATAATAGGCAGTTTTATGCAGAAGTAGGGGCAGTTGTTAAGCAAACTGCCATCCACAACGGCGAAGGGGCTACCATGGTGACATGTGTATGTTTGATGTGTGTCAAACAGACGTTGCAGACATTGTGTTAAAGAGTAGGTTCTGCCGTAGCAGGAACGGCTGCAACGGCAAGCAGGTTTATCTATGGAGCACAGATCGACTTCCTTTTGCCATAGCGGTTGATGTAGCCGCCGTATGCTTAAAGTCTCAAATGACACATTAAGTGCATAGCATTCAAAGCCCAGATGGACACATGAATGGATGGACATACATACACACAGAACGGACGAGGGACAAAACCTACTATCTCAAAAAATAATGTGACTACAAACATATTGTAAACAAGCAACTGCAACCAGCACTTGGTTAGCACTATTTGTACAAACAAACGGACTGGCTTATAGTCATACTATAAGCGGGGAGCACGAAAACAGACTAGAGACTAGAACAGAGACTAACAACAATTTCTGACCGAAACAGAAGAAATTAAGCTTTCAGTTGTTCATCCTGATTTCTCTTGCTTTAGAAAATGTTCCACCTCCTTACTTCCAATGAGCTTTTCCCTCTGTCACCAGGAGACTGCCTTGTCATTAAGCCAGCTGAAGTCCCAATTCAAACTAGTGACACACATTAATTGAGGATTCAGTGTTAGGTTGGAAAAACTGCTTTCAAGCACAGCTTTCCATAGGCCGATTATGTGCTCCAACAATTCAAATCTCCCCGTTTGCTACAGAATTCTCTCTCTCTCTCTCTCTCTCTATACTAAGAAGTAATTCCTGAGAATTCAATAGAATCTGAAATGGATCCATTTTTAATGTCACATGCTAATAAAAGTTTTATCATAATCAAATCTGTGGGTAGGAGGGCAAATAATGAAACTCCTCACCGGCAATGTATGGAATACATATCACAAGGTGCGGCAACAAGCATTTCGTATAAAGATATTTTCCATTTCCAAGGCTGACTGAATATCACTTTAACTCTGACTCTGCGATAAGGCGAGAGAATAAAAAAGGTTTCCAAATGTATAAAATGTATATTTGTAGAAATCTCTTTTCATACAGGGAAGCTTTGAAAAATGGAGACAGAAAAAAGGTAGAATCTGCTTTTATAGTAATACTGGTAATACCCCATATCATCTTAATACAGTGCCGCTTGGGTATGTGGCGCGACTGCTCGGGTGAACAAAGTTATAATAATAACAACCCCTACAACCCCAACCTGCCACTTTGTATAACTCTCTCCCCATGGCAGAAGCAAACAGTAAACATCTCATGAAGCATGCATCACAACCATCTCAAAACTAGTTTGGAACAGGAGTTCAAACTTTATCGGAAGCCAAAAGCCACAGAAAAAGCATTAATAAACCCTTTTTTTGTTATTGGCTGCACTCTACAAAACGTTTAAGACTTTGGCTAAATGACGGCGTACAGGGGAGACTATATCACGGAAGATGGGGTGGAGTTGGGGGGGTGGGGGTGTTCTCCTAAGCAGCTTTCCCATGTTTGGGGGGTAGAGGGCTAATCCTCTGTCAGGGATGGGAGCTGCTCTCTTCGCAGTACAGGCCGTGGGAGTATTCTCCCCTCCCTCCTCTCCGCTGACACTCACCCGCAGGCTGGCATTTTCTTAATGCCGTATCACTTTCAACAAGCGGAAATAAAGTTAAACTGTCTCAAGGCATCCCGTTTGTCTCACTTTCAGAAATCCCCTGAGTGACGACTGTAATTCTCCTCACCCGTTCTTTTTTTCAAGCATATAAAATCGCAGGCCAAGGCGTGGAGGTAACTGTTGCATAGTGTTGATCTGACAGTGACTATGCAGCATGACTGGCGGAATGGCAGAGATATACGGTCGATACTTCAAGAGGATGTATGGTACGATCTAAAATCCATAGTTTTAACTTCACACAGCTTGTTTCTACACCGAGTCAGACTGAGGAAATGGGTCTTTCCGTGACAAATTGTACACTTTCCTTTTACAATTTTACACCCATAATATTTTGGAAGTTTGTGGAAAGACAAATAGTACTGAATGCTACAGTACACAGTGTGGCACACTAAAAGTGAATGGTGAACTTCCATCTCTGATAACACACAGATTTTTTGGGCTTTTTAAGCTCATCGCATCCGGCTCTAGCCTTTGGTTACTGTATACAGTTTCACTATGCTAAGACAGAGCAGCTGGGACTGCAGTATACGTGTCAGCTCAAAGAGGATACCTGTGGGATGATGGACATTTTCTGGCGAAGGGTGTGAAGACCAATCTCCGAAGTCAGAACACCATCCACTGCGATTCTGCCCCCAGGCTCTGCCAGCCGAAATAGGGCAGATATGAGCGAACTTTTACCGGCACCAGTGCGTCCCACAATGCCAACCTATATTAGGAAGAGAGATGGGGTCATCATTTGCGTGTTTTAATTGATTTTCCTGCAATTCCAGCATGTATGACACGGTGACAGCAAACCACCTGGCTCTGCCAATGTTCCAATATTACGGATCTCTCATTGTTTCATATCATATTCAAACTAAACATCACACATCACGCATATGCGTCCTAGCTTATTTGGATAGTGGATTCATGCCCCCAAATTACCCAAAGTCAGTGACCACTACATCCACTTTAGCATTGCACCATGATGTTGACATTGCTCCCTACCATCTTTTTTATTTCATATACCTATATACAGGTTTAATGTTTGTTTTTGCCTTTAACAATACAGAGAAATAAATGTTTGTTTTATTGTCAACACAAACACCATGTTGCAATCGATGCTATGGGATGATAAGAAAGTGTTTTATAGAGGGATAGACAGTAGGCTGACAGGAAATGGGGAGAGAGATGGGGGAGCGACACGCAGTAAAGGTAGTCAGGATTGGAGGTCGAACCTGTGGCACACTACCAGGCTATATTACCAGCCAAGGTGCTTTGATTCGCTCTACAGTGCTTGGTCTTCTTCAGAGATGCTATCTTGATTGTCATTTCAGTAGGCTAGTTAAGAGACTGAGAACACCAAATCACTTTACAACACAAATTTTGATTTGATCGTAATTTATGCAGAATTATTGTGCTATCGACATTGTTCAAGCATGCATCTGCGACTGGAGTAAAGATGAGAAATGGGAAGGGCCAAAAGAATGAATACATTCCTCTCTCAATTTAGACAAAGACAACGAAGATGTTGTCTAAATTTATAATCTGGAAAATGTATTGAACAATCACGGTTTATCTGTACTGAAATGTCAAAGCAGCAAACCACATCGTTCATCAATATTAAATAACCTTTTGCTTAGGTTAGGTTTGTACCAAGCCATTTCTCTGCAGGCTTAGGTGTAGGCTATGTGGGTAGTGTGCCGTGTGTGTGTGTGTGTGTGTTTTCTCTTTTTGGATCATTATTATGAATGTGTTTGTGGTGAGGAAAGGAGCAAGGACAATCTTGTAAGTGGTAGGTGCAGGTTTCCTTGTGAAAGGGTCTCAGGGGGGACTGTCAGGACGCACAAAGCCTTTCAGCCCCACGGCATGCGGTGAAGATCCCTCCCATGGGCTGTCAGAGCCGGGGCCTCTCCACTTATCAACCCATCCATTGTGAAATCAGCCGCCCTGGCCAACCGTGGCCATGCAAAATACACCCCCTGCATTAAACACAATTTCAATCATCCTCAACCATCTCCCTCTTCCTGCCTCTCCTTTTTTTTCTTCCCTCTGCCTTCTCCTCATTGGCGTCTACTCCCGCTCTCTCTCTCTCTCTTAGTGAATAAACTGTTGTCACCACCAGGTAACTCAGAATGCAAATTGGAACAAATGGATCCACTCGAACAGTCTTAATTACATGATATGTATTCCATGAATCACAAATGGTATAGTCGCCGAGAATCGGCGGCACAATGTGTCGTCCCTTCAATAATTGATTTGAAAAATAATGACACCTAAAAAAGGGCAGCCCATCACAGCCCCCTTACACAACCTGCATATCAACGTGTGTCACTGGTTTTGGAGGATTGTAGGTAACCAGCGACAACAGATACGTTGAATAATGGATAGAAAAACCTTCTCTCTGGATCTGAAGACGGCACTCAGCTTCTTCAGGACCAGAGGCCCGTTGGCCGTGTAAGAGAAGTCCACTTGGTCAAAGGCGATGGAGCCGTTCCTGGGCCAGTCATTGGGAGGCTGTTTCTCCGTTTCCCAGGGTGCTTCACTCTCCAACTCTGTATACTCGACCACTCTCTCTACAGATGTCATCTGCAGAAATGGAGGACCCCCGTTGACTAATTCACCACACATTATATAAATCAAGCAAAGTGCTGTGAATGATTTCATTATACTACATCAGGGGTGCCCAAAAGGTAGATCGTGATCTACCAGTAGATCACACAGACCATGCAGGTAGATCACATGACAGAACCCTAAAATGTATAGATCTGTAACTCTTGAGAGCGTTAAAATGAAACCAAATAGACCCTTACGGGTCCATTTGGTTTCATTTTACACTCTCAAGAGTTAAATTATATTTAAATTTTAAACATCTAAATTACGTAATATCAACAGTCCACACAATTAGAAAATGGAGAATAATTGTTATTTTGACTAACGTTTTGCCAGTTCTCTTTCCCAATTGTGGACATCAGTAGTAGCATATACAAGAAAACCTTCCAATTCTCCCCATCCATTTTTCATTATTATTCTTGAAAGTGGATTTTTTATTTTATTTTTTTATGTGTAGATCTCGTTGAGCTGGTCATTTTGAAAGTAGCTCTCAAGGTAAAAAAGTGTGGGCACCCCTGTACCACATTATCCTTTGATGAACAGACAGTCGTCAAATGTGTGCAAACAAATACATCCATGGCAGTCTAAAGCCTGGGCACACAACAGTGTCGCCCAGCTACCTCATAAGCGTTGCAATACACTGAGCCGGCAACACCTCTGTGCAACTGAGTATAAGATTGTCATCATATCTATATTTGTGTTTGTTCTTACCATGTTTTCTACCTCTGCACTCTGTCTGACACCCCACTGGAACATGCCCATGAGGGTCACTGCGTAGGACAAAGCCAGTCCGACAGACCCTGAATCTATGTCTGTGACATCAAAAGAGAGAAGAACCATCACAATCACGCATTTATCTGTTTTCTTTCGAGTTTCAAAATGTCAAAAGGTCAATGCATACAGAAAGAGTGCATTTTTCTTCAGTACCGTCTCTGAGGTAAAGGCAGCCAAACACAGTGATGGTGACAAACACTGAGCAGATCCCATCAAGGCGAACAGCAAACCAACGCGAGGTGGTCAAAAATAAGAACCAGGCCTCTGTCACAAACAAAGCAAGCATACAGCTTAGGTTTCACTCAGAACCGTTACAGAGCCAGAGACAGACACTGATGTCATTACTAAGGGTAAAACCAAGGCAGTGTTTCTATGAATGAAGGAATTCAAGAGTCTTTAAGTCTGAGTTACAATATACTTGTTGCATGCAGGTGTCGTGTAAGTTGCAATCGGGTGTCACGCAAAATAGCCATTCTACAAGCTCACAAAAACATGTTCTGAGCAGTGCACTGGCCTGCAACCAAGCATGAATCATTGTTAAATATCTGAGCCCTTAAATATAAGCATAATGCATTTCAACCTGTGTGGAGATCTTGGCATGCATCAAACATTTCTTGGAACCTTCGTTGAGCTTTGAAGGCACGGATGGTCCACAGGCCTTGGAGTGAAGAGGAAAGGTGGGAGAATACAGGACTCCGTGCTATACAACATATAGAACACAATTACAGTATTATTTGTGATATTTATGCACAAATTGGCATCTGGATTCTTTACATTCTCAAAAAGAGCATATGCAATAAAAGGTTTTTAACTTTTGGCACATTTATTAAAATATTAGCGCATCAAAGGCTGTTGAGGTGAAATATACACGTTTTTATGATAATAATATTATACAAACATTGAGAATGTCCCCAATACCAAAAACATTTCCTACAAAAAGAAAGCGTTGCCATTGAGAGGTCTTTTGTATGGATTTGGTTGGTTTACAAAGGCGAAAACAAAGCCTCAATGTTCTTCTGGGAGCCGTTTAATAGAACTTTTGTTCTTGAAGATGATGGAACCTGTCCTCCCCTGTGCATTTGGGCTCTCCGCCCAGAATAAGGAGGATGAACTAGACCCACTTGGGCATTTTCCTCCATTGTGTGTGATGTCATGAACTCCCAGCCCTTCAGGAAACTGTGTGTGGGCAAGTCATGGGCCGCCACCACCTTTAGCCTTTATGCTAATGACTGAGGCTTTCTTCAATGGTCTATTAGTATTCCCGTGCTCTGCCTTTATCTCTGCGCCACAAATGGGCATGTCCCTAGCAGCAAAAAAAAAAAAAAAACACCTACTAGTGGACTCCAAGCGCTTGACGTCTCTGGAGGTCCTCAGGAAGTAGCGTCGCAAGAACAGGAAGGCGACGAGCAAAGGGACCACAGGGATTAGGATCCAGGGGCTGACCGCAATCGCTATGCCTATTACCCCCAGAATCTGGAGGAACACCTGGAACACAGGGGCGACACAAAAGGAGAGAGGTGTGGGTGTGCACGCATGCTTATGTGAATGTGCGTGTGATTGTGTGTTTCTGTGCGGCACACACGCGTGTGCAAAAACAGCTGAGTCAAAATCCCCACTGCTCCAACAGTGGGCTACCGCCGGGGCACTGCACTGAGTCCCATTTCCTGAGCCTGGGATGTGGGAAACTGTGCCCGTTGTTATTGTGTGGGTTCCTCGCTGCTATACAGAGGGGCTGAGTAAAGGCTGTGGGACAGAGGTTGTGTGACTTGCTGTGTGAAAAGGAAAAGAGGGCCACCGTGCTAATTCTCACTTAGTAGCAGGTGAGAACTCACCGCTTTGGCCACCGCGGCTCGTATCCCTCCGTGCTCTCGTGGGCATTCCCCGTCAGCACCTCTGGCCCTATAATCCTACCCTGGCGGGGCGGCCGGCCAACAGGCACGGTCACGGTGACTGGCAGAGGGCTCTGTGGGAACCGCACCGTGGATGTCTGATACAGCACAACCCCAAGCCGCACAGGCCTCAACAACACAATGACTCACAGCGTCACTCCCGGTTAATGGCCACCTGACACATCTAGACCACTGGCCACATGAAATCCGACACCTTTAACGGGAGCGAGGGCAATGAGTCGGACAACACCAAAACATTGTTACGACTGCAAACCTGACCAGTAAGTGGAAGAAAATAAAAGTATCACTCATTATTTGTGAGGTTGTTTATGTTCTCGTGTGACTACGTTGCTGCGGGGATCAATCTAAAAAAAAGGAAAATGGAAAATAACTATGACAGTTGTATTTCTGTTGTGGTATATATAGTTTGAAAGAATACCAGCACACTTATTTATTTGGGAGAATGAGCAAGTAGTCGCGCAGCTGTCAGCAATATTCGGAAATCAATTTAATTGAACTTTTTTGAAAGTGCTCAACTGAGAAATCTGTATGAGAGCACTTCAAACTAAAAAACGGTATACAATGTTGCGTATTTCATATTCGATTGACAGGTGATCAAATTGAAACCTCACACCCTGAAATTAGAGACAACCCAAGAGATGGCTCCTACGAGACGCGAGATTAGGATCATACTGCTACCTTCACTGGTCTCAGACCAGCCCCACAGAGATGAAAATTTAATTTAGCACCTTTAATTATGGATGTTATCAGCCGCTTAAGCGCACATTTAAGCATGATCACTTCCAATGTAGTTTTATGATGAAAAGCCACTCAATTCCATTTAAGGTTGAGATAAGAGGGTATTACCAGTCGAACCATCTACGCAGTGGAGCCAGCACAATCAAGCAGTGAGTGGAAACTACTGAGCACAACTGATCCCAAGAATTTCACAGTACATAAGTTTCAATCTTAGCCTTGATGGAAGGCTACCGGGCAGAGTGAGATGGCGGCACGCAGGCTATTACTCTTACATGTTATCCAATCTCGCCCAGTCGGGGGTTCAGATATTAACCTAACATGCATTTACATTCCTCCTCGTTCCGTTTACGCTGGCCGCCCTTCAGTGTTCTTTCGCTTGGTGTGTGTGTACAGTACGTACAGTACCTCTTTGACAAACTGTAACGGTACCGTGATAACCGCTTGACCTCGGTTCATTTTTATTCCCAGCTCCGTCCCAATCATCCGTGGCGCTGCTGATGGCAGGGGTCAGGCCAGAGTGAGCCGACACTGAAGGGGTCGTCTAAGGGGAAGGGGGGGGAAGGAACAGGAACCATTAGATAGGAGCGTTGCCTCCTCCTGGTCCCCTGGGCCGACTGCCGCCAAGGCCTCCCCCCGTTTGATGTGATCCATTTGCCTGGTCTGCCGCTTATCATGTCAGTATCAGAGAACACCGAGCCCCCCACCCACACTACACACAGATGAGTCCGATAAGTATGGCGATGCCGGGCCAACCCCCCCCTCCGCTCCTGTTCATCCCCACGACTCACCAAACACCACCCCTCAGCTCATATCCACATCACCACACAGGAACAGACAACTCCCCAAGTCACAGCCGACTGCACATAAAAGTGGATAAAAGCTTTTGTATACAAACAGTTTAAATAAAGTATTACCTCTAATTGCTCTTTAGCGAGAAAAGAAAGCCCTTTGCACGCATGTGATTCAGTCATTCAGGCTAACTGGGCACACTGCCGCGTTCCAAAGACCATTCAGATCTCTTGCTGACCCTAATTGCTTTATTTTCTAAGCGATACCATCAGGGTCTTTGATGTCCAAATAAATTCCGAAAATTGAAGTTAATTGCTATATTTGTGTTCAACGCAGATAGCTGCCGTTGTTCCACAGCGGAGAGTAAACACTTCGCTTTAATTAAACATCCCTCCGGACACAGGGAAATCAGACCGTTTCTTTACAAGCCCTTTTCTCATCCTCCTCCTATTTGCAGTCGGTGTGCGATTGTGTGCGAGGGACACTGACACTGACTGCAGGGAAAACAAAACTACACACAAAAATGAAGGGAGGACAAGATAAATAATGAAGGCCTTGCTGTCATCACTGGAATGAAAGCACAAGTCAATACAAAAACTGTTACTGTGGACGGCACCATGACTAAAGGACCACTTCACCACTTTTCGACATATCTTCATTTAATAGTTCCTCACTAATAACAATAATATGTTTGTAAAAATATAGAATATATTAATCTTTTTTATTATCGGAAAAATAATGGCTGCCATTTTCGCAACTTTTCAGGAATAGAAAGCCTGCAGTTTGTATTAGCTTGGATTCCCCATTGATGATGTCATTGGAGGACGAGCTACTGAACTGGTGACAGGCCTCCTGTGAGTCAGACTGAGTAGAAAAACAATAGTGGTATTTTATTTCATGTACATTAGTGAGGATCTATTATATGAAGATAAGTTGATGAAGTGGTCTTTTAAGCATTACACTTGTTGCATACAGCAGGGTCCACATTTTCATTTTGTCAGACATACAAATATAATTTTCTATAAAACTGGAAATGGTCATATAGAGAAAGTAAAAAGGGAAAAATGTAAAAAAGTACACTATGGGGAAGGGGCTGTGGGGGGGGACTAGGACTTTATGTACGGATTCTGCAGCTGTCCATAGGTGTTCTTTGGGAGCAGTTTTGTAGGTTGTTCCAAATCCAGTGGCATAAGAACGTCCATTGCAGTCCGTATGACCGGATGCATCCATGCATCCAGTATTGACCCTGACGGTTCCCAGTGGTGCTATGTTTTTGATTCTTCGACAAGTAAGCTCCTGAGCTCATCGGATCGAATCGAGATTCTCCAGGCCAAGGTAAAAAGCCTAGAGCCTAGCTAGAGTATGCTTTGGGTGGCGGTGTCCACCATCAAAACAAAAACAGGGCTGTTTCACTTGGTCTCTGGAACAATAGGAGTGACCCGCTCAATGCCTTTGGGCTTTATTTTAGCATTAAATGCCCAGATGCGGTGGCCTTTCTTTGGGAGAAACGACTGTGGACGCCTCCTCCACAGTTTCCCTTTTGGGGGCCATTTTCACTTCATAAAGCCGCAGTCAATGTGTTTTGTGTGTGGTGAGGAGGGGCTGACACATACTGTGGTGGTCTCAGGCGCTGTCTACATTGGTGGCTCAAGTAGTCGCAGGATTAGGCCTTTGTGCGCCGTGAAAAGGTAAAAGAAGTCACTTATTTGGGCTCAGTCAAGCTGCTGATTTCCAACCTCCCCCCACCCCATTTTGGAAATAAGAGAAAGGCTTTGAAACGCAGTCTCTCTCTCTCTCTCTCTCTCTCTCTCTCTCTCTCACCCCTATAAATCACTGTGTCTACCCAAAAAAAGCCACTGTCCAGTACTCGGCATGGCCTCACATCCCCTTCTCTGTGTCTCTAGAAAGTCAGAGCTAAAAACAAAAAGAGAAAACATTTGGCACTGTACTGTAGGTGAGAAACAAAACAAAATCCTATAGGTCACAACTACAAGAGTCACTCACACAGAATGCAGAATTCATCATATTGACGTGGTATGGCTTGAGATTAGCGTAAATCTATTACGTACGTTTACCAGGCTCACAGAACCGAGTGTCCTCTCTTGTAGTGTCTGACTCAGGCCAGGTGAGGTGCCAGACCACAGCGCAGCGGAAAACCACACATACACACTCACATCCAGAGTGTTGATATGACTCCACGTGTTTACACTCTGGAAGTTATATTAACACTCTTTTCCTGCGTATAACAGTGGTAGACAAGGCTTTTTTCTGGCCAGTGCCCGCCATCAAATGACCATGTGCGGTAGTGCTGGGGTATCAAATTCATGCCATGGGTATTGTGTGTAACCACAAACACGTATTTTAAAAAGAAATGGGGAAAAGGGTGGGGGGTTACGTGATTGTTCTTCTCACTCTAATATACGCTGAACCAGTACAACCCAAAATACTTAGGCTGGGTCACCCCCACGGCCTCTCACCTTTCAGTGTCACTGTTGTGTTTTTCCACCACACGCACGACAGACAATGGCCGTTGTCAGATAACAATGTTCGGAGGGGGATTTTACGGCATATATATATTTCCATAGCGGCCTGTGTCTCCTGTGTTTCTCGGACAAACCTGGTATGCGCGTCGCCTGGAGCCAGTGCATTCCTCCCTTCCTCTGTCACCCGCTTGGTAAAAAGCGCCAGAGAAAGCCGGGTGAAATCCCATCCTACAGCGCTCACGGTTACGTCAGCAATTCTCATATCCCACAAAGCCCACAGAAAAAGCCTGACACACAATGTACCACAATATACACTCACACAACGATCCACCCGCCAGTGTTTTCAAACAATAGGCCATCTTTGCTCCCTGTGTGTCTTCAATGCTTCTCTGGGCTTGATTCTTCAGTATTAGAGAGTGCACGCACGCACTCACACACACCCGCGCGCACACACACAGGCACGCACAGTAATTTATCATGACACAAAGCCAGCACAGCATAATGCTCACTGTTAATATAACTGTGAAGTCAATAATATTACCAATAAAAGGATATGTTCTATTAAAATGTTAAGTCAGGATCAGGCGGATTTAATTACTCCAATCATGAGCTTTGAAATGATTTTGCAACTAGACTCGGTCCTAACACAACTGCTAAAAGAAATGTTTAAAAATACTAGTCATCTTTTTTCAAGTGTAGCTAGTGTTTCACTACAATGATACTGACAAGTTCAATTTGAATGGATGGTTGAGTAGACCAATGAATGCAGCCATGGACCTCACAGTTAGAGGTGTGACTTGGTCAAGAGCCTTCACGAGGAATCCTCCACTGAAAGGCCACCGGTGCCCCCTTATTGTCCTGCCCTCCTCTGCCCCCTCTGTGAAAACAGAGGCAAACCCAGGATTTAAAGGTCAAGTCCGCACAAAAGCTGTGCGTCCCTGAACCCTGAGGTGTTTTTAATTGACGTTTCTGTCTTTGTCCCCCAAACCATGAAGGGGCGGGAGAAAATGGCACTTTTTTCAATACACTAAATTGCCACTAAATGAGACCTGTGAAAAAAATAAAAAAATAAAAATAAAATCAGAGCACTGGGAGGGGAAGCAAGCAGGTTGTCCCTGCATCGGGGAATCCCCTTGTTAAAGGCGTGTATGGGTGGAGTGCCGAGTGCTGTGAAGTGCTTACTCCACCATAAAGGGCCGTGCTCTGATGCAAATCCCCCACACAGAAGCAGCCTCTCCCCATAGAGAGAGATAAACCAGTTAGGGCATTGTTTATGAAGTTTCACTTTATTCCCCCCTGACAACCATTTAAACAATGACTGTGGGGAAATGTCCCTCTGCTAAAGAGCAACAATGGCCAGGATCAGTAGCTTTTCTCTCTGGCTAATACTTTGATAAAAAAAGAGCTGAAAATCTCCCTTCCTGAAAGAATTAAAGGGTGCTCCATGAAAGACACCTGCAAACAAGAGCAGACAGAAGCCCAAACAAAAGTACTTTGTCCAAGCGATGCCACCTTTGTCCCCCGGCACAATCAACTCCCATTTTCTATTGCACATTTTGCACAGCATATACACAATGTGGTCGTACTGAAAATCTGATTGGAACAGCTTCTGTTCTAGTTCTTAAACGTTCTTTCTCACTGCAATACGGAAGCTCTTTGCCATGGTCAAAATTAAACAATAAAGTCATATTTTCCGGAAAAGTATCTGGAATATGAGGGGACATATAGGCCGATGTAAGCAATGTATACAATACAGCATGTACACATGTGCAACACAAGCCTCTTTTTTGTTATGACCTAGTATGCTTTCGCTGGTATTCATTTGGACCTACAGGCCTTCCGCAACGTTATTATTTTACTTTCCCCATTATTCACCTTATTATCAAAATGGGGGGGTAACTATAGTGGACAAAAACCTTTTGTGGGTATGATCTTTTGTGCTTTCAGCATTTAAGATGGCTTTTGTCTCCGGTGAGATGGGTATCTGCCACAAACATCACTCAGGCATTGTGGAAGGGGGATTCATTTTCAGCACTGCTTTGTTCTATTCTTTGGCCCTAACCAAGGAGCCACGCCTGCTCCTCTACCTCGAATTGTGCGGCGAACATTCCCTTCTTTGTGGCGCTAGGTGCATGAGCTGGCTCCTCTCCGCGGGCTTTCGTGGGAGATGATTGTCGCGGTGGCATGGTGGCATTTGGTAACCTAACCTGCCTATGTGTCAGGGTGGCCCTTGGCTAGCAGAACCTGGAATACTGTAGAGCAGGAGGTGAATGGTGGCGATAGGGGCAAGTCCCCCACCCCACCCCGCTCTGTATCTGTTTCCACTAACCTGTCCCCCTCCCCCTTCCATGCTTCCAGTGCAACTCCTCATCTCTCTCCCCACTGCTGCAAACACATCACACGCCTGCTGCTCACACTTCTTCTTCTCCTTCCTCCTCCTCGCCACTCCAGAGATCGCCCTTGTCATTCCTTTCCTGCTCCCTCACCGTCTCCCTCCACTTCCCTGCATCGGGCACCCATCTTCCTGTAGCCATTATTTCCTCTGTGGTAACCTTTCTCTCTCCCAATCACTCGCGTAGTCCCCACACTCATTCTCCGGCGAAGCCGCCTCTGTGTTGCCAACACTGAGGAGAGCCACGCCCTCAGCCTATGTGCAGACACTTTTATTAAATCTGTGCAGGCGCTGGGCCGCGCTGGCGGGTAATCCTACAGTAATTGTTTCCAGATTAGGGGACCCGGACCACAAAGCAGGCCTAGCCAGGCATGAAATGGCCTCCCCATGCTGCAGCGGCAGCAGCCAAACCTGCCGAGGTGAGACTCACCTGTATAAAGTCCACAAATGTCCATGGCAGCAAGGAGTCCAGGAGACCAATGTCCTTAGAGAACCTGTTGAGGATTCTTCCTGATGGGCAAAGACAATAGGTGAATTTATATTAGAGTGGATGTGTGTGTACATGATGACATCTTCTGCAGCATTTCTTTTGTAATGTTTTTTTATGTACTAGACCTTACATGTTGCAAATATATGAACACCAAATTACCGGTACAGTTTGGGGGTGATGCCATGTAATACGGTAGATAACATTACTGATTGGGAAGAGCGGTTCTGTCTCGCGATAGCTGACATAGGCTATGCTATGATAAACACTGAAGATCTTTCCCCCAAAAAGAATGCAATAAACATTGTAAAATTCCACAGTCAAAGCACCTGCTATAGACGAGCATGAAATTGCTCTGGGTTATCCCTTGATTAAACCATCCTCGACATGTGAATGAAATTTGAGATGGATTGAGTATTCCGTTGGTGATTTGTAAAACAGGCCACTGCCAACTTTGGTTGCTGAGTACAGACAAACATTTTAATCTATCCTGGCGCGTATATAAGGCATAATGTGAAGTGGGCTGTTATAGCCCCACCAGGAGGCAGACGAATTGAGTTATTTATTACATTAATTTGAATAACTATTATGAACCTTCCCTCCAAGCGTTCAAACTGTATAGCCTTGACGGTTTCTGAGGGGGAAAAAAAGACTTGAAGTGCGTTTTTTGCATTTTCCCATGTAAGTGGAGTGAATTTGTTAAAGTGAAAAAAGGTCTCTGTTAAGACCTCTGTGTTATTATGGTCAATGTCGGTGACTGAAAAGTCAGAGTGATTGGTGCAGCCAGTGAGGAGCAGTGGCAGTGGGTCAGACATTCATTCATTCCGACATTGCTCAATTATATTATGATGATATGTGATTCAGCCTTACTGGAAAGAAAATACGAGTATACGTCATGGATCTTTTGGAAGAAGCAGTAATAAAAGGGAAAGGATAGAATGCATACTGTAGATATGGCATATTCCACATAGTTAATTTCTTGGATCATGCCTTAAATGCTGTGGAGTTTGAAAGAACAAAGCCCCATCGATTGGGGACAAATTTAAATCCATTAGTCTAATTTATCTGCAGATAACACAAGATTTTCTTTTCTTTCTTTTTTTTAAACAAATCTAAATCGCCTCACTTGGGTCTATTCAATAACTGTTACCCAAGTCTCCTCTATATTAATACCACACAGCCTATAAATTGTGGGCGATATCAGATGGAAAAACAGAGAGGCCTATCTAGATTAAACAATGAATCATTATTTGGCCTGTATTTCATAAAGACTGCCCTACTCTAGACTGAATACATCGGGGAGCCTTTTGTTCAGGAACAAAGAGGCAACAGAAGCTGCGTACCTGCCTTTCTGTCCTGACTGGCAGTGTCAATGACGTTAATTGAGTTGCCTCCAATCTGCTCAGGTGTTCATTATTTGGGCCGGGGCTCTGCAGGTGCTCTTGCGGCCCTTTATTGTGGCTCCTTTAGAAACTTTGCTCCCCCAGCCTGATCCCATAGCACATAAGATTACACTCCAGCTGCTTTCACACACTGTTTACTGCAGGGCCAGTGATAGCCAATCCCCACACCACAGGCCCAAAGGCAGGGAAGACAGAGAGGCTTTCTCTATCTCTGGGCCCGAAGGAAGACCTCAGACTCTCACTCTCGAGGTGGACAAAACCACCGGAGAGCCGTGCCAACACTGCCACTTCAAGAACTAGGCTCAAGTTAAAGTTGGCAGGAACAAGCAGTGGACCTGTAGCCAACTTGAATCCTGTCTTTGGAGCATTCGGTGAATCAGTGTCATGACGTTTCACACTTAAGCAACCCACTATATCTCTCATTGTGACAAATCTAAGCAAACACTGCTCTCCGAGGAGAATGTCAACAAGCCATGTCGGACTAACAACATCGAGGGTTCAACCCTTGCTACAGTGAAACCGATGGCACACCCATGGATAATGTTTATATAGGCTTACCAGACAGCAGGGTGGGCCTTGGCTAAGGGTTGAGAGAAGGAGTGGATGATTATGAGCGGTATTTAGTGGCATGGTGCTCTGGAGGCGTGGTGGAGTCGGGGCAGAAATGACCCAGAAGCTGCCTCCCCGGTTCCCAGTGACTTCCTATAGAGGTGGGCCCTGTAATCACCTCTCTCCACAGCAGTAAGCAGCTTACAGCTTTATCCAAAAATACCACTCCTGCCTAAAAACATGCATGCAGACGAGGCCGGGCTCCCCATAACAGCCATTGCATAAACCCAGCCGGCGCATTATTCCACACAACAACCCAGCAATGCTCCAAATCAGCACTGATTCAGAGTCAAGTGGCGTAGGCATGTTGTACACTTGGAGGCAGACTAATCTTATTCACAGTTTGAGTGCCCCTTTAGCATGCAGACATCCTGAGGGGAGGGTTCAAGCATGAGGGGAATGCTGCTACTGTACTATACTGTTATTTCCACCAGTCTCTCCCTCTGCTTTCCTCTGGGAGAGGAGGGAGGGCGGCTGGGGGGGGTTGGGAGGTATTTGTAAAACTGTGTTTGTGGAAGATTCTATAATATTTGATGTTCAGTAATGTCACTGTATAAGCCATAGATGACCCAAATCCATGCGTAGCCAACAAACAAAGCCCACAAGAAAATGATCGGTTTCTCTCAGTTACATCATATCATGGTTTGAGGGTGTTAGAACAGAGAACATCAGTCAACTATCAGCTGTTTGACATGCGGCTCAGTTAACAGAGAGTTTCAGCGGGGATGAAGTAAAGACCCCGCTCCCTCTTCCAACTGACTATGGTAGGGATCCATTACAGTGATGCAGTTACACAAAGACATTCACTGCATGGAAATGCCTATGAGGTAAGACCAGCACGGGACAATGGCTTCAATCACTATGGGTGACTGTCAACAATATCACCTATTGTGCGGAGAGGGGTATAGATGTTTCAGGATATCAGCTGCATTAGTATCAAACAATTTCTCATGGTTTGAGACTCCAGGGGTGATTTGCACCACTTTTTCCTGGCTGAGGAAAATAGCAATCCCTTCCTGACTGAGGTGGGACCCCCACAGGTGGAGATATTAGGTGAGCTCAGGCCCAATCACAGTTACAAAAAAAATAAAAATAAATAAACAGTGGGTACCGGTCGGTGTGGGAGCATGCGGCAAATCGCTGTTCCCTGTAAACATCTAGATAACGGAGCGACTCTGAGCCACTCCATGTGTGGGCTCTGCTACCATTGGTGGGGTCTTTCACTGAGGCAAGAGTGATAATGCAGGAGAATTGGAGAAGGGGGCCCTGCCAAGGCTGGAGGTGGCATGGCTCACCTCAACTTCCATGAAGGGCCCAGGGGCCTGGGGCAGCCTCCCACCGCCGGCACCTCGCTGCCAATACTAATACATTCTAAATCCATTCTCCCCGCTCGCACACCAGGCTCCTGCAATCTCCTCTCCCTTCCCTTTCATGCAATTAAATAGTGGAAGTGCCGAGCGAGTGGGAGCTCTATCAGCCGTGCTGCACACACGCGCGCGGCTCCATCTCCACATTCAATTTACACACCTCGATATCATCGTCCCTCTCTGCAAGTACTTCCGCCACTTCCTTCCTTAACGCTCTTGCATCCCGGAGCTGGAATACAGACATTAAAAACACTGCCTCTGTAGACACAATTAGAATCTCATATCATTGACTACAGAGGGTCTAATGCGCCTGCACCAACAGCAGCTGAGTGACACCTCACACTGAGTTGACCTGTGATGCTGATGCGAAACAGGGAACTTAAGGAGGTATGGATGCCTGCAAGTGCAGGAGAATGTGTGCTTGTGTGTGCGCGCGTGTGCATATGCGATTGCGTGTGCGCGTGGACCTTACTCCCTGACTGTGCTGATGAGCTGAAGCCCTGGCCTGCAGTCTCTGAGGGGATTAGCCCACTCAATGACACTAAATTACAGGGATCAGAATCAGCTCAAACACATCCACTGCCGTCTGTGCAGCTCTAACTGAAACCCGTTTGGATGAACGGCCGTAATAATAAGCCCATTCACGTTACTAAAACTGAGAGACCTCAACATAATGGGTTTTCATGAAGTCTTCTGTTAGGAGGAAGGAATCACCATCAACAAAAGGCGGGTATAGTTTTAAAAAGACAGCACTATTCTTAAACTGCATTACAACACAGACTGTCATTTCAAAAGATTTGCAGTTGCACTGTCTAAGTCAGGGTTAGACTGCACGATTATGCCCACAGTAATAATCATGAATTAATAATTATAATCACGATTATTGCTAATGATTACTTTTGTTTGATGTCTTTGTTGGTTATTATGGGATTATTGGGCCTGATGGATGGAAGCCAGGGGTTATAAAGTGTCCTGGTCATTATCCCTTTGCGTAAGGGTGAAGAGACAAGCGCAACAGCTGACCAAATATTTCTTTTGAATTAATTATCCAGTTTGTTTTACGATCATATAACGGTGTCGTCTTGGCCTGGGTGCAAATGTATAGAAGTGACATTGGTGTGTGTATGTGTGTGTGTGTGTGTGTGTGTGTGTGTGTGTGTGTGTGTGTGTGTGTGTGTGTGTGTGTGTGTGTGTGTGTGTGTGTGTGTGTGTGTGTGTGTGTGTGTGTGTGCGCGCAGTGCACATATTTCTACTGCCAACCTTCATTGTTATAAACCACATCCAGAACACAACAAATAAAGACCTTTGTGCAGCCAGGCTTGAAATGGTAACCTTTAACTCGGAGGAAGACAGGAACCAACACGTATCAAACACAAGACCTGTTCGGCAGCGGCAGCACACCTATCACTTACACGTGTAAACAGTTGTCAAATCCTTAACAACAAGACACACAATCACAAATGCATTACTCACACTCATGTTGGCAACACACGCAAACGGCAGTCATTGTATACAGAAAAAAAAAGAAAGTCAAAGATAGAGACAATACAACAAGAGAAAGCAGCATGGGTACACAGTCATACCAGAAGTGACAATACGAATGCTGAAAGCCGCTACCTTTGTCCTAGTCTATTCTTCTGTTTCAGCAGAGAGATGCATTCATTTGAAAAATACGGAGCGGGAGAATAAAAGCTGTATAAAAACCTAGCAACAACGTAGAATATGTTTTTTTTTCTTGCGTTCTGTACTATAGATAGAAAAAGGTCATGTTCATGCTTAATCTACCGTTGACTGGACAAAGGACAAAGACACACAGTCCCTTAGACAGTTGTCTATAAATCCAGTCAGACATAGGGTTGTTTGCCAGCCAGGAGGCCAAGCCGTAATGACTGGACTGGTCATACAATGGCTGCTGATAGCAGCACAACAGCAATCAGATAGCAGTGTCTGTTAAGCCTCTCCTTTACTGCACTATTAAACAGATTATTACATTATTCAAAATGTTTGTTCTCCTCCTATGTGCAGATTAGCGAGGACGGCACACCCAGATAAGCCATCAGGTAGGCCAATGCGTAACACAAGAGCAGCCGTAAAAACAAAACAAAAAAAAGCGCAAAGATTAAAGACCCGAAGGGTTTGCTTCAAACACAGCTTTGCAAAAGGACACAGCTCTGTCAATACACCCACTCCTAATGCCAGGAGAAACCACAAGCTCTTCAACACCCTCAAATCATATTTAGACTTGTGTTAGTAGCTTATTATGACTCATTATACAGATACAAGTTTCCTTCATGCTGAGAATTCCCAACCGTGCTGATTGTGTTGTACATGCGTGTCACTATGAAGAGATTAGGCTGACTAATTATCCACTGACAGGTGAACAATGCGCTAGAAAAATTAAAGTTATCAAAGTGGGCCACTTGACGGAAGACTTTGGATATGAATGGTAAATGGCAGTGACATCTCCACACACCCAAATCAAATGAACGCCTATTATTTGTAACAAAAACTAAGTCAAAGCTTGTTTGTTTTTTATTTTTTTAATACATACATTTTTTATTTATTTTGTTATTTTTTGTATTAAGAGTCTAAAAAAGAAATTTGTAAAATTCAGTTAAACAGGTGGCTACTTAAAACGGTATTGTGAAACAGGCGTGGGGATACGTGAGGAGCTCTCGACCAGTGAAGGCTATCTCGCATGTAGTGTTTGCTCAGTTTTAAGATTGTGTCCATCTGCCCTCCCCAACAGCTACAACCTACTACAAAGCTAATGAAATAATCAAAGATTTCTGATACAGAGCGCAGAACAAATGTGTCAGTATTTACTCAGCTCTGTTGTATAAATACAGCACTGTCCAAAATCTAGTGCAAACAGTTTTCTTTCAATATCACTGTTTGCTTTTTTTGTTGTTGTTCTGGCTCACAGTTAATAGATAACCCTCTCTTCACTCATTTAAAAAAAGGTATTATGGTTAAATATAGTCATTTCACATCATACCGTTTGACTGGATTGGGTCCACAGGCTTTGACACCCAGCAGTGTGGTTTTAATTATGTCAGTTCACACAGTTTGTCTTTCAACCCAATAAACTCCATGTCCGTAGCAAACACACAATATATTCTAATAAATTGCTTGCAATGTGTTGTAAATATCATGTTTATCTAAATTATTTTATGCTGCTCATAAGGTTCTTCCTACATATATCACAACAAAATGAATTATTATATTCAGATTCAAACAAATTACATTGAACTGGAAACCATTCCGAGGGGAAACTGGGGAGTAACTTTCTATTGATAACATACATAATTCTTCATTTTTTAAAAACTAATGTACTAATAAAATAGTAAGTGCAGACGTACATTGTAGACTTTGGGGACAGGCAGCCATAAGTTGTGCTAAAAGAGGACATACCTAAGTAACACTCTGCTCTCTAGTGGTGACACTCTCTACAACACTGCACTGAATCCCAATGAATGTAAACATATAAAACTCAATAGCTCACAGCGTCTTCATTCCAATCATCGACCTGGCAACAATGATGAGAAATCCACATGTTTTACATTGCTGATAAACACTTGTTCCAGGAGTTGGATATAACCCCCCCCCCCCCCTTCCTTACCGATAGGGTTGGCATCAAAGAAGTGCACAGGCGTGCGGAGAACGGCGTTGAACATGCTGTTATGGAGGGTCTGAGCTGAGCTCACCAAGACATTGAAGAAGATCAAACTCCGCAGGAACCCAAATATGACAGAGGCAGCCGTTAAACCTGGAAAGAAATAATAATAATAATAAATCAAGAGGGTACAATGTTTTTCCAAACGGTCTGTTCCACGAAGGTCAGCTGTGCACTTATGGTGCCATTGTCGTGTATGAAAGGGGAAAAAGCAACATATATTCCACTTCAATCTCTCCCTCAATGGTTAATGTATTTTCCCCATTATGCTGATCTATCACTGTGAATACAGGCCCTGGAAGACTAAAGTGGTTAGGAGTCACAGGGAGACAATCAGAACGCAAGAAAAGCACTCCTATCTTCCTGTACAGCTGAGGCCCTTGTATAGACACTGGGCCTTGAAGGCCTTGGGCCACAGCCAAAGAACTGTGGATGTGTTCAGTGAGTTTGGCGCATTCTGAGCCTCAATGGCACACAGAAAAGCGATGTGCACTCAGTGAGCTTCACCTGCGTAAACACCTAGGTACAGGTCAAGGTCCAGCTGCTGAGAGGCGCTGCCATTGAGGTGCTCCGTCGCATTGACGCGCTCCTGTTCAGAGGCCCTGCAAGTCAGCCACAAAGGAATCAAAAGCCACAAGGACAAATAAACACAACAGCCATGAATGAAAGAAAGATGGAGGCGCTCTACACAAAACACTTTCATCCTAACCTGAGGCACAAGGTCAATTTCAACAAGCAACAGATATTTGCGAACAAAGACGTCATCATTCGGGATCGGTCTTATCCTACAAAAGGAACCAATCTGTTCGGCAAAATGTCCTGAAATAGTTTTCGCTTAGAAAATGTGCTACACGATTTACGGGCTAAATAAGAAATCTCACCAATAAGCGAGCCACCAGTCCTGTAGAACATAAGCAAGCTAAAGGAAACAGTGAAAACAGATTCCATACAGTCGGTCACCACAGATACTTGGCTAAACATATTCAGTCATGCGACTCATTTGTAAAATGTTATGTGGGGAGAGTTCAGAAGGAATCACTCACATGAGCGAGGACATTGAGGAGAACAAGAGCCGAGAGGACAAGGAAGTTAGCTCCTGCTCTGAAGTATTTCACGTATAGGTGCAGACCCACAGTTCCCTCTGAGCGACTCTCTTCCATGGTGGGCTCAACTGTCTACAGAACACAGATAGACGCACACCAGGGTCAATACAAAATACCTACAGTAATGCTTCTATTAGGCTGCACTGAGCTTAGGAGAACAACAGACAGTACCTGCTGCCCTCTGGTGGCCCATCACAGAATATACTGACAACTATTACAAGCCATTTACTGATTGATATAACACTGAAATCAAGCATGAATATGTTGAAGCCCAGGGCAAACTTGTGTGGCACACTCTGGTGCCATGAATAAATTAACATAACTAAAACACTCATATGACACACATAAAAATCATAATTAAAATAAAATCTGGTAGCAGACGCCTTGACGGCCTTACGACCAAAGGCTCAACCTACCGGTAGGTAATTTGGGTGGCATTTTATGCAGACATAGCAATCTATTGTGTATATGCTTTGTTTCATTAGATATTCTACTGTGAGGTTTTTTAGCTTACAAGTCTTGACCGTGTTTATGTATTTGATGTATTACCATGTTTTTGTTCTTGCTAAAGCTTCTGCTAAATGCCTAAATTGTACTTGTAGAAGGAGGAAAGTGACAAGACAAAACAAGCATGTACGTATACCATTCACTCACTCCCACATAACGTAAGAGCAAATGGCGCCATGGATGCAAGCTGTGGATTGATTACCTGTTGCTCTGCTCCTTCCAGCGGGGAGGTGGACAGCGAAGGCAGGGAGCCCTGAGAGAGAGTGTCTGGAGCACAAGAGAGATTACCCACTCCATGCTTCTCCCCCTCCTGCTCCTCCTCCCATTTCAGCAAGGAGGTGAAGTCCAGTCCAGAGGCCTGTAGCTCACTGTATGTTCCATTTGCCACCATTTGACCCTGGTGGTGAAGACAGGAGAGATTGTTACTATGAGGCATGTTTGTCATGAAGTCGACATGCACACAGCATGATATGGGCAAAATGTTATATCTCTGTGTTTACGCAAAACAGTGCAATAACAATATGATATACAATCTTATTTTTAAAATGCCAGTGCTGCAAACTAAACATAATTTTTAAAACACTGCATAACAACAGAGATGCACACAAGCATGCACACACCTCCTTCATCACAAGTATTTGATCTGCAGCTTTCAGATACTGCAGTTGATGAGTAACTAGGATACGTGGCTTCTCCCTCAAAAGGCCACAAATGCACCTAAGGAAGAGAAACATCCATGCATGTATCCTGATAGAGTAGGTTATTACATTCACAGCAGAGGGACTGACAAACAGTTGCCATTGCTGTTTAACAGAGCAACAGAATATGATAAGGATGCAGAAGGTGTTGTGGAATGAGGGAAGAATAAATAATATGACTTACTCCTCAAACAGATGCCTACCCACATCCGCATCCACAGCACTAAGCGGGTCATCCAGCAAGTAGATATCTGCATCTTGATACACTGCCCTATAAAGATCACACAGAGACACTGCGTACACAGCCTCATGCAGCACCTCACAGCATCATCGGCACCGCAATAATTGTGGTAACACACGCACCTGGCCAAGTTGACTCGTGCCTTCTGTCCCCCACTAAGGTTGGCTCCTCTGTCACCAACCATCTCCTGATCACCATCAGGCAGGAGGTCCAAGTCCTAAACAGGGTCCAGCGGCAACACTCATAATCTGACTGGGTTAAGCAACCACTGTAGCAAAACTTTCCTGAAACTAAATGGGGAGTGTCAAGCAAACAATAATGTTGGTAATGTTAAAATGGAAAATCAAGTAGTCTTCAAGCATAGGGAAGTTGATTAATAATAAAATACATTGACTGTCCACCAGACTTGTATTGGAAGCCCATGTTATCATTGGTAGTAATTTAAACTATAAATCATCACAAACATAAGGATTTAGCCACTGGACGTGGAGTGTCGGACAGTCAAGTTTTCAATACTTCACCCTAAACTCTGTTGAGTGACATGGTATATGACAGCATTATTTAATAATAATGATAAGTGGGAATAGACGTATCTCTCACTCTCTTCAGTGCACAGGCTCTAAGCACTGTGTTATACTTCAGTGGATTGAGCTCTTTGCCAAAGAGGATGTTGCTTCGGATTGACCCTGGGAAAATCCAAGGTTGCTGGGAGACGTAGGTCAGCTCCCCTTTCACAGTGATCACACCCTTCGCCCGGCTCAGCTCTCCTAGGATGGTGCTGAGGAGAGAAGACTGATGCACACAAGCATGCATTCAGAAACATACCCATATACCTGATTGATAAGAAAAGCAATGCAAAAAATGCAAAACATGGTATTATTTGGTATTGCCAAGTTGCGTTATCCCAAACAATAGTAATGCACACATGACTATGTCTTCATGAAATGTGTAACTAGATCTGACCTTGCCTGCTCCAACAGGACCAATAACAGCCAGGAGCTGCTCTGATTTCACTGTGAAAGACATATTTTGTAATGTTGGAGAATCCAGTATCTGCCAGAAAAACAATGAAACGATTAATAAATAAGTGTACCTCCATAAGGTATAGAAACTTAAGACATTAATGACATGTATCGTATAGTACATGCCATCGGTTAAGATTTTAAACTTCCATGTACAACAGTGCTCACCTTATCCCAGTAGCATGTTAAATCCTGAATCTCCACCATACAGTCTTTCTTCTCTGTGATAGGAAGCCCAAGATATTGCGGAGAAACCTCCTCCAGAAGAAGAAAATGCTAGCAAGAAAAAATAATTAACAAAATCATTATCTAAAAAATGCTTCAGATGAATCTACAGGAGTTGCAGTCATTGTGAACATTTGGTCTGGTGCGCATTTACTTTGATCCTTCGTATGCTGATGAGGGCTTCTGACACCTTCTCTATGGCCGATGGAAAGAACAGGGTGACTGTGAGTCTCAATGCTCCGAAGAGAGAAACAGCCACAAACACCCTGCTTGCGGATATCCTGTTCCCCGTTTTAATGTACACACAGAGGGTGATGAAAATGAGGACCTTGCTAGCCACAAAGAAGGATGCCATGTTCAATCCACGCAAGTAGGAGCTCTTCATAATCTTGGAGACCTCTTTTCTGTACAACAAAACATGTTGTGCCTGTCAGTACATGCAGTACAGTAAATACAATACATTAAAAGTGCATTGCGTGTGCGCGCGCGCACGCACGCACGCACGCACGCACGCACGCACGCACGCACGCACCCCTTGTGTATTTAGAAAGCCTACTTTCGTTAGTGGACTCAAACATTTGGGACATTTCCATAACAGAAGAGAGGTTGGTTGGGTTTCATGGTCAATATAACAATTTAGCCACAGCGCAATGGCAGAATCATAGGAGCAGGAGTGGAGCTATGGACCAGAGCTAACATATCTTTAGCCTTGCCTAAAAACATTCTAACAACATGTAGGATAATAGTAATAAATTAATGCGCAAGCAAATGTAGGGAGCTTAAATAAGATGATTACTTTAAAAAAAAAAAAAAAGAACATTAATGGTGGACGTGTGCGTGCATGTGTGTGTGCGTGGAATATGGGAAGTGAATCAACATAATGTTCTAACCTTCTGACCTCATCCACCAATGCAGAAAAGGACTTCTCCCAAGCATACATCTTTATGATACGGATTCCAGAGACCACTTCGTTCATTGTTCGTATTCTCTCATCTGTTAAGGTGGCAGTTTGACCCCTAAAAGCAGCAGAAAAGTAATGAAACAAGAATTAAAATGTCATGTCATGCAGGATACAATCTTTTCACACACAACATTCAATCATGAGTATTTGGCTCAGCACCTGAGAGTGGAGAAGAGGTGTCCAAACACGGTCTGTATTGGCATGAGGATAACCAGGACAGCCATTCCTGCAAGGCATGATGGTCCAATTATGTACCACAACAGCACTGTCACAGCTGCCGCTTGCAGAGGACCAACCCACAAAAAGTGCAAAAATAATGTTACCTGTAAAAGTATGAGAGCAGAGCAATCAGAGATGAAAGACGTACAATCATGAAACAGAACTTTAGACCTCAGGTTATGAGGAAAGATATGTAGTTTTTGTGAAAAACAATAACAAAACAAAAAGTATATTATGACTGGTTTGTTGCTTCAACATTTCACCTCATCAAATTTGTTAACATCATTGGATAAGAGGTTCACAATTTGTCCCGTGGTAGTTTTTCCCAGTGCTGTGCTGTTAAGACAGAGAGCCTACATGGAAGAGAAGTCAAATACAATTACATTTTAGGTATTTAGCAGACACTCTTAATGCAAGAACGATAGATATCTTAACCACAACAACACCTGGTATCTTTGGGCATGTCATTATAGTTAAATCTTTAACAATTACAATTACTATTACAATCATTTGCACACTATCAGAGTTAAATTATCAAGTGCATAATGTTTTACTTATTAAATTCCAGTGTATTGGCATTTTAGCTCCCGGCCACAATCCATAACAAATCATAACAATTACGCAACCAACAACTTTTAAAATTTAGTTAAATTATTTTTCAATGATATGCAATAGCCATCGGTTATATCTGTGTAAGAGAATACGTTCCAGCCATCTGTCTGTGTTCCTTTTATGCCCATATTAAGTTATGTTCCGTTTCAGGAATGCCCAAATATGAAGTGTTGTGATGTCAGAACAGGTCAGCTCCATATATGAAGATGGGGGTGATCAGGTCCATGCAGAGTCTTTTGCGCTGGGTTTTGACAACAGTATATCCAACAGACCACGACACCGGGCACTGCACACCCTGAGGTGTGAAAATGCATGTGTCGAATTTGAAGTAGTCGGGGTGAACTGTTTGGTAGTTTGGTGAATTACAGACCATGTACAGCACCGGCTATTTGCTGCAGTAAATATTTGGCAGAAAATAGTTAAAAAAATGTATTTTGACCCATTTGTTTCAGCCCAAATTGGAAGATAATATATCACCTAATAGTGTCTGGATTTTTTACATTCAAGTGCTGATTAAATATTTTATGAATAATAATAATTATTATTTAAGTTACATTTTGCTATGAATGCATCTTTTGCCATAATCAGATAGCTTATAAAGTACAGCCACGACAACAGTGATAGAAAAAAAAGATATATAATATTCATCATTCAACTATTCAGCATTGGGTTGTTTCCGATATTCAGTGTTCGGTTTCGGCCAAGAATTCCCTTTTGGTGCATCCCTAATTTAGATACTATAGACATCTATATTGGTTTCATTGCAAATTGACCAATAGGGGACGACGAGCCAAATTATTTTGAGGTGTTTTTTAAAACCCTTATACCCATATCTGACATCAAACCACAATTTGAAAACAGTTGCCAAAACCCAGATCTTAACCAGCTCCAACCCAGCAAAGAGACAAATCGTACATGGATCAATGACCTACAAGTGACTGACCTTCCGGTAGATCATGTGGCACATGGCCACCCGTATCCTCATGCCTTCTCTTTGGACATGGTAGAAGTACAGGTGATGTAGAGCTGCCAGGCCAATGGTTGTCAGGGATACACTGGTTGCATAGCCACAGGCTACATAGAGAGCAGTGGTGTTGCTGGGGTCGTACCTCTCAAAGTATTCAATCAACTTTCCTAATAGCAGTGGCTGAATCACTTTGATAGCTTCCTGCAAGTAAGGTAGATGCAACATAAATATATAAAAAGATGTGGTCAGCCCTGCTGCTGCTAGAACTGAGTTTAGTAGTTTGACATAAAAAAGCTTTACCTCAATAAAAGTGTATATTCCAATGAGTGAGTATGACCTCCAGTAGCACTGAATAAGAACTTTAGTCAGTTTTGGTGTGCTCAGGTCTGTAGTTGCTCTCTTAACCTCCTGGTCCCAATAGCTTGAAAAAGCATTCAGAAGGCTGTGAGTACACCATACTACTGTCACCAAGGGAAACTTGTTTTGCATGCAAACAACACAATATATGTCTATATGTGTATTGTGTTTTATAGTATGGTAACTGTAGTGTTTCTGTGTGAAGCATTTTTTTATATTTAAGCTGACAGGATTTTACCTATGTGAACAAAAAAAGAACAAAAAAAAGATAAACCTACGACTGCAGTTGCTCCCCAAGTCTTTCAGATCCATCTTCTGGAAGGACCTTATACATGTCATGTTCCCCCAATTTCCTCTTGTAGCCGATTTTAAACAATGGATTCAGCCAGCTGAACATAAAGGACATACAGTATATTATGTTGCTGCAAGAAGCGATAACTAAGACGGGACCAAGCAGGATGGCAATTTGCAATGGGAACAAAATAAGCTATAGAAACATTGAAGTCTGAATTTCAGAAAAAGAAGAAATTAAAATTGTGACAGGGTCGGTTTGTAGGGTGGCTGGGATCATGAAGTTGAGTTGGCTGAGCCCGGATTTGAATCCACAGCCTTGTGTTGTAATGGAAAGCACTTTACAGACTGAGCTATGCAGACCCATATAGGAATCATTCAGTGTTTTTGCTAACAATTAGTAGGTGTGTCCCAGTTCTGAACATTACTATACTATCAGAGTGCCACACTCCACCTGACCGATAGGGGCAAATAATTTAAAGCCAAAGCCTAAAAGAAGTGCTATAACACCACCCATTGGCCAATGGCCGTGGGCTTCACATCCTCACGATTTGCAAGGAAGTTCTTTTCAGAAGGAACGGAAACCAACGTCATTTTCTCTGCCTCGCAATTCAAACCGGCAGATTCGTCACGCAGGGTGACAAGCTGCAGCTCGAAACCGCAGGGAATACATTAAAGTGGAGTGAGTGGAGAAGGACAAACAAAAATTATTTCTGAACGACTGACCCCAAAATAACAGAATGCACATAACATATTGTCTGTTGTGTTGCTTTTGGACGTGAACACTGTGTAATGTTATATAGCTATCTAAAGAGCAGAAAGTATCCTTCTGAACGTGATCACTGCCTGCGATTCCAGCAGGCAGATTCGACACAATGACGGGCAGTTGAAGCTGAACCAGACATTTACTGTTGGGAACTTGTATAAATGTTCTCAGGGAATGCCTTGAATTAAAAGGTGTGGGCCATAATAAAGACACACAATCCACTGCTCACAAACACACAAAAACACCTACTTTTAAACACAAAAATAGTCTTAATAATCCGACAAGACAGCTGCTGATGTTCTACAGTAGAAAGCCTGTCACATTCAGACTTGCGATGAGAGGCTAGGCAGCCAGGCAGACTCAGTCTGTGTTCTTTAGATAGCTCACTAAAATGAAATAGTTTGCAAGTCGTGAGCTGTGACACGTTTTCTTTCATATTCCTGAACCGATTTGATGACAAAGGTCGATCCAAAATAATAATAATAATGTTTGTTTACAAGCTGTCCAGCGGGGTCTCATCCACTGCCATGTATGTTTCAAAATTCCGGTAGGAGTTTCTCCACCTGATGTGTATGACACAGCCCTGGCAGACTTGGCTTCCGTTCCTTCTGAAAATAACTTCCTTGACGATTTGGCATTGCCCTCTGCCATTTTACCACGTTTCATGAAAACCAACTGCACAGTATTGTTATTTTTCATTTGAAAAATAAAGACTTCATTAGATAATTTTAGAAAACGGTCTAAAGGTCAGAGGTCAAAAGTCAGAACACAAAAGTCAGAGCAGCACGATACATGTGTGGAAACGGTTCATGAGCTATGATGGTGAAATTTTACATTTTCCGGGTTTCGTGTACTGTAAACCGACTAGGCGACTAGAACAGCAATTTTTGGAGGATTGAAAAATACATTTTCCACACTTTTAGACCACATCCGTGGTGATTAGCCATACCAAACAATACATGCCAAAATAGGACTCCATAAAACTCCATAAGTCGTTTAATTACTTCCTGAAAACGAAAACGTGCCGCGTGATGACGTAACAATTATCACAACCATAAAAGCCAATAAGACCTTAAGCTGACCTGTTTTTATCCCATTCCTGAATCCTCCACAAACACAGTCAGTGCGTCATCCAGACAGTGTATTACTCGGTTTAAACCTAACTCTATGGTTTAAACTCACTCATCACATTAGAATATGTACTGTATCTGAACATTTAGTGGCAGAAATAAGCCACAAAGCGTTACAGCGGCAGAGCTGAGGGTAGTACAGCTGTGCCTCGCTCTCTGCGCCTCATTGCCTGAAAGGACGCGAGCTCTGATTGGTTCAGAAGCTTCAGATCAGCGTTTCAGGCAGAAATTTTTTGGGGGGCAATGCAATGCAGAACCTCTAGCTAGTGGAGCTAGTTTTATCGACATAGAATTCTAAACAAGTTTCTTCAACGCAAAATACTGTCTTCAAATCCACGAGACTGAAACATTAAAAACAATTATATTCATAGTGCTGCATTCGTGGGCTGCAAAAGGGGCAGTTGTTTTAAAGGCGGGTGAAAGGGCAGGGGCTGAAGCACCCTTTGGTGGCTATGTGTGCACGTCCCTGGAAAACTGTTACAGTATGTATCACACAAGATAATTCTCCATTAATGTCAAACACTGCTGCAAACTGGTTTTCTTACCAGAAGAAAATCTTGGAGAGAAGATTAGCTGTGGCCGACGGATTATCCCTCGCCTCTTTTCGCAAAGGTTCCATCATGCCCTGCTATATAGTATAACACTGGGACGGGAACAAACTGAAAGCGACCTGACTATAGGGCTATAGCCTGTGGCAGCGGGATAACAACAAAGACTTGTAAAGGATGCATTGAGAAAACATTTTCAGGGAACTACAATGTCTGCCCAATTTCAACCTTACCCCACCGACGTGACCGACCGACAAGAGGATTATTTCCAGCCAGCCAGGCAGGCACGCAGGGCTGCTGTCCTCTCACACTGCTCCAATGCTGCCTCAGTCAATAGTATCTGACTGGCACTGTCAGATCCTGTCACCTGAGAAGAGAACTCCGCCTCCAAGATCAGTACGAGACTGTCACAGGAGATATGAACTTCTTGTCTCCTAATTAAAGATCTGTAAGTTATTTATTCATGCTTTTATAAAGGCTAAAGACAGAAGTGAATATGGGCTTAATTCATACAGGAGGAAATTGAAATTGGTATTGATGGGGAAAGAAAATGTACTGCTACTATATATTCATTGATTTCACTTATTTCGAAATATCACCTTATTTTTATGTATGTATGTATGTATGTATGTATGTATGTATGTATGTATGTATGTATGTATGTATGTATGTATGTATGTATGTATGTATGTGTATGTATGTATGTATGTATGTATGTATGTATGTATGTATGCATGTATGTATGTATGTAGCCTATGTAGATTGAGTGAGTGTGTCTGTCATCACATCCCTGTCTCAAGTTGAGGGTAATATGACTCAAGATTTACCTAGAGTTTAGAGTTTTCAAACGACAACTAGAACAGCACCCCCCCTCCTCCTCTTTGTACATTTCTCTTTTCCCTTTTTACCTCCACTATTATTTTACCTCCATGATTTGCTGCTTCTGACTTCACTGAAGTAGTTGTTTTGTATGCATTTGAATGCCTAAATGAAATGAACAAGTTGGCCACTATTGTAAACAAGTGTAGTGTGTCCAATCAGCTCTGTCAGATTTGATGTATAGTTGTACTTGAATTGTACTGTAATTCTCCAAGCTGTTATCAGTTTTGTTGCAGTGTGTACTTGACTTGTACTTTAAAGGTAGGGGAAGTGATTTCACTTTTGTCAGATATCACCCAAAAATATTTTTTTTCTGTTAAAATGCTCTATTATAAGGTGTGGAAACCACATATGGAGTTTCCCCCTCCCCCACGTTAGCAGAGGAGCTAATAAAAGTTCCCCAGGTCACCACAATTCTCCTCCAATCAGGAGAGAGCAGCAGGTTCACATAGTGTAGCTACTTTGGGGGGCCCCTAGTGCACCAGGCTGGTACTACACAATGAATTTCAAATCACTTCCCCTACCTTTAACTCTCATCAGTCAATACATTTTTCTTTCATTCATTCAGCTGACCACAAACTACCTGAAAGGTGCGATTTTCTGAGCTATATATGCCATTTGCTCCACCCCCAAGACAGGACCAAAAGGAAAGGGGTCAACATAACACAACAACATAATAGTCAACAGTTCAACAGGTCATAACAGCTTAAAATGGGTACATAATCTCATTTTACACAATTTTACGCCATAGAGCTTGTAGATCTGTCTTTTCTTAGTATTTTATAGTGTAGTGTCCCTCTGTGACAAACTATCCTCCCTGTCCACAGACAGGAGTTGGTATGGCCCCAATTAGTGTTGCAGCTGTGCATCTCCTTATTTCAAAGACACAGGACCCAATAAAACCCCTGTAGTTTATTTTTATACTTATAGTTTGTCCATAGCCTACCTACCCAGTGCTTGCTACTGATAGGCATATGAATGAGCAAACAGTGACAGAGTTGGGTCACACGGTTAATGGTTGGTTGGTTGGTTGGTTGGTTGGTTGGTTTGTTGGTTGGTTGGTTTGGTTAGGTTAGTTTGGGTTTAGCCTCGACACCCAGGCTTTCATTTTCGTCCGCCTTGCGCGAAAACGGAAAGCCTGGACTAACGCGCGTTGGAAAGTGGCCTTGAGGGGCGTGTCAATCTTCCGGGGTGGGCGTTGCTCTAAATGATGTGACGTAGAACAGCAGTGGACGGGCGTGGGAGGGGCCGGAGATGACGACACGTTAGTGAGATCAAATCAGAGCGCAGCACTTCCGCCGTGGGGATCCCACGACACCCCCGCCCCCAAGGCCAAAATCATTGAGGGCTAGACCAGGCTAGTTTGGGTTTGGACTTTGGCAAGGAGGATTGATCCAGGAGATGACGCCAAGGCACCTACGGGGGAGTCCACATTGGTTCATGGGAGGAAACAGACATGCGCAGTACATTCCAGGAAGTTTGACGCTTGCAAACCATGCATGCCATTGGTCTCTTGGATGGTTTGACTTCCTGATCTGTACTGCGCATGTCTGTTTCCTCCCATGAACCAATGTGGACTCCCCCGTGGGTGCCTTCACGTCATCTCCTGGATCAATCCTTCTTGGGCTTTGGGTGGCAAAGACTTCATCCAATCAAGAAGAGAGGAGACTTCATCCAATCAGGATCAAGTGGATGGGGGCAGGCCTGGGTGTGTGGCTGTTGGACTGTTGCACTTAACCCCGGGGAACGGAGAAGTTGGGCCGCCACAAAGTCGGGCCCGGCAAAAGTGCGTGAATCTCAGGCCCAGAGCAGTGGAAAGGTTGGCCCAGGGCTGTGGAAAGGTCGGCGGCCCGACTTCTCGTGTGACCCTTAACCCCACTGTTAATGTAGAGCATGTGTGTGCAACTGTGCATTGTGCACATCTTGTAACCAGGGACTGGGTGGTTTAAATGTTTTTATCCCATTCCTGAATCCTCCACAAACACAGTCAGTGCGTCATCCAGACAGTGTATTACTCGGTTTAAACCTAACTCTATGGTTTAAACTCACTCATCACATTAGAATATGTACTGTATCTGAACATTTAGTGGCAGAAATAAGCCACAAAGCGTTACAGCGGCAGAGCTGAGGGCTCATTTATGATTGTACAGCTGTGCCTCGCTCTCTGCGCCTCATTGCCTGAAAGGACGCGAGCTCTGATTGGTTCAGAAGCTTCAGATCAGCGTTTCAGGCAGAAATTTTTTGGGGGGCAATGCAATGCAGAACCTCTAGCTAGTGGAGCTAGTTTTATCGACATAGAATTCTAAACAAGTTTCTTCAACGCAAAATACTGTCTTCAAATCCACGAGACTGAAACATTAAAAACAATTATATTCATAGTGCTGCATTCGTGGGCTGCAAAAGGGGCAGTTGTTTTAAAGGCGGGTGAAAGGGCAGGGGCTGAAGCACCCTTTGGTGGCTATGTGTGCACGTCCCTGGAAAACTGTTACAGTATGTATCACACAAGATAATTCTCCATTAATGTCAAACACTGCTGCAAACTGGTTTTCTTACCAGAAGAAAATCTTGGAGAGAAGATTAGCTGTGGCCGACGGATTATCCCTCGCCTCTTTTCGCAAAGGTTCCATCATGCCCTGCTATATAGTATAACACTGGGACGGGAACAAACTGAAAGCGACCTGACTATAGGGCTATAGCCTGTGGCAGCGGGATAACAACAAAGACTTGTAAAGGATGCATTGAGAAAACATTTTCAGGGAACTACAATGTCTGCCCAATTTCAACCTTACCCCACCGACGTGACCGACCGACAAGAGGATTATTTCCAGCCAGCCAGGCAGGCACGCGGGGCTGCTGTCCTCTCACACTGCTCCAATGCTGCCTCAGTCAATAGTATCTGACTGGCACTGTCAGATCCTGTCACCTGAGAAGAGAACTCCGCCTCCAAGATCAGTACGAGACTGTCACAGGAGATATGAACTTCTTGTCTCCTAATTAAAGATCTGTAAGTTATTTATTCATGCTTTTATAAAGGCTAAAGACAGAAGTGAATATGGGCTTAATTCATACAGGAGGAAATTGAAATTGGTATTGATGGGGAAAGAAAATGTACTGCTACTATATATTCATTGATTTCACTTATTTCGAAATATCACCTTATTTTTGCATCTCCTTATTTCAAAGACACAGGACCCAATAAAACTCCTGTAGTTTATTTTTATACTTATAGTTTGTCCATAGCCTACCTACCCAGTGCTTGCTACTGATAGGCATATGAATGAGCAAACAGTGACAGAGTTGGGTCACACTGTTAATGTGTGTTTGTTTGTTTGTTTGTTTGTTTGGTTGGTTTGTTGGTTGGTTGGTTTGGTTAGGTTAGTTTGGGTTTAGCCTCGACACCCAGGCTTTCATTTTCGTCCGCCTTGCGCGAAAACGGAAAGCCTGGACTAACGCGCGTTGGAAAGTGGCCTTGAGGGGCGTGTCAATCTTCCGGGGTGGGCGTTGCTCTAAATGATGTGACGTAGAACAGCAGTGGACGGGCGTGGGAGGGGCCGGAGATGACGACACGTTAGTGAGATCAAATCAGAGCGCAGCACTTCCGCCGTGGGGATCCCACGACACCCCCGCCCCCAAGGCCAAAATCATTGAGGGCTAGACCAGGCTAGTTTGGGTTTGGACTTTGGCAAGGAGGATTGATCCAGGAGATGACGCCAAGGCACCTACGGGGGAGTCCACATTGGTTCATGGGAGGAAACAGACATGCGCAGTACATTCCAGGAAGTTTGACGCTTGCAAACCATGCATGCCATTGGTCTCTTGGATGGTTTGACTTCCTGATCTGTACTGCGCATGTCTGTTTCCTCCCATGAACCAATGTGGACTCCCCCGTGGGTGCCTTCACGTCATCTCCTGGATCAATCCTTCTTGGGCTTTGGGTGGCAAAGACTTCATCCAATCAAGAAGAGAGGAGACTTCATCCAATCAGGATCAAGTGGATGGGGGCAGGCCTGGGTGTGTGACTGTTGCACTTAACCCCGGGGAACGGAGAAGTTGGGCCGCCACAAAGTCGGGCCCGGCAAAAGTGCGTGAATCTCAGGCCCAGAGCAGTGGAAAGGTTGGCCCAGGGCTGTGGAAAGGTCGGCGGCCCGACTTCTCGTGTGACCCTTAACCCCACTGTTAATGTAGAGCATGTGTGTGCAACTGTGCATTGTGCACATCTTGTAACCAGGGCAGACTGGGTGGTTTAAATTAATTTACCATGTCAATGGTTTTATTATTTGTTTTTGTTACAACGTACAATAGGCCACCAGTCCCATTGCAGAAAAAAACATGCAAGACATATACGCAATATGACAAAAATAGCTTTTAAGGTCAACTGATCTTTTGTCACATTTTAGCTAACCCTGTGACTGGACTTTGGGACATTGGTCATTGTCTTTAGGATTACTGATTACTCCTGTATTATGCTTTATGTTAATATGATACTTGACCTCTCTTTAGGAACAACACAGAAATGCAAAAAGGACTATTTTAAAAGCTGCTGGCTACAATTTAATAGCTACAATTTAATGACTAACTGACAGTTCAGACTTCCTTTTACTCTTTCACTCCTTCGTTCTGTCCATCCCATGTCACTAAACAGTAACATGTAAATCATCTCAGTGAAACACATGTCCGCAGTGTAATTTGCTTGCCTGGGGCATTTTATTTCTTCACATTTCATTGAAAGACTATATAAACATCTCAAGCCACCACTTCCAAAATGTCGGGAGTCCAGATCCTGGCTTTCCTGGGCGGCCTGGTGGGACTGGGTGCCACTATTGGTGCTACCGTATCCAACGAATGGAAAGCCACCAGCAGGGCATCCTCAGTCATCACAGCAACATGGGTCCTCCAGGGCCTATGGAACAACTGTGCTGGGAATGCTATTGGAGCACTTCACTGCAGACCACATCTCACCTTATTGAAACTAGAAGGTAAGCAAGAGGAATCATCATTCAAACCCAGGGGTGCGTTCGGAAATTGCGCACTGACTGCACTGTGCAACGCAAACTAATAGGCGAGTGTGCTCCGGTGAGGTATTTCCGAATGTGCCCCATAGCTGATAAGTGAATGCCACTAGTGTTTTGCCTGCTGAAATTATGTGATGGCGCTTTCACATTAAATTCACTCATGGTAAATATTAAACATACAGACATATTTTAGACATTGTTTGTAAAATGTGTTCTGTCCATTCCTAAAACAAATATTTACCAGGGCAATATTTACAATATATAAGAAAATATACCTGTAATTGAACTTACCTGTAATATTTTGGTATAATTTTACTAAATGTATGCCTATATAGCATAACAGTTAATTTATTTAATCTTACTCACTCAATATAACTGTTCTACTGGCATCTCCTAATGGCATCCCCACTAATTTGTCAGCAGGACTGGATTGTATATTGTCCAGATTAGTACGGATACTTACTGATACTAATTTTATTTCACATCTAAGTGGTTCAGGTTTTAGTTTCTAGAGGGCAGTTCATACATTGTACACTATAACGTCATGTTTCTTCACCAACAATGCTTTATTTTTGTGTGATTGCGAGTTATACTTGTCACTATTTGTGACAAGTAAAGAATGGATGCCAGAAGTGAATACCAGAAGTACTAGTTCTCTTTTCTCTGTTGTATGATATATCCACTTATGAATGTAGGCAAAAGGTTGACTCTTTTTTCTTCAAATTGTCTCAAATCATGTGGAAACCCAAAATATGGCTTCTACACAAAGAAAATTGGAACTTTTGACAATGTAATTTATTTGTGTTGCAGGTGATGGCTCAGGATTAGCAGTGGCCAATGTGTAATCCTTTGAAGAAAATATCAAACTGAAGCATTCTGAGTCACAGCAGTTCAAGTGGGTGGCAGGTCAAGTAGGGGAACTACAGTATGAAAACAAAGGATAGCCATAGGCACGGAAGCTTACTTTAGTTCTGTGATCCATGACAACATATTTCTCAGCTGTATATTATATATTTCGTCATATTAAGGCTACATAATTGAGCTAATTTTCAATGTCTTTAGCTATTTGTTAACTGTACTGATTGATCCGTTGTTTAGCTTATTGCATTTCATACTGCCTATTATTCATTGACCGGATAAAAACATTACTGTAATACTGGCAGAGGAGTATTTTGAGATGTTCAGCGCCATCTAATGGAGAAATTCTTGTGATTTGGGAAATGTTTGCCTTTGCACTACTGCAAGATAGTGCTGTAACAGTAACGCTATGTACAATCAATCTGTTTAATTATCATACCAAGTGTAGGGGAAAAGAGTATTTCTTTGCTTGTGACACATCATACGGGTGTAAGACTGAATGTTGAATGTTAGCAAGTTGTCAAAGTTCATTGGCCATTTTATTTACTCTCATGTTATTCTCTTAGAATAGAGAGTATACAGGTCTAGACTCCATTGGGCCCTAAACCTAGTGTACACGGTATACCTCAAGACAAAATTGGCAATTTTTACAACCCCGGACACTAGATACAACCCTCTGCACTAGACACGCTCCATACAGTATATAACCAGGTCTCATCAACGCTATAACTGCCTCCACTGCCACCCCTAGATGGCTAGATCTCCTTGTATGGAGCTGACTGTTCTGACCCAAGCTTACTGGTTGAGTCATTCCACGGAAACGGTACGATTTGCACTCCCTCTGACCGTTTTAGCTGTATTTTATTGATGGAGTCACTTACAAATATTTGTTAAAAGATTTTTTAATCAATTGAAATGTTCCCTTTAATATTGTGTAAACATTACATGGATTTTATCTTCATATCAGAAATTGTCTTGCTTTCTTTCAGTAGACTCCCCCTATTTTGTCCATTTTTCCATGTGGCCTTCGATGAAAGTGGACTTGACATATGACTATTAAAGATCAACAAAAATCCAAAAATTATGACATGAGCATATATATCTATCTGTACTTTATTGCTGGACATGTTTAGTTTTTGAATAAATAGATGATTAATCATTTAAATGGCATTATATAGCTGTGTCCCTCAGTTGCACTCAACTCCGTTACACAAGTCATTCTTCCCTCCATAACAACAATTAACTGACCCTTTAGTGACATCAACAATAGGAAGTAGTATTCTACAACTCTTATGACCAACATGCTACAGAAAGTGGCAATTTAAAACCTCATTTTACACTGTTTTAGAGGCATTTTGTACTCTCACATGTGGTCGTAAATCATAACAGCTCAACTCTGTTACATGAAATAATGATATAAAACAATTAGTTATAAAGATTCTGTTTGTTATTCCAACAATATATCTGATTCCTTAACCTCAGGCATGCCAAGTTTTCTCCTCTTACTCGACTCAGTTAGAGTAGTGGCTATCTTTAGTACAAAAATCACAACTCCGTTATTAACTTAATTGGCTCAACTCCGTTATCAATTAACAAAAGATATATAAAAATATATTGAATGCCTGAGATGGGAAATTATGTTTTTCTTATAGCTAAAGATGTCCTTAATATTGTGGGCTATTCAGAAAAGTTCAGAAAACGTTTCCGTGGAATGACTCGGTTAAGTACTGGTTGCTCCCTATGTATAAATCATATAAATTAGTGAAAAAAATATATTAATGTCTCTTCATCATTGGCAATAGCGTCTCAAAAATAAACATTGAACTAAAAACAAACATTAAGGGGTGGCGCCCCTCATAAAGGTTCCCTAGTTCTCCGCGGCCCACTTCCGGTTACCTTTGGGAGGTGGCTGATGAAATAAGGCAATAGCCACAATTATGGCAGTTATACCATGTTTAGTTTTTGAGAAGATGCCATCCTTCTCCTTCATTCCATCCTAATTGCCAGTCTTCTATCAGTCGTCCAATATCAGTCCAATATCATTATGGCTTTTCCAGGCTTTCTGTTCTATTGCATTTATGCTGGATATGCGAACAAGGACCTGGACAGGACCAGGACGAATTAGTGTCTTGATTGTGGCAACGACAATCCAAGACTAGGTCTTGACCGTGTTTGCTGGGCTGTCAACAAATGTCACACATAATGTATGACATTTGTACACTTTTTACTTGCGTGGTAAAACCCACAGATAGACTTAACCAATTTCAACCTGGCATCACATGTCATTGTAGAAACATTCTTAAAGGATTTTCAATATTCTTTTTTAAATGGTAAAAAACACATTGCACAGCATTTTTGTGCTAAAGTGTCAAATGATGAAGTACAAAGTAGTCACTGAATCATTTACAAGCAAGATGTCGTGCGTCTTACTTGCACGTGTGCAGCAAACGCTGCTGACAGACAGACATTGCTGCCTGGCTTACATAGTAATCTCTGCGTTCACAATGTTAAAAAAAAATTAAATGTAAGATAAGCTGTCTGATTTGAGAGTTGAATTCTATTATTTCAAATGTCATTACTGAGGTGGGAATGGTGGTGCTGCTGCTGCTGGGGGGAAGTTGATGTCTTGTCTAGGGTGGCCACAAGGAAAATGTCTTGTTCTTATGCATTATGAGTCATGAGTAGTGGGCAGTGGGCAGCCACTCTACGGCACCCAGGGACCAATCCTGGGTTAAGAGTCTTGCTCAAGGGCACACATGGACACATTGCTGGCCTGGAATCGTACCGGGGACAACCAGGCAGGCTCACTAACCAGCTACGGCCTCTGGTGTGAGAGGAGACACGTCACCCTCCCACATGAGTACTGTCATTGCGAGGGGTCAGCAGTGACAGAAACTGAACGTGCGTGGGAATTTTGGGGAATTAGCATAATGACTAATTTGAGGGGAAAACTGAAAAAAGAATGACGTGTATAGGGTGAGGGGGTGGAGGAAGCTATATATACAGTACACCATTGGCTTGTTGGGCTTTAGGCCCAAACCCCTCCCTACTGCATATAACAGTCTACAACACATTAACTATCAATCCCCAGTGCGTCCATCTAACTTACCAGTGAGGTGCATGTTGTAGCTATTTTTTCATCTGGGTTTGCTGGCTGGGGAACCATTAACGACTTTTGAGCTCCACAACAACACAGGCGACAGTGAGAGTGGTATAGAACAGACTTTCTGTTAAATATGACCAGCATGGTTACGGAGATCTTGGCATTTATATTGTCTACCTCTGGCTGGGTGCTCATAGCCTCCACCTTACCCACGGACTACTGGAAGGTATCTTCTCTTGATGGAACGGTCATCACCACAGCCACCTATTGGTCTAATTTGTGGAAAGCGTGTGTCACTGATTCGACAGGAGTCTCCAACTGTAAAGACTTTCCGTCGATGCTGGCATTAGACGGTCAGCTCTTATTTTTCACACGGTAACCTTACATGCTAGGACATATTATGGTATTTCGATTGTTGGAGTGCATCTCAATCTGTGTAATTATGCCTTTTAGCATATCTGGCTTTACCTTTACAGGTTTTAAGCACTCTACTGTGGTCATTGTGCTGATCTATATGGCTGTTTGTTTGGCTTTCAGTTTGGGGAAAATCTGTTTTATTTCCAAAGGAGATCCAGGTGAAGTGTAGATTGAGGAAGTGTTATCCTGTCACTGTTCTGATAATGATGTCCCTGTCTGTGATGAGTGCTCTCCGCCACAGCTCTACCTTTTTCTAACTTTTAATTTGGGAGTTCAAGTTGAAGCTCATGCTTGGCTATTACTTGTCAGAGCTAATAGATTGGTTAAAGCTTCAGGCGAGTGCGTCAACTCATTTACTTCCAAATATGTCAATGTTTAGCTTTAGTCCTCATGACCTTAAGGCCATAAATTAGATTTATAGAGTGCTTCAGGCTGTTCCTACCATGGTTGAGCAGTTAGGGTTAACCACTAAGCTAATATTTGGCTCTAATTCACAGCTGAATCGCACATTTCATGCCAGTTCTGTCTCCACAATGGCATGACCACCTTTGAGACAATTATGGTTATTGCTGACAAATTGTCCTTGTGCTTTGTGTTTAAATTTGTCACCATTGCAGCTATAGACCTTGTGCATCTGTGTGTAACGAGCATATGAAGAGGTGGAGGTACAGAGAATGCAAATGGACACAAATGGAAGCACAGGCTGATTAACAATTTTCAAGCCCTGTGTCTTGAGTTGTGTATTTTGCTCTTCCAGGTTACATCCAGGCATGTAGGGGATTGATGATTGCAGCCATCTGTCTGGGTTTCTTTGGTGCCATTTTTGCCCTGGTGGGGATGAAATGTACAAAAATTGGAGGAACAGAAAAGAGCAAAGCCCGGATAGCCTGCTTTGCTGGTGCAAATTTCATTCTTAGTGGTAGGTATAGTTAATAGACTGCAAGTGTAATACCTAAATGTCATTGTTCTCATAATCTTCTATGCTGAATATATTTGTCTTTCTTCCCATAAGGCCTATGCTCACTATCAGCATGTTCCCTCTATGCACATCGAATTACAACTGAGTTTTTTGACCCATTGTATGTCGCACAGAAGTAAGTAATTTGTTTGTCCTGCAACATGGAAGAAGACTGTATCTGTGTCAATTTAATACACTAAGTAACATGGCTGTCAACTAACTTGTCCCTAGGTATGAGCTAGGTGCTGCTCTGTTCATTGGCTGGGCAGGTTCCATTCTCTGTATCATAGGAGGTGTTATACTCTGTTACTCCATTGCAGAAACGTTCTCCAAAAGGTATTTGAGTCACACTTCACGAACCAAATCTTAACACCATGAACAACTACATCTTAAAAATATGGGTTGTGAAGGTCTTCCTTATTTTTGTGTTATATTCAACAGGAAAAAATGCTACATTATCTATGCAAATATTGAATATAGACACATTGGATTAAATGTGTTCATGTATACATAGATTTCACAGGCTTTTGATTAGTGAAAGTGATTAATTTGTTTTGTCTCTCTTACAGACACAATCAGACCGTCTATACCTACAGAGGTACTGCCTCACAGTCTCATATCTCTGACTACCCAAGGGGCCATGCGAGGTCTATAAACCAACGGCCTCCCCCAGACTACAGCTCTTCAAAAGCACAACATTTTGATAAAAATGCATATGTGTAAGGAATATTAACACAAAGCACTTTGTGTCAAAGATGCTGACAAATCTTGACATGAATTTATAAAGGATGCACTGTACATTTTCTTTTTCTGCCCATGCCTTGTGAAAAGGATTTGCTGATATTGACTTCTGGGAGCGCACAGCAGTTTGGATTTTAGTCATTTACATGTGTATTCCAAGAGCAAGTTTTAGTTGTAATAGTTTACTTCCTGATCTAGGCATATTGAGTTTTCTTCAATGTATGGTCATCTTTCACATACATAAAATGTTATTATTGTCTTTGCGTTTAACAACTACTGCTCTGCACATCTTTGTGAAGCACATCAAAATGAAATTTTGATTTTTCTATATACTGTAATTTATTATTTTTGTTACTGTTATTGTATATGAAAACAAGGTGTTCAAAATATCTAAGATGTCTGTGTATTTAACTTGAAGCCACTTGATGTTGTTAATCTGTAATGACAGTGTTTAAAACTATGTCTAACATGTTTGATCATGTTTTATGCTCACTAGCTTCCTGTCCACAATATAATCATTAACTATGCTTTTGTAATGCACAAACTATACTGTATGTCAAGGTTTTGGAAAAGGACCAGCTTTTATTGTTTCTTCCACTTGTGATGCGTTATAGTTAAAATGTGACACTATGCAGGATGAAGAGCAGGCTTTGTATAGCTACAGTATTATAGCTATCTGGCACCTTTGTTCTGTCTTAACAGCTTGGTGTCACTTCTATTCGAATAAAATATAAGAGCAAAAATATGATACATTCAAAGGATAATTATAGTATCTTCTCAAGTGCAATTTCTAAGGGGACATAAGTGCTGTAACACATTGTTTAATTTGTTAAATTACAACGTACATTGAGCATCCATAATTACTACTACTGGACAATAGACTGTAGTTAAATGAAGGGTTATGTTCTTTTTAAGTTAGTATAATAGTGGCAATAATAGTTATAGTAGTGTTCTTTGTAGGTCCATAAAGGTGGCAATAGGAAGAAGGTGAGGCAAAACATAAAGAAGACCAGGAGGCGTACAGTATATGCATATACAGTATGTATAATATGCTGTATAAACTAATATGTGTGTGTGTATGTGTGTGACTGTTTGTATTCTTTGCACATTCGCTGCTTTCTTATTTTTACGGATTTTAGCTGTTTTTGTCAGGGGCCGGCATTCAAACAAGGAGCTAAATGTATTTAAAGTAAACAGGTATATTATAGTGATTTATTTTTTATTACCTAATATATTCAAAAACATTCACAGGATCTAGCCTACTGATTGTGTAGGTAGAGATATAGATCGACTATAATAGGAGCTACGGACTCTATCAGTGTGTAACAGGCTCAATATGTCAGTTTGTTATGTCAGTCAGTAGATCCTGGGATGCTTTGTGACCACATATAATTTCTTGGAGTCCATTAGGTCTATAGTGAATACTAAAAAATAAATCACTTTTTGGGTAAAACACACACACAAAAAAAAAAAAAAAAAAAAAAAAACTACCCTATTGGCCTGAATATAAGACTATGTTTTTTTCCCAATGGAGATATCCCAAAAAATGGAGTCGTCTTATATTCAGGGGCTATACTATTTGACATTCAATGTTCTTTTTTCTGTAAATGGGTCTTGAAAAATGAGAGTTGTCTTATAAACGAGTCGTCTTATATTCGGGACAATACGGTATATATATTTACAGTATATCACATGTTTGAATGCCCCTGTCCCCCTGTAAATAGCTGGCAGTAGGCCTACTTGTGACATTTGCTTTGGCAATGTAAACGTTTGTTTTCTCATAATATAGAGAGTTGCAATGGGCCTTTACTTTGTCACCTTCCAAAACTGGAATGAGAGTGAGTTTTACTGGCACAACCCTGCTAGACTGGGAACACCAAGTTACAGCTCTCATCCCTGTAGTAACAATAACCTGCCAGACAGTGGCATTGTTGCTCTAGCTGCAGCTACTGAGCCCCAAATAGCCCTTATCACTTGACCATAATAATAAGACCGATTGAAAAGTCCATACCCAGAGATAATATGCAGATTTATTTGCAGACTTTGGGTTATGCATAATGGCCTTTAGTTTCTGGCTGAAACTAAAGTGATGCCTTAAAGTGTGCTTTAAGGCATCATAAGTGTGAGTATATAAGATGAACCATTTCTAAAATCAATAGAATGTTGAATGCGTTTTTAATTGTAATTAATTATATAGGTAACCTTTAAATACTAAATTCTAACCACTATAATCATCATCATCGCTTGTTTTTGTGGCCTTTTCTTTCATTACAACTGTTTTATACAACGTGTATCAAAGGTTGAACAACTGTAGATTCCCTATTTCATACACACTAGAGGCTCAGACATTATTAAATTATATTCTCCTTAAGCTTGTATTGATTTCCATGTATTCTGTCGCAGCCTACAGATAATATAAAACATGCTAAGTGCCATGCTACAGAAGCAAGTATTACAAATTAGCCTGATAGTGACAGCCACACTCCGTCCTGAGAGTCTGTCCTGAGAGTTTACAGTAAACATCTTCCATACTTAAAGCCCACATCAACAACACAGAGTGGCAAGCACAGGCAACATCATCTTGCTCAAATGAAGTAGCATCTTGATCAGTCCTGCTGGCTTGTGACTGTTCACCCAGATCTAACACCCACAGGTCTGATCTGCAGTAGCTGGTGTCCACAGGTTTCATCTATTACTGGCCTCAGAAATGAATAAGCGCCTGATCCAAGTGTTTGGTTTCTTGATCTCAACGCTGGGATGGCTGTTTGTACTTTGCACCATGGCCATGGACTATTGGAGGATCGTTCAAATAGGAGGACAGGGAGGTTCCTGGATCATCAAGGCAGCCTGGTACTGGTCCAACCTTTGGAAGGACTGTTTCACCGACACCACAGCAGTGACCAACTGTAGAGACTACCCAGTGCTCTGGTCTGTCACAGGTAAGAGATCTGCAGCACACAGGCAAACGGATTGTGTGCACATCTCACGCCTATATTCAGGCCAGGTGCTGGGCATCAAGGCATCAAACTTTAGAGAACGGAAGAAACGCCCGCACACTGTTTCTATGCTCCAAAAACACACTTTTATTTAATTAAGGCAACAACGCACTGCAACGTTTCGACCCTAAGGTCTTCGTCAGTCTCCGTCATTTGCCTGACGAAGACCTTAGGGTCGAAACGTTGCAGTGCGTTGTTGCCTTAATTAAATAAAAGTGTGTTTTTGGAGCATAGAAACAGGTGTGCGGGCGTTTCTTCCGTTCTCTAAAGAGATCTGCAGCACACATTCAGGAATGACTTCATAATTTCTGATCTATTAGTGTTAATGTTGCATTGTAGCCTATTACTATAAGTAGCCCTTTGGATAATTGTGGCCACAGGCCAGTGTCCTGCTGGCCATATCTCACCTGCAACATACACACCTGCAACCTAGAGTGCACAAAATTGACATGTAGATAGTTTTGGGGTTTGTTGAAATTAAACGGTTTGAGAACCCCTGGATTGAATTTAAAAATGCCAGTTTTGGTTAAGGACCTCTTTCTAAATAACCTTTTCAAGATGAATTGTCATATACCAAAAGTCTATTGAAACTTCTTTATAACACAATTCATTATTTACAATCAATGATAAATGTCATGATAGAATACCGGCATTAACATGACTGCTTTTTTCTTCTTGTTTTTTTACTTTCCCAGTATATGTCCAGGCAGTGAGAGGTTTGCTGATGTGTGGTTTAACCCTTGGGTTCTTTGGTGCAATATTTGGCTTTCTTGGGATGGAGTGCACATATATCGGTGGAAAGGAGACGGCCAAGGACAAACAGTTACTGGCCTCGGCAGTGTTTCATTTTGTTGGCGGTGAGGGCAACGCGCGTGATGCACTTGAGCATAAATAAGTGTTTTGCCCTCACCATGTCTGGGTTTAACCGAAACCTCCTCTTCACACAGGTATTTCTGATATAGCTGGCTACTGCTTATACATCAACAGGATTGCCAGGACAACCTTTGCTGCCCAGCTACAACCAGGAACATTACGGTACAGTGACTCAATAGTTTGAATCACATATGATAATGTTTCTTTGCTCTGTTAATGTCAATGTACAGTATATTGTATGGATTCAATTATAATACCTCCTTAGGCAAAATGTGCTGTGATTTTACTTTTACTCTAATGGCAGATATGACTTAGGACCTCCTATATTTCTTGGATTGGTGGGAGCTTTCTTCATCCTACTTGGAGCAATATTTTATGCTGTCACGGTGTTCCGGGTAATCCTCCCTAAAAGGTACGATACTGTAAAATCCTATAAATGAGTCACACTCAGGAGTTTACTGTGCTGATTCACTTTCTTCTTGTTTGTGCCTTGGCTTACAGGACAGTGGTATATGCCTATGCACCGCGTACATACATGGCTCCTCGCACTGCAGGAAGAACATACACTGGATACTACAAACCTGGAGGAAGAACATACACTGAATACTACAAACCATATTCAAGTAGGCGGTACGGATCGTATGGAGGATCCAGCAGCTCCAAGATCTCAAAGCTCTCACAGACAACACCCGAGAGAATGTCTGAAAGAGATGCGTTTGTGTAGTTATTACAAATTTGTCTGACTTGTGATGAATGTAATTGGGATGATGGTCATAGATGGATCTAAAAATTATGGACCCCTGGGCAACCGCCCCTTCTTTTTTCTCTGCTTTTTTCTTTCCATCGTGGCACAACGCAACTAACCGTTTAAACACTTCCAGTAATGTACCATATAATGTTGGTGTAGGATTATTTTAGGATTATTTTATGGACGCAAATGAATAAGCCAATTGACAAGGACAAGGACCTCTGTTATTCAATGTTACCCCTCTTTTGGGGGTCCCTGAGGCAGAGCTTGACCTTCTTTGCGATTGGGCACTCAAGCGCAAGGGCCCCCTAGCTCAGCGGCCCCTGCATGGGCCTGGGACTGTACTATTTTTTTTTTAAATGATGAATAATCTCTCTTCACCTCATTTTGTACAATTGTAAATCATTAATGCTTTCATGTTCCTGTAGTGATTTGAGAAAGTTCTGTTTACTTGTTTGTTAAATTATAATTATCATTAAATAATGTCTCTGTGAACACATTGTATGAAGTCTTTATTCTATGCCAGCCATATAATCTTTTCAAATCAATGAATCAAATAGTTGTCATCTCATCTTTGCTGGTAGTCCTTAATAATATATGATTGTACAACAGATGTGCCATATTAGTAAAGTTTACCAATCACTTAACTATAGTTTAATAACGTAAACATTTACAATTAAAAGTCACAAATTTTCTGTTTCACAAAATTGTTATAAGTGGACTTAAAACATATATTATTTCGGAAAAATGTTATATTTGTGTAAACCTTTTGATTAGATAATTATTAGAATATAGACTTGAATTATGTTATAGGGAAAGGTATTTCATAGGCTTAATGCAAATGTTTGTATGTTTTTCTATATGGTACTATATGGAATAATCTATGTTGTCCATGTTGGCTCTGTAGGATAGGTATTTCCCTCTAAACTAAATAGGGTAAATACGTAGCTGATGTATGACCTCAGAATAATGTGCTTTTAAATCTGATATTCATGCAAACTCCACAGAAATGGGATGCTAGGGTTTTATAAAATATAGCTTCAAATATCTTTTTTAAATCTATACTGTAAGCAATTGCATTTTAGCTAATCAACAAGCTTTTAAATAGTAAATAAAATAAAATGAACATGGTAACATTTTGACGATTATGAAAAAATATTTCAGGTTATCCCAAATAATTGCAGTTAAATGTAATGTGAAGAAGGGCCTAGACAGGCAGGTGGCCAACTGGTCGTGCAGGTAATGATAATGAGGTTAGACATAATTAATGATATAGCATTTTTTAACTAAAATGTATGCACTCAAATTGGAAAGTTCTACTGAATCAACCTCTAAAGATGATAATAAAGTTGGCAAATGTTTTTCAAACCATTAAGTTGCTTCATGGGGTTCTGATCTCATCTAACCATGGATAATCATGCACAGAGAAGACTGGATCATCACATATCTACACTATAGAGCCGGCCTGCATCTAACCTCCACCCCTTATCTCCATAACTCATTCCATATGTTGATGTAACCTTTCATGAAAAAGCATTAGCTAGCACTTGCTCAGCAGTCTGCTGTCATGTCATCTGGCGAACAAATACACACGAGCTTGTGCTTCTTAGCCTCAGGGCGTCTTGGTATATCCTTGCTGTCCAGAAGGGACCTCCTGACTAAAAAAACGGTTCGTTTTCCAGGGGATGAAAATTATATTCATTTCAGAAAATGAAGAAAACCTTATATTTTGAAAATGAGGCAATATGGTCTCATTTTCATTGAAATTGTTTTTTGTGACTTTATATATTGTCATTTCCTTGCATGCAAGGGGAAAGGTGGTGGAGTTAGTTGATTTAGTATAGCAAACAGTTTGTGGATCGAATGGAGTTATTTTGATGTTTTTGTACTTCCCAGTGGTTCATTTAATTATATGTTTTTGACACAACACTCTGACATAATAGGTGTTCAATAGCACTGATTTAGGCCTGTGAAATACTGTAGGTGGTTTCCTCTCAACAGCAACGATATATAAACTAAAGAACAACAAAAAAGAGAGGTGAAGTCAGGGATGATTGTGCCACAGCACCACTTCACAGCACCACAATCAAAGACACAAACCAAGAACCAAATAGAATACAGAAACCTCATGGTGGCTAGGCTCCTCATTGGTAACATATCAACAACAAACACAAAATGACCTTTGTAGAACAAAGGGGAAAAAAACTCTTCATCAGCAGCACAGCTTGTTTGGCTTGCTCCATCCACACGTCCAAAGCAAGAGATGTGATTATATACACAAACCACATTCTGTCTCTTGTTTCTGGTTCGGCTTCACCAGCATAAGTGTGTGTGTGTGTGTGTGTGTGTGTGTGTGTGTGTGTGTGTGTGTGTGTGTGTGTGTGTGTGTGTGTGTGTGTGTGTGTGTGTGTGTGTGTGTGTGTGTGTGTGTGTGTGTGTGTGTGTGTGTGTGTGTGTGTGACAGGGACAGAAATACAGTCTGACAGACAGACAGGTATCACTGAGTTCCCTTTCTCTCACTCACTGGTCATCCACAGTCTGTGTGGCAACAGCTGCCCATGCGCTATTATTCCTTGGCCTTGCTTTCCTTGTTTTTTTCCTGTCTAGTTGAACGCTCAGAAAGGCAAGCATGAATTACAGGACAGTGGTGATGTACATGGAGATTGGTTGTTTCACGGTTTGTGTGTGTGGATGGATCCTGGTCTGCTCCACCCAGATCATAGAGATTTGGACTTGGTCTGAGGTGGACAGTATTGTTCTGACTACGTCTAACTACTTCTCCAACCTCTGGAAGGATTGCATCTCTGATTCGACGGGAGTCTCAGATTGCAAGGGAATCCCATCTATGCTTGCACTGGAGTGTAAGTGAAACTGTTACTCTTCCCAAGGCAAATTGGAACTGTCTCCTCAAACAGATTTAAAATGATTTTGAATGATGTGCATTTTTCTTTATTTAGCCTAATTGAATGTATACTTACACAATACTATACTACACAAACTTCACTATATGCATGTGAAACTAATGTCTACTACTGCAGCCGTACACATATAAATTAGGCTTTACTTTGTTGGACAGGGGGCATTCACATGTGCCGTGCACTTATCATCACCTCTATTATCCTGGCATTCTTTGGATCAGTCCTTGCCATGGTGGGTATGAAATGCACCAAGGTTGGGGGATCAGAAATTGCAAATGCAAGAGTAACCTTTGCTGCAGGGATGAACTATCTCCTCTCAGGTAAACATTTGCAGTTTTTTTTAATTCTTTCTGTCTCTTACTCTGTTGCTGCTAAATATGCTATGTTGTTTTTTATGTTGTACTGCTACTTTTATAGGTTTGCTTTCTATGACTGCATTTTCTTACTATGGGAACAGAGTAAGATCAGAATTCCAAGACCCTGATTTCAAAGCTCAAAGGTATGTACGACACACACACAAACATCAAACAAAATGCATAAATCAATATCTACATGTTGTAATTACAGTGCTTGAACTCTGTATTTATTCTCAGATTTGAAATAGGAGTTGGCGTGTTTATCGGCTGGGGGGGCTCTACGCTTCTCACTGTTGGGGGTCTCATCATGAGCAGTTTTGCAGGGAAGGAAGGATGCCAATCAAGGTAATTTTCAACAAAACAATGATCCATGTTGAATGTAAACACAGTAGACCAAACAATGACTACAAATCCCCCCCCCCTGCCGTTTTACAGCAGCACAAAGAGAAAGGATCTGCCTGCCTACAGGTTCCCTGAGGCATACACAGCTCTTCCAGACAAGCAGACTTACGTGTCTCCAACTCAGAGTGAACAGAGTAACAGGACAGCAAGTACAGCCAGTGACATTTCTGGAATCACAAGGAGCACCAAAACGTCCAGCATCAATTCCTATGTATGACTCCTCGAAAGTAGCTCACATTAAGTGAATATTATAGGCCTACTATTACTATAAATATTGTACTATATTTTCTGTTGGTATTCTGTGTAGCGTATATACCCATATAGCCTGTTTTATTATATTTTTTGTTTTATTGTAAGATACACAGTGCAATTGTATGATATCATTGGATGGATATTTTTGGGAATTCTGAGTTTATTGTGAATGATTTTACATATGTACGTCACCATGGATTTTAACTGGGTCGCGCACTGTATTCAGAATGTCCTAGCTGTTTGTGATTGTAACCTTGTTATGAGATCTCTGTCGCCAAAGGAGTGATAACTGTTTTCAGGAGGCAAGAGGCCTAGATCACTCATATTTGGCTTATGCATTTTGTATCTGGGTAGCTATGACAACTGTGACGACAGCCCATTGTACTCTGTTCTCCATATACTCTGTTCATCTTGTGAAATATTGCGAGCCTTTGAGAAACTTTATTAAACTTTATTATCCTACAACACTTGACTTGTTGACTGGTATTACTTTCTTTGTGTCATTGGTCTCATGGTTCATTTGGGTATTAGGTGTTTAATATTATTACTACTATTAAACACTGTCTGTTTAATAGACCTGCGCAGTGACGTCACCACCCCTGTTCCAGAAACGGAATCCTCATTCATTTTCCTCATAGACTTTTTGAAAATGCTTAATGAAAACACGATTGCGCCACGGACAAAACCAACTTGGTTCGTGACAAATCATGACAACACACATAATAATATCATGCAATATGCTAATCAGCAAGAAGTAGAAAATGGCAGGACTTTTTGTTTCGTTTTTCATCTTAGACATTATTTGATTGTCCAAAAAGATTGTGTGTGTCATCATGATTCGCCACGACCTGTCACCCGAGTTGGCTTTGTCCACGGCGTAATCGTCTTTATATAAATTATTTTCGAAAAGTCCATGAGAAAAATGAATGGGGAATCCACTTCTGGAACAGGGGCAGTGATGTCACTGCGCAGGTCTATAGTAGTATGGCTTTAGCATGCCTCTGTGATTTGAGTAAGACCAATTTAATTGGATTACTTTCTCAAGTACTCCCTGTCTTTCGGCTGTTTAGACGGCTGGTGGTCCTTCCTGGTTTCTGTCCACATTTTTCAAGCTATCAAAATATACAGTCCTTTTACAACCCAAATAGGTATTTTATTTATACCTATTATCATTTACAAGTGAGACCCCCCAGACTATACTGTAGTAAACATGATTTAAGATGATTTTGTAACTTTGATCTCTTTTTAAAACTTATTTTTTTCTGGCCTACACCTAATTTATTCACCCAGATTAGTCGGTCCACAGGCTCACAATGCTGCTAATTTGACTCATGTTTGCACCATAATATGGGTGGTATTCAAGTGTTTAATCTAATTTCATCAATCATTACCATTTCATTACCTTTCATAACTGTAATAAAAATAACTGTATACACAGCAATATTATATATCATATAGACGTCTGAAAAAAATAAAGTAACATGTAAGAAATCAAGATAAGAGATTTATTAAAAGATTTGGGGGTCTGGGAAAATACACACTTTTCTTTTGGCCCACAATGGTCATTTACAGCTACAGTTTGTGTTAACATTATAGTGTCCTGGCCTGTTTTTACTATTTGTTTTTGCAAATACAATTCGGTATCGATAGCCTACTAGTAATCTATTAAATTATCGGGGTGACGCCGTCAATTGAGTGTTTTATTGTATTTGTGTAACATGGTAATTATTTTGAATATACAGTTTCAATATAAAATTGATAAATCGATATATATTGTACCGTGGCCTTTGTATCGTGATACACAAATATCACATACTATCAGTGTTGGGCAGTAACTAATTTTAGATTACATATTACTGTAATATTATTACTTTTGCTCAAAAAAGTAAAGTAACGAGATTACTCTGCAAAAATGGGCAATAAGTAATGCATTACTTTGCAAGTAACGGCAAGTTACTTGTTTAAAATGAGCTTGTTGTTGCATGCAAAAATGGAACAGATTTACAAGCTATCGACAGGTACTGTAACAACAGAGATGTGCAGTAGATTGTAGATCCAGTCCACACACTGCATCCTGCCCACAGTTATGTACACTACAAATTGCTTGCTGCTTTATTTTCTATTTTATTTTTTAAATAGAAGACCTCAACTGTCTTTGAAAACAATTGTGAAAAAGTTTAAAAAGTCAAAGAGACAGATTTTGTTGGCTTTGTTTTCAGGTGCAGTTTGTGGGATTGGAGACTATTATTATTCCAATAATTTGGATTCAGTTCTAAAAAGAGCTCGCTAAACAGATGAGAACTTGGGAAAGTAATAACGTAATATGTAATATATTATGTAATATATTACTCTTCAATTCCAGTAATACGTAAAGTAATGATATTACTTTGTCTAAGGGGTAACGAGTAAAGTAAAGAAGTTACTTTCCTAAGTAATATTGACCAACACTGCATACTATATCCACCACTACCTACCAATAAATGAATAAAAATATTGTTTTACAAAATATCAGGTTGTTTATTGAAACCCATACTTTTGTTAGGCCTCATAAACCTGAATCAGTGATAAGCTGTGTTTGCAACATTGTCAAAATGGAATCTTAACATTGTCAAAATAGACGCCTCAAACATCAAATTCTCCCTTCATTGTCAATGGGAATCTAATGTTTGTGTAGGACAACTACCAGTTTGTTGATGTTGCCCAAACTATGAATACAAAAATCCCTTCATTGTCAATGGGAATTTTGTTTAGAACAAAGTTTGTGTAGGGCTGTAAAGCACATTAAATCGAGAACCCATGTACAAAGTAATCTCGCTCAATGCAAAAAAAAAAACAACAACCTCCATATATGGCCCTAAGGAACCCAGAATCCCAGATGATAGTATAACAGGTGCTCTACAACAGGACAAAGAGGAACAGATACAGAAACACACACACAGGTACTGTAGGATAGCCTGGTGGTGGTCGGGCACAGATCTCCAACTTGTATTGTTACAAGAACTACATATATGGGCATGTGGGGTAATAAGTTACTGGGTGGGGCATACATTTTCAAAGTGTATCATTCTAATTAAAAGCTTGACCTGCATAGCAGCAACAGTTGTAAAACTATTTGGATTGGCATTGGACATTGGCATTGGTTTAAACCCCACACCAACGGATGGGGGTTTGATTTAAAATTGTGGAATTATCCTAAATATAATGAAATTTGAATGAATCCATATCTCTTTGTAGGCTCAGCTGTCATGTGACCTGTATCCCTGAGTCAAGTGCAAATTGTGCAATATGAGTATGGGACTGAGTGGAAGTTCCTTCGAAAACATCTAAAACAAACAAAATCACTGCCTCTAGTCTCAGAAACCCAGACGTTTCTCTGTGTTGCTAGTTATAGTTATCAACTCATCATAGTCATATACACTGCCTCGTGGCCAGTGGCCACCTCTTCCCAGTGCCCACTACTGCCATAAAATGCCCAGATCTCCATATTCCACTCACTGGCTGTAGCATGGGCTGTAGCCGTACAGTACAGTACGCTGCCGTGGCTCCTCTCCGTTGATCCATCCGTGGTGGGAGGAGTTTTCCAGCAGTTCAGCCAATTACAGCCGACCACGACCGGCCGACAGACTCCACTAGCCTGTCCAGATCTGACAGAAAAGAAAAGCGATGTCAAATGATACTATCCTGAAAAGCTGCTGTCGCCACATGGGACTGGCAATAGTAAATAACACACACTTCAAACGACACTGCTAACGTTGGCTATTTTAGTTGCGATTAGATCAAGCGACAATCATGGTTTCAATCGACCATGTAGCATACAGGATCTTGACTTACATCCCATATGTGCTTGTTTTGATTGATCTGCGATTCGAAGGTAAGCTTACCAGACTGTCCTGTGTGAAGTTAATATTACACAGTGTTAGTTTGAGCTTTGACCATTTGTCACTACACCGTAGTAGGTAGCCGTTTGACGTGTATACGGAAAGGAAGGGATTTAGCTTGCTTGATAGCATCTGCAACTTTATGGTTCGATTTCAGATTGACCTATAGCAGATATAGCTACTTGCTAACGTTAGCTATGGTTTGTTTCACATGGCAATGTGTTGTGTACTGTATACTAGTGTATCCTCTACTTACTACATCATATGACATATATTCACAATGTTTAAGTGGCAGCCAGAGAGCTAGGATGAGCTTTCAGGGTGTCAAATGATTGATGGTTAGAATTAAGGAACCTAATAATGGAAATTGTGGGTTTGTAACTGAGATCGTACATATAGATATGGTTCTTTGAATGAAAAGTGTTGTTTTTCCTGAAGAAATGAGGGTGCTTGACCTGATCGATGTCTGTTCCCCAGGAGTGAAGTGTACCAGAGATGGGAGTGTGGAGAGCCACCTTGAGATGGGGAAGAAACTCCTTGCTGCTGGCCAGTTAGCGGATGCCCTTTCTCACTTCCATGCTGCTGTTGGTAGGTGTTGAGGAATTTTACATTCAGTCTGTTTGGTAAAGATAGAGAGTTCATGATCACAGGAAAATGAATTGATTGATCCATTTGAAATGTTTATTAACAGTTTGTGGATTTCCAGTACACTCAATACAAGACTGATAACTGTGAGTGTTCAAACCAAAAAAATGTACTTTATAATGGCAGCTACCTTGTTCATCAAAATTCACTTCTGTGAAGTCAGAAGCAGGAGATCGTAGTGGAGGTAAAAGGGGAAAGAAAATGTACAAGGAGTGGAGTCCAGGGTTTGCATGTCTTATTGACTGTTGGTAGGGCATTCCGTTGGCGTAGGAGCGAAAATAATGAAGTCCCTTGTTTGGGCTGAATCTGGGTTGCACAAGTTGCATGTGGTTTGTTGTTGCTTGGTGTTGAGGGAGTGGGATTCATTGACATTAAGGAAGTATTTGGACAGGTTACATGGGTATTTTGGTAGTGTATTGAATCATTGCAAGATGTTGTACTCTGTCATCAGCCCTAAGCCAACCCAGTCTGTTAAAGTGGGCAAGGGTGAGGTGGGTTCGGGGAGTGAGGCCAAGTAACAGCCTTACCAGTTTGTTTTGGGAGATGCAGGCATAGTCGAAGAAACCTTATACTAGGGCTCCTGCTAGGGTTTTTGTTGACCAGTAAGGAGATCCTGTAATGGAATCTAGTTCTTGGGTTGACCTTTTTGATTACATTGGTGGACATTTTATCACTGGAAAGAATTGCCTTCAGGATGGAACCAGGGAGGTAATTCCGTTTTTCTGTGTGATAATGCTGTCACCCACTAAACTGTGAAGCCTGGCAAAGCTTACTATTTGAATGGATTCGTTTTTTCTCAGGTGTAGAGATAGTTTCTTATCAGCGAGCCAGGTGCAGATTCTACCAAGATCAGAGCTGAGAGCCTTTTTGACCTGCAGTTTGTTCCTGTCCGACACCAGCAGTATTGATTCATCTGCGAACAGGAACAAGCTGCAATTGCAGACTGATGACATGTCGTTTACATATATTAGGTTCCAGTTCACTGATGGGCTATCAACACCCATTGCTTTTAGCTTGTAACCAGTATGGAGTCGTTTACAATGTCATGATCTGTGTGTATCATGTGATCTGGTCATCCATCCATATACTCATAGTTAGGTGGAACTTCTGTTATAGCTTTATTCAACATAATAACAATAAATACAAGGCCAGCATAAAGCATGATCAGTCAGTCTAATGGGGAAAGAGATGGCTCATCACAACATGTGTCTTAGAAATTGTCTGTTTGCACTAGTAGATTCCTATGGCGCTTTAGGGCAAACAAATGAACGGCATTGATAATGTTTGGTTAGTAATAGTTTTGTTTACTCTCGTCTAGATGGAGATCCTAAAAACTACATTGCATACTACAGAAGAGCCACAGTTTACCTAGCCATGGGGAAGTCAAAATCTGCTCTGCCAGACTTGAGCAGAGTCATAGAACTCAAGCCGGACTTCACCTCTGTAAGTACAGTAGTATGCATCACTTTTTTTTCTTTTAAGTAAGTAAGCAAGCTGTCAATAATGTGCATGAAACTCCTTTACACACAAATCGGTGTTACTTGTCTTGTACACAAATTTTGTTACTCAAGTTCAGTCAGTTCATGTCAGCCTTAATTACGCTGGGAAAGAAGTATGTTATATCAGCTGTGCTGATAGACCTGCAGTAGATCACTGTATACATAAACATTGCAACACATTTTCCACCCCACTTTAAACAGGCAAGGCTTCAGAGAGGAAATCTCCTTCTGAAGCAGGGGAAGCTGGACGAAGCTGAGAGCGACTTTAAGAAAGTGGTGAGTGTAACAGTGATGTTTGTCCATGGAAGTAAACTGTCGTTGAGAACTTCACCAGGAGGGGTCAGTGTTGGTCTGCAGGTCTAGTCTAGCCATACAATGAATCTATTGGTTCACTCTAAAAGTAAGCTGGAAGGTTGGGCTCAAAGTTGATCTGAAAAATGAATAATTTAAATGAATGCTACACAGTACAGAGGTGATTGTAAAGCTATTGTTATCCACATAATTGATTGGAATAAACCTAGTCCTTGTGACAATGGTAGTACACTGGTTTATTATTGTAATATATTGCAACATTCAGCCTTTTCTGGCTTTTAAGCAGTTCTATGCAAAACGCCCACAGCAGCTTGTACATATTACAGTTGGAATAAACACAGAAGCACCCAGGAGGAAGACAAACATTACATTAAAGTAAGGAGTGTGTTCTATAATGGGGTCCAGAACGGTTACAATGTGAGTGCCATTGGAAAAAAACAAGAATGCTGTGCATTCATAAGTCATAATCTAAGATGCTGACTATTTAAATTGGTAGCAAATCTCGCATTGGCCTTTTCAGGTGTTCTTTTAGGATTAAGAGTGGAATGCTCTGAAAGATTTTCCATTACACTATTACCGTTATGCACAGAAATGTCGCATAACGCTGCAAGAAGATATGAACGCCCTTGGTACTGATCTCCATTTCTTTGATAACACTCCGTTCTTAAGGGAGACTGTGTTTTGCCAAGAACAATGAAGTGATAATCCCTCTTGAGAAGGGTGGTATATGAGGTCAGTTATTGCCATGTATTGCCTGAGGCTTGTGGAAGGTTTGCCATGAGAATTTAGGGTTTTGTCTCGTTTAGTATAGCAGTTGATTCATTTGTAAGCTATAGTATGAATTTCAGGTAGTTTGGGTGGAAAGGGTATTTCTAAAGCTATAATGCCTTATGGATTAAATGTAAATGCTGTTATTTTTTATTTTATTTTATTAAGTATGTTTGAGTACTTAAGGCGTGGAAAGTTTTATAATTGAAATCCACTGTCATAACTCCAGCTTTAAGAGGGCACTGAGCCATATTCCCAGCAGAGGGCAATAGGCATTTTGACTAGCACGGTTTTATGTGGACCATATTTTGCCGGTATGATGTCGACGGGCCTGGCTGGAGGTGCACGCTGTCCTGCTGTTTCAGCAGTCCAATACATTGGCATGGCGTAATGTATCACATTTATTCATTACCCTCTTCCCAGGGCTGAGCTAGCAGGAACACTGATAGGAGAGCCAGGTCTATTTGTAAAAGATGTGCCATTAGCTGAGATTGCGATCGTGAAGATGACGACCTTCTATGATGAGGATGATTATAGTGTAATGGGGTTCGGGGGAAACGTTAAGTAAGCTCTGCCATGATTGGCAGTGCTTTTAAGAGGTAAACTTGGCACAGTCTTGCCCACTTTGAGAGAAGTCAGTGGACAGAACTAAACACGTTGCGAGTTGCTAATCTACAGTGTGTTCCTAACTCCTAGTGCCAGTCTACTGCTTCTCCTACTTCAACCCCTGTCCTGTTCAGGTGGTTAAATTGCTTTAATCAGTGGCATACATGCCTGATGTAATGCCATTTCCTCACTGTGCTCAGCTCAAGTCAAAGCCCAGTGAAAAGGAGGAGGAGGAGGCTCAGAGACTGCTCACCAAGTCCGACGAAATTCAGCGGCTGGTGACTCAGGCACACCACAGCTTCAACAGCAAAGATTATGCGACCGCCGCTGTCCAACTGGATGCCATCATTGAGGTGGGTACACTGTCAATGAATCCACAAAATGGATCCTCGCACTCACAGTCACCATTTGTACAATCTGTTTTAAATTAACACCCAGGATTCTATTATTGCAGTGGTTCTCAAAACCTCTAATTTCAAAGAGCACCAATGTGCAAATGGATTTCTCAGCATTAAATACCCGTAAGGGGTCCATTTTGGGGGCGACGGTGACTCAGGGCTAAAGGGGTTCTTTCAGTGACAGATGAGCGTATACTTCAAGTCTTTGTAGCAATGAGACAAAAGCAGATTGCAATGGTAAAAAGCTACATGTATGTTGTGACATTTGTGCCTGAGGTTTAACCTCTGTCTATTGCTCTTCCAGACCTGTGTGTGGGATGTGACCTCCCGTGAGCTGCGGGCAGAGTGTTTCATTCAGATGGGCGAGATGGGGAAGGCCATCAGTGACCTTAAAGCCACGTCAAAGCTCAAGAGTGACAACACTGGGGCTTTCTATACACTTTCTACCATCTACTACAACCTCGGAGACCACGAGATGTCACTCACGTAAGAACCACTTAGCGATGTGCCTGTTATGTTTCTCATATCAGAGCAGTGCAAACGTGAAAAAATGTCCTCTTTATTTTTAATAATAAAACATGGATGGAATTCTCAAATGAGTCACCGTGAAAAAAATGTACTGGAGTGATTAAAGAAGGCTCATGAGAGATGGATTGAACATTATTTCTAGTGAAGTGCGTGAATGCCTGAAGCTGGATCCTGATCACAAGCAATGCTACAGCCACTACAAACAAGTGAAGAAACTCAACAAACAGATCCAATCCGCAGAGGAGCTGATCCAGGAACAAAGGTGCGTGTGCGTGCGTGTGTGTCATGATGCTCATAATGCATCTCCTGAAATATTAAGTATAATCGACAGTCGGTTGGAGAGATTCCGTGGTATAGCAGCAGCAGAAGCAATTTTGTTGTTTTCCTAGTGTTGGTGTGTCAATTAAAATGGCCACCTGCTTGCTGTGTCTCAGGTACGAGGACGCGGTGAACAAATTCGAAGCTGTGATGAAGACTGAGCCCAACGTGCCTCATTACACGCACCACGCCAAGCAGCGCATCTGCCACGCCTTGGCACAGGTACCATGCCTCCTTCCTGCTGCCACAAGCTACACTAACAAAAAAATGGTTGAAAAAAATCTATTTTCCAATATCGGTAAATCTCAAACATTAACGTTAAGGACCACCAAAATGTAAAACCCTATTGGCCTGGATATAAGACAGTGTTTTATTTTTCCCCCCGGTGAAATATCCTAAAACTTGAGTCGTCTTATATTTGTTCCTTTTACACAAATGAGTCTTGAAAAATGGGGGGTCGTCTTATATTCAGGACAATACGGTATATTGGCTGGGGACCCCCAAAAATATATCAAAATATTTTTGTTACAGGGACCACCCGGACCAAAGATTTGAGTTTTCCTTCAAAAAATTATATATGTTCAAAGATTTTCACACAAATGCTCAACATTTTTCAAAAATAATATCTAGAAGACGTAAGGCCGTAGATCTGCACAAAGTGATGCGCTATGAGCTTGCATATTTGCCAAAGACAATGTTTAACTGCATTTGTTCCTGATCCATAGCTTAATTCAACTTAGCTACCGCAAGTTGTCTCAAGAAAATGTCATATATACAGTAGCAGAGAGATATATGATCTGTGGTTTAGTGATCCATGTAAACACAAAGGACACTGAGTGTTTAAGTCTGTTTGTGTGTGTCTGTGTCATATGTACTGAACAGGGCCAGGAGTCCAGTAGGGCGATCTCAGTGTGTAGTGAGGTCCTCCAGGGGGACCCAGAGAACGTCAACGCCTTGAAGGACAGAGCAGAGGCCTACATCCAAGATGAGCAGTATGAAGAAGGTACTGCACAGTGTCTGTCGAAATGTTGCTTTTAGGCTAGCCTTGGTCGTTGTTAAATGGGTGTGTAGTTTCACTGTATAACCAATGTTACACCCAGGCTCACAGCACACGACAACGTACAGCAGAACATCCTCTAAACCTAAATTCTTAGACAAAATTCATAGGCATTTTGTCCATCACGAAATCTTGAATATGTAATATGTCTCAGCAAATTGACCATTAATAGATAATTCTCAAAAACATACGCATAACCTTTTTCCCTATTCCTCTTAATAAAAAATAGAAAAACAGTGATTTAGTTGAAGTTTTGGCAGAAAGTGAGACTTAAATATTGCACATCTGTTAAGGCCTCCCGGTTATCCAATATCATTACAACTATATAGAACACATTCCCCCTCTGGGCTGGAACACAATGTGTTGGAAGTGAGCACAACCTGAGTGATCTACAGCTGTCATGGCTCCCAGGCTGGAGTTGAACACCGCCACTCGTTTATCACGGCCATTAGTTGCTGTTTCCAACACGCACGAGTGTAATGCATCTCCTGGCAGTCTGCGGAAGAGACAAGCTTGAAACGATGTTATCCCCTATCGATTGTCAAGCCACCCTGTAGTCCAGCAACATCGGAATCTCGAGGATCAGTTCACACTTTGTCTGCCCATCTGCCTTCCCTCTCGCCTGGCTGCATTTGATTTGTCAAACCTTTTTGAACTTTTGTCAGCGGTGAGAACAGAACACCAAGAGAATCTCAAGATGAATATACTGTGCCTACAAGTGGCTTTTCATGTCCTTTCCGATTATTTAGTGAACATTTTGACTTGAAATGCGAGCCAGAGAGATCTACAGTATGTTCAATAATAATGGAGAAAAATAATAGTGAAAGCCCAGGCAGAGGCTCCTCTCAGGCTCTGCCTCTGCTCTGCAAAAGCAGGGCAATGTTTGGTGCGCAGATTTCCATTAACACATTATCTGCTTAGGCGTGAATACCCCAGCAGGATAGAGCATAGAGGCTTTTAAACTGTCAGATTCCCATGGACCTCGCTTCGTAAGCAGCAGATTTTATTAACCCAGGCGCACGTGCACACACACAAATACACCCACCCACCTACCCTCCTCTGGCTACACCTTGCATATTAAACAAGCTTCAAATCTTCACACACTTGTAAACATACACACACTGATGTACTGTACCATGAATTTTCTAAAGATAAACAATGTGGCTGCATATTTCACACTAAGGCAAGGTGATTACCAACTGTCTGTACCAATAATAATTGGGGGAGTATAATTTTTGAAGAAGGTAGATAATGTGGAAAATGTTGAGTGCCATTCATATATTACTTAGGTGATCGATATCCTGAGCTCACAAGGCTAGTGAGTCAATAACTGATGAGGATCCTTCTACATTTGCAGCAATTAAAGATTATGAGACAGCTGGCCAGCACAGCGAGAACGACCGTCAGATCAAAGAGGGCTTGGAGAAAGCTAAACGTCTGCTCAAACAGTCTCAGAAGAGGGACTACTATAAGATCCTTGGAGTGAAGAGGTAGGCAATTTATGCTAACGTCACCCATTTTCACCACGTGGTAAAAAATAAAAAGGTCTGAATTACTTTTTTTTTTTCATAAAAAATAATTTCATATCTAATACCCTCAACTGCAAAAATAGAATATTATAAATATATAATATATTGTTTGTCATCTGTACCTTCTGTGTGCATCTCTTATGACAGAACGGCCCAGAAGAAGGAAATTGTCAAAGCCTACAGGAAACTGGCACAGCAGTGGCATCCAGATAATTTCCAGGATCCGGAAGAAAAGAAAAAAGCAGAGAAAAAGTTCATAGACATCGCTCAGGCCAAAGAGGTGCTCACTGACCCAGGTAAAAAGGCCCAAGGTCTTCATGGACTATGCGGCTGTCTGTCAGGGTAATGCCACTCACCCAGTGAATGTCAGGCCAGGATGGATGTCAGTCTGCATCAGAGCACTGAGGAGATGATGTGAACAATTCACTACTGTAGTTGTCACTGTCTCCTTCAGAAATACACCATAGATGATCCTTTTTCAGTTGCACTATGTTTAATAAGACATTAACAGCATGATCTAGCATGTGTGGCAGGTTTGTATTTGTAACCTTCCATGTTAATGTGTGTTTCTGCAGAGATGAGAACTAAATTTGACCATGGGGAAGATCCCATGGACCCAGAGAGCCAGCAGGGAGGTCATCACCATCACCACCAGCACTTTTATCAGGGCTTCCAGGGGTTCAATCCGTTTGGCTCTGGAGGCTTCAACTTCAAGTTCAACTACAACTGAAAAAACACATCCAGCACAGCTGGAGCTGATTTGTATTTTCTTTTTTACCTCCCGATTTAATGGGAACACACCAAGTTGAGGAATGCCGATCCATCCTGAGATTGCTACAGTTTGTAGTACTACAGCCCACAAGTGAATTCTTAGTGTTTTCTCCACGCCAGAAGTATTTTGCTATTGGATTATCAATTCTGTCAGGGAATAAGGTCTGTGGTTAACAAGCCTTTCATATTTTCTTCTGTGACATAAATCGCTGTTAATGTTTCAACCATGAATTTTGAAAATGTGCTTTTTCACATCCAACACTCAAGAATTCCTATTTTGGGCAAATAGTCAACAAAAATAGATGACACATTTGGCCAAAAAGCAGATCTACAAGGTTATCACATCTTTGCTATTGAGTTACAGTTTAATGCAGGTTGTGTGAGAAAGAATCATCTATAATTTGAGGGAATTATCTGAGATTATTTTTGTGGGGGAAATAAACATCCTAAACATTTGTTGCCCACAGATGGTTTTAATTTATCCAAAATCCAAAGCAAAAAATGCTTTGCAAATCTTTGGTGATAACTACGGCAGAAAATACCTTTTGGGTTGGCCTACAAAAAGACATCATCCCTGTAGCAATCTATTGGCTCGCAGAGAGGAGAAAACTGTGACATTTCCAGAGAATATCAGCGATGTGTCCTTGAATGATACAACGTTGGATCCCATGCTGCGATAAACCTGTTTCTATGCCAAAAACAAAGTATGCTGTGTCTGATGCAGAACTTACATGCAATGATTTCAAGGGTAAAAGTTTAATTCCAAAGCAATGACTGCATCCTGTTGGAATTGTACACTGTAAAGTACATTCATTATTTAGATTAATGTGTACAGGTACACATTAATAATAATAAAGTACAAATTGTACAATCGTATTTTTTATATGAATGGAGGTTTTGTTCTGAATTGTAAATAAAGATCTATTTATGCTTAGAATGGGGGCTTATGCTTAACATTTTTTTTTTATTTCCCTGCACTCATCATTGATCGTTGATCCACTCTGGTTATTGTCCCAGTATTTAAATACAGAGGCTTCCCTTGTGATCTTTTGCATCAATCATTTTTTTTCTGAAACACATCCAGCTCTTAAATGTATTACACATTTAGCAAGGATACAATTGTACAATATCAGCATTAGATTTAGTGAGGACCAATCATATTAATGGGTGTGTGTGGACTAGTCTGCATTTACCTTCAACATTTGATTTAGTTTTAAATCACACTAGCTAATTAAAAGTTTAAAGAAAACACTTTAATACTGACTGTTGGTAGCAAAGATAGATTTAATTTCTCACATTTTAAATGACAATTATGCTTCCATTGGACATCCCAAAATGTACACAGAAATATGCTGAGAGCAGTGCCTAAACCCACTTCTTTCAGTGACAAAAGCACTTCCGTGGAGCAGCAACACAATTTGGTTCCTGAGTAGTATTGTGTATTCAAGCCAGGTATTGAAAATTTAGGTTCAAATGTATGTATTTGATCTACCTACAGTATATACATAATATGTAAACATACCGTAATAACTTAATTCTCTTGCTACCTAGAAGTGTAACATCTGTGGAAATGATGTATTGTTCATGAATCATGTGTGACCTGACCTGCCTACTAGATCCAATAATAATAATAATTGCATCACAGAGATGGCTTAAACTAGGGACGCACCGATGAAGGTTTTTGGGACCTATCCTGATCGTTTTTCTCATGACTAGGTCAATACCAGTAAGTCCAGTACCGATATCAATCATGTAAGGGGAAATTTGAATATTTCCAAAATTATGTCAAAACTGTTCCTGTGCATGGAAATGAAGGAGAGAATGTTTAGACCTGTCATTTATATCACTTCAATAGCATTGGTTTCTGCAGTTAAGGTACATCCCATATGGAAAAAAATGTATATGTGAACTCTTAAAGTGGCGCCTTTCATACAATCCTCATAAGAGAATAAAGTTAATATAAGATCAATAGTATTTTTTCTGTAAAGTGAAACATATGTAAAACATGTAATTTTGTAATATAAGAATTATATATGACATTGAAAAAAGATACAGTAGTATATTTTTGGTAAGTGGCTTGTATGAAGGTGCTTTCATGAGTTCGCATATACATTTTTTCCATATGGAATTGCCGATGACCGATCAGAGTGAATATTGGCCGATTACCGATCGGTGGCCAATTATTGGTGCATCTCTAACTCAAACATCAACTTTCCTTGCTAAACTCTCCAAAGTCAAAACATTGCCACAGCAGTACAGGAAACATAAAAAATGTAAACTCAAATCGCTCAGTAACATTTTAGTTTAGAATCAGAATCAGCTTTATTGTCACATCAGTGTTTTACATGTGTGGAAATGTTTTTGTGCATAGTTCCCAAAAAATATTTCACACACTTTTTTCACTTGTGAAACTGAAGTGAAGATAAAGCTGATTTAGGCATTTCAGTCAAAGGCAAGGTGCTATTAAGAGACAAATTAGTAACAGCGACACTTCAGAACATGTACCGGTACTATACAATACAGTACAATACATTTTGTTGAATGTGTGCTTCAAAATGTGGTTCATGATTTAGAAGGTGTGCTTGGAGCATCTTAACAAATAACATGAACCACAACATTTATAGACAATATGCCTCATTGACTTCATTTGATTCTTTGCTCGTTTCAGTGCAGTTTGCCTTTCATCTTCAAACAAATATCGAATACCTCCCTGAAGTCTCTGGTTTAATTTATAATGCAGGAAGTAAGCTACTAAATAAGAATACCACATGTCAACTGTTACATCAATTCTGATACTGTAAGACACAGATCATAAAAAATGTGAACCTTTCTAAAAATAGAAGTACTTCTGGTATTGTTTCAATCTTCCTCATATCAAAAAATGTAACATCCATGGCCGAGTTTTGAAGAAAATACTTATCTTCTTTACACTTGTGCATCTTCAAGCTTTTACAGGAGAATATTAGGTGCCAATTGCTGCCTCTTTCCTCTTCAGTGTAGTGGAGGTATTCGCTAGAGTTCATCACGCTTGCTGTCTAGAATGCAAATGAGTTAAAATGTAGTTACTGTAGATAGAAAAGCCATGGTCAGGTAAAAATAGACCAGACCAGAAGAGACTAGTACAATAGACAAGAGAAACACTGATCAAAAAGTGCAGCCTTTGCTAACCTTGTGTTTGTAGTGAGGGAGTTGGCGACGGTCTTTTTGTTTCTGTGTCTCCCTGTTCCTCGACTTGTCTCAGTAACTGCTTGATTTCGTTGTCATATTCAACCCACTCAGGTACAATCCGTGCTGCTGCAGTTAGCTTGGGCTCCTTGGTCTTTGGGTTATTGCACTGCAGCACACAGAGCAAACAGACAAAACCCATCACTCATTCCACCAAAGTGACTATCTAACAACAAGCCAGCCCATAATACAACCCCCCACCCTCCACTGTCTGTGGCAGACATTTAACCCTGATCAGATTTCTTGCTCTGTCAATTAAAAGAACATCAATCTGCGTCTCATGTGACCAAATTGCCAATTGATGCCCCATTATAAAAACGAGAATATTATTCCCATTTTGACAACTCAATCTTAATTAAGTTTAAAACATGCAACATCATTTACTAGTTTTGCAACATAATTTACCAGTTTTTCTCTGCTGGGTAACTCAATCATGGATACTGACGTGTATGAGAGCATTTTTCACTATTTCAGTTGTGTCTAGCTCAGTTCTGTCACTCTACCCATTAAATCTGCACTAGAGGTTGCCTGCTACTGAAATATTTTTTTCTTATCAGGATGAAGTGTCCCTTCAGGGTTGGAGGGGAAGGTGTAAATTGGTGTTCGAGCCTGGGTTGCAAGAGCAGGTAAATATCAGAGAGGAATTTCTAAGCCATTTATCTGGAACTCCCATTTAGTTAGCTATAGGTATGCTATTTAATACCCCCTGGGGTAGTGGGGTACCCAGGCCAGGTCCTATTTAGCCTATGCTGGAAGCAAATCTAAGGGTTGTGGACCTCACCAGGTCTATGGTCTTGGCTGTGCCTTTGGAAGTATCATCGCACCAAGTCTCACACCACAGCCACTCCTGAGGCAGAGACTTAATGGCCACCTGATGAATCATGTTGTTGGGAAGGTCCTGCGAACATCCACCAAACAGAAACGTGGTAAACACAATTTAAGGCATGAACCTATCAAATTCAGGGAAAAAGTTGACAGAAAGTCCTGTTTGATGCTGCGGTTACCTGATCCAGATTAGACAGACTGTTGGGGTCCTGACTCAGGGCTTGATACTGGCCACGTAGTCTGTCCCCAGCTGCAATCTTACGGAACTTCTTTAGGTCTACTACATAAAGAGCACTTGAGGGAGGAGGTGAGAGGACACAGGAGGGAGCAGTGAGCGCAGTAAAGGAAAGTTGGATAGATGGGAAAGAAAATAATGCAGCCGTTAGAATCACTGTATGAAGATAAATGTCCAGGGTGAATTCTAATAATTGTATGTAGTGGGGAATTTGACATCCTTGGGTGCAAAATAAGCACCATTGCCGTCTATGCTACGTCAGGTCTGACCACACAGACAGAAGCGCCCAGCAGCATACCTGCCGCTGCCTTGTGTTTTCATGGGGCTTGATGGCATAGGATCAGCCCTTTCCCTTTGCTACACAGATAGACAGCACAGCGGTGTCCAATAAAATTATTGTGATTTCCTTACCAACCCCCCCTTCCCTTTCTCACTCATCCAGCCAAGCTTTTCTAGCTGGGCAGCTTCCTTTGCTCAGCAGAGCTGCTCACTGCCAGCTGATTAAGCCCCTTCAACTGAGCCAGCACTCAGCACCATGAGCCCAGCGAGGAGCCACTGCGTTTTGTGTTTGAAACTTAGGGCCCTCTCTTGGCACTGCCCAACAGGTGTTCCCCCGCAAAGGTTGCCATCTTGGACACCAGCCGTTATCTCTAAAACATCTGCGCTACCTGTTACATTATGCATAGTTGTGGATTGGGCGTCAGAATAATAACCCAAAGCGCGCAGTATGCGGTGAACACGTAGGTGGTTTCTATACACCACTGCTTTCACATTCGCAAGCCTTATTTAGGATCAAAAGATGGATTCAAGAATGTAATCAATTAATGTTTGCCTTCAACGTATGGGGCATGGAGAACAGGTTATTATAGTTAGCTTGGCAGGGGGTGGTTAAAACCAATGACCAATCACTGTGCCAGGATGCATTTAAGAGAAGTCAAGCCATTATCCCCAGTGCAATCTCATGCCCTCTCCCTTTGCCCAAAAAACAGCCACGTTGCTTTGGAATAAATGTACATTGACAGCAGGTAACGCTAATGGGTATGGCACTCGCTATATGGCCCTTGAGGCCTTCCCTCAGAGGATAACACTTCTACAATACAACTAATGCCTCCATAGTTTTTATGTGATTTTGTGATCGGAAAATCTTTTTTCTTGGGATACAGTATCTGTATCTACTATCTACGCAGTATAGTTTATCTTTGTGCTTCCTTTACTCAAAGCTCCTCTCACTGTTCCAAGAGAAGAACATATGAGAAGAATATGTCTCTCACTGAATAAACAGTGTATAGAACCTCAAAGGATTACCTGCTGCCGTCAGTAACCAGAATGTTTCACATGTTAATATTTCTAATATATGTATTTATTCCACCAAATACCTTCCCAGAGAGAGAGAGAAAAATAACTGCAATTAATTGCAAGAATACAGTAGATGGGGGATTGTATTACTGTTGTGCTTGTAGAAGTAAAAAGTCAGTTTGCTACAAGTCATTATACTGTTTACGTATTTATATTATTCTATTATAATATTTTCATCCTTTTCTACTTTATTATGTCAGTGACAGCGAGTTGAAAGACAGGAAAGTCTTTGCCATACAGACAAAGGGCCCAGTTCGGATTCAATCGTTCCATCAACTGAGATAACCATATTCTTTTTTTAAAGCGCAAATAACATATTCCTAAAATTGATTTTTATTGTATATCTCCCTCAAGCTCATTTCTAATGGTTTGAGCTCAATCACCATTGATATAGACAGTCCTTGGCGTGTATTTCTGGACAGTTTACCTGCAGTAAGTGGCGGGGGCACTGATATGCACATTATTTAATATTTGAGTCATTATAATTCTGATAGCTAGACAAAACCAGGCTTGTTTCCATTCCATGCCAGTTTGGAAAATCAACAATGCTGGACATTGTAAATAAAGTGGAAATGCAAATTCGGAACTCAAGAACAAATTCAAATGAGCCGTTTCTGAGAGCAATTTTCATTAAAGCACTTATACGATATGAAAGCTTAATTGTTCAAACTTAGTGAGGATAGAAAACACACATGGGAGCACCAAAGACACAAAAAATAAGAAAAAAAAATGAATTTTCCCCTTTAACAAAACCATTCTACCTGATATGGTACTTCCTGTGTCCCAGGTGTGAGGCCCAGTAACCAGCCTTCCAAAAGCGATAGCCATCCATCTCTTTGCGGCTATCACAAAAGGGCGTGTAGCCATAAGGGGCGCCGTCCAGGTTCAATTCCCTTAGCTCCTTCAGATCAGCTCGTACTATCTGCAAGGGAGTGGAAGGTACACATTGAAGAATTATTTCCGAGTGTTTTGGGCATATCTGCTTTATTTTGACAGAAACAGGAAGGAGGAATGACACACAGCCGGCTGTGGAAAGGACCTCGGCTTAATTTATGTGACATGAGCTCTTACCAGATGCTCCACCATGGACAGTGTTTATTAACCACTTAAGCCATATTTGAGTAGCCTATTGTGAGCTTTATATCTTGGAAAGAAATAATAAGGAAAAAAAACTACAATAGGGAAGGCAGGTTGTACATTATTGTGAATACTAATCTGAGTTGGAAATAATAAATCATCAGTGTTTTGTACTGCCCTACGGCCTGTAGTGAATAATTTGGACACTTACCTGGTCAGCATCCACAAAGATGATCTTGTCCACAGCCAATGGGAAAAGGACATCCAGAAAGAGGATTTTGTAACCCCAGATGATTCTCTGCTTCTCGGTCTGCTGGTGGAGCCAGCGTGGCCACTTGTACTGGACCAGTTCATACTGGAACCCATAGGATCTGGCCATGTGAGGGATGCTTTCCTGACATGGCAAACCACATGGTGGAGGTTAGCGGTGAAAAGAACCAAAATTCAAAACACAAGTCAATCTCTTCTCCACGTGGGTTAATCGAAGGCCACACTAGGCGAGCAGCATTTTGCAGACCAATAAACTGAAAAACTATCCAGACACACTTTAACATCATCCATAAATACGTCCATTAACAAGTCTAGAATAGATAAGGCAGCCAGACAGGCTGCATAAAATAACATTTATAACCTAGTATATGTCATGAACAGAGGAAAAAAAACATAAAAACATGCAAAATGGTTTTGCTTGTCCGCCCAAGGCCATTTTAGCTATTTAAGATGGGCAACAGAAGGCGTTGCATTCAGGCTCATCTTTATAGAAACACGGATAGATATAAAGCAGAGCAGCACAAAAGCAGCCCACAGATCCTTTCATTGCTCAGTACAAACAAATCTAAGGCTCTCAGGGGTTGCTGTGGAACTGGGAGAAATCTATCACAACCAAGCAGGGAGACAGAAAGTTGACATGTAGTCAGACTCATGTGGTACGGCAGGTACCTTGAAGGAGGGGGAGAGATAGTTCTTCAGAAACCAGAACTTGACAGGGGTTTCGGTATGCCGAAGGACGGACAGCATCATTATTCTGGAACGGAGAGACCGAGAGATGGAAAGGGAGAGAGGTGGAGGAGGGTTAGTGAGTCTCGGAGGAGCACGGCTAATAAAAGGGAAGAGGTGTGTAAGGCCTCTGTGTAAGTGTTTGTGTCCATGTCTGCATGTGACCCACCTCAGAAAGCGCTCATATAGATGTCCTGAGGCCACAGAAAAGATGTTCAGAACATCCTCCTTCTTCTTCTCTCCATCATCCGAACTAGAACTGCCACCTGTGATGCTATAAAGGGCCATGTATTACATAAGCTTTCTGCCTTTTGATGGATGCATACATTTCACGCGGCAATGGCAAAACACAACTAAGCTATTACAAACCATGCTTTTGTAGAGCCAGGAGCAACAACACTGTTGTACAGCCAACATGTAAATTGTTTATAGACAAAAACAAACCATGCGTTACTTTTTCTTTTTATAATGAAATTACAAATACAACATGTAGCAGAACTGAATTGGTATGTTTTACAACAGAAATTGTTGTTCTCTCCTGCTGGTTCTCCACTAGAGAGCTGAGGTAATCGACAAATTAAGAGTGCAGACACAGCAAAAGCAGGTTGGGACATTTAACAGCCCCCTTCTGTTTACTTTACTACATGGCAAGTAAGAGAGCTGATAATATGAGCTAGGCTGAATATATATGCACTCACAAATGGCCAGCAGAAATGCATAGGATAGTTACTGTACATTTATGATTAGGGTATAAGGACATGGGAATTGAATATCAATTGATACAATCAAGTTCCTCTCAATCAATTTATATCTCTCAGACTCATGTCTTGGATATGATAATCTTATTCGAGTCAACACAATAAAAGGCACATCAATAATGCCTGTGCAGTCTCATACTAATCAGATATATCAAGACATTTCAGCCAAAGCAATAGATTGATTCACACTTTTATAATAAGGACAAAAAAGACACTGGCTCTAACGTACCGATTTGCCCTATAACTGCTGATGCACCATAACCGTGAAATAGATCATAATGCAATGAACAATCAGGTTTTGCTGGGGGGCAGGGTTGTCTGCAGTCAAACTGCGTGTCCTTGTCTTTAACAGACTGCTGATGAGGGGAGTGTGTCTCTTCCACATTCAATCACCTATAGGGCCCAGGGCTCTACTGTAGGAAAACACTAGTGAGTGAGAAGGGATGCAGGGAAGGAGAGGACATGATGTCCGACTCCCTTCACCATTCCCCACCGCTGTTGTATACTAGAGGCCGACCGATGCCAATGATTTAGGGTCTGATGCAGATTCCAAGATGAGAGAATCTGTATCCTAATAAAGACATAGACCACCAATTTTCAATAATTAAACGGTATATACCTGTATTTGAGCGGTGCCTAACTGCCCCATTACATAGCAATGCATGTTTGCATGTATGTGAGTATGTGTCCATGTCCGTCCGTTCCAGCACGAAAATCTGCAACACTGCCATGCTACTCCGACTAGTGTTCGCTGCCCAAACATAAGCCATGTCAAATCTACCAGAAAAATCAGGATTCGTATGCTATCATTTTGAGATCTGTATAGTGTAATTGATCTTAATTAAATGCATATGTATGTAAGTGTGTATGTGTCTGTTCCAGCATGAAACTGCTGCAACACTGCCATGCTACTCCGCCCACAGTTTTGGCCTATAACTCTTGAACCGTAAGACGTAAAATCAGAATTCTTTTTTTCTCATCCCTTGGTTCATACTGCATCTCCCCATATGGCCCACGCCCATTTGTGTCAGGATAGAATTTACGCCATTTTAAATTTTCGCCTCCTCCACCTTCAGATTGTAACAAATCGTTCAGCCATAATCACTATCCGAAGTTAGTTGGAAGGGCCATATTTTACAAAGAATGCCACAAATAATAAAAGGAATGTCCAATCTACACGTCAAGAGTGTTTTCACTAACACAGGGCCAAAAGCAATGCCAGAAAAAAATTACTTGATCACAAGGGAGACTTGACATTAGCAAAATTACTGGAAGGGGCCTATATTAGCAATTTAGGCAACCACACTCTGCTTCCTGGGGACCCCCATAAGGGAACCTCATCATTTCTTGACTGTTTTGGATGCTTCTCTGCTTTTGGGTACATTATCATCAGCTATGCAGAACTCTTTTCCACTAACCTTGTATTGCTTGTGCCACAACTGCTGTACAGTAACTAGAACACTACAGTTGCACTGCTCACTTCCACAGGTGTGATTTTCATTCTGTTCTACTGTTCTGTTATACACTGTTATTCTGTTCTGTTATACTCTTTAAAGAAGTAATGAACACATTTCATTTAACTACTTAAGTTAAAACATGTTCAAAATCTACAAGTTCACAATGTGTCGCAACAAAACATTATGAGCTTATAGGTCACCTATTTTGTAAAACTTTTGTAAAACATGAATCGTTTTTCTCATGTCCAAAACAGGGAAGCTAGGGCGAAAGTGGCTAAAAAATATGACACATTGGCTGCATACCTATGTCATCATGAAAGTAAAAATAATGGCCGATACTGCATATTAACCAAACTGATACATTGGGACTACCTGCCATATGGCCAAAAGGCTGAATCACCTTTTAGTTGTCTTCTCATCTTAATCCCCATCTTCCCCTTTACCCCTAGTACATATCCACTGACCACCATTCAATATCTCCTCCCTTTGATGAAGCAAGCCTTGAACTGCAGCTTCCTCTGGTTGAGTGAGTATACAGCTGGTGTTGTTGACACACTGCTGCACTCTGAGGGATAGGGATGCCTATAGCCTGAAGCAGCTAAGCCACCACTATAAAAGACTGGAGGGGGACAAGAGGGAGCCGCCCCCCCTCCAACCCATTCGAAGGGCAGATAATGCCGAACGCAAAGCAACAGAGGGACTCCCAGATAAGCAGCTTGGAAAGTCAGGTGAGAGTCCACTTGGCTGACATGCACCAGATAATCCGGACCTCTGGACAGACACACACAGCTTTGGCTGCAGTGTGAATAGCAGCTGGCCAGCATGAACTCCAGAGATGGACAAAACTTTGCCCATCACCAGTGTAATCAAGATAGAGTCTAATCAAGTGGCTCTGTTTCTTCTGCAATAGTACTTAATAGTTAATTAACATATTCCGTGTACATACATACATACATACAGTACATAATACACAGTCTAGACCAGTGGTTTTCAACCAGTGGTCCTTGGGAGGTTCCAGTTGGTCCCCATGCTAAATGATGGACAGTTGGTTAACTAGATGTAACTCTTTTGAGTGTAAAAATGAAACCAAATGAATCCACAAGGGTCCATTTGGTTTCATGTTTACTCTCTCGAGAGTTAAACTATTCATCATCTGAATTAGCCCAAGTCTACACAACTAGAGAATGTAGAAGATTAACGGTCATCTTGATCTCTATGTTTGCCTGTTTTGTTTCCCAAATCCAGCCTGGTAGCCATTGTGGACGAAAGCAACAGAAAGCTTTAGTATTGGGGTCTGTGGGGGGTGAAAATGTTCTCAAATGGTGGACCCTCAAATGCCGAATAAATAGTGGGTCCTGGTATCAAAAAGGTTGAAAACCTGTGTGTGAAATGTATGCATCCTGTGTGTGTGTGTGTGTATGTGTGTGTGTGTGTGTGTGTGTGTGTGTGTGTGTGTGTGTGTGTGTGTGTGTGTGTGTGTGTGTGTGTGTGTGTGTGTGTGTGTGTGTGTGCGTGCGCGCGTGACGGCGCAAAAACTGGCCATAACTTGCTCCTCCAAGGGAGCTAACTCTCTTGGCGTTGCACGTTACACTGGTCTCTCCCCTTGCTAGAGGGACGCGAGGCACTCCAGAGTGCAGTGAAGCACAAGAGCACACTTGTGAAAGGAGCAACTAGTGTACCCGGCAAAAGACAAGGACCTACTGTAACTTGCTCCATCAAGGGACCTAACTCTACAGGCTTTTGTCGCTTGCCTGAGTTTATCCAACTGAGACCAGGCTTGTAACAGGCAGTGCACACAAGCTGTAGACAAGCCAAAGACGAAAGCAATGGCGTATGCCAGGTCTAGCGAGGCCATATACATCTTTCCCCATCTCTCTCTCTCCATTTCATGTTCATGTTCCTACTGTTCTATCAATGAAGGTATAAAAAGGCAAAAAATAGATCTTATATAATAATGAAAAACGTTTGGGAAGGGACTTGATTGAAAACATAACAAGTACTATTGCTAGCCATTTCTGTGAACGGTTTATGCTCCAGATTGTTTTTATATAAAGGTGTGTGTGTGTGTGTGTGTGTGTGTGTGTGTGTGTGTGTGTGTGTGTGTGTGTGTGTGTGTGTGTGTGTGTGTGTGTGTGTGTGTGTGTGTGTGTGTGTGTGTGTGTGTGTGTGTGTGTGTGCGTGCGTGCGTGCGTGCGTGCGCGTGTGTGGTGTAATAACAATTTACTAAAATGTTGACCAGATTCCACAATATACTGGTAGAACAGCAAGTTGATAGCAATAAATGTAAAGATGTTATTGCGGCAACTCTGCCTACCTTTTCTCAAAAGTGCTCCAAACACTTCACACAGCAAGCATTAAGTGAGGAGACAGATCACACAGTTAGGATGCGCTAGGGGGGAAACACAAATGCACACACACATACACACATACCTACAGAAGCACATATTTTTTGCAAGACTAGATCTTACAGCATAATATTGCAGTATGGATCCAGGGGAAGAACGGCCTCTCCTGAAACCATGTGCATAATTGACAATACATGGAAAAAGTCAGCACTTGATCCAACAATCACTGCTAGCACAGCAGTCATTCACTAAGAGTTGATTGAGCGCCTTTGAGTAATTATAATTATAAAAACAAAGTCATGACCGAATGGTACATGCATTCAGACTACACACCTCGTTATAGAGTCCCACAGGCCTTTGCTTTCAGTAGCTTCACTTAAAAGATCTTCATTTATTTTGTCAGCCTTTTTCTGCACCTACGGTTGAAAAAAGAAAAGAAAAAAAAACAGATTTCCTAGTGGGGAAGCAAACTCTCTTTGTAATGTTATGCCTGAAGGTAATTGCTGCACCAATTAACGAAGCAGCTGCAAAATTCTGAATATTCTAGAGTATGATTTGTTAATTCAGGTGCACCAATTCCTGTATAACTCTACATGTAACATGTTCAGTTACTGTGATGGGCTGTGAAGACGTAGGGTAAGCTAGCCTTAAGTTGTAAAGATGTATTGTGTGCTTGTACGGTAATTAAATAATAGAATACCGTAGATTACATTATTACATTGCTTTGTAACATTGCTAATGCTAAAACAGCTATCTGCAAAAACCTAAAACGGAGCATGACGATTGATAAATACATAGGCGGTCAGTCACTTGTTACAGAAACACAACACATTCTGTCACACCCTATTGGCTGTTGGATAAGGCCGTCATGACTGGGGCATGGGCTTTTAATGGCATGAGTGCTATTGTGCTAGGAAGTATAGGTTGTTTTGAGGAAAGGGATTGGTTGAAACAGCATTCTAGCCATGCCTTAAATGATGTTATAGGAAAAGACAAAGAAACTACTTCAAATCGCAGACTTTGTGGCTAGGCTCTGCTAGTTTTTTTTGGGACAATTGTGGTTTACCAAATAAAAAAAAAGATTTTTAGTGATTATCTTAGTTTTAACATGTATAATTGCAATATTACATGAGACAGTGTTCTTTATCGTCATTGATGCCCATCTGTGTTGCATTTTGCAGGGATACATTATTAAACGATAAAGAACACCATTGTGTATAATGCTTAATTAAAGGATTGACCCAAGCTGTGCACACCATTAAAGAGACTGACAGAAATGACACTGTTAAGAGTAATAATAAGAGCTGCTCAGATGGCGCTTGGGTAAAGTACTTGTCCACCACTGTGGGGTTCATATCAACCAAGCTTTGGCTTGACCAAGCTCTGTCTACAGGTTAATTGGCATAATGATTAAATTGGGAGCACAAAGATGTAAAATATAATTGGGTACTCTGAATAAAAGCGTGTGCCATTGCTACCCGGTTCCCGACAAGATCAATTATACTTAAACAATCTACATTGCCAATTAAACTGCCTGGAAGCCTAGTCAACAAGCACTGATATAAATAGTAATAGTAAAATCCCAGAGCTAACTGAGGCATGACACTGTCTGACATAAAATGGGGAAAATACTCACTCTGACTTTGATGATCTTGCTGTGAAAACTGTTCAGCACAACTATGACATCACCAGTATCAGCAGGCGAGTCTGTGCCGTCATGCCTGTGAGAGTGAATGATGAGAGAGAAATTAATTCATTTCACTGAAGGGGAACAACCATGACAGCAAAATCTGGCTGTTCAGCTACTTGGTAACAGTACACTACAGTACAGTGTGAGATTGACTGATTCAACAAGCTTGCAATCATTTTAAATATACCTTGTTCACAGATGTAAGAGTGCACTGGACACAGATAGTCCTTATAGGACAAGGCTTGTTATGTACTTTGTTCAGAGAATCAAGAAAATCATAATTAAATCATACATTTGCAGCTGTCAAAAGTCAAATAATTCTTATCAGATATTCTTATCAGTAACACTAACATGAATTCACACGATACTTCTGAATTCCTACTTCCCACCTTTTAGTAAAATAATTGTAATTTGTATTTCAATTTGGAAATGTATCTATACTTTGTGCAGTGACAGTCAGTATGTTTCATTCACGTCATTTTTCATTTCATCAATCATATTTGCAGTACATAAGAGGAAGAGACAATAATTATCTCATAAAGAACTGAAAGACAAACACACAACTGCTGGGGACACACAGTACTATGAAGCCACAGCTGACACACACTGAGAATTATGCGGTCAAACAGTGGAATCTGGGACAGCTGCCAGGGTCGTGCTTTGATCACATTCATTACCCTCCGTCATCATTCAGAATCACCTTCACGTCATTTTTATCCATCACAACTTCCCGATCATGCTGTATTTGCTGGTACACTTAATGAGAGAGTCTATACAGTATTGACTGTATCACATTGGCCCTGCACTGTAATTGTTTTAGGACTGATCTGTCCAAGTGGAGAATGTGGGTTGGCGGGGGCAGGATGCCCAGGGTCTGATGGTAACAGTACTGAGCAAAACCTCAGCCAGGGATGAGCAATAGGCTGTCATGCTCAGCAAGCCATCATGACCTCGGTGCTTACTAAAGGCAGAAAATTAACCTTATCATCATGACAAATGCCCCCACTCATTGGGCACAAAGTGCTTTTTTCCCCCCAGTGCAGTCCAGCTTGGGTTTGTTCCCCCTGCTTCCTCTGTCGCCTGTGCACCACTGCCTTTGGGGCTGTGGTTAGAAAGCACCAGAGATCAATTTGTATCCCTGCTTCGAGGAGAGGAGAGCTGGCTTTCTCATTCATCGCTGTCAGGTACGGGCGCAGTGGCAGCCCGGAGTACAAGAGGGAACACGGACTGGGAGGTGGAGAGAACAGACACTCCCACTCGGCTGCGTGGCTCGGCCCTCTAAACAGAGCCGAACGCCACTAACCGCAAGAATAATGACACTGCCAAGGTGAAAAATGACATCACCTTTTAGCTTCACCTGGAGGATTGGGGAATAAATCTTATTTGTCTGATATGATTCTGAAGGAACCCAGTGCTGCGTGTGCCCTAAATCCTATGTGAGAATCGTCGGAACGAACAGTACCTTTGATGGGAGGGAGAACCACTAAATTGCCTTGTTAAGATTCCACACGGAGAAGCGGAAACATTGAATTTGTCTCATTGTGCTCTTTGGATAGTGACAGAATGGACCTTCTTAGTGCTTTCTGTCTATGATAATGTACAGTAAGTAATGTCACAGTGAATTATCAGTCTTTCAAATATATAAAAGTACCCTGATTCGATTCCAGATTAAATTAGTTCACTAAAGTGCGTTGTAATTGGATTGAATAAGCAACAAAGGGAAAGAGCCCAAAGCCCGGCTGAGCCACTTGGCAGTTTGTAGGAAATGCACAAAGCCTCTGGGGGAAACGATGCTCCCATTTGTCTCAGGCACATCAGAAAACGCCAATGTTCCATATACAGTATATTCAACCTCTGACACCTACGCCTGGCTAAGAGCTAAAACAGATATTGTGCTGCTGATTTCCCTGGTTTGGAGCGGATGGCATGGCAGGTGACCGGCTGAATCATCCCAACACTCTGTCTTCCCTGTAATAGCACCCATCTCTCTCTCCTCCTCCCACCTCTCTGTCTCTCTCTCGTTCTCTCCCTCCCAGCCTTTGCACAGCTCACAGATCTCGTCAGAACACAACCGATAGATGCTACTATGTCAGCAGACCCCAATGTTACCATAGTGATGGATTTCATACCTCCACCAACAAGAGGGAAAGCAAGGTAGCTGAAAACACCTCTGATAGAGTTACAGATGGCATTGCCCAATTAGCTTTGTTATATACTCCCCCCAGTTGACTAATTATTCTTAGATAGGAGAGATAACGGGGTCTGAGTGTAGGGAAACATGGTGGCAGAACTTGGAATAAAAATCAAATGGTCGGTGCACTGTCTAAGCCACTCGGCACCCCTAAATCCATGGATGGCAATAGATTCATAAATATTTAGGTGAGCAGATGTTTGGGGGACACTCACGCTAGAATTTGGTAGATGTCCTCTGACCTCCCTTTGCGTAACTTCAAGATCCAAGCACCGGGATTGGCTTTCAGCTGGAAATATCCCTGTTGGGGTTTCAAATTACATGATACTGAGTCTTCCAGAATATCCTTTGATAGTGTAAAAATGGTCCACTCACTACTTAAACTAGATTCTACATTCAAGAACTTTATTGCCATGTCAACAAGTTGATAGGAATTTGTCTTGGTTCATGCTCAACATATACAGACATGGTACAAACGAGAAGACAACACAGTGCAAAAAGCCACATAGAAATGACATTTGGTTGTTAAAAGTGCTATATGCATTGCATATTGCTGCATGCATGCATCATTACAGCTGTAACTAATGAGTCAAGTTCAAATAACTAAACTTTCTAATAACTAATCAGTGGTGCCATCTCTCAAGCGAGCTGTTGAGCAATTAATACCTCTGTATATATCCTGCCTGATGGGAGGAGATTGAAGAGGTGGTGTGCAGGATGGGAGTTATCAGCTATGATTTATACGCTAGCACTTTGTATTTGGCTGGGTCCCCTAACATACTTCAGCAAGTCTTGTAAATCTGGGCTCCATTGTCATCCATGCTATATGCTGTATAAAAGTGGTTGCTTACCAGGTTGGCCATGACAATGGTGTCCTGCATGAGGGGATCCTGACTCATGCCCAAGGTGAACTGCAGGCCTCGGGGCGGCTGGCCAGTTGACAGGTCAAAGCAGTGTCCCTCCAGCAAAAGGTGCTCCAGTTCATACTCGGCTGTCACCACCCCATCCACCTGGAGAGAAGACATTAAGAAGAACATTTAGACCAGTGGTTTTCGACCAGTGGTTATCAACCAGTGGTCCGGGGACCACCAGTGGTCCTTCAGATGGTTCCAGGTGAACCCCAGCTAAGTTGGTTAACCAGATGAAAATTGGTTAACCAGATGTAACTCTTGAGAGCGTAAACATGAAACCAAATGGACCCGCAAGGGTCCATTTGGTTTCATGTTAACAGAGTTAAAATATTCATCATCTGAATTAGCCCAAGTCTACACTAGAAGATGACTGGTCATTTCGATCTGTATATTGTGGAGGAGAGCAAAAGAAATCTTTCATTGTGTGGGTCTGTGCGGATAAAACGTCCCCAACTGGTGGTCTGTGGCTCAAATGGTGAATAAATAGTGGGCCCTGGTATCAAAAAGGTTGAAAACCCCTGATTTAGACACAAAAAAACAGAGAAATGCATAAACTGCCCTTATGGTATCTTGTCTTTGGCATTTAGGAATTATAGCTGCTATCAACTGATTATGCATCAATACCTCCTGCATGTGGATGTTGTCTAAGTCATATGGGCTCCGCACAGCTTCCACCATCCAGCTCTCTGGAGTGATCATATTCAGTGTGAGGAGGGGAGACTCGGGGAGTTCTGTGAACCGGGCCACCGGTCCCGCCGACACTGTGTCGTTGCCTAAGAAAATCACATCGGGCTCCAACACAAAGCGGTAGAAGCTACAAAGAGAAGGAAGAAGATTATTATGTATATTTGAGGATTTGGGAGTATCGCTCCATTAAACAGGAAATGGAAAAACAACAGAACATTCTAAGGGCACAAACTGAAGCTTCTGTCATTGAATATAATGTTGCAGTGCCCTGAGAATGGATAACCTGCAAATGCTGGGAATGCTCTCAGAACTTTGAGGCATCCCCTCCTCTCCCCCGTGACAGGAATCCAACTAAAGCACTCGCCTCATCGGCGTGTGCTAAAATGATGACATGTTGTGCAATAGCCTCCTCTCTAGGACAGCAGAGACGAGTTCTGTTGTGACAGCTGGGTATATGCAATGTCTTCAAAGTGAGGAATCTAATGCCGTTATTGCTGGCGTTTCTGCTGAGCCAATAACAGAAATATCTGCAGTAGTCTCCGCTCCAGATATGCCCCCACCTCCCAACATCATTACGCCTCCCAACATTATTAGTCAGCACTGTCTTGGAGGTTAGCGTAGGGCTAATCCTTATGCTAATTGCTTTTGTCCTCCGACACTGGAAAGTCATAATGACTTGAGAAGAATGCTCCAGAAGATCAATACAACCAACAACTTTCTCTTTGCAATTTGCATTTACACTATATTACCACCTTCCCAACCCCACAGGTACATTGTCACATTTTCACAACAGACATATTTTTCAAAAGGTGATTTCAACCACAGCAGCCCTTGGGTTTGAGTGGAGCAGTTAAGAGAGGGGCTGTTGACTCCAGGGTAAGGGACTAAGGAAGAAGCTACCGCAGCTTATCAAGCTGGGGGGAAGGGGAACGACGATTAAATTACTGAGGCAGAAACGCTGTCACTAGAGCAAATAGTCTTTATTGGATTGGTCCCAATTTGAGGGGTGACCAACTCTCTCCGTGAGGAATTTGGAAAGAAAAAGAGTGCAGTAAATCAAGTGCTCTCTCACGCCCACCCCCCTCTGCTCTTCCCTTTTACAAAATGCTTATTCAATGTAAGAGCAAAATACAAAAGGGGCAATGCAAATGGACCATGTCATTTAATAAAAATGGCTTTTGATTCCATTTGTCCACATATTTATAATAACAATCATGATTTTACAGTGTAGGATCTGTGTCTACCATTGACAATGCCATCTACAAGCCAACGTGTAAGGAGGAGATTTGATATATTATATATTGTATATTTCATTAGATAAAATTGCCTCGTTTGTTGCTGAATGGGTGGGGCTACCAATTTTGCACACCTGTGGCTACACAGGTGTAGACTTAATAAAAGACCATACCTCGTTTTCTATACTGTATGTATAGGCAGCAGACATAGTCAAAAACATTTTTCAACTATGCTTACAATTATTATAGAGGATAGGATTTACAAACTAATTTCATAGTCAAAGTCCTTGCATAGTCCAACTATTCAGCCAAGCAGATGTATGAGGATTGAGTCACACTCGGCATTCCCACCGTAAGGATGAACTTCTGTTCATGCATTCAGGGACACTTAACCAGAACAACAGGTAACAGCAGGGAATTCTACTCACTGTGGGACATTAATATACATTTTGTTCAAAGGATTAAAAAGTCAAATTACGTGATAATCCAAATTCACTCCATTATCGCACTGGTATTTCATCAACAAACTTCAGACCTCTAGAAAGATTTGAAATACAACAATACACTGCTGTAAGCATTGTATTGTTGTAAGCAATTTACCCCGAGATGAAATGGGAGGCCCAAAGCAATAAGATGGTGTTATTAAGCAGATCGGATCTGTGTGGTACAATGTAACAGACGGGAGAGGGAAGGATGATGCATCTGGTGTGGTCAGAGGAGACATCCACAACCCATACAGTAAGTTTAATTACAAGAGGAGCTGCAGCCTCACCTCTTGAGGGGCATCTCGGACAGCTTGGCCCTGCAGTTCATAAACACCTGCAGTTTCAGATTGACCACTTGACTGAGTACCTGCGGGAGACACAGAGGGAAGAGACCCAGTTAGTGCCCCCAGAACAAAATACCCTAAGATCAGACATGTACAGCATAAGGCACATTACTGTGATGACGTCTCTGAGCTTATAATATTTTTTTTTATATTCTTTTTGATCAGGAGAGTGCACAGAAACAGGAAGCTGGAAGCAAAGACGGGAGAAAATCTGCAGCTCAGAAGTTGCAACTACATGGTTGCACAGCATTCGTTTACCAACCAACTTGTGCGCTAGGCAATATACTACTTGTGATGTTAATTCAATTCAAGTATGTTATGTAGCATAATAAGTTGCTGAATAATACCAGTGGAAAAATTCACACTGCCAGGGGAGTGTCTGATAAAGCTGGCTGGCTGAGCCTGGTGGGGAGGGGAATCAACTTATTGTATTCACAGCAGTCACATAACGGTTGCAGACACACAGCTAGCCTCCAGCAAGCCCTGGGAAATGTTTAGAGCACAAATGGTTTTGTGTCACTGAATCATCATTCATCAGACAAACAGCTCTAAACACACAAGATTTGCGCCGTGGACCAGGTAGGTTATTGTGGGTCATTTAATTCATATGGGCAATGTACTTATAGAGAGTGGGAGGGAAGGCTACAATTTGCGTTGGACATTTATTTAATCATTTACTTATTTAATTAATTTACTTTGCTATTATAAAATATTAATGTGATGATATCATAGGGAGCGGCACCACTTGTAGGAACAAGGAAAGGACGTGCCATCCAATCTCTTCAAATGAATCATGATTAGTCTATATGCATCACTATGCAATGTTTCGTCTCAATCAATCTCATCAATTTCTTCTGTTTCATGGCGTTCAGTGAAAAGCAAACTCAGGTTTGACACTTTCTGATGCGCCTCATTGCTGAGAAGTTGTGGTGCTGACGGGCAATAAACGGGGTAATCATAACAGCCTCTCCCCGTTCATTGCCTGCTCATGAGGCAGCCGTGGTGGACAGCCTCTCCGCCGGCCCCACTGACAGTGGTGTCAGCATGAATGCACAGCTGGAGTCGGCTGGACTCCCTGCTAACGCTTCTGCTGGTGACGGTAAATGGTGCATTTATATAGTGCCTTTATCAAGGCGCTTTAAATAGATTGTGCATCACATTGACCCATTCACACACACATTCATACACTGATGGTGGCGGAAACCATGCAAGGCACAACCAGCACATCAGGAGCAATTAGGGGTTTAGCTCAAGTCTTGCTCAAGGACACTTCGACAGTGACTCTGCGGGAGCCCGGGAGGCAACGCCCGGGAGGCAACAGCATATAAACATATAAGGCGTATTGCATTTGGAATATCCTTATATGGTTACGGTTGAGCAATGGTGATATGAGTGTGACATCGGAGACCAGCCCACTCTTGCTTTATGCCAATATATAAAAGGATAGGAGTTTGACGAGAAGAAGAACAAGATTTTGAAAAAGAACCGATTTGATCATTCAACATCATACATTTGCCTTGAGAGCAGATGGGTGACGAAGAGGAAACATACACGCTCTGGAAAATCCGTAAAACAATCACGCAGATGTGTTATGACAGAGGTTATCTGGTGACCCAGGAAAACTTGGATCAGACTCTTGAAGACTTTAAGAGTGAGTTTGGAGACAAGCCCAGTGAGGGTCACCCCAAACGGGAAGATCTCAAACTGAAGGTTGCCCACAATGATGACCCCACGGACCAGATGTGTGTTTTCTTTCTGGAAACACCCAAGGCTGGAGTCGCGGCCATCAGGGAGTGCATAGTGAAGTTGAGGGCCGACAATGCCACGCGTGGCATTATTGTTGTTCGAGACGGCATGACGGCAGTAGCCAAACAGTGTATGGTTGAGGCGGAGTCCCAATTCATCCTGGAATACTTCATACAGGAAGAGCTGCTCATCAACGTCACAGAGCACGAACTTGTTCCTCAACACATTCGCATGACAAAAGAGGAGGTGAAAGAACTACTGGAGACATACAAACTGAAGCCGAGTCAGCTACCTATAATCAACATATGGGACCCTGTGGCTCGCTACCATGGCCTGAAAAAAGGAGAGGTAGTGAAGATCATCAGGTCTAGTGAGACAGCAGGGCGATACATTACATACAGATGGGTACAGTGACAGCAAAAACAAGTCGTGTTCACACTTTCCAGTAAAGGAAACTCAAGATGGAACATAAAAAATCCGGAAAATGGGGAATTCCAAGACAATGCTTATAGCTTACAAAACAAGCGCCTCCAGCAAAATGTGAAAGCCAATCATGATTAATTCATGAATTCATTAAATTCATTAATTTCGCACAATCTCGCCCTTTAGTGCGACGTCACTTCTCACCCTCAATGTGTCTTATTTTTTGTAACTAGGTGACCTTTGCTTTGATGATTTTTCCTAGTCGACTTTTTTTTTATATTGATTCGCTCTTCACCACTGTGTGTTTAGCTCTACTTTATGATCCCACCAAATTTACAAATTAGGATGGAATCTGACAGTTTGTCATCAAAGATACAAATATAATCCATTTCTAATGGATGCCTTTGTCTGGAGGAGAGGTCATCAGGTAGTTTCCAACCTTCTTAAAGGGTTTCAACCTTCAACCACTACACTCTCCAGTTGGCGGGTCAGCAGTGATTAGCAAAGTCATTGACCCTCTTCTCCAGGCTTACAACTATAGACAAGTTCACGGTGGGGCACCCTGGGTGCAGCCATCACTGAGGTGCAACCAGAGGGAGGGCCACACCAGGCCAACAGGGTAGTCAGCGACCTGACGGCCAGGTGCAGTAAACCAGTTCCGGCTACACCCCAGCGACTGCTGTGCCACAAGTCCTTGCCATCTAGGGAGCCTTTTCTCACAGATTCATCTTGGTCGCTTTGCTAGAGGCAATCTGAGAATCCCATGGGCAAGTAACAGAAATGTAGCGGTGCCACAGACTCATCAACCAGATTCAAAGGTTCCGTGTGACCATGAGACTTCCATTCCGTGAACTCAAATTTTGTGTCCTTGCAAGAAAGAGGAAACAAATGTCAGAAGAGTGTAGAAGAAAAAGAGACATCTTACAATCAGCAGAGACGACATCTTCTGTGCGTCCCGGGTGAGGGGGTCAACAATGGCCACCACATCATAGAAGACCTGGTTCTCCAGAGGGGACAGATGGAGCACACTGTGGAGGCATAAGGCAGAACTCAGTGCACACACTCTCACGACATTTATTCAACCCAATTAAAAAAGGGTAGGGTGCAGGGATGAGAACTGTCTGACAAAGACAGCTCTCATCAGCTCTTTTTGTCATTTCCATTCATGAATAGCATAAATGTTACTGTATTTCAGTGAATACGATACACTCGTCTACTGTACTAGTATAGCCACAATGAAATATATGAGCTTGTAGATCTACTATTTTCACTACTTGCTAGGTTGGAACACTCAAAATATTTTACTTTTGCCCTTTTTGGATAATCATCCCTAATATAGACGGTGCTGATCATAAAATGAGTTCTCTGTCCAACAGTAAACCCCTAAAGAAAAAAAAAACACCCTAGTTTTGGTTTGGTGGCAGGAGGGAAGGCCTTCATCCAATCAGGATGAGATGGGCCTTCCTTCCTTGGTGCACATGCTGTTGGCCTGTGTGTGTATGTGCACATCTTGTTACCAAAGGCTCCTTTAAGTATTTACTGTAGGTCTATTTGTCGCTTCTACAGTATAAATGGAGAATGAATGAAAAGTATTAGGAGCCATTTATTATGAGCTATTGCATTAGATAGCTCAAATAACAACAGGGTAATCCAGGACCACCCCCCCCCCCCCCCTTTCCTGAAAAGTAAAGTTTTGAAAATAAAAGGTTTACAACCCACAGCGATGATAACTGAGTAACAAAAGCAACCATTCCTCACCTGTGGCTGTCTTTGACAAAGCGAATGTCCCTTCTGGACTCTCCTTTGGGAGCTGCAGTGAGGAGGGCATCAACCTTCATGACCAAATCACTGGCTCTGGCGAAAGACATGTCAGTCAGTCACATATTCCACTTTCAAAAAAACTTTTGGTCATTTTATCTATTTTGTCTACTCAGAAATTCCATGGCCCTCTCACGTATTAGGAGGACAATATCAGTCACCAGAAAAAAGATGGGTTGTTTTCGAATAATCTGTCATGGTTAAAATGGAGTTTTAAGTTATAATGTGTTAGTATAGGAAGGAGGTGGATGCGCTAACATGAAAAACAAAAGATCACCCACATATAAACTGGTTCTAGGTTTGGCTGTGCATAACTGCACATTGGCTGGTATGCAGAAAATGTGAGTCAATATAGTGTTTAACCCCCCAAAAAATGATACAAAGGGTTTTTCCAATAGACTTTGGTAGTATTGGACATGCTAAATGACTTACTAAAAGTCTAAACAATAGACTTGCTTATGAACATAACATATCTAGGTAAATAAACCTGTTTGAAAGGAGTAATTTCCAAAATGGCTACCTGGAGCTTAAATTGGTTAAAAAGGGTTACTAGTCAACTAAGAAAGGTGGTTTTGTCGTCCTCAAGCTCCTTTGGTAGAACCTTCACATTCACAGTAGTATGCTCTACGACAGTGGCATTAAAGTTGCACCTTAAGCCGAGACAACCAACAACACAATCAACCAAGAAAGGTGTTTTTTTTTTAGGTTGGAATATGTTTTAGTAACCAATTTTAAGGTATAACCATTTTGAAAGTAAGTTATTTATGATCTAGCAAAAATGGCTTTTCCAGTATATTTTTCTACTCTTTTAATATGCCCTTACACATGTCCAAAGGTACTAGAATCAGTCAAGAAAAAAAAAAACTTTGCAAAATTAGTATGAAAGTAGTAGTTATTACTAGTAATACATTAAAATACAATTCATGGCTCACAAAATCCCTTCAACACCATTTTGAGAACCACGTATTTTGTACTACTCTAGAGAAATCACCACTTTGAAAGGGGTTTTATTGCAACACGTACCGTGTTCAGAGAGTTCAGAGTGACAAGGCCAGAGACGTGAGACAGTGATATAAGGTACAGACAACCTTGACTGAGACTCAACAGGCTGTGGTTTGAAATGTGATGGTGAGTTCCATGCAGGCGCTAACACAATCTATGGCCAACGCTAAGATTCATATACCCTCCTGTGGATGTAGCCTTCCTGATCTATTTCTACAGAATTGTTATATGAAATTTAAATACCTGTAAAAAAAAAAAGCCATATCGGAGCACCTAATGAAATGAAATGTAGCTCTGAGTAACGATTGGATCCTCTACAGCAACCTCTAGGATCATGGATCCAAAGAGACAAAAAATAAATGTGTGTCAAGCTTGGAAACCCAGCAGTGGTGCTTGTGATGAACATTAACCCTTTCCCTACCAGCATAATTAGGCTTAATACTGTAGCCAGACCAGCTAAATACCCTAATAAAGTACATATTTGAATGTCCATATAAAAATGTGTGATATGACCACAAATGTCACAAATGTCTCATTTTAACCCTGCAAGTCTCCACTTTCCCCAGAAAAAAAGAAATATGTATATTTTATTTTATTATTCTCAAGGATTAACATTATTATTATTTTTTTCATTTACTTTCCTCACAACACTTCACAACGTGTTGTGAGCTTGCAGAACTGCTATTTTCTGATATTTTCTGGTATTTGAACTTTTTCATGCACTATGTGTAAAGTAGTTTATTATTATGAAACCTGGTTGCTTATTTCTCTCCAAACACCTGGCAATCAATGTCGCCAACTTGGCGCATTTGTCACTATATTTAGCTTTTTTTCAGACCACCCTAGCACCAAAATTATTGAAAAACTAGTACTTTTTTAAAAAACGAGTGCTTTTTTGCTGGTGAGTTGGTTTGAAAACCACTGCCCTAGCTCCTTCTAGTGCATTTTGGAAGTGTCACTAGTGTATTTTGGAAGTTGGCAACACTGCAAACACAGAATGGTACATTCTGTTCCCTGCTGTAAAGCCATGGCTGTGGCTTGCAGCCTGCCATCAGCATGGGAGTCCTGATACAAATTATTGGATTTATTTACCTTTGGATCTATTGGCAATCTTTTTTTACATGTTTTTGATCTTTTGTGCTGTTATTTGGAGACACATAAGGTAAGGTAAAAACAATCCCTTTGTTGCTTTGTTTGTTGTTGTTTTTGTTAGGGCTAGTTAGAGATCTATAAGGGTCCATTGTAATGAACACAGAGACTTGAGACTTTGTGACAAGTTGGGGGAGGGCTCCCTCTGCTGGCGGAGGGCCCCCACTACACCCCAATAGACATTAAATGAGCCAGAATCACCCAAGAATACACAATACGTCAATTACGTCAGTGGGAGGCTTGGATTTGCATGTCAATTACCTCAATTACGTCATTGGTAATTATAGGGTTAATGTCTAATTCGTTTTTCCGTTCTAAAACGGCATTGTCCCTTTGTTGTGATATGGTCCATTGACATGCGCTGAATTGCTTGGGACCACGTGGGACAACGCGCACCAACACAGGACAACAGAACACGCACTGAAACCATCTTGATCCTTTGGTATGAAAAGGGCTTAAAACATACCACCTTCAAATTAGAGGCCAGTTCTCAGAATGGGGTAATGACAACACAAACGCAAGATGAAAGCAAGACACGGACAGCACAGCTGAAAAATCAATGAGACAGAGGAAAATAAAACATACTGTTTTGCCTTCATCCCCATCTGTTTGACTTTGGCTTTGACTTTCTCTGCTGAGGTGCTCAGTGTAATCTTCTCTAACAAATGGAAATCCTCCACAATGAATTCCTCCTGCTCTTCAAACGGCCCGAGGATCTAACACAGAGGAGATAAACACAAAAAGGACAAGAAGATTCAGAATCTCACATCGACTCAATTTACCATTTGTCAGGAGGTTTTGAGCTCAATGCCTGATTTATACGTGGTTACACATGTGTCACACACATGCACCTAAAATAGCAAATCTACAAGCTCTGATGAATGTCTATTTTCGATGTGCAATACCAGCACACTTGAAAGTATATATCACCATTCATTTGAAGGGCATTGTTTTATCTTTTGTCACAGTTTTTGTGGATTCAGTTTCTACCAACTCGACTCATCTTCTTTTGGGAGGAGAGTGTCCTCAGCTGACTTGTCAGCGCTGCAGCGGAATGTAAAATGATATTAATTGTTAGTGCCATCCTGGGGGTTGGCCCCTTCATCTGTCGTTGTCAGCACTCCTGCTGCTGAGACATCAGTCATCAGCTTTCTACAGTGATTACATGCACATGATATACATTTGGTGAACACACCACATGCATGGACACATGCATACTCTACTCACTCTACACAAATGGCATACTCACACACACATGCACCACACACACTTGCTTTGCCTTCTCGCACACAGTCACACACAAATTGAATGCAATCCATGTTACCGAGTTGTGACCTTTGGGAAACAATTGGCATACAGACAAGAACACAGAAAGGAAAGCACTCCTAAAGTGGGAGGGCTCGACTCACCCTGCCATTGCTGACCACTGCCCTCTGTCCAGGTCCCAGCTTCAGGATGTCTCGACAGAACAGCTGCTGGCTGCGGATAAAATCCACCTCCATCGTGTTGAACTTCTTTTCAAAGGCATCTTGATCCATCCCCTGTATGCGGTCAAGCAACAGGAGTTTGTTTAGGATGTTATAGATTGAGTGGCATCGCCCACTCGTGTCTGAAGACAATATGATATATGATATGACAGGCCACCAGTCAAGGACATTGCCTCCATTCCTGCCTATCCAAAAATACAATCTGAGTGACTATTGACATGAAGTATGATGTATGCGGGGCAAGAAATCCCTCGGTTGTTTGCAGGATCATTAAAGCCCTGTGTCAGAGCAATCATTATAATTTTCAAGCATAAATATTTCAGCCAGAGCATCGAGCTGTCAGCAATGCACATACAGTACATGAAAATTAAAGATCAATTTCTAATTAATCTAACAAACTTTTAATTAAACTTCCGCCATTTTGTCTATAACAAATCAGGCGTGGGAGTGAGGTAAGGTTTGTGGAGGTTATTATTTTCTCCAGCAATTCTCTCCCCAGGAGAGCAGGTGAAATACCAATAATGTCTGCACAACTCTGTCAGCAAGTCTGTCTAGCAGCCAATAATAAACTCACATCCCCGACTCAGGTCCCAACTCGCACAACGCCTACCTATATTTCCAGTGCCATTTGAAGCTCAAATCTCTCCCATAGTTAAAGAGAGGGGTATAATTGAAGGTTTCTTTGCTGTTGTCAGACCCAGGCATGGGGCTGTGTGTGACAGAGTCATTATCCATCTTGTAGCCAGTGGCACATTGGCTATTTTTTGTCACTAATGAGGGCAGACATAGGGCTTTCTGTTCAGCTGATCAAACCGGTGGGAAGATGTTTGATATGTTGCACTGGATGTGTGGGCTGGTGCCATATGCTGGCACTGGAGACAGAGCACGTTGTTGATGAAAGCACCTGTGGCTGTAGAGCTGCCACGAGCAGGACAGTGACGGCCATGGCTCGGTCGGGCCACGGCTGAATCACACACAGCCATGAACAGCAAGCAGCAGCATGGCTACAGTCATCTCTGGGGATCAGGTATCCACCAACACTTTTTGTTATTTATATATAATGTATTTATTTTACATTGTGCACAATGTGCCTGCCTTGTGCTGCCCCCCGCCCCCGTGATTTACACACACAAGAAATGTAATAAAATGTCATGTGAAACTGTCTACAACCAGTTTTAAGACTGGAGAACTTGATTTCATTTCATGAATTTAAAAGTCTTGCAAGGAATAATCTGACATAACTACTGAAATGTTTATTATCATAGATATTATTTTATATTGAACTACTGTTATGTTGCTCTGTAATCAAGGCATAATTGCAGAAGAGAGCTGGTTCTGACTTCCCTGAATAAATAAATGGGGAAAGAAAGAAAGAATAGATGAAAAAAGAAGTTGTATAATGAGTTCCATATCAGCTTCTCCTTCTCCTACCTGGCTGATTGGCAGGAACAGATCTTTCATCTTCACTCCTTGTTGGAGGAGCAACATGTTCTCCTCTTTCAAGAGTTTTTGGAGAAACTCTGCAGCAACCTTGTTCTTCTGGGTGAGGAGGGAGGCCCAGACGGCCTTGTAGACCACAGTATTCTCTTCAGTGGGTTTACCACTGGGGTTATCAATCACCCCCACACGCACTCCAGAGCTGGCCTTCTGCACACAGACACACACAAACGCAGTATGAGCACACACAGATACACACCACACGCAGTATGAGCACACACAGACACACACCACACGCATGCACACACTCTTCCCCAGACTGGATATAATATTGCTCCTCCCGACCTGAATATGTACATACAGTAGGTGGCAAAAATAGATTATTTACACCATAATTGGCAGCAAAACCACCACAGAGTACTGAGCATTTCCAGTTCATCTGGTCACAGCTTCCAGCAAAAATGTTGTCAAAAGAGATACTACACATAGATCCTAAGTCCCATTAGTCCAACATGCAGGGAAATCCACTAACAGCGATGCCAGTTGGCCACCTTTTTTAAAGGTCTGTGTCCACGCTGCTGCAATGTGCACATGGTTATGCTGAGAGTGAGGGTTATTTTCGGATCAACAGCTCTTCGGGAAAAATGGTGGCATGGTACTGCCAAAAGCCCAGATGGCTCGAATGGTGCCGTCGTGTTTATTATCACAAATAAGTAAAAACAAGCCGCAATGACACCGCTGGGAATGATAGGGTTAATACTGAAGAATTTGCAAACGACTGCAAATCAATAATGTGCATGAACTCGGGAACACACAGAAATCATGATCTCACCACATGTTTCAGGGCATTGAGAAACAGCCTTCTTCCTGACTCCTTCTCAAAATCGGCAACTATCCACATGGTCACACCACACATGCCATCCTCATCTGAAGCAGAAGAAAAATGATACCACTGAAATAGGTATTATATATGGCATGTCACATTTTATATACTGTATGCATCATGCCCAAATGCCATTTTTATAGCAAGAGAATGTGCTCTGTGACAGACTACATAATCGATACACATGTCAATCCACACCCTTGCATTTAGGTGTAGCTGTAAAGGCAAGTGTGTTTTATCTAATTTTCCCTTCCAATCACGATCCTAATGCTTAGCTTGCTTTTAGTGTGGCTAATCCTTTAAAAGGTTCTTCACACTACACACTGACAGTGCTATGGCAGCAATCAAGTAAATGAAATAGTGTGTGTCTCTGTGTGTGTGTGTGTGTGTGTGTGTGTGTGTGGGGGGGGGGGGGGGTAAGAGAAAGAACAGTGAAAACCAAAGCGATTCTAGGCTGACTGAAGATCGTAATAACCATCATGTCTTTGTTTCCTCAGGCAGTCATTAAGGTGGACAACCCAAGTCATTCAATCAGTAGGTTAGTAAGGCCAACATGCAGACCATCACCACGGCCAGTCAGTCGGTCAGGTACTGTAGTGAGCAAGTGTGGGGTGATTCCAGAGTTTGTTTTAAATACAGTAGCAGACTTCACCAGACAAACCCTCCATCATTACTTCCAGTGTTTAGTTTAGAGACCTCTATGTAAACAAAGATGCATTAGTCCCCCCTCAATATCGCCAGTATCTCAATTAAGGCCAGAAGCTTGTGAGATTAAATGAAGCTTTAGCGGTGGTTCTGGTCTCAGCACGGTTCAATCACTGCTCTGATGGACCCCGATGTCCATGGTCTGACTCTGAACTACAGTATGTCATTCAGTAAGGCATGTCAGACAATCAGTCATTCACTAAGGTACGCATTCAGTCAGGAACTGTAGTAAGTGAGATAATTTGTCAGTCAGGCAGAATAGCATATCTCCAGTGCAGTCTTGGGCAAGTGTTGGCTCTGATGACAGACCACTGGCCTCAAGCCAATCAGCAAACCCAGCAATTATCTGGCTGGCTGGACGCACAGACAGCCTCTGTGTCCAAAGGGCAATTTCACACTTCCACAAATACACTTCAATATAGCAGCAAGTGTATAATTATTTTCTGTCTAGAGACAATTTGCTTGTATGATATTTGACAGGCAAATACACAATGGAAACACACTTGACCATAATTATAACAGTGGCATTTTTCACAGTGGGCTTGAGAACATGATGACCAGCAAGCATTGCATTAAAAGGTTTCCAACCACTGGTACTAGAACCACTGCTAGTACTTGAGCCCACCTCTGGTGGTACTCAGAGGAATTGCCCCAAAAAAGACAAAAGTGGAATGAATTATTTATATTTCTACAGGTAGTTCGTCTGACTAAGCAATTGGTTGAAATGAGCATGACAGCACACGTAGCCATTAATAAGATTTGAGAATTGATTAGAAACCAGTTGTGCCAATTAGTGAATGGACATTTTCAGTGGCATCATTATTGGCCTAGGAATGGGACAAAAAGGGCAGGTCTACTATTATAGTGGTACTTGGTGCGACAAATATACTTTAAAATGGTCAGGAACCAATGCATTAAATGATAAGTGACCTCTTACCACTTTTTGTGAAGTACTTCATTCTCTTAGCCAGCACAGATGTCTTGTCCCTGGCGTCCAGGAATGAAAACATAGTTGTGTCCTCCCAATCGTCTACAACTACAAAGGAAAAGGAAATCTGTTCAGGTGGTCAGATCAAAGAGGCTTATGTATTATGGAAATTAATGTCTGGAGCTTCAATGTATGAGCAGGAGTTAAGAGTACGTGGAGAGGTAGTGAAGTCCAGGTATTTTCTGTCTGTGCTGAGAATGCGAGAGTTGATCCTGGGCACTACATTAGGCTGGTCCATCAGGTAGTCCACTACGTCAATTCCCTCTGTCAATTGACCCTACGAAAAAAAACGTTAATGTTACCATACAGTACATGATATTATATTTAGTCCAATATGAATATATGCATTCAGCGTGGAAACCTCATACCAGCATGTCCAAAAGGAACTAAAATTCAACTTTGTATCACAATGCTTTTTGAGACTGTAGATCTGCTATGTACCATGTACTGTGCTATGAACACTATTGTATGACAAAAAGTAAATAAATTGAAAAAAAAAAAAAAAAAGTTGATATTTGGAGATCATATGGTCATATTGACATCATTATGCTAATAGACATCAATACATTTACATTTTACTGTAGCTTTTATGTAGAGCTTTATATACTTGCAAGCACATCATCAAGTACACATTGTCGTCTCCACAAAATTAATTAGATACCAGAAGGTTAAGTACATGAACCCTTGCGCCTGTATTCTGGGCATATCATAATAGACAAACATTTGGCCAAATGATTTTTGCAGTAGAGGGACAAAATCAAAGAGCCCTGGAAGATTCAGGTCAACTAATTCTGCAATGCAGTCAAAAATCACTTTAAGGATAGTAGATGCACATACAGTGTATATAAATGCAGCTCTGGCATCACCCAAATTTAGCGATAAGCGTGTTAAGACCCATTTCACATGCATCATACCATGAATACAGCTCTCTGGAACACATTGGTGGCATCCATGATGCGCTGTAACAAGATGGTCTCCAGCTCATCAGGGTCTGTCTCGTCAGGGCTGAGAGGGACCCCGTTAAACAGAGCCAGAGGAAGGGACCCCAGGCCACTCTTCTTGTAGAACTGGGCACCTGTCTAAGAGCAGACTGGGTCAATGACTTATTCATAGTCACGTCTTTTACCAATACATTACATATCCTATGGTGACAATGGTGGCAGGCCGTGGGTGTGTCTATTCTTGCTTCTTGTTGATCGCAATAGACCTGCGCAGTGATGTCACCGCCACGGTTCCAGAAGTGTTTTCCCATTTCATTTTTCTCATAGACTTTTCAAAAATAATTCATATAAAGACGATTACAACGCGGACAAAGCCAACTCGGGTATCATATCATGATGACACACACAATCTTTTGGGACAATCAAATAATTTCTAAGATGAAAAACGAAACAAAAAGTGTTGTATCCTGCCGTTTTCTACTTCTTGCTAATTAGATATTATATGATGATATTGTGTGTGTCATCATGATTTGTCACGCTCTGAGTTGGCTTTGTCCGCGCAGAAATCGTCTATATAAATTATTTTCGAAAGGTCTATGAGAAAAATGAATGGGGAAAACACTTCCGGAACCGGGGCGGTGACGTCACTGCGCAGGTCTATTGTGCAATATTTTTCGATATTATAATAATCGCACTATTTTAAGGTGGACATTCGTGAACTTCTGTGAAATAGACCAACATTCACAATCTGGTGAATCAATCTGGTAATCAAACGGTGTTTGATTGACTTTAGGGGGTCGATGTGTTAAAAAATTGCCAAGATTCATAGTAATTTCTTTTTCATCTTAAACAAACAGGCAAGATTCTAAGGACATAAGTGCAGCAAATCAAGAGGGAACACATTTTTATTTCCTTACCTTTCTTTTATCGTCATACTCAGAATCGACTCCAAGAATCCGTTCAGCGTTGGCTTTGGGGAATTTTCTCTTCAGGTAAGAAGAGACAGTTTCAACAGACAGTGTCTCTCCTACATCTACTTTGCTGTACATCTGCAAGAGCATGAGACAGCAGACCAGACATGATCATTACTCATCTTTACATTCTTGCGACTGCTATAACCTCAACCCCTGCTGATTTGAGGTGAAATCTTCTCCGTCGTCTAGTCAAATAATGTCTCAGGAAAATTACGAGCAATGCACTGAGAATCATGCCATATTCCAATAGGCCCCTGCACCTCTCCATGTCACTGCCAATTCCTACTGTTGACTGTTCACTTGATCAATGAAGGCAGAATAGCCAAAAACAAATAGTAAAAAAGGTAGTGCTTACGGAGACCATAGACATCAGAGCTTGGGATAGATCATACTCTTCTGAAATGTAGTTCAGCAGCCGGTAAAAGGCAACCCCAGCATCAGCAAAACCATCAATCTCATCTTCCGTGTTGACAACAAACACAAATCCAATTCTAGGAGAAGTGAGAGAATACAGGTATTCAATTTGCAGGTGAAGTGAGAGTCACCACCTGGTGAAGATGACGAGTGCAAAGATTGCAGGGTAAACAGATGTACAGCCTTTGCTGAGCCAGGACATACTGTACCTAAGAGGGATCTTGTGCTTGTAGAAAAGCTCTGCCAGCTTCACCAGCTCAATGCTGTCTTCTTGTTCTGGATCAAGGAAAAGAACCTGACAACAAAGGCGTAAATGATGAGGTTTGTGCGCGCGCACGCACACACACGCGCGCACATGCGCACACGCACACACGCACGCACGCGCGCATGCGCACGCGCACACGCACACGCACACACACACACACACACAGCCTTGTCTATGTTACAGACAGTGCTAAGAGAGTGCGTTTTTAACAAATACTATACACTTTCTTGGGTGAAAAAAAATCAACATCAGCATATAACAATAATATTGGATGATTATGTTTTAGGAGGCAAAGAAAAACATGGCGTGCCATCTTTAATTTTGCCTCCGCCCTTTAAGTCCCCATCTCCTGATACTGTGGTTCAATGCCCCCCTCCCTCCGCTCCTCCCACCAAGACAGAGGTGGGAGGGGCAGAGGGAGTGCTGTATGCACTGAAATAGGAGACTAAACGCTAGTCTTCACACTGGTGGTCAGTTGGTTTTGGCCACTTGTTATTTACTGTATAATTTGGTACAGTACAATGACAGCACAATCGTTTCCCTTTCACTAATTTACTATGAAAAAAATATAGCCCCCACCACCACATTGTTATTTTTAGATTCTAATTTGAGGAGACCAAATTCAAGCCCATGAATAGGAAGTAAAATTGGTTAAGCCATTAGCAGCCATTTGTTTTTACAGTGTCCATCAGTGACCCAATGCAAGGTTGGATGACTAATAATCACGACATCTTAGTTGTGAGCTGTTAACATCACCATTTTGTTCAGGGACTCAATCTGGAAGAGAAATCTGAGATCAAAGGGTTTTGAGAATTCAGTTAAGCTAGCAATAAATGGAGGGGAACTTTTTTCAGTGATGTACCACAGCCTAACCCAGGTATTCTCAACCTTTTGGCCAGGGGCCGCTGGAAATGCTTTGGCCATGTTTCTGGGACTCACCAGGTTGAAAAGGTTCCGCCGGATCTGCCGGATAACTCCAGGAAAGGTGGCTCTGAGAAGCTCCTGTACTCCTGATGGCCAGCTACGGTACATGGGGTCACTCTCAATGTCATTCACCCACTGGGAAACACATAAGAAAAATGATAAGGCAAGTGGTGCCTTTATTTTCACCATACTCCATGAAATGGTAAATAGAGCCCCTATATTGCATCCAAGGCGCTTTACATTCAGTCTACGCTTGACATTTGCATACACAACACACACTAATATCCAACGGCAGAGGATACCATGCAAGACACCAACCTGCTCATCGGAAAGAATTAGGAGTGCAACTGTTGAGGCCTGGGATCGAACTGGCCCAAGAAACAGCTCTACCCACTGAGCTACTGCCGCAACATCACTTTGTTCTGTGTTACATCATTGTGAATAGAAATGTGCTGGGTGTGATGTTAACATAACAGAGCAACTTCTCTATGAAAAAACAACCTTGCAAGCACCAAGCTTCACCTGTGAGAGATACATAGGGGAAGGAAGCTTTCTGTAGCAGCTAGTAAATAATCCTTTACCTGACAAAATAGCAAAAATAGCAAATTCACTTCCAAAAGCCTTGAAACCTCCAAAAGAAACAAAAAAGTTCCTCCCTGGCACTGTATCTCATCCATCACTCACTCAACTTACTCAACTCACTCACACATGGGAAGAAGTCATGTTCATTTGTTTAGCCATTTCTACCCCTCAAGCATTTGAATATTAAAATGACCAGAGGGGCCTGAATGAAAGTTTGCAAGTTTTTTTTTTTTTAATTTGATAGCTTTCCTTGGCTGCCTTCCCAGTTTATAATTGAAGCTTTTTTTGGCAGACTCGGGACTGTTGCCATAGTGGAATGACTGATCCACTAATCCACACCCTCATGCCAGTGTTCAACACAAAGCACCTGCAATGCTGATCTGCGCCAGCAGAATACTGCAGCCCCTCTGCCGGACAGCACTTGGCAAGGTCTCTCACCATTATGGCTGGATGTCTGATATCTAAGGCATAGCTATCCTCCACAAAGTTCACAGGTAGCCTGAGGAGCTTGCCCTGGTTTTCTCCTTTTATCCCAAGGTTGTGAAGACCCTCCAAGATCCTGGCCTCTCCTCTGATTATGTCCAAAATGCTGAAAAACGTGAAATACAAAAAAGCACTGATCAGTTTCCATCAATATTGGTGGGGCAGTCGCTGGCTGTTGTTTTTGGCGCTCTTACTACCGGTGTGACCATGGCAGTGAACCCCGGGCAGCTTTGAGGCAGCCCAGGGAGTGAAAGACAGGCAGACTACTGCCTACTCTGCCGCGCTCTTACCTGAAGGGGTTGTGAACGTCCAGATCAATGTGCAGTCCGTTAATGAAGAGCCCTCCATCTCCTGGGTGGATCCCTATTGTCTCGCTCAGTCTCTGGAAGAACAGAATCAGTGATGTTAAGTCCAAAATCCAAAGTAGAGCCTGAAAAATGCCACATTTTGGATTTCGGAGAATCCTACACCACCAAGGCAATAACCAAACGTATATTCATATATTTTGTCAAAAAGCTCAAAATGTTCAAAATAAATAAAATAATGCAGAACTAACAATTTGAAAAACCTTAAGGCATCTGGCATTCCATTTTAACATTTGAAAACATTTCACAAAATAATACACTTTTTACAGAAGCGATTTACACTGTTTAACCATGTCCACTGCCCCATAAAAAATTATGATCTGCAAATTTTGTTTTTTACTGACCCTTTTAAGTGACAAAAGGACACAGGATATCATAATATCCAATACCGATAAAACTAATAGCCGATCTCAAAACGTTTTCCCTCACAGTGTGATCTAAAAATGGCATGGGGGCATACACAACTGCTAATTCAAAGGTAAGACTAAATAGTCGTGCCTAGAATGATACAGACTACAAATATACTACAGTAAATAGTACAGCAGTAAAGCCCTGTAGCGCTTTTGGCTCCTGCATGAAATTAAAATCAAATCTGTCATAAAGATTGCCTTTTAATACATTTTTATACAATTATCCTAAACAGCCACTCAGATAACTAGATCAGCACTCGGTAGAGTGCAAACGTGCACATTGAGCACAAGTAGGCCATGGCCTGTGTGTGACCTAATACTCATGACTTTAGCTATAAAGGTGTTTTACTTATGTCACAATTACATCATCACCTAAACCGGCCAATTGGAGTACATCAAGGAGAGACCGACCGCGTACCGCTGCCCGGGTTCATTGTGGCTTCTTTGAGAGGGGGTGTGGTAAAAAAAAAAAACACCAAAAATCTTGAAATTGTAAAATTCATGCTTCCCTTTAAGTATTTTTATATACAATGTAGAAAACATTCAACCATTCACACAACAACAGAGGAGGCAATGACGCAAGGTACCACTCACACCAGGAACAGTTCAGTGTGTCTTGAAGTACTCTTCGACACAAAGCCAGAAAGAGTACAGTCACTCTACCAAGTTAGCCAAACTTAGTTACATACTTACATACAGTAATTAAGTAATTTATGATCCAAGTTGCTTTTGAACAACAAGGTAATTGTCTGACAAGACATGCATGCATTAAAGATGTTATAATGTACAAAGTACAACACAACCCCAGGGAATGATGCGTACAATATCACACCTTTTGGTTCTCCTCGATTTCTTTTCTCATTTCATGCTTTACGGCCACTCTTGTCAGGGATCTGTGGGAACAGTAAAACATGAACAGTCACCATCAGCTCTTTCCACCCCAATCCCCGGGTCGGCAGTAAAAGCCCCAGTTTTAATCTCCAAAATCTGTGGCCCCTCAGATGGCACGTCTGCAGCTGACTCCCTGTAAACATTCACTCCAAGTCTTTGCTCAGCACTTTTTGGTTGTTCTTCATAAAAGCTACAGTATCTAGGCAGGGGAACACGCAGACATCAGAAAAGCTTATTCAATCTATGCACCGAAAGATATTTCCAGCACTGAGCTGACATAGCCAGAGAAAAATAATGCAGGCCCGCGCTGCTAGCATAGCGGTGCAGGTGACTGCGTGTCACAGGTTTAGAATTCTGAACCCAATGATTTATAACTAACTAACTAACTAATATTAAAAAATAAAAAGGCTATTGTTTCTGTAGGAAATGTGTCTGACCCATTTGACAATTGTTTGGATTGAGTTTTTCAGAGAAAATAAAACAATTGTGGAAACCATGGATGATTAGGGTTTTTTTTGGCATGCAGTAACTTACCTGGCTTTGCTTGGAAAGTTCTGGCTAAGATCTTGCATGACCTTCAGAGCATCAAACTTTGGCGCCAACAAGATTCTAGCTGCTGCCTGGAAACTAAGATCTGAGGGTGACAAGAAGCTGCATAAACAAAGAGATCCAAACTAGAAAACCACGCCCTGAATATTGCACATTCGTAAACGCTGACGTAGTATGTATGTATGTACGTATGTGTGCGCGCGTGTGTGTGTGTGTGTGTAATAATGGCACCTTGCATCTCCCAGACTTTAAGAGGGGCCATGTCATTGGTGCTCTCTAGGAGATGCTTGCGAAACTCCCCAAGCTGCTCCTGCAGTTCAGGGTGAGATTTCCTTAGGAATGGAAAGAGGAACAGAATACCTTATTAATGAATTATTAGAATTGCAGTCACCATCTACTACATACAGTATAAGGACACTTATGAGTACATGTACAGTATAGCTAATCCTCAGTGTTAGTTTATCCATTTGTATCTCTGAGAGTGTGTTGTACACATGTATCCAAATGGACTTGTGCTTACTGGTTCCAACAGACTAGATGCTTACTTTAATGTTCCAAAAAGAAATCCTTCGACATCTTCGTTATTATCATCTTCACTGTTGGCAGCTGACTTTGAATCTATAGAACACAGTTTTCAATTAAATTTCTATACAACAAGGTAAAGCATATGCAAAAGCTCAACGTATGTATCTTAGATAGCATTTTTATGTAGGTTTAGATAGCAGTTTCTTCAGACTTAAAGGCAAAGCATTTCACATTAACCACTTGTGTGTGTAAAGTATATGATGCATTGTCATTACCATGCTTTCTTTTGTTCGTGCTTAATGTAAGTAGCTCTGAATTAAGAGTCTGCTAAATGCCTAAACTGTAAATTGATTAGTATCAAACACACCTTTTACTTTGGTATCATCCACAGCTTTGTACTCTGTGCTTTTTATCGCCAACTCAACACTATATCCAGACAAGAGCATCTTTTGTGACTTAGGATCCTGTAGCAGAAGAAGCAACATATTATGTTTTTCAAGGTAATCTGTGTAGGGTTTCCTGAATATATTAAGCCTGCAACTCTTTAGCGATACATTTTCAGTATAATTAAATACTTGTATATGCTAATGCAAAAACGCATATGATAAGAAAATGGGGCAAAAACATTTAGTAGAGTATAGTCTAATATGCCAATATATAAGAGTACATGTGAACCGCAAACACGTGTCAGCAAAGTTGCGCATGTTCAACCTTGGCAAAGTCATATTCCTATTGGAAGCATTCTATCTATGTTTCATGGACACAATCTGAAGCCTTTGACACCTACTGCACAAGCTGCCTTTCTTTGAAGTACACATCTAAGAGCATGTTAGTTCTGCAAACTGTGTAAAGGCATCTTAGACCGCCTCTGACTTTTACACAACAATCTGTTTCATTCTTTTCAACATTGACCGGTAATGCAGTCCATTTGTTCTATCGTTTGAAAGACCACTGCTTTTGTCTGTGTTACATGAAGGATGCTAATGGCCCCCATACAACATTTCCATCTTTGTAAGTAATGGTTAAAGTTGCCACAGTGACACTGAAAATACCGAACCCATATTAATGTGTATTTCCATCAACTCAAATCTACAGCAAATAATTGATGATAGAAATTCCCAATGTACATGCTAAATCTCTGCAAATATCTTGTCCTGCAAATAAATGTCTTCCAAGTCCTATTAGAGTACGGTACAGGTACAGGGAAATTAATGAGCAAAGTCAAACATACTGACATACAGGATACAGTATGTGCCATTTGCGAGGCGCCCACTATGTAAATAATAGTAGCCTGTCAAAAGCAACTATTCCTGCATGCACACTGCACAGCCAACAGGGGTACTGTAAGGAAATTCACCTCATATAAAGGGTTGACAAAATCAGGTATACAATTCACAGGCACCGTTTGGTCCGACGATGAAACAGTCCAACAAGCACCCTAGCCCAAACCCTAACCTAACCCTAAGCTCACAGGGAAGCCATGAGTTTGTTTTAAATTGCCTGTGGACTGAACTGGAGCTACTTCCAAGACTCTGCTTCCAAAGTTAGATTTGGTTAAATGCAAAGGACGCATTACAATAGTATAGTACAATATTACAATAAAGTATAACTTTATTGTAATTTTTTATAACTTTAGGTTATTTGAATTTGGCTGTAAAAATAATTTCTACTTACCGCTACATAGTGACGCAGTACATATGTGAGTATGCCCTCTTCAGCCTTCTCAGACAGGACCTTATGAAAGGAGTTAAACTTTTTTGTTCCGACTTCGGCATAGAGGATTACAACTGGCACATCTGTCTTATTGAGCCCTGGGTACCTGTGATCATTCTTGTACAGATATGGCGTTGGCCTGTAAATATTTGATGTGCTTGTTAAAGGAGAAACTTGACAACAATGAAGGCAAACATTATTTGAGAGAATATGATACGTGTCATTTCGGGTTACCTGCCGACAGCTGCCTTCAGGAGCTTCTTAATGTCCTTGGTACTACAGCTGTGTTGACCATGCACAGAGACAAAGGCTGGGCAACCCCCTGGCGGTGGTTCATCAGTGGCTATCTGGTAAGGGCAAGGAAAAACAAAGCACATCACAGCTCAATGACCGAGGCCTGGCAGGCACTAATCTCAACCTTGTTGCAGGAGTGATTCCAAATGGGGTTAGCCATTATTAATGTAGTACTGTAGGTTTGAATACATAATATTACATATAACAATTAGTTTTCACTGCTGCTGCCTATTGAATTACTGACTGAATAAAATGCATTCATAGAATCTAAGAAATATGATTGGTGACGTGACCCTGAAGACTCCCATGCTCTTTAAATATCCCATTAAACACTATGTGATGCACTCTGTGACACAAACTGAATGCATGTGTCGAAGCTTGAGTTGGTAGAAACTACCTCTTCATTTTATATGATAATACAACTAAAACGGGGTGGAGGGGGGGCATGACGAGACTGTGTGTGTATGTCTTGTTATGACTCATTTAAAAACAATATTATATTTTTTTTACGTGTGACACACACACATGCACACACACACCCACACACAAACCTGTTGCGATGCAAAGACAGCTGGTGAGTAGGACCGCAAGGACAAAGCAAATCTGAGCAGATTGACCTGCAGGTCTGTGAGGAATTGTCCAGCCTTTTTGAGTACCAGGTTGTAATAAGAACGCACAGACTCTGAGAAGAAAATAAATGTGATGCAGTGATGCACAAGTATTATAGTAGCAGAACGTACTGTTTTCAATTCAGAACATATTTAAAATAGGACAATTACACCAGTAACTCCCATTAAAACATAGGGCTGTAATTCATGCCCAAGTATGAAGGGTCCCTATGTTTCCTCCATGTATTTGTCTGTTGTTCTTCTTCTGCTAAAATTGCTTTTCTGGCTTTGTGCAATCTTTCTTTCTTTTTTTCCAGTTAAAAATCTCGGGTCAGGCCTGGTTTGGCCTTGAAAACTCTTGTAATTATAATTACAATAATAATTTGTACTAGTACAACAGTAGCACAATTTGTGCTAAATTTGCACCCTATGGCCAGAATAATAATGAAGTCTGTGTGTTTGACTAGGGTTTGACTGGGTTGATGAATTCCTACAATGCCCATAATGCTTCAGTGCACTTCCCCTCCTTGAGAAGTGGGAGGCTGCATGGAGGTGTGACATTGTAATCCAGGAAGGAAGTGTGACATTTTCATGACCAGATTTTGGGCATGAACAATTGAATATAGCATCCTAATCTTATCCAACAGAAAAAACATATTCCACACATAAAAACATAGGGAAGTGTTTCTTGTGTCCTAATCACATTAGAGTCGTGGTCGTAGAGCACAGCACCATGCTGTGGTGCCAATGCAATTGTGTTTATTTTTAGGAGTGAAATGTGCAATAAACATGAAACATTTTACAAAAGTCTGTTGTAAATCTGGGGTACAAACAGCTACAATGCCACTGCTGACTACAACTGCAGCCAGCCAGCAGTGTTGTTGTTGAGGAGCCTGCACTGCTCAGTTCATACAGAGGTGACATTTCTTTGGTCTCAAGGTGAAATTGTTAAGGAACCTCTACAGCCTGCTACTGCATAAAAAAAACTAACAATGAAATTAATGACTTGTTTACCAATCCAACCTACCTCCATTTTTGTAGACAGTGAGCTCTTTCACAGTGTCAACAAACTGCCAGAATCTGTCATTCCCGTCTTCTCCAATATACTCGCTGCACACAAAGAGATCGAAATCAAACCACCAAAAGAAGAACACAGGAACAAAGTAGAATGAGCACAGATTCTGCACACTTGCATTGCAAGCTGCAGGCATTTTGTGTGCCCATCATTGTTGTGAATTATGAAGTTACTGCATGTGATAGTATGTTGGAAACCTTTTTTTTGCTTTTATTTAATAATTCATATTATGACAGGTCTAAACAGAATGTTTCATAAAATTTAATTAAAGAAAAAAATCTTTCATGAATATATTCATCATACACGTGAAGACAAGTAACTGAAATTTGATTGTTTGAGCCAGCATATTTTATTCAATAATTCAATTTAATTTTATTTAAGTGCCAAATCACCACAAGTTGTCTCAAGACACTTTACATAGAGAGAAGAAAACTGTCAAAGAAAAACTCCCTCAGGAAGAAACTCTGGGGTGGTTGCATGGCACCAACCAGCACATAGCGAGCAATTTGGGGTTCAGTGGCCAGTGACTTTTGACCGTGCATGGATTCCTGGAGTTTTTGACACTTCACATACATCTTAGGGTAACTTCCGCCTGCTTTACATGGTCGCTACATTTACAATTAAATGTGTACATAAACATTCAGGTTTTAAATGTAAAGTACTCACCATAAGAGCCATGGGTGGTAGAAATTTACTGGTCCAGCTATCAGCACAATTTACGGTACACCTATTAGGACTAATAAGACCAAATAAGGCACAAATAAGGCATAATTAGAAATAATATGTTAATTATTACATGAAGCTACACTCTAATATGCCTACATTATGATCTCATTAGACATCGCAAATACCAAAAAGGCATAGGCTAATGGTCTTTTGTTATTTCACTTTTTGCAGGGACTTTATGTCTAATTTCACATATTTTATACCGTAAATTGAATAGCTACGTCCCAACTTCTATAGATGGGGACGTTCATTCTCCCACGTGGGAAATCAAGTAGGCCCAATGATAATAGAACATACTACACTGTTGGCCTTTATTAGAAGTAATATGTTCTTTATTAAATACCATTTCTCCTTGTGCATGTGTTTCTTATATAGGCCTACTGATTTCGCACGTTACGTCTAATTATAAATAATATATAAGGGACAAACAATGCCGCCATTTCTGGTCCTACTGCAGAGAATACAGGTTACGTTACAATTAATATGCTGTTATGTGGGACGAATATAGAAAGAATTGTACCGTGAACTGAACACGAGCCTTTAGGTCCCTCATTCAACCGATCACTTTAGTCTTTGTCCCATATAACGGCAGTCTTCATATGCCGTTATATGCGACGAATATAGAAAGAACTGTACCGTGAACTGAACACAAGTCCTTTGGTCCCTCATTTAAAGAATAGTCCTACATGGACCGATCTATTTAGTCTTCATTACGATTAATATGCCGTTATATGGGACGAATATACCAAAAATTGTACCGTGAACTGAACACAACTCCTTGGGGGACCGGAGATCTCGGGCCGCCGCGAACTCGGACCGAGCAAAAGTGCGGAGATCTCGCCTAGGTGATGTGGAGAAGTCGGCTAGGTGGTGTGGAGAAGTCGGCTAGGTGGTGTGGAGAAGTCGGCCAGGGGGTGTGGAGAAGTCGGCCAGGGGCTGTGGAGAGGTCGGCCCAGGCCATATACCAACCATCATCAAGCCAAGACATGCATAGGCACCATTATCACTGCATATCAACCATTATCAAGCCATGACAATAGACATGCATAGGCACCATTATCACTGCATATCTATCAACCATTATCAAGCCATATGCATGTTCAATAGACATGCATACCAACCCTTATCACTGCATACCAAGCCATTATCAAGCCCTGCCCAGGCCATATCGAAACCAAATGCTAAATTATATTTAAACATCTGAATTACGTAATTTTCATTTCCCAATTGTGGGAAACTGTAAGTAACACAATCACCACAATCAAAACCAAATGTTAAATTATACTTAAACATTTACGTAATTACGTAATTTTCATTTCCCAATTGTGGGAAACAGTATATCACAGCAAAAAGTCTGGAGTTGAATTGACTCTCACAGAGTCAATTTCAACTCATTTTCAGAGTTTATATAGTTCCACACTTTCTAGAGTTAAATTAACACTTTGGAAAGAGTTCAGTATTTAACACCAGACCAAGAGTTTGTTATTTAACACTATATCAGAGTTAAAGTGATTTGACAAATAACACTGTGCTGAGTTAAATGATTCACTCTTTAGTCTTTACCAGAGTTGAATAATGACATAATTTACTCTTGACTAGAGTTGAATAAAAACATGGTTTACTCTCAACTAGAGTTGACTAATTAAATGTTTTACTCTTGACTAGAGTTGAATAATTAAATATTTTACTCTTGACTAGAGTTGAATAATTAAATGTTTTACTCTTTACCAGAGTTGAATAAATACATATTTCACTATTTACTTTGTTTGCAATTTTGTTTAATCATTTAATCCTCTGTTTAATTGTTTAATCCTTTCAAAAGTCCGACAGCAATAACACACACACACACACACACACACACACACACACACACACACACACACACACACACACACACACACACCCATCATCATCATCATCAAGGTCATTCACCTGAGCTGTGGAGGTACAATTTGATCAATAGACACAGCCATTAGCAAGCAATTTCACCTCGGGACCAGGGAAACACTGCAGTCAAAACATTCACTAGATCAACATGACAATTAATCTTCTACATTCTGTTGTGTAGCCTTAAAAAGTGCACAATAGTAAGGATAATAATATACAAGGACCTAAAACAGCTGACACTAGCTCACTAAGTAACTAACTATTCCACAGACATGGGCCGACCTCTCCACAGCCCCGGCCCGACCTCTCCACTCCCCCGGCCCGACCTCTCCACAGCCGCGGCCCGACCTCTCCACAGCCGCGGCCCGACCTCTCCACAGCCGCGGCCCGAACTCTCCACAGCCGCGGCCCGACCTCTCCACACGATTCGGGCCGACTTCGCGGCGGCCCGACTTCTCGTGCTGAGATTTTCGCGCTTTTGGTCGGTCAGACTTTGCGTCGGCCTGACTTTTCCAGTTACCATTTAGATGAGGAACGAAACGACTTGTGTTCAGTTCACGGTACAATTCTTGGTATATTCGTCCCATATAACGGCATATTAATCGTAATGAAGACTAAATAGATCGGTCCATGTAGGACTATTCTTTAAATGAGGGACCAAAGGACTTGTGTTCAGTTCACGGTACAGTTCTTTCTATATTCGTCGCATATAACGGCATATGAAGACTGCCGTTATATGGGACAAAGACTAAAGTGATCGGTTGAATGAGGGACCTAAAGGCTCGTGTTCAGTTCACGGTACAATTCTTTCTATATTCGTCCCACATAACAGCATATTAATTGTAACGTAACCCAAAGAAATATGTATTCTCTGCAGGACCAGAAATGGCGGCATTGTTTGTCCCTTATATATTATTTATAATTAGACGTAACGTGCGAAATCAGTAGGCCTATATAAGAAACACATGCACAAGGAGAAATGGTATTTAATAAAGAACATATTACTTCTAATAAAGGCCAACAGTGTAGTATGTTCTATTATCATTGGGCCTACTTGATTTCCCACGTGGGAGAATGAACGTCCCCATCTATAGAAGTTGGGGACGTAGCTATTCAATTTACGGTATAAAATATGCGAAATTAGACATAAAGTCCCTGCAAAAAGTGAAATAACAAAAGACCATTAGCCTATGCCTTTTTGGTATTTTGCGATGTCTAATGAGATCATAATGTAGGCATATTAGGGTGTAGCTTCATGTAATAATTAACATATTATTTCTAATTATGCCTTATTTGTGCCTTATTTGGTCTTATTAGTCCTAATAGGTGTACCGTAAATTGTGCTGGGACCGAAATTTACTGGTACAGCTATTAGCACTGCTGTATTCCACAGTGTTCAATAGAAATGTAGCAATCATGTAAAACTGGATTCAGTTGTGTCATCATGACTGTCATGATTCTGGCAGAAAGCAATGTTTCAGGCTATGCCTGAAATATTAACTAAGTATCGGGAGAAGAAAGGTTAAAACGTGACTAATGGATTTTATTGTGTTGAATTGAAGATGTGTCCACATGTTTAATGACCAACATCTGATCTATCCTATGCTTGATAGGCCTATACCGGGGGTTTTCAACCAGTGGTCTGTAGACCGCAGTGGTTGTTGAGAAAGTTCCAGGTGGTCTGCAGGCTAAATGATGGACAGTTGGTTAAGCAGATGTAACTCTTTGAGAGCGTAAAGATTTAAAATATTCATCATTTGAATTAGCCCAAGTCTACACAACTAGAGAATGTAGAGGATTAATGGTCATTTTGAACTGTATGTTTGATTGTTTTGTTTCCGAAATCCAGCCTGGAATTGTGGACAAAACCAAAAGAAATCTTTAGTTTTGCGTCTGTGAGGGCTAAAATTTCCTCAAATGGTCCGCGGCTCAAATTATGAATAATTAGTGGGCCCTGGGATCAAAAAGGTTTAAAACCCCTGGCCTATACCACCGGCTTGGTTTTAATAAGTGTCACACCACCAGTAGGCTATCTTGGAATGTGTGTGTGTGTGTGTGTGTGTGTGTGTGTGTGTGTGTGTGTGTGTGTGTGTGTGTGTGTGTGTGTGTGTGTGTGTGTGTGTGTGTGTGTGTGTGTGTGTGTGTGTGTGTGAGAGAGCATCCAGGTGAGAATGCTACCTTGTCTCTAAGAGGAAAGGCGTCATGGTCCATTTGGCCTTTAGGCTGGCAGAGACGCCTTTGGAAGCAGACAGAACATGATGGATGTTTACCAGGAACAACAGCACAACAGCCTTCTTCATCATGGCATGAGGGCACAACACAACCAGGGTGTAGCACACACACCTACCAAAGAAAACAAACATGAAGCATGTCAGCAGCACACTAGACTCGAAATGTTATCCCTGGCTCGTTGTAGGGCAAACATATTTGACATTTTTTTACATGACATTGACGTGCCCAAAATAGAGCGACGCTGCCTGGGTTGAAGTAAGAAGAAGCCCTTGCCACGTAGTGTTATTATTATAGCTACACAACACTCACTGATGGAAAACGTAGGATGTAAAATAGGCTATGGCTATTATAGTCCACATCAATCTAAAAGAATATAAGCTGCTGAAAAACAGAGCCCATACACTATATAAATAGGCTATATGTCTGTATATACAGAATGTGTTAACGTGTATTAGGATATGAATACGAAAATATAGGCACAAATATAGGCATATTCTAGACTTCATAGACTGTATGGCAAACAGCGCTTAAGAGGGTAAATTTCCAATTTGGCTTCAAATGAAACAGCTCAAATACACAACGTACTGTAAAACGGTCAAATGGAATAAACTGGCTGTAACGTTGCTGATAATACATACACGTCTGTGTCTCACTCGCTGCTTGAAGCTTCCATACAAAGCACTTCGGGGGTCTTTTTTTACACACACGGTGAGTCGTGGTGCCTCGCGCTGACATTCCCTGCCGAGTGAACCAAAAGTGACTTTTAAAAGAATGCTGCGGATTTTTTTAACGGGGTGATTCTGTGGCGGACTTGTGTGTAGTGTAGATCGGCGTAGATACTCGAGGGTGAACCGTAAACGTAAAATAAAACGAGCCATACAGTGGTGCGTCTGTCAGGCAATGCCACGGACAGCTATCGACGCTCTTAAAAAAAATCCCACCAAGCGACCGGAGCGCCTGTTCCTCTACCGCTGCTGTCAGATGGGAAAACCTTGTATATCCAAACAGAGCTAAAAACCGTTACTTTGTAGGGCAGTGGGTTTTCAACATTTTTTATACGAGGGCCCACCCATTTACTCAGCATTTTGAGCCACGGACCACCATTTGATGACATTTTCAGACCCCAAAACTAAAGATTTCTTTTGGTTTTCTCCACAATTCCAGGCTTTATTTTCGCAAACAAAACAGCCAAACATACAGTAGCCTGAATTAAAATGACCTACATTCTACATTCTCTAATTGTGTAGACTTCTTGGTTAAGTGGGCTAATTCAAATGATGAATAGGCCTATTTCAACTCTTGTAAGAGTGTAAGCTTGAAACCAAACCAATTTGTAACTTCACTTAGGCCTAATTCACTCACACTTTCCCCCTTTTACTTCTATTATTTGGCTCCAAAACCGTGAAAAAGTTTAGGGTAAATGATTATGTGGATATAAGAGCTTTCTGTCGCATCCATGTATGCTGCTGCTCCTACAAGTTTGGTCTGGAATGCCCCTGCCAGGTCTAATTATGAATAACGTAATAGGCTACACACTTGATGTGATCCATGTTTGGGAGCATGCTGGCGCAGCCTGAAGCATCAACATGTTATCAATATAAGGTACCTCGAGATAGTACTTGCACTGATCGATTAATCCCTTGATTGTTTGTTAAATGATTGTTCTTTTGATTACCAATCACAATAGTAACAACAACAGCAACTAGAATTATGCAAATAGCAATTGCGAGTGTGGTTATGCCATTTACCAGACTTTATATCCCGGTGAGTGGAGATGCTGATGTGTCAAATAAATATCCTAATTATAACCGAATAATATTGTAAAGAATAGGCCACAAAGTTGCAATAAAAACACATCACCACAATCACGGGACATCAGTTTCATCAACAAGCAATTATTGTGTGTGTGTGTGTGTGTGTGTGTGTGTGTGTGTGTGTGTGTGTGTGTGTGTGTGTGTGTGTGTGTGTGTGTGTGTGTGTGTGTGTGTGTGTGTGTGTGTGTGTGTGTGTGTGTGTGTACAGTATATATATATATATATATATATATATATATATATATATATATATATATATATATATATATATATATATATATATATATATATATATATATATATATATATATATATATATATATATATATATATATATATGCAGATGCAGATGCAAACAAACATGTTGGCTTGTTTAATCCCATCACCTGTCAATTAATATGACGCCCATGCATGCACTTTTCATTTTAACTAAGCAATACTGTTTATTTTTATTTATTTTGTCAGAATATTATGCGTTGATCTTCAAACATGGGCGTGAGAGGCAGGGTGGATGAGATCATAGCCTGCAGCATGATATTTAAGATAATAGCCCGCATGCTTCTGCAGCTGAATTATACTGGCTTGTCCCAGCAATTCATTACAATCTTAAGGCGTGTATTTGCATATATTTTTGCAATCTCAACTCTGAAAGGTCATGTACACGCGCGCGCGCACAGCTGTCTTCTTTTAACGGGATACACGCGCACGCCCACACTCGATTGCACGTGGAAGTTTTGTGATTATTATGTGCATGATTGGTGCTGGTCGATCAATTCAGTTCACTGCCTGCAGGCTATTGTAATTGTGGGCTTTGCGCTATAACAACGTGGCTATGCGACCATGTGAGACTCGAGAGAGGGAATGAATGAATCTATCCTCTCCCAGACAGTCCCAGCCCAACAACGACAGCGATCGCATAACGCCTGCACTCGGCATGAATGCAGCAGCATCCTCCTCCTGACTGGTACCACAGAGTACCACATCACACAATAGCCTATACGGTGAATCCGGGATGATGCTAGGATGCTCCATAGGAAGAATGGAAGATTCCTTTCCCAGTGCTCACGGTTTGGACATGCCAGTGGAACTGAAGATGCCAACTGAAACTAAGTAGATATGGACATATAAAACGGTCTGCGGTCTTTAGATTGGGATCGGAACAAAAACTCGTTTAAACTTAACATCAAGGATCAAGCGTCGGTACGCGAGTGCAGTTTGCAAGTCTCCCGCTTATAAGTTGGAAACGCAGCGGGGGTCGGGGACAGCCACAATTATTATATGCCAAGATGACTTCTTTGCAATTGGTCCAAATTCTGAACAACATTTCTGCTGCCACAACACCTCAGGCGTGCATTATTTTAGAGACCTAAACGTATAGTCTACCTGAGGTTGTGCCTCTTCAGAGGACCAGACTATATCGCTGTCTTGATCAACATGTGGTAGGCTACCGGTACTTTGAAAATCTATAGACAGTATCACTTAACCTCATAATGCATGAAGGAATTAATCCTGAAGAACCAATCGGTAAATGTTATTCATAGTAATGGAATGAGAGCACTAATCGTGATATGATGGATGATAGATCCAGCAAGCTCATCTTGGTTCCTATTTTAGCCGTTCTTTTTGTAATGATAGGTTATCAGTATATATGTCCGGCCGGCAGCAACGCGTGTCATTTTAAGACTGTGGAAAACCTAAGGGGTGTCAGTCTGCTCTCCAGCACGCCGTATCTGGAAAGCGACGATTTCTACAAAGACCAGGACCTCGATCAGGAGGACAGCCCTCCGAAAGTCCCGTCGAAATTCAACTTCTCCGAGAGGGACCTCGAGCGACACGTGGAGTTCAACATCAAAGGGGACGACGTGATCGTGTTCCTGCACATCCAGAAGACGGGCGGCACCACGTTCGGGAGGCACTTAGTTAGGAATATTCGCCTGGAGCAGCCGTGCGACTGCAAGCCCGGCCAGAAGAAATGCACCTGCCACCGGCCGGGGAAAGAGGAGTCGTGGCTGTTCTCCAGGTTCTCCACCGGCTGGAGCTGCGGCTTGCACGCCGACTGGACAGAACTGACGAACTGTGTGCCCGTCATTATGGACAAGAAGGAGGCGCAGAGGAACAGACGGTAAACATTCTGAAAGTCTCTTTGCATGTTTTTCTGAGTGCGTGTGCGTCCTACCGACCCGAGCGAGTAAGCTAGGCTAAACTTGTAGGCTAATTGGGCTCCTGTATTGTAGTTGTAATTTGTTGTAATGTATCCTAACGTGTGCGCGCGTACGTGCGTGTGTGTACTGTTGTTGCTTGTGTAGGATGCTTCTAGATTGAAAGTTTGAGTGCAGGGGCCGATCTAGGCATGGGCATGGGGGGCAACTTAAAGGGGAACTCCTCCCATTTTCAACACTCCAATATGTCATATAACTTAGATGTTGTGTGGTGATGATAAAAAAAAGCTCTGGAAGAAATAAAAAAAAGGTCTGAAGAAATCATTAAGATGGTGAAATACATCTGATGACATCATCAACATGTATTTCACCATGTTAATGATTTTTCTTTCAGAAAAACCCTGAGAGGGTACAAATGGAACCAAATGTGTGTGTGTGTGTGTGTGTGTGTGTGTGTGTGTGTGTGTGTGTGTGTGTGTGTGTGTGTGTGTGTGTGTGTGTGTGTGTGTGTGTGTGTGTGCGAGAAAGAGAGAGAGAGTGTGTGAGAGGAGAGTGATTAGTCGTGATTAGTAAAGGTGTTCCCAGTTTCCCTGCTCCACTCATTCAATTAGCCTACAATTAGCCAATGCATAAACGAGAAGAGTACCTACTATCCCGTATTCCTCTCCCTCAACCCACTTAAGAAACCATAGGAAGCAATTTATAAATTGTTCAATTGGTCGACCTGTATACCTTTTGATTGTTAAGCCTGTGACAAACATGCAGAGGCAAGTTGTTCTACAGTAGTTTATTTTATGGTGAGTTGGTCACACATCATCTACATTAGAAGATCCAGCACTGTGGTGCCAGACATGTACAGTAGGCTATACATTTCACATGCTGTACTGCAGGTTGTGGATGGTGCTGGTTTTCGGGTGTTTGTTTGACTGTTGTAATGGCCCACTGAAAGAAATTTATTTTATTAATAGGCCTATTATTAATTAGCAGGGAAGCCTGGCATTTTAGATTGAACATTGCACAGAGGCTAACATTATGAAATACTTAAACCAAACCTGGTGTCACAGAACATTAAAGGGAAACTTAACCCGTTTTGCAAAGGGCCCATGCCAGCCAGGGCCCACTATTTATTCTGCATTTTCGCCACAGACCCCAAACCTTTGGTTTTGTCCACAATTTCAGCCTGGATTTCGCAAACTAAACAGTCAAACATACAGGTGGAAATGACCATTAATCTTCTCTAGTTGTGTAGTCATAGCCATAATACTAAAAGGATCCACCCGCTATCCATTTCAATATGGATAGCGGGTGGATATTTATACAAAAATATAAACGCAACACTTTTGTTTTTCCTCCCATTTTTCAGGGGATGGACTTAAAGCCCTAAAATTCAGTCCAGATATACAATATAACCATTTCTCTCAAACACTGTTCACAAATCTGCCTAAATGTGTGATATTGAGCACTTCTGCTTTGTTAAGATAATCCATCCCACCTCACAGGTGTGCCACATTAAGATGCAGATGTGACATCATGATTAGTGCACAGGTGTACCTCAGACTCTCCACAATAAAAAGTGACCACTTGCCTCATGCAGTGCAACACATCTTCGCATAGAGTTTATCAGATTGTCAATTGTGGCCTGTGGAATGTTCCACTCCTCTTCAATGGCTGTGTGAAGTTGCTGGATATTAGTGGGAACTGGTTTGCGCTGTCGAAATGGTAATAATGTGGTAATATTGTGTTATTACCATTTTTACAGTGTGTACCAGTTCCCACTAATATCCAGCAACTTCACATAGCCATTGAAGAGGAGTGGAGCAACATTCCACAGGCCACAATTGACAAACTGATAAACTCTATGCGAAGAAGATGTGTTGCACTGCATGAGGCAAATGGTGGTCACACCAGATACTGACTGGTTTGGAGGCCCATACAGCCAATAAGGCAAAAGAAAATTGCACATTTCAGGGTGTCTTTTTATTGTGGAGAGTCTGAGGTACACCTGTGCACTAATCATAATGTCACATCTGCATCTTAATGTGGCACACCTGTGAGGTAGGATGGGTTATCTTAACAAAGCAGAAGTGCTCAATATCACACATTTAGGGCTTTAAGTCCATCCCCTGAAAAATGGTAGCAAAAACAAAAGTGTTGTGTTTATATTTTTGTTGAGTGCAGTTATAACTCAATGGCATGAGCGAGCAGAAGTTCAATTTGGGGCTGACACACGTGTCACAAATGTCTGATGTCCATCCTCTACCATTAACATGCTGCATTTCCACTTTTCTCCACTATAAAGTGACAGCTTCAATGTTGGATAATAGCCTAATAGTGTGGGCTTGCACTGGCCTCATTACTTCCTGTACTACATATTGTCTCAGTAAGACAGCCCCCCCCTCCACAAGGAGTGGCAGTGAACTACACCAAAGCATTGTGGGAATTGTAGTCCAGGAAGGAAGTGAGGCCAGTATTGATGACATCAAAGATAAGCTCACTGGTAACATCGACTATACAGTAATTAAAACCACATATTTAACAAACACATTTAAGACCCACAGTAAAGTGTTTAAAATCTTCTAAAGTCATAACATCTTTTGCAAAAAGGGTTAAGTGTCCCTTTAACTACAGAGAGAGAGCCATTTGTGAAAATAAAAATATATCTTAACCTACACCCTCTAAAAAGAAGCGAGAAAGCATTGTAAATTGAAGTGTTCTTCTTGCATTTAAATTACCTCTCCTTCTGTCCTCAACATGCACAGCTCTCCGCAATGAAAGATTCCCTTACACCTGCACAGTTGGTCTGGTGTTGTTATTTCCTACCTGTGGCATTTAATCAATTGTGCTCTACTGATTTACAACCCCCCTTTTACTTTACAACTCCATTCAACATTCACTAGGAAAAGCCTCCTTCTGTTTCTGCATTGTGGGTATGTAACCGCATAGTAGGAAACTGACTTCAAATGCATAACAAAAGATTCCAAATACAACTGAAATACTGAATCCTTCGGTCTTTCCCCTGCAGCTAAACAGTTTAGATATTGTTGCTGTCCATATTTACTGTGTAATGTCTATACGTTTCTGCTGGAATCTCCAATCTGCTATCAAGCTTGTATGCTGCTGTCGAGTTGGTCTTGTACTTTTCACCAAGCTGGTCCACAGCCCTGCTATTCAGTATACCATGCAGTGGCTTAATTGGCCTAGGGGTAAGACCTTGACAGTTTGTTCTGTCAGGGATGTTAGTGGGACTAGAAGTACCATAGAAAGCAAAAGCATACCTTCATACCTAAGTGTAGACACTTCAAAGAGAAAGGCACACTGTATGTTACAATATCAATATTTTATGCCAAATGCCTCAAAGCGCCATGTACGGTATCTGTCAACTCACACCAATGTGTGAGCTGGTGCACTTTGGGCTGGCGTGTGTTAACACACACGGTATAGTATATATACATTTATTATTATACTAGATTATTGTTTATCATCATTGGATCGCACAGTAATGTAACAAATTAGAATAATTGTGGGAATTGTGAATTAGGCTGAAGCACACTTCGGCTTGTCTACAGGTGTGTATGCTGGACAGCAGTGGAAAAATGGTATCTGAAAAACAAAGAAGAGAATCCACACACTGTCAGAAACTGGTCAAAAATGATGCTTTTTTATTAAGTACATACCATTGGCTGCACAGATCAATATATATCAATATATATTGATCAATATATATTCAATATATAAAAGAACCAAAATCCATATGTCAACCTTTCTTAAAACCATAAACCCTTGACATATGACATATTAAGAAAAAAAATGGTTGTGTTGAAATTATGTTCAACTGTACATTAGACCATTAGATCATCGTCAGTTGTATACACAACTGACGATATCTATACACACCAGCTGAAATAATGTTGTTCATACATTGTACTAAACCACAGTGTATTGGTGCCCTCAGGTAATTTAGTTAATGCTGTTGAACAAGAACTCATAATGCTCTTTTATTCAAAAATGGGGTTGAATTTAATCATAGTTCAAGCCAAATGCCATCAGAATCCATAAGTGTAGGACGGGGTAAAGGGCTAGCAGTAATGATTGATTTTCCTCTGCGGTCTTTCATCCCTATGGATGAGGACATCCATCTCTGTCCACTCAGAGGTTTAAAGTTGGCCAGTAGGACACATCCTGCTGTCACACATACCTGCTCTCCCTCAGGCTATACTTCTGCTGCAGTCTTTCATGATTGCTGATGAGATTCCACTTGTTTGTAGTGATATCTTATCTACAACAACAATGGTAGTGAACTACATCAGAATTCACTACCATTGTGTTGACGTTTTCTTTAATTTAATCAATTATTATAACTAGAAAAACTGCCCTTCTGGGCACAGGTTTCCACCAGGACAGGCTGTGGCCTCCCGTTGGTGCTATAGGCCAATTTCTTCTAATGCCTTTGTTGGCAATTGGAAGATTTGAGGCATTTTCTTCCAAAAAATGTTTTCTGCAAAAGCAGTCCTACACCTGTTGGTGGCGCTCTAACAGGCCAATGTGAAAAGGGCACGAAAATATTGGTCTGCCTAGGGAATGATATATGAAATGTAGGACAGATCTGTCTTTGTCAAATTAACGTAGAGATACAGTGTAACGATTTGTGGGATATGGGACAATAATCTGGAGGAGTATTTGAAAGAATGTTTCTTACAAAGATCGATCTCCTGGCTGCACTATAAAAAACAGATACAGGTCAAAGGTTCATGCTTGTCTTATAGGGAGGGTGCGCAGATCAGTGCATTTAAAACATGTGAAAAGCTGCCTCATGGTGGCATTATAACAGGCCCATCTAGAAAAATATGAGGCAGAGGTTCATCGTTTGCATCCAGGAATTGTGTTTGCAAAGTTTGGCATGGAACGGAACAACGTGTTAGAGATTAGCTGGACACGGATGAACGGAGAGACACACACACACGGACGAAGTGTAAAACATACAACATGCAAACTCTCCCCAAGCCTTTGCGCTGTACTGAAATGTACTAAAATTCTGTACTAAAATGTTAAAATTGGAGTGTTAATGTAACCTCAATTAATCTTACATTTGCACATACCGGTATATCTCAAGATAGTATCCATAACGTCCATTATTATTAAAGGCAAAATAATTAAGTGAAAGCACAGAACGAGTTAAAACCTTGAAACATACTGTGTATTTGATGTCCCTTCCTTTCTTTGAAGAGGAAAAATGTTTTTAGCGGCAAATATGAGCACATGATTAGTTTCTGCAATGCTGCAACTGTTTTCTTTACTCAGGAAACTGTTTGTTGGCCCCTTCATTTCACAGAGCTCTGCAGCTACCATTCTGAGCTTAAGAGTTGCCTTGTTCCTTGTTCTGAAGCACAGTAGGTTCTCAGCAGCTTCTGAAATTATGCGGACATTTTCTTCCAACCAAACATCCTAGTTAGAAGCATGTCATGTTATACTTCCATGTTAGCCAGATACCATGGCACACGTAAGAGTTGAATAGATAATATTGTGAAAATGTAAACTTGAAATGTTGATGAGATTTCCTTATAGTTTCGGACCTCTGGATGGGGACCCACTCCTTGGTGTACCTCTTCAGGCAAAATAAATAAATAAATAAACATTTTTGGCTTCTGTACCATTTTTAAAGCATTTAGAAGTTCTTGTTAGAATCAGCCAGGTCTAAAGGGTTTAAGACAGATAATGTGCACTTTTACACAGTGCACTAATTAAGATCTTAATAACACATGCAGTAGCTCAGTAATTTGTCAGTGGTTCAGTGGTTGGTGTCTTTATTTAATGTTGCATTTTGGAATGCTGACAATGTGTCACTGCCAAATCCAGATGGCATGCCCTTGTTTTGTGGTTGAGAGAGAGAGAGCTTCTCCGATTGAGTGGATCCAATGTCGAGGCCATTCACCCTGCCTGCTCTGAGACTGCAGTAGGGGGGCTGCTGAGATGGGGCGGTGGTCGCAGATGTACTGTAGTCAGCCTTGTCTGTGCAGCATTGCATGGCCTTTTCATATGGGCAGAGTACGGCACAGGTTGATGCAGCTGCGCCACGCAGGAAAGGTCAGGCGTGTCAGACTGTATCAGTGTGTGTGTCCTACGGTGGGGCTCCACTGGAGTGTGCTGCCAGTCAGGGGAGAAGTGGAGCAGGCAGGCCGGCTGTCTTTTGGGGCCTTTGGGAGCAGCATGCCTCTCATTGCTGTCCTCTTAAGTTGCTATGAGGGAAGAAGCATGTTAATATGAGAGTGAAATGTTCTTCTAGAGCTTGGGTGGAATTGTACAAGAAACACACCACCTTCAGTCACGCAAGGAGACAATGGGGCTTGATTTATCTGTGCCAAATGAAAGTTCCATTCAGCTACTGTTGAAATCTTGATAGTTTTATAGATTTAGAGAACTGTATTTTCCCTCTTGAGGACAGTTCAGTATCTTTTTATTTGCATTTAGTATGATACTGAGTGACAACAAAAGCCAACCTTTGCCTATAAAAATTAAACGGGCACACTGATGATGCTCATGAACATTTTTACCATTTTACCAACCAAAAAAATTACATTTCAGTGGCAAGTTGTTATTCATACAGCCTTGGCGTTTGGAATGTCACTTTTCTTGTATTCCATCATTGGAATGGGAATGCTTTTCTAACCGTTCTGCACAACCTTTAGCACAGAAGTAGTATCTGAGCCAGCTGTATTTATGTATTGTTATAGAAGAAGAAAAACTGTTCTCACATTTGATTTCCCCCATTTGCTTTTTCATCACTTGATCCCATTCTTTTTCCATCAAGGTTTCTCTCCAGTAAGAGATAAATCATGTCATAATTACATCACTAAAACTGCTGGCTGGAGGTAAAGAGATTAAACCTGCTGAACATTCACCCTGATATCTGTAGAAAGAAATGCATGCTTCTTGAACTGAGAAAAGCCTTGTAAAGTCCAGAAAATCTGAGAAGTAGCCTCATATGGGTCAAAAACTTCCAGGGTTTTCAGGTTTTCAAGGTAATCATTTAAAGTTTTTCTATAACACTTTAGCCATAGTTCGCAATTACCCAATCTCCCATGCACTATGCACAGATTTTAAAATATTCCATGAAAATATTTCTCATCAAAATATAGAAATACAGCAATTCATGGCAACTTGACTTCTTTTCTTTAATATTTCATGACTCTTCACAAACATATGGCAAAATCAAAAAATGTGCATATTATTTTAAAAAATAGTACCTAAAAAGGTGAAAATAAGTCACCTTTAGGTCACCATAAACACCTTTCCTCCACACATTCCTAAGACACGTGAGAGTCCACATGTCCCGTGGAGAGGAAAGAAATAAAGTACACACACACTCACACACACACACACACACACACACACACACACACACACACACACACACACACACACACACACACACACACACACACACACACACACACACACACTTCCATTGGTCAGTCAATAAAAGCTTATATTTCTGTTGAATTTGTATTTTATCCAACATTTCAATATATAAAAGAACTCTTCCCTAATGTTGAGTTTTTTTCTCTGCAACCCTGGACTTAGTTTTTCAGGCTTCAAAAGGAAATGTGTTGATATGTCTTTTGAAAATCTAATCTAAATGCAACAAGGATTTTGTTATGATTCTCCACTCATATCCTTTATCCTTTAATTAGCATTATATTGTCTATACCTGCATAGATAAACATAAAGGCACTGAGCGTGATTGTATGCTGCTTCGTCTGTTGGTGTGCTGATTGTCAGTTACAGCACATCAGAGAGTACATTTAGCCTGTGAGCTCAGTGCATTGCAAGTTTAGTACTGTAGCTGAATGAGTGAAAGAGAATTAAGTTGATACTGGAGCATCTTATTTATTCAAACCTTTACTGACCTGAAATTTCAGCTAAAACATTATTGTATAAAAACAAATCAGTACATTTATGGTAGCCAACTCCATCACACAAGGCACACTCATGGCGTCACTCATGGTCATTACAGCAGCAGTTGGATAGATTCAGTGATTGATGTCATCAGAATATCCACATGCTCAATAAAGCCAGATATATCAGCCTGAATCCACAATTAGTCTTGCTTATTAAACCTTAGTATTTCTGTGACATTTAACTTTCCCTCATGGAATTTGGAATGAAGTGACTTGGCATTTATCCATATACTGTATGTTGTCCTCAGAGAACTCTCTATTCAAAGCAGTCTTTGATGCTTGAGATGCTTCACCCTGTAACTTCTTTTGTATGTCAATATCTTTAATGATTCCTTAGCAATCTGCATTCAGTACGTATATTCATGTTTTTTATCTTTAATTATTTAACTGTACTCTTGAAAAGTAAAAACAAAATATCAACAGCTTTTCAAATACGGTATACTATATGGGCTTTATATTTAAAAAAAAATACATTGTTCTTGTAGTATCTTTGGGCAGACTGGGGCAATATGTGGGTACCTCATTCTTATTTATTTTTTTATATTTTAATAGAAATCCTAATTCCTAAAAATGTATTCTACTGTCCTGTTGTTCGTATAACACAAAAGGTTTTGGTGATGAGACACAGAGTGGGTGCACACTTGGGACCCGTTGGCAGATGTTTTGGTAGTCTGAACAATGCGTACCATTCCTGGGAGCAGATTGCCCCCAACTGCCTCCGAGCCCACAATCAATAGTCCCGGATAAGGACCTCTGCAATATGAAAGCCATCCATACAAAATGAAGGAAATTGATTATAATCATAATTTATATAGTGGTGGAATTACTCCAAGGCGTTGCTTTGTAATGTTTAGTTAATGTATGTTGTCCCTATGCAACATACACAGGAGGCACTGTTTCACCGATACAAGTGCACACACAGCCCTGCTTCTGGTAGTTCTACTTGAATCTTGACAAAGCATGATAATCCGCTAGTGTGTGAGTGTGTGATTGCGTCAGTGACGTTAACGAGAGACTATGTTAGCGCTGTATCAAAGAACATCAGCGAACACTGCATTGGTTGTTTATTGTTGTTGTTATTATAGCTCAAGTCAGCGTCAACAACAGTGCTAAACTTTATTGTTTGGTCTAAACTCTGACAAGTGACTCTTCTGTGACCTGACATTTTCTATCTCCCAAAGCCCCATAGTCCACAGCTCCCTCTGAGGCACATAAGTTGAATCAGGTGTACCCCCTGGGTGCACTGTTGAATCTCAATGTGAATCATGGCCAGCAGGGACCAGACAGTCGTATTGCAGATCAGTTTGCATCAATCTGACCGTGAATCCGCCCTTTATAGTTCCTGGCCCTGTCCATGCACACCCGCATGTGTGTGTGTGCGTGTGTGTTGCGCACACTGGACCATAAAATATAATAATAATAAATATAATAAGGGTAATAATAATATAATAATAATAAGCATTATGCCGCTGACCTTAAAATGATTTTCATCTTTGAAACCACAATGTACATTATAAATTCATCAGTATTAAGAGTGTATGTGTACCGGTATATAATGTACGTTGTACATAGTCCTATTCCACACTACCTCTAGGTACCGTGTACCATAACTAACTGGAATTAGAGACAGATTACTTTAATGATTTCATGAATAATTTTCGTCAATTCCGGGTGATCCACTATCCTGTATTTCTAATTTATCTTTCTCCTCTATATTACATATCTTGTATGTAAAATGTACTCCTTTTTCATCTTCCAATACCCACCCTGACATTTACTGTACTTTAATTTCAAATTGCCTTGAAATATGTTAATTCTTCCCCTTTAAATTATAACATGCTGTTGTTGTGAATATTTTGATGTGGCAATCATATTCATCAAATTAAAAAAAATCACCAAGACGGCAAAGCTAAACTTCAAACATGAGCATTCTCCTACACCCTTGTTGGATGAGAGAAAGAGAGAGAGAGCGAAAGACAGTCATCAAAATCCCTAAACACGCGTTATGTGCATTGCACTGGAATGCAATTTAGTTGCTCTCCTACGTCTTCCCAACAATTTAAGAACGAATAAATTCACAACCTCTTCATTTCCAGAACAATCACATTAATGAGCAACTTGCAGCAGCAGTAATGGCCCGTTATTACTTACGCGGCACGCAGATGACACACTCCTGCCCTACTACTCCTGGCTGAATAATACCCTGCGTCATATTTTATTCATTATAGCTGACGCAGAAAGGGCTGCAATTACTGTGTGGCCCTTACCACTTACAGCTGTGATCACCGAGCTGTGCATGTCTCACTGTATGCACTACCTGCCCCTGACATCTATATGCCTTCATTAGGCGTCTCTATGCAAGGCCATGTGGGAGGTGGGCATTACCAACATGACCCAGATGAACGGCAAATGCAGGTAGTGGCTGTATCGTTGCTATATTCTTTATTGCTATTTATATATATAATGATACTGTACATTATCTGGGCACTCTGACACACTCTGTTGTTTCAAAGACATGGATACATACTGTAGAGTTTCCATGGATGCCCAGTATGTATTGCAGCTGCATTAGATAGAGTTACCTCATTTAGGCAGTAGCAATAAATAAATATGAGGGTGTTTTTTTTCTGTACTTTGAGAATTTGGAAAATAGGAAATCTACTGCACTCTGTTGGCAGGTCCTGCTTAGTCACCAAATGAGGAATAACCTAGCAGGAGCATTGCCACGGGTCCCAGAGCAGCGAAGCAGCGGGGTAATAGTTGCTCCTACAGGCGTAGATGAACCAAAGTTAAAGAGATCTACAGCTCTGGAGGCATCAGCAGGCCCAGCAAGCGAGTGTGCTTCCAGATTATGGGATGTTTATTATGTGTGGAGCTGAGCGTGCCCTTGTGGGCCCTGGAGTTTTAGGGTGTGGAGATTGCTTTTCATGTGTCATTAATCCAAGTCGTCATCGCTGGCAAGCCTGAGCTGTAATCCGGTTGGCTCGATAATTAAGTGTTACCTAGACAGGGCGTGTAACGGCATCCATCAAGCACTTGTCCACTGTCTTGACAGAGAAAATAAAAAAGCCAAGCAGGTTGACTGAATGTGATTTAAGAGAGTATCCAGCAGAAAATGATGTACTTTGACAACACCTTCGGAAAAATAGGGCAGGCAGCTTCATTGAGATGATGTCGCATGACATAATCATAATTTTTAACTATGTAGGCTGAGACCAAAGTTTACAACAGCTGAAGTATGTTGTCTGTTGTAAATTCTCTGTGATCAAATTCTGTAAGGCAAATTCTGTTAAGCTAATTTGACTATGTTTCAGTCAAATTAATCAGTTTTATTTTTCCTTTTTTCAGTGTCATGTCTTATTTGCTGAAGTGTTTCAGTAGTCGGGTAAATCTCCAAATTGACATGGTATATGACAGGAGTTGCCTCCTTATTATATTGTTTTGTGTATATGAGTATGAATATAGTAGTGAACTGAGATTACAGTAGTATTTGTAGAAAATGACATACCATGCATGTTTATGAGTCATTATGCATATTTGATCCTATTGGCACAGAATCCTTTAAGATACAGCAGTGAACTGAAAGTCCATCTCAAAAAGCCACTCTAGGTAATGAAAGCAGTGCAGCTTGCCAGTACAAGCAACGCAGCTTCTCTGACGCTGCTGTCAAATACTTGCTGGTCCGGCAAATATGAATCTCCAATACTCTGATTCAGCTCTTGCAGTGAGATTAAAGGGTAGTCTCTGGTCGGGTAGTTGGCCAGGACTTCACTAACATTTGTCTGGAACTCATTTTGTAGTCCTCGCCCCCATATACATTTAGAGCCTATCCTCCATGCTTAGATGGGATTGTATTTTACACTATAATATGGCACTTGTTCTTTAGATGTTTTGTGTAATGTTGCGTGGGGAATGATTGAGTTCTTTGCTGCTTTTTGAAAACCCCTTACTATTCTGGCCATCTCTACAGATTCTGCGACAGATCTAGACATTGGACGAAAGTAGCAGAACATGCTGCTATGTGACATGCTTGCAGATCAGCTATCTTGGCAATTTTACATAAAATAAGGTCAACAGGGTCCATTTGTTAATCCATTGCATATGACATTGTCCTTAATTCCTTTTTTCTCGATTACGTACTGTGATCCTGGGCTCTACACACAAACCTGGGGAGGCAGTGGACTGGCATCATGCTTCCTTCAGTCCATGAGGAGTCCAAGCTGCCTTCTTTTAACCTGATGGGTAGGTTTCCCTGGTCGGACATAGCTTGTGGAAGGAACATGTTATTCCAACCAGTTCCTGTCCCCTCCCCAGGGGAAGGCAGTCTAGAGACAAGGATTATTGCGTTTTTATAAGGGTACCTACCCTAGGGCATGCGGGAAGAACATGCATGCTCCACACAGAAATTAATTCTCTTTAACTGCACACCATTGTGTTGCAAAGCTCTCTTTCAGATCCCAGTAAGCTTTTGATCAGAGGGAGATCACTGCCAGACTTGGTGCGAGGAAGGGCGAAGGGGAGCTCCTACTGATCTGGTTAAATGTAGTCATCAGTGTGATGGGGTCAGCTAGGGAGTGTGTTTGAACGTCCCCAAGAGGCCTGCTTGGTGAGTGAGCAGCTCAAGCTCTCCTATTATCAGCAGGGCAATTAGTTTGGCATCGTTTTCCTCTAATTGAAGGGAGAAAATATTTTACTTTGTGCTATAAGAAGCCCAAGAAAAAACAGTAATTGAGTAAAACTAACAACTAAGGTTTAAGACTTTTAGCTTTGAATTATTATTAATAATTCAGCAAGCCCAAATATTGCAGATTGAAGATGTAGTATGTAGGGGCTTGTTGGCTTTACACTAGCTAATGTCCTATAGTCCATTGTTTGTCATGAAAAACTTTATGGCACAGTGAAACCCAATTAAGTACACTTCAGACAAGCACTACAACACATTTTTGTTCTATAACCTTCCATGTAGTGCCATTCTAAATTTCCATTAGTTGTTAACATTATTATTATTCAAAAGTGTTCAGGTTTCGAAAATAAGACTGCATGAAAATTACTTTCTACTAAAACCTACCACTGTTCAGGGGTGTGTACATGTGTCCTTCAATATGTGCGCGTGTGCGTGCATGCGTGTGCATGTGCGTGTGCTTGTGGCTGAGTGTGCGTGTGTACAGTATGTGAGTAGTGTAGGTGCAATGTGCACCTACTTCTTTACGAACTTGACAGATTGACACATCAAACAGTGACAGGAAAAATGCCAGCATAGATGCTTGGCTATGTTATTTCTCAATTGGTACCTGCAAGGCCTGCCGAAAAGGTCTGTGCCTTGGAATAACTGCTGTTGGAGTTGATTTATTATAACAACCTGGAGAAAGGTCATCTGTCCTTATCTGGGGCGAGCTGGTGACAGGTAAGCTGTGCTTTAGAGGGGAGGGTGGTGCTGGAGATGCCTGCCTCACGCTATACTCTTCAATTTGGCCTTGGTGGTTGAGTGAGCACCTGGCACACTTTTAAATGTAAGCACAGGTAGAGTCACCTTCACACAACCGAATTTCCCCTTGTAAGGCCACACTGTACCACCACCCCAGATCCCTTTGGCTGGGGGAAGGGCTCTGAAGCTTTTGATGTTGCTGTGCCAACTTGTAGATCGAGAGAGAGGGTCATCCTGGCCATTGCAAAATTAGCAAGGCTTGAGTGCGGCACTTGATACTAACTCACCGGGAGGAGAGAACTTGTTCGAAGGATCTTGAATCTGCTAAGCATCAGCCTATCCATTCAGAAGTTACAATATCTCAACATCATAATAAACGCTCTTGCCAGACACCTAAAGGCTTCATTTTATGGATGGGTGGATGCGTGCCATGTGTGACATTCAGGGATGTGAATACTGATTGACAGATGAGCGGAGAAATTGTCTGGGCGCCTTATAGAAGTGTTTGACAGTGCTATTAGTTGCCCTGGTGGGAACACGACATTTTATTACGCACGACGGTCTCCTGTCCAAACAAAACGCCCTGCTTGAGTTATTGAGTTATTTTTGCATTAACTGTCTTCCCCGTCTTTATTTCTGGTGCCTCGGAAAGACTCCCTACATTTCGGCTTATACAAGACTTGCTGGGAGATGGGCTTGAATGATCTCACTGAACAGATTGCAGCCCAGATTGCGTCTAAAACTCCTACATTTATAAATAGGTACTTGTGTGCATTCCTGTGCAAAATCTGTTCCGATATTTGATGAGCAGTGCCCAGATTCAGAGCAAAGATGTGCACTCTCATGTTCATAACATACAATGTAATGATGACATGAAAATGGATAAACTCAACATGACTCCTACAAAAATGACCTACATGTACTTTAGTAAATTATTGTTCACATCAAAGTGCCATAGATGTCCGTTTCATTTAGGCCTATGGTTGATCACGGTATGAAAATGCATATTAGGTAGCCTATATGTACTTTGTATTTAATGATATTGTATGTCACAGATTATGCTTTCTACTGTAAACAGTGTTTTATTTCCCATTGGAATAGGATGCCACCCCTATTGATCAGTCCCTGTGCATGGCCCTCCTACTAAAATAGTGGAGCATAAATTGTGTCCCAGTCCACAGCATAATAATTATGGATTGAAAATCCATCCTAACAACAGTGTGGCATTGGAGGGCAGAACAACATCTTGCGGCATGGTAGAGTGGCGGTGTGGAACAAATAGCATTATGTCGTGGCACGTGCTCCGATACAGCACATCAACTCCATCATAGGAATCCGATGTCCCCCAATGTAAGCCATGCAGTTTTCCCGAGGCGCCAGATGAAGAGCTGCATAATGGAGCTCCAAATCCCATTCACAAATCCAGGGATCAGTTTGTTCTCATTGGGCTGTGCTGAGCAATGGTCCTGGATCATAGGCGTTCAACAGTCGGACTTTTTTTTTTTTTTTTTCATACAAGTCCACCCCTCTTGTGTTTTGGATTTAAGTACTGATTCGTTTGTTTACTGTTTGATGAGATCCTACTGTCGTAACAGCAGAATGTTATTCTTACGTTTTGTATCTTGGAGACCCCACATTTTACATCTGCAGTATTATTCATTGACAGCCTATGCCCTGTATGGTATTTCAACATTGATTGACTTTTAAACTATAGAAGCACTATGAATGTAACTTTGCATACAGTACATTGTGTACGATGGTCAGCGTGCACTGTGCAGAGAAGTTTATTTCAGAGCCGGCAGCACAATGTGAGGTGCCAAAATGACTAATGAGCCTCACCTGGGCTGGCTATCGACTGCACAGAAAAACACACAGATTGATTTGACTGCTTATGCCACCACCATAATCTGCCCTCTGATGATATGGTTTCTATGGTAAAAATGCTGCTGCAGCCATTTCATAGATGGCTGTAATCTCAATCTGATCACATGTTCATTGAGGGGACACATGGGCTCCACATTAATGTTGTCGCTAACATGTTTTTGGCAGATAATTGCATGCTGGAAATGTATTCATATCCTTTTTACTGGAGAGTGGAGAATCAAGTCAACATGCAGCATGCTGTATATGTTTGATTTGCATGTTTTGACTGCCTCTCAAGATTCAGGCTATTATCACCCGCAGAAAAGGGTCTGTTTTCTTTTGAAGACCGCCTTTAACTAATGTAACATAACATCATCAGCTAAGTGTTATATACAGTATATAGACGATAGACAAACATCAACTTTCTGTTCTATTACCTCGACTTGAGCCTCAAATCAGAGAAAAATAAGTCTGCGCTTATAGTAGAAGTGAAGGGCGAGATTCATTAATTTCATTGATGGCCCACAGTGTTGCCGTCCTTGGTAAAATCACATCATCATTAGCAGAAGAAAACATTATTAATTATTTTTATCCCTGTGTCTCCTCTTTGTGAATAACATTCTTAATTCATGCTGTATATTAAGTATTCTTAATATTCTGATCTCAGGTCTTCTAATCTAAACAATGGGTGGTTGAGCTGTGATCTTTCGATCTTTTCAGCCTTAGCAAGCCCAATTCCCTCAATTTGTTGTGCTTCTTGTTCAGCAATCACAACCTGGAGGGAAATTAACTAAGTGTTATGCCAGTCGCTGTGTAAATTGTATTTGGCTGTAAAAGGCAGGTAGGTATTACAAATGCCGAGATCGTAATTGCTCCTTAACATCTGTCACTGGACACCACAGGTAATTTACCTCGGTACAGTGCGTCTAACATCCAGCTAAGTGTGTCCCTTGTGATTTGTGATTGGCTCTTGTGGGCTACGAGGACCCTCACCTCTGGTGTTGTTCTTGCGCCTGTTGCACAACATGGGAGTGATTGTGTATGCATCATTTACAGCCGGAATTGCACTTATGGTGTGCTTGACCTGTGCTCTGCCATGTTTTCAAAGTCTGGTGTGCTTTTCCAAGCAGATGCAAGAGCACAAGCTAAGCTCTGACGCTTAATATAGTGTCAATTCCCGGAAATAGCCGTTCTAGAAGCGTGTAGAGCTTCTAGAACGGCTATTTTCGGTAGGCGACATTGTCGTATGACAAAGTATAAAGTATAAATCAGGCTTTAGCGGCTGCTCCAGCACTAGACTGTGGCCTTTCCATGTAGATGATTGATTCAGGTGCAGTGAGGAGGGAAAGGGGGATCAGGCTTTGGGCTGTGTTCGTTAATCACGCTGTATTACCACACAGAAGGCATTTATCACCCAACACCAAAGGCTTCAGTCTACAGGGAACACTGAACCCAATCTACCAGCTTACATACAATCCATCCAGGTCCAGAAAATAGCAGGGTTGTTGAGCCCTACCACATTCATTTATTCTGCAAGGACGGAACACTCCAAACACACACACCCTTTGTTTTAGTTCTTTACACTTTCTTTGGAGTTTTCATCCAACTATATCCAATATCTTTGCCACAGGAAATTGCACTGCACTGTCATTTCTATTCAGGAGAGATCCATTACCATGTTGATTACATCTAGCGTACACAATGGACAGAATGTCATGCTGTGCGAGTGTGCGTACTTGTATCTCTGTATGTGTGTGTGTGTGTGTGTGTGTGTGTGTGTGTGTGTGTGTGTGTGTGTGTGTGTGTGTGTGTGTGTGTGTGTGTGTGTGCGTGCGTGCGTGCGTGCGTGCGTGCGTGCGTGCGTGCGTGCGTGCGTGCGTGCGTGCGTGCGTGTGTGTCCGCGCGCGCGCATGATTGTGATTGTGAAAGCGTCTTGACCCATACCACCCTGAAGCAAAACACTGACAGCTGGGGGCTTTAGGACAACTGAAGTATCCATGACCGTGACTGTAGAAGAGCTTTAACACTGGCAGGCTTTGGGGGATGCTACAGTTCAGTTCTCTGACATTTTTTTTTATTGCACAATCAATGTTTAATTCTACCGTATCTGTATCTGTCACAGGTGTGACTTAGTCTACCAGAGAGCCATTTAACCAGGGTTTAAGCATTCCCCTGCATTTCAAACGGCACAGTGCCACATCACATCGTTCTGTTTCACAATTTCAAAGCCACTGTGTTGAGGCTGTACTCCACATCCCCATAGCATCGCACAAGGACCACTCTCTGTGAAGACATTTGCCTACACATCCAGACAGATAATCGGGCTAAGCTGAGAGCAACTTAGTTCACTGGATAGTAGAAACTTCATATTTAGGTATTTGTTTATAGGCAGTCAGATCTAGACTATAGAAATAATACATACCGTTACTTGGGTTTATCTTTTGTTACTTTTGGGAGTAGTATCTCACTTTCTCACATGATGATGATGTTGATGATGATGGCAAACCAATTGGAAAATTAATGAAAAATAAATAAACCTGATATCTGAAACATTTACAAACATTATAAAAATAGATCAACTCACCAGCCACTTTGTGAGGTTGTCACCAACTCTGTGAACCCTGGCTTAATGTACACTGTACAGCCACTAGTTGTGCTGCTCTTTGTGTAACTCCACACACCCACAGTCCTTGACTGGCCTGGTGCTCTATATAGGGGAAAGAGAGGTTCACTCACTGTATGCCGCATAGCCTGTATTTAATTACAAACACTTTGTTTCAGTTTGTGGTCAATAGAACCAGTAAGACACATGAGGAAGAGAAGCATGCAGCCTGCACTCACTGAGAGTCAACATATGGAATGGAACTCACTCACATCAACATATGGAATTATTTCTACGTTTTCAGGTTGAAGAGAACTCTAAAGTGTCTTAAGTGTACAGGGTTTGATGAGGGCACGGGTAGGGCTGGGCCTTCAGGCATGTTGAGAACTGTAGTTTTTTGCCATTTGCCAGGGGGCAGGCCTGTCTTGAGTTTAAATGGACAGCTGTACATCAGTTAAAAGAGAGATGTCGAAGAGGAAGGATGGATAGAAAAGGATCAATATATGAAATGTCTCAACGGGTCAAGTCATACGGTAGGGTTTAAGGTCAGATGTAGAGTTGCTGGCCAATATTGGTGACATCAGGGACTCTCCATATACTGTACATTGCTTTCTCTTATATGGACTTAATATTGATGTCACCTGGGTCTCACAGTGACAAAGTTGCATGAACCACATGGCAGGGCTATTTTTTGGCCCCTCAATGTCCTAACTCTGTATTGCTGTATGGTTGTGGACCAACCAACCAACTGTAATTGCACGTTTTCATTGTAAATGTGACATGCAGTTGCAATAATGAAGGACACAGGTCCCTCATTGCCATGGCTACACATGCTGCGGACGTAAAGTGCAGTGCTGCATTGCAGAATATTAGCCTGTGTCAATGTGAGATACCAGCTGCAAGGCTGTAGCATCCTATGCATAATCCAACTGTCTCTGCCGCCTTTCAATGCACAACACGTCCTGTCCATAGGGAGCCCTAGCCCAGGATAAATCGGTCTGACATTTACATTGAAATTCACAGTGTGACAAAGTAAGGCGATATGCCCACTCCCCCTCCCCTCTCCACTTACCTCTACATATCTGCTCTAATTGTTTAAAAGCATAGGCACAGAAGCGGGCTCCCCCAGGACCCGAGCACTGATGCTTGATAAGCTAACGCAAACAGACGCTTGTTTATACCCCGGCTTTGATGAATGGCAGTGTTCTCCCTTTAAGAAGATAAACAGCGTCTATGGGAGGGTAACCACTGCTGTTTTTAATTAACGCACCCCACTTGCAATCACAGCAATAAACCTGTCTGCCACTGTTGTCTAATGAAGGAAGATCAAAGTCAAGGCTGTCCCAGCAGTCTGAGGTGAGCCGAGTCCTTGGTTTTCATCCCCAGCCATTCAAATGGATGCCGATGAAGGCTGCAGGCGGAATTTACATTATAGGTTTTTAATGTCACCCTATATTTTAGAGGCTTCAGTTCGGCAGCAGACAGCAGCAAGCCACCTCCACCTCCTCCCCTTGCAACCCCCCCCCCCCCCCCCCTACACACACACACACACACACACACACACACACACACACACACACACACACACACACACACACACACACACACACACACACACACACACACACACACACACACACTGACAAGAGTGGCAGGTCATCCAGAAATTTGCATTCGTGGTTGCAAATGGAAATGGGGGTGACTGAGACGTGTCCTGCAGTGCTAGGCCACAGTTATTGATGTGCGACGGAGGCAAGGGAGTGACATTTAAAATGTGTCCGAGGATGAGCGGCCTCTGCTGCTCAGCAGCATTGGACACAGTAGGAAGCCGGCTATACAGCTTTTGGACCGAGCGCTCCTGGGGTAGGGCGGACAGGCGGGGTAGCAGAGAGTGATGGGACCAGCACATGTGGCCTGCCGGAGCAGTCCCTGCTAGCCACCGCCTTGCCGCAGTCAGAGGAGACAAGCGGGAAAATCAATACTCCCACTCAGGACAGTTCACTACAAGGGCCTCCCTCAGCACCACTGTCTATCACAGTCAGTCCCTCAAGCGGGGATGAGACGGGAACTGCTGACAAGGTAGGTGTCAGACCACACTCTGAGCTCACTGTTAGTGAGAGGCAGGGCTGAAGCCATGTTCAGAACCATGGACAGCTCCAGAGAGAGAGGGAGAGAGGGAGAGAGAGCCAGCAGAGCAGACAATGCTGCCTGCAAGTGGTCTTTTTACGCTGTGTGATTACATGTGATATTGTGTGTATTGCATTTCCACTGACTCAGGCTATCAAGGCGCTTCCATTCTCCGCCGTGCTTGAGCGTATACAGTGGATCAAAAAGAGTCCTCTTCTGTTTTGTGAGGAAACATGCCAATCTAGTTCACTTTTGGCATGCCTCTCACAATTAGCATTACTCTGCACTTGCTGCGTTCACAGTTTCCCCTGTGATGCCCCACACTCATTCTAGTAATAGCCCTGGAAGTGCAAGAGAGGATGGGAGACATGGGCACCAGTCAGGTTTCGCCGCGATATATCCTTTGTGTGGTGAATGGTAGAGGCCCATCAGTGAGGGCTGCCAATGGTAATGAAGCCACCACTATAAATGGGCCAGTCATTCATGATTAAGTGGCGTGTCATGCCTGAAGTAATTGCCTTAATTAGCTATTGAACAGGTTTCAGGGTTAATGGGACAACAGGTTGGCAGTGAGCGTGATTTACCGTTGGAAGTTAATGATTTTACTCTCATCTTCCCCCTCATTCCTCGAAATGATTTGATTAACAGTATGGGAGAAACAGAGCCCCCTGTTTGTTAATACAAAATCAATTTCATGGCCGACTGGGCTATCTCTGACAGTGTTTTTGTTGGGCGAGCAAGGTCTTCAGTCAGCCACTGGAGACAAGACAAACAGATGGAGGCCTGTGGTGGAGAGTTGACAGTAAATCTGCCTCTCTGAGTGCATCGCCTCTACTGTACAGTATGTTGGTTGTTAGCCCTCCTTCCCTGCCAGCACATTTACCTCAAGCTTTTTTTTGGTGATGTCTAGCAAGCCAATCCAATGGGTTTTTGGTGAGAGGGTCAGAGGAATATGTCTGTTCTAATAATTGCAGGAGCTGGCACTGTAAAGTTCCCCATGTGAGGTGAAATCAATGTGTTATTAGTTTAGTGTGAAAATACCCGAGGGGTGAATATTGCTTTCAAAATCTAAGGCCACCTAATTGGGTAAACCTATTGAATGAGAGTTCAAAATATATCAAACTTTTTATTGTAAACTTTGCCTTTTCTCACTCAAAACACTTATGACAAACAATTTGGCTTGGCTACTGTATAACATATTGTCCCTGTAGCATTGATCGGATATTTTGGCAGAGCCTGCCAGCTGGTTTCAGAGCTGGTGTGGAATCATTATAGAGATATTACAACCCTTTATTATTATTTCATTACTTTATGCTCACTACTCACACAACGAAAGCGCGCAGGTTTGCAGGCATCGACCATACCTCGACTCGAAGTATTCCGATTGGCCAGTTTATCTGAGGATGTAATTTGGTGACGTAATTAAGAGAGCTTCATAACTATAATGACATATGTATTATCTCCTGAGGGAGATTCTGCAAAAAGAATTATTTTATTTCTAAGAAAATATTATTAAAAATATGGGGTTGCTCACTCTGCTCGTGCATAAGTATAGGCCATGGCCTACTTGTGAGTGCAGATCTAGTAGAATACGGTATGTTCATAGTTTCAGCATGCTTCTAAACCAGCTGTGTTTCTTCAATGATTTTAAGACAAGCTGTATTAATTCATTTGTCTAATTTCTGTACAGTACATGATGGAAAGGTACATTTTTTGACCCACAGCTGCTTGCTTCAGTTAAAGTGCAATTTTATTTTATGATGCTTAAAATGTTTAAATGATCTGTGCTGTAGTTGATTTTGGTATTCATCTCTAGGGCCTCAAATCATACCCTAGAAAGCAATAGTGTCTATTTAAAACACAGTTATTTGACTGGGGAGTAATATTTTGACTAGAGATAGACCAATCAGGCTTTTGGCTGATGTTTCCGATACAATGTCACCGGTTGTATTGTACTGTATGTATTGTAGCAACATTTGGAACATTTTCTATATGAAGTGCAGGCACGGGCTTCAAACATAAAAAATACATTTTGGGTGAAAAAAACAATATCTATATCTATCTATAAATGCAAGACAGAAGTGTTACATATCGCCAACAATTAGTCTATCATTAGAAACGGCTTGTCATAATGCACGGTTTTGCGCCTCCTCCTTATATAATCATGGGACAATATCGTTTAAATCATCATTCATCTTTCTGGGGCCCAAATCACACCTTAGATAGGGACTAGTACCTACAGATAAGGAAATTTCCATATATGGGCGTGCAATGGCCATGTAGCAGCCCCGAATCTCTAGTCCGTGGTAATAGTCAGTACCATGACAATAGCTTGTCGCCAAGTGTCCACAAAACATTCTTATTTTTTGTCTGAACTACGCTTATCACTCAGCCCATGTATATATCCTGATTCTATAACAAAGAGGATTCAATTTTGATTTTAAGATTTGTTTTTGGGCTTTTATGCCTTTATTGATAGGACAGTAATTAGACAGGAAAGGGGGAGAGAGATGCATGCAGTGACATGCGGCAAAGTCTGCCAGGCTCGGGAATCGAACCCAGAGCACGCCATCAGGCTGGTTTAGCAGCCTAGGTGCCCAGACAGTTGAGCTAACCGCCTGGGCCGATTCAATTGTTTTTGAGTATTTTAATTTATATTATATTTTCTTTTTATGACTCATTGTTAGTTAGCTAAACAGACCGAAGGCACCCTTCCCGAGGTTGTCTATATACATAAGAGAATTGACTCAGCTGGAGGAAGATCTATTGGCAGATAAACCACTTTGACAGTCACTGATATACCCCTGACACACATAGATTAAAGCCATATGGAGTACTAAAACAGGAACGTTTCTGCTGAACTGCAAAAAAACAACTTTTCACTGCCTCCTGAGGGTCATAAAAGCACCGCCACCGTACAGTAAATGAAGTGTGAGTGTATTTCATGTGCTGTGGACTAGAAGCTATGGTAAGGGGGACTTGAGACGGTAGAAAATCACCATCTCCATCAGTCATGGGAGAGATGAGAAAGGGGAGAAGATGGAGGATGAGTATGATTGGAGTGCTATAGGCTCTCAATCCTGCCTTATGGTGTCTAGAAGCATCTCACACGCAGAGCTATAGTCCCTGTCTGTGGCTACTGCATGCTCATGCTGTTGTGAGACCAGCCGCACAGATTATTATGTACTCCTTCCATTGCTCAGTTTGTATCCATCATATGAACAGGTTGTTTATTCAGCGGACCAGGATTGTTGAGTTCAGACTCGGGCAGTTTGTTTCAGAAGTCAATGCTTCTTATGAGTGTGGTGCACAGAGTGGAGCTGAGACAGCTGCAGTATGGCTTTTCTCGCAGTGTTCTCCAGTCATCACTCAAAATATGAATCATTTCAGATGAGGATTATAAAAAACCTGAACCCTAGCATCCCTGATCTGGGCAGGTTATAGCAGGTGGACATTTGGCAAAAATATGCGAACATTTGCCGATCTCTGGAGAAATTTTCTATTAGCTTGGAATCCCCATCGATCTCTGGCGCCTATCCAATGGAGCCAGGTGGAGGGGAGTGGTCCTGTTGCCAACTGTTTCCCGTTGCCCATCCCATTGCTATGATTTCTGAAATTATTTTAATTTATGATATCAAATGTTCAATAGTCTAGCAACGCTTGCCACAGTCAATAAGTGAAGAGGTTAACAGGAAAATAGCCTACAGTATGTTAATGACACGTGTGATACATAGCCAAAGCTGGGTAAATGAACAATGACCTGTACAGTATGTGACCTGTGTAATCCTCACTTAACATAGCAATAGGAATGAAAGCATAACAACAACAAATGATTCACTTTCTCCCCCTATGTAACACTCCCTCTGTCCCTCTTAGCCCTCTTCTTGTTGCCTCTATTTCTTCTGACTGTGATCAGCTTGCCAACATTGCCAAGCCCTTAGTTCATTGAGAAAGTCTTTCTACAGCTTGTCAATGAAACTGAGCGTCAGTAACCCAGCCAATGAGGCCAGAGCTCTCCCTGCTTGTCTGGGAGACAGTTCTTACTCTGGTGAGGCTGTCAGGATTCACTCCAGCTTAGTTATCTTTGTGTGTGAAACACATGATTCCTTGGTTTTAGGTCCTATGATGATGTTGTTTAGTTTGTACACTGACTAAAGATCCAAGTGAGAAAATAAATGTTACAAAGTACAAATATTGATTTCCAAACATGTAGCCTATGCCTTTTTGGAATTAGGAGCTAAAACCTGGCGTCCATAATTTGGAAGCCAGGTTTTAGCGCCTAATGTCATTATAGGAAAGGTTTTTCAGCAAGATTTGTTTTTTAATTAATTTGTTTGTTTGTCTCCAAAGCCTGGAGCCTGTTTGTGTGTGCATGCATATCATGTGTGCTATCTTTGCCTTTTTTGCATAACATATTTTTATATTGCTCTTACAGATTCAGGTTTTAACCATTTCAAACCTCAATCAAATCAGTATACATAATCTACATAACTATATGTATACATAACTGTATGTAACTGTATACATAACTATTTTTTTTGCTGAACCTCCACCATACCTCACCCAAATTGGTACACATTAAGTCTGCTGTCATGTTATCATGATTTTCCAGATCCCATTCTATCTGGCTATTTGTTTATTTCAAAAATAGCTAACAGCAGATTTTCCTATTTTCACCATATGACACCAGGCTGGTAATTAAGGCAAAAATGATGTGTGTTATCAGCATACCACCGCACTCAGTTATAGCTCTCTGTGCTCTCCCCTTTTAGAGTCGTTTAGGTTACATGTCTGAGATGGTCTAGTAGTGAAGCTCATCCTGTAACCAGAGCTGATCCGGCTGCAACTAAATGTGTACAGAGATGAGGGGCTGTCAGCGCTGGGCCTGGCAGGCTTTCTGTCGGCAGACTGCTACAGGAGATTGGACTGTACACGCAGCAGGATAACACAGAGAACATGAATCACGGACGGTTATCAGGTGAAGATCCGGGGCCCACTCCCTCTCACTCAAACACTTAGCGGGCCTCAGAGATGCTGCAGGGCTGATAGGCAAGCACTGAAGGGTTGCAGAGAAGCACCAGAGAGAACACCAGACAGTGCCTAGTAGCTACTCCACATCACTGTTGAAAATGAAGACTTGGATCTCGCCTTACGCTTTCTCAAAGGACACACAGCTGTGTGTGTGTGTGTGTGTGTGTGGGGGGGGGGGGTGGGGGGGGGGGGGGGGGGGGGGGGGGGGGCGTTGACATACATCGGAGAGAACAGTGGGAGAGACTCACCTGACCCTGTCAGTGCACCTCCTGACACTGTAAGGCTACAGCTTCACTAACAAGCAAGCCCTCTGACATGAGGCCCCCTCAAAAATGTATGTACTGTATATCACCGCTGCCTGTCAGATGGATTGTTGCTGTCACATGGAAACCTTTTATGTCATATCGGGAAACAGGTTGTCCCAATGGATCCAATTGATGTTTTTACCCAAATTATACCCGGCTACAACAGGCTATTTTGAGTCCCTGGTCCACATCTAGCAATAAGCAGTAACATTGGTCACATTAGTTGTTAGTGTACATGCCAGCCCATAGAGTCCCATTGTGAACCCCGGACATGTTGAGTACCGAGGTTGAGTACACTAGAAATGTTGAGTATGGGTCCCCAGCATGTACAACGTAAAAACTGCCAGATGCTAACTTGCATATGTTGAGCAATTTTCATAATTGGCATAATATGTCACAATACCATTAACAACCTACTGTATAGAAGCATTCGTTTTGCAATAAAGCACACTCTTTAAGGCCGAAAACGGGCATCGTTTTGCCCAAATGTGCTGACTAGGCACATCTTTTTCTGACTGGCATTGCCATTTTTAGCGTAGCTAAAATGTGTTTTGAGAGAATGGAGACCACAACATTTAACAAGCAACATACAGTATATACATACATCAGGACTTACAGTATATTAGACAAGTAAGCAATAATAGCATACACCATAATCAGTTGTCGTTGAAGTTGCAACAGACACGTGTTGCATGCATAAACCGGTCTGACTCAGAGAGTTTTATGTTTTCAGTGATGAAATGGTGTTTGTTTTAGTGGTGTCACTATTGTATTTAGTAGCAGTAGTAGTGTTTCAAATCATTTTAAATATACTCTTAAGCACTTTGGTGGGTCAGTCAGGGCATTTAGGGCGGCATTGCCCCCCATGCCCATGACTAGATCCGGCCCTGATGAAGTGTACGCAGGTACGGAAGAATCAAGCCTAATGTGAATCATGACCAGCAGGGACCTGGCAACCGTAACCTGGAGCAGGTTGAATCAAACAGACTCAGCCACTGACTATAATTGTCTGGTTAGGTCTTAGGTGTTAGACAGTGGAATAGAGAGCAAGAGATAGAGAGAGACAAAAAAGAGCAAAGAGAGGATGTACAAATAAAAATCTATTTCTGGTGATTTGGGCACCGGAGGTATGACAGACAGCAGCATGACGTGCCGGCTGCTGACAGGGTGTGTGGACTAATATAGTGTTGCTGCGTCCATCTGTAGGTCCATCTGGTGTGAAGGAAAGGGATAACAGCAGTTGTCTAGGTTGGACAACTCATAATAAAGATTATGCAGACAAAATCTCCTGATGTGAGCAAACATAAATGACAATATAGCTGCAAGCATTGATAAGTCAGGGCCAGGCCAGATAAGAAATAAGGCAAAAAAAGAAAAAGGGAAAAAAAACAAAATCATGTGAAGTAATCATTATACAGCATCATATATCAAAATGCATGCTCGGTCAATCAGGTTGGGTCCTTGGGTCCTATGGCTGTTGGAAGGGCGTTTCACATGTGATGGCATGGGAACGACATCTATTTAAGGAATATTAGTTTGCACATGGTTTGTTAGACTCCCTGTTGTTGACTTTGTTTTGACAGGTACTTGGGTATCTTGATGTGTTTGCGTGCATGCGTGCTTGTCACTAGCGTCATTTATAATGGGTGCGTGGGTGCGTGGCACCCATGGGCCCCATCGCTACTTAGGGGGGCCCCGAGGCCCAAACAGACTTTTTTCTTCTCCTTTTATTAAAATATATCTTGTCGCGTGGGGCCCACGCGAGCAGCATACAGGAGATGAGCTAATGTCACTTTACTTTCATCTAAAAAACAGCAACCTTATTACAGTCAGACGTACAAAGATGGCTAGTGTCAAAGCTGCGACATTGAGGCGTCAGAAAGTAAGCGCTCGAGAGCTGTTTGTGCAGCATGTTGGTCCCTATTTATTGTCCCGATCCTCAATAGAAGTCCATGTAGAATGGCCGCCCTTGGACTGGCCACTTAAAGAGAACGGAGTTGTCGCTGCTGCTCGACTCTGTGCTTACCTTTTGAAAGTCCGCCGAGATTTTTTTGAGATTCCAATCTAAAAACTCTCAGGCCATTCTCACCCGATTTCAATAATTCCAAGTGTGGTCCAAGTATATTTTCATAGGTCATGCGTTTATAGTATGCATTTATCACACAAAAGGAGAGGGGAAATTTTCGCATTTTCTCCATGCACTGTCTCTGTGCCCCGTGCCGTGCATATCGGGGATTCCCGTTCTTATAATATGGAATACGACACAGCTGTGTATATGGAGCTAATTACATGATCTCAGTCTGTTTGCACAGTATAATCTATTTTACTCTATATATAATCAATTATATTTATAAAATATAATCTTAATATAATCAAGAGCTATTTATAAGTCCTCAATATAAAATCACAAAGAGCTTACATATACTTATCTTATGTGTTTATCATATATTTTAATTTAGCTTTAAAACATAGGTGACAGGAACTGTAACCAAATAACAATCCTACTGACTCTACTGATTAAAAAACAGCCACTGCAACCATATAATCTATGGTAGCCTACTAGGATATGTTATGTTAATCACTTATCATGTGTGGCATAGCCCTAAATGTTAATATATTTTAGTTTTTTCTAGGGTGGGATGTCTGTATTCATCTATCAAATACATTTATCTAAATACATCCATTCATCTTCACCTGCTTATCCATATGGTTGGCTGATTGGTGACTCTTGTTATAATTTTCTGGCTATTCAACCTTAGGCCTATAATGTAATGTTGATTTTTATTAGTCAAGGTGGGATAGGATGAGAATATAGGCCGTAAAAGACAGCCTTCCCAAACGATCCAAATTATCTGACAAACACCTCTGCACGCGCATGTGTGAGCGCAAACGCTGAGAGGGCCCTTTTGATATCGGCACCATGGCTGATGAACGCGAATGTCGCCACTGGTGCTTGTTCTTCAGAATCAGAGCTCCGTCTTTTTAAAGATCTTGCCATCAGGTTGTTTCTTCCATGTCATGTTCAGGACTGCACTCACTCCTTTCTGCTTCAGTTTTTTCTTCACCTGACACAAACAGACAGACACACACACATGCACACACGACACACACACACACACACACAGCATATTTTTGACAGAGGGTAGGGACACTCGAACATGCAATATATATATATATTTGTTTACAAGTTTTTACAGTGATTTTTTTTAAAATTATTTAAATAACTTACTTGCCTATATCCCCACAAGACCCCAAGAAAATACCTCTGTCCACAAAAGATCACAGGATCTACTGAATGTGTCAAACTGACACACTGTGTGGTTTCTTATGTGGCCAGATGTAATTTCTATTGGTCTAGTAGGACAAAAAAAAGAAACTGCTATAAAATAAATAAATAAATCCTAAAATTAAAGAAATCATCAAATTCAAAAATAAATAAATAAAATTACATTCACCTTTTAATTTATGTAAGTGTATGCTAATAATGGGGGGTTAAGGTTGACACAAAAACACACAGGGAAGACATATTCACTGCTGTTGTGTCCAACAGCAGTGATATACAGTCTTTACCAACAGTCAGGTGACCCTCAGCAGGGTCTCACCTGCACCAAGACGGCCTCTGTCACTGCAGGATCATTGAGGTCCACAGCGGCGCCCCTAGTGTCAGTTTCAGTCTCAGCACCTGCTTGTTTCTTTTGGGGACGGAGGATGACACTGTGGGCATCAGAGTAGAGCAATAGTTAAAGGTAGGGTAAGTGATTTGAAATTGATCGTGTAGTACCAGCCTGGTGCACTAGGGGCCCCAAAGAGTAGCTACACTATGTGAACCTGCTGCTCGATCCTGATTGGAGGAGAATTCACCCTCCACCTGGGGAACTTTTATTAGCTCCTCTGCTAACATGGGAGAGGGGGAAACTCCATATATGGTCTGCACACCTTATAATAGAGCATTTTAACAGATTTTTTTTTTGGGGGGGGGTGATATCTGACAAAAGTGAAATCACTTCCCCTACCTTTAACTAAAACTAACTAAAAAACGAAAACTAAAATTCAAAAAACATTTGAGTTAACTGAAACTAATAAAAACTAAAAATGAATGCAAAAAACAATGACTAAACTAAAACTGTAATATGGGTTCAGAAAACTAACTAAAACTAACTGAAATTATACCCAAAATACCCTTAGTTTTAGTTTTTAATAAAGCTTTTAAATTCAAAATATGTTGGGTACCAGCAAGAGGAGGAGATGCTTCTATTTCTTCTATCCACTAGTGAGTTCCATAACACTACATGGGGGTAAAATTGTGTTTTTGTGAGAGTGCAATCATCCAATCTACTAAGAAACTCAAAGCAAGGGTTGAATACCAATCGTTTCCTACTTTGGCACATTTTTAATCCTATAACTGACAACCAAAGCACAGGAAAAAAATAAATAAAACTATAACTAAACTAAACTAAAAACTAAATATTTTCCAAAATAAAAAACTAAATAAAAACTAGCAAACCCATTCAAAAAAAATCCATAACTATAATAACTCTGCATCAGAGGTGGAATGAAATGAATTAGGCTACATTTAGGCCCACACAAATCTATGATACTATCTACATCTATAATACTACTACTACTAATCAGGGTGGATGTAGACATGGGCATGGGGGGGCAATGCCCCCCTATATGCCCTGACTGCCCCACCAAACATGATGTCATGCAAACAACCCAAATTTTAAATATATTTTAAATTAAAGTGCTATTGATGCTTATATATAAGTCCTGTAACCGAAAATGAAAAAAATGAAAATTTTCGCCTGCCCTCCCTCCAATTGGGAAATGTTACATCCGCCCCTGCCACTACTACAGTATACTCTAACTTTACGGCATTATTTCCATTTTTCATTCATCTTCATCAATACCTTACTTTACAAAGATTGTACAAAGATTTAGGTATTCTGTATAGTGTTGTCTTTTATTTTAGTAAAAATATATAATACAGTATATTTTACCAACTGAGGGCACTGTGGAGACAAGGGAATCCGTGGCAGAGGTGGGGATGATGGGTGACTCTGTAGAGATTTTGGGCACGTCAGGGTGATCTGTGGACAATGAATTCAATGAAAATATTGTGTTGGTTAATTGTGACTGCAGGGTCTGGAAAAAATAAAGCACTCAACTCGCCAATTGTAAAACATCAGAAAATTACTAGTTTGGATTTGGGAAACAAAACAGGCAAAAATACATGAAACTAAATGGACCCGCAATGGTCAATTTGGTTTCAATATACTGTCAAAAGTTACATCTGGCTAACCAACTTTTCATCAGGTTAACCAACTTAGCTGGGGACCACCTGGAAGCCTCTCAAGGACCACTGGTGGTCCCTCGAACGACCTGTTGAAAACCCCTGCTCTACTGGCATATTATGGACCGGCATATTTGACACAGAAATGTTTATGGGGACAGAAACAACTCGTAACAGCAACATTGGGGTGGAAAAGGGGTTTTAAAAAAAATCTCCTGACAAAAAAAAAATGTCTGTCAACGAGATTCCAACTAAAATGAATTGCTAATGTCATCTCACCACTGTAACATATGTAGTAGAGTTTTCTCTTATTGCCCTTGGTGATCCCGTCAGAATCTATTGCTGCGAATTGACCGTTAATCGGCTTTCTCCACCACCTGAAGGAGGATTTGCTCCCATCCGACCATCTCCACCGGTCTCGGAACAGGCCGATCCAGACGCCTTCCTGCCCGGTCCAAGCCTTCGCAATCTCCTGGTTCTCAGCCGGGTCGCGGGCACTGGCCAGGTCTGTGTGCTTTGTCCTGCAGTTAACAGGCAGGGGTGGGAAAAGCACTCAGAAACTTAAACTGGATCCACCATGAATTTTTCATTTTCAAGGTTTTTTTTTGTGTTTTGACCATGCCCACTGTATAACTGTATATGTACACCCCAAAAGGTTGTTTTTTTTAAGTATAGAATAAATCTCAGAATTTTAATGGTATTTTTTCCTTCTTTTTCTTCATCTTAGATTGTTTTGTTATTAGATCAATTCCTGAAAATATGTAGTATCTAACCATAGGAGCCGCAGTGGCTATTTAAATCATCGTCCTCCGCCACATCCACATTTGACTCTACCATTCCTCCCTTTTTCCTTAATCAGAGGCAGCTCAGCGAGGCTCTTCCTGATTGGCTAACAAATACTCCCTGTGGAACTATTTGTTAGCCAATGACAAAGCTTTATAGGGATTCATTTGGACCCCTAGAGGCATCAAATGACTCAATGTTTTGGGGAGATGATCTAATTAAAGGAAGACTTCAGGAAAAACACAATAAAAAACAATGTAATTAGTAGTTAGTAGTAGTAGAACTTAAGATTACATATAGGAGCTTTAAACACTCTTTTAAACAACCTATATTGAGATATGTGAGTTTCTGTGTCTGAATGGAGGTATGGCAGATTCCCCTATTTAGTAAAAATACTAATTTTAATAGCCCTTTACCCTTTAACTTAAAATAATTATCTGAGTGGTACAGACTGTATAAAAAGACCATGTTTATATGATACATTTAATTTTAAATTCATGCTGGAGCACTTGTAACCCATTTAGGATTGAAACACTGTTCAATTCAAATGCCACTATTGTGCCATCCCTACCTGCAGTAGTTCTGAGCACCGATCCATGTGAGTCTGCTTGGTATCAGGATGTAACGAGCTGGGCCTTTCTCTGTCAAATACAAATTCATTTTCTCATGGTCATGTTCAGTCCTTTCTGTTTTATGAAAGTAAAATGTAAACTTGTAAAGTCTCTAATATGTACATATGTACATACATAAAACACTAATGAGGAGCATTCCCGATCAGGAATTTACTACAACGTACAGTCAGATAAAATATCCTAGTAGTCTGACTCACCATCATAGCAGATGAAGCACCTTTCATTTAAACACCTGTCTCTGTCCCATTGACCTCCAGAAGTCTGGAATACACAGTTCATTCCTCCTCCATCGTTTTCCTCATGCAAGAAGTTGTTGTACTGAGTCTGATATGGTCCATAGGCAGGGTCTGCCAGAGACCACTGCCATGAGGAAATCTTATTATCTATAGACAAATCCAGACCAATCCAGTAAATGCGTGGTAGTTTCAACAAGGAGAGTATCTCCTGGTATTCTTTCATGCTGTTGATGGAGACCAGGTCTTTATAGCGCCTTCTGCAGTCTATCTGGGCTCTAGACCAGCTTCTTTCCTCTGTGCTAAGGTGGTACACTCGAAATGTAGTCGAGCTGAGAACACAGAGGCCTGCAATATGTATGTTTTAATGGTAGGTTACAATCTGAAGTAACAATTGGAGCGTGACAATGTACTTTTTAATTGTAATTTTTTTTATGTAATTTTTAGTTTTAGACAACTAATGTATAGTTGATTTGTTCAACAAAAATATTATTTTTTCACTAAATAAAAACTAAGCTATAATGTCTAAATCTAACATGAGTATACTGACACGTTTGATGTTAGCTGGACTAGTGGTAGTGGTAGTAGTGGAGAAGAGATTGATTAGAACTAAAAGACAAGTCATTGTATGTTTGGTTGAGCTTGAGCCCAACCAAAAACATAATTAATGAATGCTGCATATTCTGGGAATGTTAAAATAATTAAAAACACATGTAGGAATCCTAAACATGAAGGGGGCAATAGTTTTGGGTTCCGCCAAGTGTTTTTGACTTACCTGACAAACATGTGCAAGTCAGCAAGAACTGCAACATTTTCGCCATTGTGATCCTTGGTTGATCCTCATATGGTTGCTATATGGATAATTGAAGTGTGGTCGCAGATGTTTGCTATGAAATGTGGTTGTTATATACTGTAAAAGAATGCATGTTAATGCATAAACAGGAGTAAATTGTGAGCCGTGTGCATGAAAAGCAGCAGGGTTAGACCTTCATTTTAGTCATGTTCATTTTATTTCATAGACCATTTTTAATATATTTTATTGTGAGATAATACATGTTATTTTTGGACAGAGATTCAAAAAGGTAATTTAAAAGGTATTCACAGTAAAACTGGCAAAGCTAAAACTATGAAGTACAATATATGTTTCATATCCAATTTATTTATTCCATCTACAACCAATAGACTTTCTTTTCCTTTGTTTGTTTTGGATTGGTTACTTGGTAACTTCTCGTCTTATCTAGGTGACTCATTGTTCAAAGAGTAGCATCAGCCAATTATCAATGTAAAAAGTGACTAAATTTACAAAACAAAAGAGAACATTACCTGTATTGAGATATGAATTCCAGCCAGTCTGTTGGTTTCTCGTAGCGGTGAGGTGATGGGATGGGGCTATAGTGGACTTAACGTACTGTATGACACCTGTGCAGCTTAACTTATCTTGATTTGACTTTCTATCCCTAGCTATCTCTCTCTCTGTCCCTCCCTCTTGCCTGTCAATAAATCTCACTATTAATTGCACAATTTGTATAGGATTTTCATATTGGTAGTCTCTAATTTACATCTATTTATTTGTTTTCCATGTGAAGACACGCGCACGCACACACACACACACGCACACACACACACACACACACACACACACACACACACACACACACACACACACACACACACACACACACACACTGTCCGAAGTTTGTGCTAGCCTTGTTCAAGGTCAATCATTTGACTATGCAGATGTAGATGCCAGTGGACTAGTTTCATATCCCGCTCTGTTGTCTGGGAGAGACCGATTGAAAGTGAGAGAAAGAGCAAGGGGACATCGATGTATTGCATTGTGGGCTTGTAGATCTGCTATAATTCTGTCTGTGTTCACTGTGTACGGCTGTGCACGCCTTTCAATTAAGAACTAGTTCAGCAATCAGTGCAAACTTGGCCTTTCAAGCTCCCGACAGCCTTTGTGGATGCCATCTTGAAAACAAAGTCTTTCTATAGTTTTTTTTTTTCTGTACAAATTTAGTATGTTATGTAGAAACATACATAACATAATCTACAAATAGTTTGCAGTGTATGGGTGGATGCATACTAGGACATGGTGATGACCAATGGATTTGAATGTAAAACCTAGGCCAAAGGGAATGGGACAGCTCATTGTCATAATACATTAACTACCTTTTGTATCCGCTGGCATCTACATAGTCAAATAACTGTGAGCTGTGAGTGTGTGCGTACGTGCATGCATGTTTGCATGTGTGCGCACGCGTGTGTGTGTGTGTGTGTGTGTGTGTGTGTGTGTGTGTGTGTGTGTGTGTGTGTGTGTGCGTGCGTGCGTGCACGCGCGCGTGCACGTGCATGTGCATGTGCGTCTCCAAGCATGACGACGGCGCTTTGGTTTGTGCTGCTTCGGTGCACTGGTGTTTTGTTGTGACGTCCGTCCAAAAGGCTAAACCCTGAGCTAATTAGATACAGCCCAGTAGCCCGCCATTCCTCATCTCTTTCTAGGGGTGAAATGCCACTATTGACCGAACAGTTGAGGAGAGGGCCAAGTAGTTTGTGAGGTTTGACCTTTCTTATAGAATTGCATGATAACCTCGATCGATTATAGCCGCACACATTATGCCCATGAAGCAGAGGGTTTATTTCCCCCCTTTGGTATTGATCTGGTATCATTTTGAGGCAAGGTAGTGAAATCAAGTACTGTGAGGATTTTTTTTTTATCTGAGAGACCTTACCTGAATCAATAAAGAGCAACATGCAATATTACATTTCATCTGTAATAACCAGGATGTTTTCGGAATCCCTTGTTTTTCCCCCCACTTTGAAACAGGCAACCCGGTGCACAGAAGGACATCTTTATCTGCCACAGTCGATAATAATAAAAGCTGCCAATTAGAGGCACTCCTAGGAGGCACCAGGAAAGGTCACTTCACCGGTCTCATATTTTCACAGAATGGCCTCTGCACAGTCTAGTTTATTTTATTATTATATTTCTGTCACAGTAAGGAAATTCGAACTCAATCCGATGGAGGGATCAGATGATGTCATGGTCGTCACTGTGTCACGCCACATGTCAGTGGCAGGATCTCTGAGGTAACCGAGAGCACAGACAGACAGAATTAACCTGTCTAACACTATACGTCTCATACAATACAAGCCGCTTCTCTTGCACAGGAAGGTCCATAGACTGCGCTACTTCTGCTTCTACTTTGGACTACGTGAAACTATGGAACTGAACTGTTGGAGCTGGATGATCAATACCAGACAGCAGCTGCCTGAGCATTCGTGTGATGAATCAGAATTTCGCTTCTATAGAAGAAAACTAGGAAATAACGATTTGATTGTGTAGTAGAATGTAGGTGAAGAATAGAAGTGGTCCAAGTTCAGATCCCAGGGGGAAGGGGGGGCCCTGCTGTCAATGACGTTGTGTGCTTGCGTGCATGCATGTGTGTGTTGCGATATATTTGTGGGATTGGGTGGAGCCACGCTGTACCCTGTGGCCCTGACTCTGCAGGGGTGTGAAGATCAGCCAGGTCTCCATGATGGTGCTGTATTATCTCTGCCTCACAGAGGAGAGGAGAGGAGAGGAGAGGAGAGGAGAGGAGAGGAGAGGAGAGGAGAGGAGAGGAGAGGAGAGGAGAGGAGAGGAGAGGAGAGGAGAGGAGAGGAGAGGAGATAAAGCAGAGGCGGAGTGGAAGGAAGAATGATGAGGGGTGGGGGGTGCAGAGGAGAAGAAAGGAGCAGCCATCAGTCAGCTCTCCTCTGCCCTGTGGCTGTCAGGTCCATGGCCACTCCATTTAGCTGCAACATGGGGCCTATGAGGCCACGTACACATTTACATTTTATATTTCTCGTATTTCATATTCCCCGCCTAGCGAGTGATCTCTCAGACAGAGCTTTCAGAACATACATACAGTGGGGATTTAGTGAGATAAAAACAACATCTCCCCTCCTAAATAGTTTTAACAACCAGAGTACTAAGCCAGCTTCAGCTAAAATGTAGCATTCGCACGTTGCTGAGCCCCAAGACGCTGACATAGTCCATTTGCTAGTCCATTTGCCAGAATGTTAAAGCTTATGTTATATTTTATGTTAGAAATGTCGATTATGGGGAGTGGCCGTTGCCAACTTGCATATGCAAAAACAAATCTAAATTTCATCATCATTTATGTAGCATGTGACTTGTCTAATTAAGCAACATGAAAACTGCGTGGTTATACAGTACGTGTGACATTCACAGTGTCAGGCTACTCCTCCCTCTAGTATGCATAGAACAATGCAGACTAGAGGAACAATGTAGACTTATATGATTTAAGTTAATGGCAAGGTGCTAACAAGGTGTAACTTCCCATTGCAGCCCATTCATTCAAACAGAAAAGTCCTTTATCTGCTTGTATTGCAGTGTCAAACAAAAAGGTTTCGTTTCATAAAATTATGTTGGAGTTTGATTGCGCTCGTTACGTATCGTTAGATATCACTCACCTGTTTTGGATTTGCACATAGAGTACATAATGTAGGGGGCAGCAAGACATTGCTTTACAGAAAATGACTACTTCCAAATTCTCATGGAAAGATGGCCGCTGTTTGAATATGGTCAATAGAAGAGGGACCAGTGGACTGTATTTTACCCATGTAGGTCTGTGGAGTAGAACCCACTGGTCATTTTCCAGGTGGAGTCAGTGCTTCCTAGCCAGCCTTAATAGGGTCCCTGCAGGAAGTGCGGGTCAAGAGAAACTCAAATACCTTTCCCCTATAATAAACAAGGAGACAAAAACAACAAGGCACTTGGGACAGCTCAAGACGTCGGCCAGCGAATTACACTGTCTGGACTCACATCCCTTTATGCGTCCTTTTAACCGTTATGCGTCCATTTTGTTGCACAGTTTATGTAGAATGTGTTCGCTGTGTTGCAGAGCTTGCGGGCAAAGCCATTGAAATCCTTCACTCGGAGCATTCCCCCGATCAACACTGGCCCTCCGGAGCAGTGGAGGGAGTTCATGGCCATAATGACATATCAGTGATGAGTATATGATACCCCTGCTGTAGAACAGAGACGCATAATCCGGTTTTGTGCCTAAAAAAGAATAATTCAGCTGCACCCGAAATAATCCCCTGAAATAACAAGCTTAAGGGCTAAACCCTCTATAATTTTATCTGTAATCTTCCATACAGTGGTATCACAATGACATCAAAGCGAGACTGCAAATTCATGCCTAGCAAATCAATAGACAGAGGAGTCGCATTAAAGCTTAATATGTGGCAAAGTGGAGCTTTGGGAAGGCTGTGGGTTTCGACTTGGCCAGGGCAGGGAGAGAGATACAGGGGGGAGAGACTGGATCAGAGATACCCAGCCTAGCTGAGACAGTCCTCCCATTGTGGTCTGTGGTTTAAAGCTGCTGGGGGCGCACACATCAAGCCAAGGTAGTTTTATATTCTGGTCTGATCCACTATTCTAGTTGGACATTCTTGCTTGGATGTTATTTATTTAACTTCAATATTGCGCTAGAGGACAAGTCAGTGGCTAGAAACACTGCACTTCAGTTGAATTGCAATTTGTTTAGCCCGAGCACATGTTGCTTGCTGTATACCTAATGCCAGTAGATTGTATTATCAGATACTTATTTTTGGTGTTGTGCTGGGAGTTTGCGGTACCCTATACTTGTTTTCGTAATCTAAAACATATCTAATCATCTCTTTTTGAGGGGCACTAGACCCTCCATTGCCTGGATCTGCATGTGCCCCACATGACATCACGTTGTAGCTAAGTCTATGGACTTTTTATGTTTGCTTTATGTATGGCCCTGTGGTGTTATCGTAATGCCCCCAAAGATGCCCCTCACTTCAGATGACTGTGCTGCTTTCATACATACAATATGATGAGACAATTCCAAGTTTTGATCTATTTTTTATTTGAAGGCATTAACATTTCCAAACCATTACAGAATCACAAGCAAGGCACAAACAAGGTGTTTTCAGCTCTTCCCCGTTATTTATCTTTTCCCTTGTCAACATGGCTTTGCATCCATGCTGAGATTTCAACATTTTCCTGAGAGAAGTGCCAAACCGAGCAGCATGGCATCACTGTGGTAATTTGGGGTGGAGGGCTGTGACCCTGCCTCATCCAAGGACACAGCTTTCACAGTGCAACCGTCTTTCTTCTGTCCCATTACACAGGCCTTCTTTGCTCTCCCGGCAATATTGCCTGGGGAGCATCGCTGTGAAATGAGGCTGCTCACTCTTTGACTTTTTATCGGAATGCTACATCACACGGTAGAACTGTCTCCATGTAGGGATTACTGTTCAGAGGACATCAGTGATATATTACTCTAGGTCATTTTCTTCACTAGAACCCTCCTTGGATTTTTATTCTACTCATTTGACATATATTCAAAGCAGGCAGAAATGGCCTTTCAGACTACAAAGTGAAACCTCAAAGAATTGAGTTGGCTATAATATTCAAATGAAATGTTGAATCTCACGACAACTGCTCTCTCGAGGGAAGATATATGCTCAGATACAACTTGCATTGCAGTGTTCATATAAGAAAAGGGGACCACCTTAATTTGTTTGTTTTTTTGTTTGCATTAGCTCATTGGAGTTACGTCTTCAAAGCCAAAAGCAGACCAAAGATTCAGTTTCATGACTGAACGTGTGAAACACAAAAGATTCAGATTCAAGTCAAGACTAAACACTTTTAAACCCAAAGAGAACAGGTCAGCTACTAAGCATTCAGCTATTAAGCATTAGAACGTTCAGAAGAAAAATCGGCAGTGGTCTGAACGACTCCTAATGGAACAGTTGGTTCTGTGTGCAGCAGTCTGAGGAGTGGAGCGGATGAGCCACAAGAAGATAGATGACGTGGATGCTCAGCTACATGAGAAAATCGTGTTGTCGTAGCACTAGGCCATGGCTGGCATGGACCCCAAGTGCTCCCCGAGATTACAGCACACACACAGTAATAAATGGCTGTGAGGAGCCCAGATGCTGGAGGGCAAGGCGGGCTAAGAGGAGAGAAGAGAGATGATCTTGGTAATAGGTCAGAGCTATTACTAGGGCCTTATCATTCCCCTAACGTCAGAAAGGTGGAGTCACCATGCACCAGCAAATAGAATACTGTATGTCAGCCGTGGTTTGCAATCACACAAGTAATGGCAATTGAAGATAATAGCTAAAAACATAATGCGTCAAAGTTGCTAATTTATTTAATTCTTCTAGTAGAGTGGTCTACTTCAGATGTTGCTCTTGCATTGTTATTTTCAGAAAGCAATCCATAATTTGAACTGGAAAGCTACTGTACTGTACTTCATCTGCTAATTTACATAAAGTAAACATATCACACTCATAATAGACATAATGATGACAATAGACCTGTATTTTCTCAGGTTCAAAAGCAGCGTTCTTCCATCATTTAAAAAGCTTGTGCCACACATGCTCAAGGACACTTTAGTACTGGATATGGGCATTGCAGGGTCAAGTCTCTTGTAGAGTAAAACAAAACGCCTGTGGTCTCTGAGGCTACTTGTCGAGTAACTCACAGCTGGAATGTTCACAACTGTTGCTGCCAGAGATGAAAGCAGCAGGTGCTTAGTCTCTCTGCCTTAATGCTCATCTGCTGCTGTAATTAAACTAAATTCTAGGTGCAGGCGGGCTTGCAGCACGTGCAGATGCGCGTCCTATCCTGAATAACTTTGCCGGTTAAAGGACAGGCCTATAATGAGGTTGTTTACTTTGTGTCTGGCATTATGCTGTCAGAGTGCAGGGGAAAAAATATCCTTGAAATAAAGTTAGAGGTAAAGCTTGGAGTGAAAACTTTATTAAATGAGCCATCAAATATGAATCACCATCATTTGCCCTAGTTCTTCAGTGTCATTCTCATGCAGCGGGAACAGAGAACAATCTTCATTTCACGATGATGAGCCTAAATAATTGAAACAGTGGTTATTTATCTCAATTCGTGCTCTGGCCGCTGCCTCCTACTTCTGTTAAGAAAGATGTGCTGCTAAGACAGATACATCACATATCTTGTTAACTGACGCCATGCCATGTCTAAATCTGCAGCATCAATAAAACTCCACGAAACAGGTCTTTAAAAGTCTATTGGACACATTACCTGCTACACAGTGATTTAATGGAAAAAGTCCAAGGTCCCTCTCTTTACCACTCTCATTTGCTTTCATGCTTTTTTCATGCTTTCATTTTGAAGATATGAATAGAAACTATAAACTTGCTGCTGTAATTACCCACTGTAGTGTGAGTGTACAGGGTTTATAATTTATGTTGCTGCATGACATAATTTGACAGATTTTCCATGGCAAAAAAAGATCCTGGAATGCAACAATAGCCCATAATGGGTGCAATTCTGAAAGCTGTGGTGTAGCCAGGTATGGTGTAAGTCTTCTCATTGGCTGCAGGGCAGCAAATCAGCTCTGGGGCCTCTGTAGTAGGCCAAAAGCCTATACCACCAGGCCTGGGCCTGGGCCAAATAATTACCCAGAATAATTAAAATCTGCAATTCAAAAGGTCCAGAAATCACCTGAACCCCCAATTAAAAATGTTACTGTACTGCCCTGCTTTGTTCATCATGAGTTGAAGCTCTTGATGTCTGGTTTTAATTATTATGGATAATTATTTGGTAGGCCCAGGCCCAGGCCTGGTGGTATAGGCTTTTGGCCTAGCCCAAGGCCGCAGACCTGATTTGCTGCCATGCAGCCAATGAGCACGGACCCACACCTGATTTGCTGCCATGCAGCCAATGAGAGGACTTACACCATACTTGGCTACACCAAGGCGATTCAGAATTGCACCCAATGTCCGCAATGAATTTGTTCCCGTTTTATTTAATCTCCTGCTTTGTTCCATAACTCCTGCTATTTGGGGCAAATTGGGGAATAACATTCTAGGTGAACATTTGGAAAACAATTCAAATAGAGACCTGGCTATTAGTACATAAACAAAAAAGAGATCAATGGCAGTGGCACCCGCTGAGGAATAGGCAGTGCTGGTGGTCGTGTTTTATCCAGCAACCCATACCCTTGCATTACCATAACCTTCCCCCTCCCAATTTACCGCTACTGTATCCTTCCCTAACTAGTGTCCGAGTATCACAGTCGGTAGAGCAAGAAAAACACCCCCTCTGATATGCTCTACTGCAGTGGTTTTCAACCAGTGGTCCTTGAGATAGTTCCAGGTGGTCCCCAGTTAAGTTGGTTAACCAGATGAAAAGTTGGTTAACCAGAACCAAATGGACCCTTGCGGGTCCATTTGGTTTCATTTTTACGCTCTCAAGAGTTACATATTATTTTTAACAAAATGGACATTATTCAGTTATTATTATTCAGTTAAAATATTGATCATCGCCCAAGTCTACACAACTAGATGAAATAAACAACTAGATTAAGATTAATGGTCATTTTGATCTGTATGTATGTTTGCCAGTTTTGTTTCCCAAATCCATATTGTGGACAAAGCAAAATAAATCTTTAGTTGTGGGGTCTGTGGGGCTAAAATGTCATTGAAAACTACTGCTCTATTGTCATGCATCGTCATAACAGGGAGGACAATGATGTATTTAAGTGGTCCACTGTGTTGGTATGCTGAAGGAAGTCTCCATGAGGCCAACAGGGATCGATATGCGTTCCATCCTGAGGCACCTAACCATGCTGCGGCCGTGGCCCCTCGCATCCCGTGTGGCTTTGACACAAGTCTCATCCAACCGCAGAGCCGCGAGGTGATTTGGAGGACCTTGCCTTTCTCTTTTGTTGCAGTGACAGCAAGTCAATCCAAAGCGCAGGAGATAAACCTCATCGATCCATATCCGTTTTCCACACAATGTAGCGGTCCCTGCTGTTGATCGATTATCAGCTTGATTAAGTAACCTTGCGCCAGATGCATATACAGTATTTACTTACTGCAGATCCTGCACTGAATAGCAGTTCAGGCAGGAGGCGGAAAAATGAAAGCGATACCTTAGTTGACAATACCTTGGACTTATTCTCAGTGGCTTGATTCAGGGAATGATGGCCACTGTTTTGGACCATAAATTACATACTATTATTTTTTGTTCACATGTGAGTATGCACATGCACACGCGCATGTACACGCACGCACACACAGTCTCACTCGCTCACAAAATGTGTGCATGCACACATAAAACACATATTTGTGCACTGCAGGATCTCATTATGCAAATGCAAACATTTGTGTTCAGTGCTGTTACAAATTCATGGTGATTCAACATGCTCGGAGATAGAAATGACCCATTTGGATTTCACATGAAACAATACAAGGCAGTATGTGTCCTGGAATCTCTATCTGCTCCAAAATATTATTATAATACATACATGATAATACATACCTGTAGTTGTAGTCCTAGTTACTCCATGGAAATTAATTACCCTCATTTACTTATGAGTCTAAATGTTTAATGCATAGCCATTTGTGTGGGCCATCGTGTGTCTCATGTATTTGTTGATGGAGGCATTTTCCTGGAATTGACTCTTAATAACGGCTGGGAACTTGATGTTAATGAATGAAAATTGCCTTGGCAAGTATTGATTTCGGGGTCTTCATTTCTCTGTTGCAGAGCCTTGAAAACGCTATGAGGTGGAGACCATTTAAGCGCCCTGCTACATTTGCTAGAGATCAATAGAATTCCATTTACAAAACAGACGAAGGTGACTCAGTTAATTTGACCATGAGAATCAAGAGATGGCATGAGAATACCATCTCAGGTTGTCAGCCTAAAATGGACAAAAACAATGGGACAACCACAAGATGAATTCCTAAAGTTAACATTTTCCACCCTAGAGTGCCGAAGTTTGACATAATTTCACATCCCCTCTGGTTTACATTTTTTGACACATTCTAAATTCCCATAGACCTTTTGAGCAGGACCAAACAGAATGTCCAATCCACCTTAAATTTGAATTATACTTTGATGGTGGTTTTTGAGGGTGCCAAAAGCAGTTCCATTTACATCCAGGGGGTGCCACAATTGGCTGCTATAGACGAATCCATGGATAAATTGCACCGCTCACTTCATACAGGTGTGATTTTTCATTGAGTTTTTTACAATTTAATTTTTTACATGAGTATCTGCTCATGTACCAAGAAGATACTCGGGCCTATCTTTCTTCTTATAAATGTACTGTTCAATAGAACACAGAGAGCAATAGAGCAAAAGAGCAATAAAAAAACAATGCAGGAATGTATGTTACATTGGCTGCATGTTACCCAGATATTTTCATTGCCACTGAATGACTCATACTGTTATATATTTAAACAGAGTCTGAACCTTCTCCCTTCATTGCCAACGGTCCACCCTTTTTAGCTAGAACATTGACATGCAGGGCTAGAATTTAAAAACAAACAATATCTCACTTTTACTGATATGTATCCAAGAGATTGGCTGCAAACCCCATCAATTATTCAAGTGACCAACAAAGCATGCACAATGAATATTTCAATATTACTGGTAGTGTCAGGCATTGCCTAATGTGTAAGTGTTTTTCTGTGTGTGTGAACGAGTATGTGACATATACTGTATCGCATGTGATTATGCAACCAAATCCACTACATCACCAATTAAACATGAAATGTTCTAATGCAGTGGTTTTCAACCATGGTTCGGGGACCACCAGTGGTCCTTGAGAGGGTTCCAGGTGGACCCCAGCTAAATGATGGAAAGTTGGTTAACCAGATGTAACTCTTTAAGAGTGTGAATATTTTTAACTCTTGAGAGTGTAAACACTCTCAAGAGTTAAAAATATTCATCATCTGTATTAGCCCAAGTCTACATACTGTAACTAGAGAATGTAGAAGATTAATGGTCATCCTGATCTATTGTTTGCCTGTTTTGTTTCCCAAACACCAGCCTGGACAAAAACAAAAGAAAATCTTTAGTTTAGGTGTCTGTACGGTGAAAACATCATCAAATGGTGGTCCGTGGCAAAAAATGCTGAATAAATAGTGGGCCCTGGCATCAAAATGGTTGAAAACCATGTGTTCTAATCATAATGCAATGTCTTACTGGTATTAATAGCAATAGCAGTAGCTCTTTCTGTACAAAGTGTTACCCAGGTGTCTCGGGCAAATTAGGTCCATGTGGGTGGAGCAATCTGTGGCCTCTCAGTTGACAGTGAGGTGTGCTGTGCAAACCGAGATCAGCGGCGGATGTAACATTTCCCAATTGGAGAGGCAGGAGAAAATTGTATGGGGGCGGCTTCATTGCCCGTGGCGCGAAGCAACACGGGCGAGGAAGTCGCCTCCATACCATTTTCGGTTACAGGACTTTTATTAAGCAATTAAACATCAATAATAAGTAACATCAGTTGTTGTAAGTTGCAACAGACACGCAGCATGCATAAAGCTAAAGGTCTGACTCTGAGAGTTTTCTGTTTTCAATGAAGAATTGCTGTTGGTTTAGTGATGAGACGACTGTAGTTAGTTAGTGCCAGTAATCGAGGGGTTTCAAATCATTTTAAATTTAAGCACTTTAATTTGAAATATCTTGGGTTGTTTTGCATGCCCCCCATGCCCATGCCTAGATCCGCCCCTGACCGAGATGTAGCCCAACGATGCAGAGCGGCTTCAGACTGATGGAGCAGACAGACAGTGGGCTTTGAGTGTGCACCGGCCCCGCCGTCTGACACGGCACACTAAAACCTGCATGAATAATTACCTAATGTGGCAGAACGGCACTCCTGACATGCACACGATATAACGTCTTTCCAGACGAGATCAGGCTTCTTCTGCCTCAACTCACATTACTTTATAATCATCGAAGAACTCGCTCTGCCTGAAATATTCCCATCGACAATGCTATATTTCCATTGAGGGTACAGTATGCACTATCCAGTATTGCCTTGTGTGAATAATGCTGATGTTTTGATTATGCCGTGCACCTATAGTCACGAGGCCAATGCACTGAAGACCTTTTATTCTGCCTGGACAATTTGCGCTCAATTTGTGAAATAAACCTATTGAATATTTCATTAGATAACAAACGCTGGTTTCCACCCAGAATCTTTTAGCCCGGTCTCTGGACATTGCCATGATATAATGGCCTATGAGTAATGGGATCAAGCTAACGATTGTGACGTGTATTACATGTTTGTTGTTGTTTTTTTGCTGCTCACTGGTTTTGCTCTTGTGGTTTTCCTGCTTCCTTTCTCCCTGGGGTGCCGATGAAAGTGATTTGACTACTTTTGCAACATAACAGATGCATGCAGTTTAGTGCATGTCCTCCCTCAGGAATTTCCCCCCAATGTCCCCAGCTCTATCGTCTACTATTACTGTACAGACTACAGAGAATCAAAGTGAGAAATCACCAGTGTCTAATTTACTAGTAATGATCAATGGGTAACTTGGGAATTTAAAAAAGCAATATAGCACATAACCACTTGTTTGTACTTCAGTTGCAATAGATACCACAAGATCTGTTTGTGATAGTACTTGATATTCTGTCTCTGTTTAAAATGGAGTGACACCAACCCATACAGACAGTCATGCTGCCTCCACCTTCATCCCCTTCACTGACTTCTCCAGGAATTTAAGAATAACTTCTACTCTGTTCATTCCTCAAAATACACAGTATTTCCTTTTTTTTTTTTTTTTCGCAAACTGTTTATTGAAAATTTCAAGACAAAACAAAAAGTAAAACAGTGAAAGTGAATAGGAAACGGTTATAAGGATAGTCGATCCTCCATCTGATCTGCCACCAAACTGTAAGTAACTGTACAATCAGTCAGAAATATTAGGGAAAATGGTCCCACATACTGAACTTTTTCAGGGAGCCGCCCAGCAAACATCTGATCCTTTCTAATTTGATATAGTTAAGTTATAGTCTTTAATCCATAAAGTGTGTGATGGAGGAGTGGGCGATTTCCACGGAAGTAATATTAAACGTCTAGCTAATAGGGTAAAAAGGCAATAAAGGATGCCTCCAGGGAAGATAGCGATAGTACAGGGGTATAAACCCCAAATAGTGCCATAATAGCGTTAGGCTCTCTTAGTACCCTATAGCAAAATCCCCACCCAATATACTGCAGAACAGGACATATCTAAATGACTTGCCTGAGCTTGGTGACATCGGTCACAGGTCAGATCTATGTCATTATAGATTTTGGACAGTCCTTAGTGAAATGAGCACGATGTGCAATTTTAAACTGAATCCGTCTGTGCCTGACACAAATGGAAGATCTGTGCACTTTATTATGTCTTCCCAAATTTCTTCTGAAATCTACTCTGCCAAAATATACAGTATTTCTGTTGAAACACCCTCGTAAGAGATTCTGAAGACAAAGTCATGGGGCAAGTGGGGCAATCCTCATAGCTTGTACATTCCAGTCTTTGGTTGATGTGTTGTGTACACAATTTTTCCAACATTGTTTTCTTTTTTCTTTCATTTTCTTTTATATTTTGGGTATAGGCTACAATTATGATGCAAGCAGTAAAGCATTTGGCTGTTTCGTAGTTTGCCAAAAAGCTTTGAGATGACGGTTAGGCTACTGTATGCTGAAGCTGTGCTCATATCAGTGAGAGGGCTTTGATCATCATCCCTGCAGTAGGTGGATATTTTCAAAGGTATCAAGGAGAAGCAGGCATTCTTTGATCCTTGCTGGATTTTCTTTCGCATGGCGAAACGATTGCTGAGGAATTAGTACAGTATATTATCAGATATAGTGATAAAGGCCTCCCAAAACACAAGACTGAACACTTAAAATGCAGATCAGTAGTACAATGATAATGAAATTAGGTAGAGAGAAGGTAGAGAGAAGAAGTAAGCTGACTAATTCACATAGTGCTGCATACTATGTGTATTTACCATAGAGTAATAAAATATAGAGACCGGAATGGAACGGTAGCCTCCGTCCCGTTCATTACAATTGAGGCTGCTTAGTGGTGTTTTGAAGCACCCAGCCAGAATAAGACTGCTGAAAGTAGGGTCTACTTCCGCATTTGACCACCAAATTTTGGTGGTCCTTTATGAACTCGCCTGAATTGTTTCATGAGTGAGCACTGTTGAGAACGAGCAAAGGAGAAAAAAAAGCAGCATCAAAAAAGAAGCTAGTGGGTTTGTGGTGGGCTTATTAACTGTCATATAATACATCCATTATGTTTTGAGAGGTGGTATATGACGTGAAGAACAAAAACAACATAAACACAAACTGCCCTGTCCGTGTTCACGAAGCAAACCAGCGTGTGTGCTCTCATGGTGCTTGTGCTTGAATTTCAGCCGCCTAAAGTTCCAGACCTGACCACTAGGGCCCGAGCTTCAAGCCTGAAGCTCGGGCCCTGTAATTTTCCCTTTTGAGATTGAATGGAAAAATAATACTGCTGCAGAGAAAATGTCAAAATGAACTCGTTACTTTCATTTGCAGACCTTGAAAGGCTTGGAACAACTCGCCTGAAGACTATTTTTTTTGGAACTTACAAATGGTTACACACTGAGCCATCGGACTGTACAAGATGTTTTGGACATTTTATGCTTTTATACAGTATCAGATAGGTCAAGGTCAATATGAGAGAGACAATATAAGAGAGACAGGAAACCAACGGCAGAGGCAGAGAGAGTGAAAGAGAAAGAGAAGAGAGACATGCGAGACACACAACAGGGGTCCGATATGAATCTGGGTCCTACGACTCTTCACATTGTCAAGTAGCATATGGTCTGTGCACTAACTGGCTGCGCCACCAGGCACCTCTGACCTGTCTGTCTAAAAAGCCTCTGCTCTGTAGAGGGGTCACTAACCTACCACTGTGATGAATAAGAGAGAATGAGAAACAGACAGCAGTGGCTGACCGTGTCCTGCTGGTGTATTGTTCCACATTGTATAGGAGATGGTTTCTGGTCTTTGATCAAGGGCATGTGTGAGTGAGCATGTGGGCAGTCGGCACTTCTGTGCACTCTTGAACCAGTTTCATCTCCTCATATTCACGGATAATATAGCCACTTTTTCCCCTGCCCCTTGTCGTTTCTCACTCTTGCAACCTTTCTATCGAATGTTTTAAAGAAATATACTTAACATAAACATAATAAACATTATTAGGGTGCTGCCTCTGGGGCCTCTACTTACATTGTAGAACCTACTTAGAACGATGAAAGTTGGAAATGGATGCACCAACCAGGTATATGGAGTGTCCAGTTATGTTTTGGTGCCTCTACACTGTGGCGTTGGGCACTGGCCTATTTAGAATGATGCAAGTTGGAAATGCATTCAGTGTATTTCTTTATCTCAATACTACAGTATATTGCTGTGACTGTCTCTATTGTTCAATCAATCAATAGTTTCATTTTGCTCCCATGCCGGCACCCCATTTCTCTCCACATGTGGGCAGTGACGTTCAGACTTTGGCCTCAGGAATCACTGCAATATGATAACCTTCCAGGACCCAATGCTGGGGCCTGGAAGGTTGTTCAGGCAGCTTCATCTTGATTACGTCTCGATAGAAGTACAACTGCCTTCATCACTTAGGTCTGATTGGATAGCTGTAAGGATCTGTAAAACTGGCATTGTGGGAATACCAGGACCATGTAAAAGTACAGTCAAGTCTGTGTGAGACCTCTGAGTGTTGGGAAATGAGCCACATCAATTTCCCTTCAACAGGCTCAACATGGACCCACAGTGCAGTTCCGTTGGCAGAGAAGCCATTCCATTAGAAATGCGCAATAAAATAAACCATGAACTTTTGTATTGCATCATAATGATGCACATTTTTCATCATTTGTAAGAATTACATGAAAGTATTTATTTAAATTGTAAGTCATATGACTTGTGCATAATTTAGTATCTGCAATAATTGCATATACCTGTAGGTATTATTATTGAAATAAATCTCAAAATCTACTCGTAGAGTCAATGGCTGTGAGATAGAAGAAATCAAATAAAGTGCAGCGCTTTCATAGCACTGCAGGGTACTAGTCTCTTAAAATCAAGTGGTTGTGAGATCAATATACTGTAAGCTGCATTGTTCTTGATTAAATATCTTCATTATGACTTGGCATAGCCTGACGGCCAGCTAGTCAAAGCTCTTCAGGTTATGAAAATCATTAAAAGGTGGACAATACTACCAGTGCAGGAGTGCAGAGAGGTGCCTTATTATATCGTCTGGGCTATATGCAGACCCCTGATGTACATTAGATAGCACGCATGTTAATATCTTAGGCTTTTGTAACACAGGAGGAACATAATGAATCGTTTGTCGGTGGGGGTTGAGACTTTGTTTTTTTTTTGTGGTATTGGGAGAGTGATGACTGGGTTGAATTATATAGGGTTGTCCCGATAACATTTTTTGCCCCCGATCCGATCCCGATCATTTGAGTTTAAGTATCTGCCAATCCCGATATTTCCCGATCCGATCACTTTTTTGCTTCCGATACAAGCCCAATCATCCCCGATATTTTTTCTCGATCAGATACATTTTGCAAATGCATTAAGGAAAAAAAGGACTAAAACTCAATTAAATTGTCCCAAGAAAAAGATCTTATATGAAGTCCACCAAATAGCCGAATGATATAGCAGACTAGAATAGCACTCCTCACTCAAATGTGCACTTGGGCAACTCCAAAGCAAATTCCACAACATTTTATTTACCTGCCATAATGTCAACCCCTTACCACTGTGTCGGGTCTCTGGTTATACTGGTATAATTACCAATACTGAATGGTCTGATGATGACTAATTAGGGCCAATACTGATTTTGATACAGACTTTTCTGATACCGATACAATATTTGCCGATACCGATATGACAAAAAAAAGGCCGATCCCATACTTTTCCCGATACCGATACAGCATCGGAACATCCCTAGTTGAATATCTATTTCAGAGGATGAAGTAGAGTCTGGGCAGGCCACCATTATAGCTTATTGTGCCCCCAAGTGTTTTTTTTTTTTTCAAGGCCCACCCACACTGTCCCTAGCTGATTTCAAAATGTTGACCTTTGACCTTGTTCCTGCTGTCAATAAAGTGTTTATTGTTTGCAGTCAGTTCTTAACAAACACCTCCTCATTGTCTTAAGAAATCGACTCCTCTCTATTGTCTCACTCCCTGATAAACCTTTACATAACCCCATAAACCGCCCACCAATGCTTAGTCCAATGTCCATTGTTTATATCGTTCCCTTTTGTTATGTTGTTCCTTGTGTTGCTTTTCTTCTTAATTCTGAGCTCACTATGTACCAATTCCCCCCTTATTAGTTCCTATTATGTCGTTTTCAGCAGCCAAAAAAGTTTGATGACTTAGTGTAAACATGAAACCAAATGAACCCACAAGGCTCCATTTCATTTTTACGCTCTCAAAGAGTTACATCTGGCTAACCAATTTTCCATCATTTAGCTTGGGACGACCTGGAAAACTTCTCGAGGACCACTGCTGGTCCCCGGACCACAGGTTGAAAACTGACCACTGAAGCATTACAGTTGGGGAAGGGGACGTGTTGAGAATGATTAGGTTTAACCACTTAATGCTGCAGAGCGATGCAATGCCTCATTTATACTTCAGCAGAAAATATGAGCTGTGACCTTTTCAGATCATCTACATATACTTTATGCAGTTGTTCCCAAACATTTTTGCCGGTGACCCAAAACAAAAATCTGTCTCCCAGGACAGGACTCCCAGGGACCCGCAACAGGTCCCCACCCAGCGTTTGGGAGCTGTTGCTACTATTTAGCATAAATCAACCTTAGGATTCTAATGACATCAGCTATGTGAAGCTTCTGTGAGGTACCCCACCCTGTGTCTTACACGATGTGAAGTGCGTTGTGGTTTCCCCTGTCAACCCGTGTAGTCGTATCTCTGCCAGCATTATCATTAATTCAGGGACTGCTGGAGTACACGCCTTGTCTCCTCCCCCTCTTCCTCCCAGGCTCCTTGGCCTCTTTGTTAGGCATGGAAAGGACAGGATGATGATTACACGGTAGGATTTTCACTGTCTTGGTAATTGTTGTCCTGTCACATTAGAAGATGTAATTGTCTCACGCTGCAAGAGATCAATCAGAGCAATTGTGAGCTTTGCTACAATACACACAGCTCATCCCACTGTAGGAGGTATACTTCCATGCCATATATTTTATATTTTACATGTCAAAGTCTTAATTTTGTTTCGACATGACGCGTTTATGCACCATTTCATAAGTTGATGAGATATTAAGTCCACCTCTACATGAGATATTAAGGGGCGGCAGTGGCTCAGGGGTAGAGTCACTGGATGTTAACCACAAGGTTGCCAGTTCGAACCCAGGCACCCCCAGAGTAAGTGTTGATGTGTCCTTGAGCAAGAGACTTAACCCCAAATTCCTCCTGATGTGTTGGTTGTGCTTTGCATATTCATACACTGCCATCAGTGTATGTATGTGAATGGGTGAATGTGTTGCAGAATCCATGTAAAGTGCCTTGGATAAAAGCGCTATATAAATGCACCATTTACCATTTACCTTAATTACAGTTTGATTATGTTGAAAACTGCTGGTTTACATCGTGTTCTCTACTGCTTGACAAACATAGAGGGTCAAGCAGGTGCTGTCCCAGGTGCTGAAATGAGACAACAGTTCACAGACAGACATATAGAGACGATAGTGACCTGAGCTGAGCTGCACGGCAAGTTGTTACCTACCTTACTTCTGTAGGCAAATGGTGCATTTGTTAATGTGATGTATGCATCCGTGGTGGGCTCCCATGGAAGTCCTCGTGGTACAGTATGCTGCAGTAGTAGGCAAAGGTGGCAGGGTTTCTGAGAGTCTGGGGGAATAGGGTGTGGAATGCAGAGAATGGAATCTATACAATCTCAATTTCTCACGTAGAATTTCTTCTGGAAGAGGGTAAGCTATTCTGTGGAATTGTTACCAACTTACTATTGATCAGCTCCTTGACATGCTTCTCAAGACATCTGCCTACTATGGGGGTGAGGGCCATGGGACACCAACCATTTTAGAGACCAAAAAAGTCGGCAGATTTTGGTACCTCTAAGTTGATTGAGTCTTGTAAGCTACTTTATCCCTGTGCTGGCTGAATGAATATGTGTAATGTTTCTCCTCCTCAGTTCCAGACACACACACACAAAAAAACATTATGGTTTTGATGTGCTCTATGCCGACGAGATCAGTTTGATTTACAACAGCAAAGGCATTTTTTAAATATATGTACTCCATCACTAGACACTCACCGCTTTCAGCCAGTAAATGTCATTGCCTACCACTGTCACCATCCATTAAGTGGTTTCTTGTGTCTTATCTCAGGCTCACCATTCTGTGAACAACTGTGAAGGACACATTATCCCTGACTGGAGATCAGTGGGGTTAAATTAATATGTTTGTCAGCCAGGTGTTTCACTAATTACCAGACAGACTGCTTCCATGAATTCGAAGTGCATTATGATTCATTATTATGCTAGTTCTGTTCTCATTAGATGTGTTGTAATGCACATGATCTGTTAATCCCCGGTGCCGTGGTATTAAGTTAAATACAGACGAGTGTTTAGGGCTGTTCACCTGTACAGTGCCACGGGTTTTCAGGATTGCTGACATACGTTATGCCCACACTCCTATGTGCATTAATAACAATCATATTTCCCCCTTATTGAATGTCAAAAGAATGGCATTTTTCCTTCGGCCCGAGTCTCCACAACAGAGGGTAAATATGAAATATGCCTGTGCTGAAGGGCAGTATTTCTCCTTGTTGTTATCCACCACCGCTAGGACAAGCACTTTCAGTATGCACACCATGTCAAGTGCAGCCAACGCCAGCTTCCTGACAAGTAAATGAAAGGGCCCATCGTTCTTCTTGTTTCTTCCCAGGTGACACCCTCTGTCCCCATTCCGTCACCATCAAAAAGCCGAACAAGATGCCGAGAACCTCAAAAACGGTCCATTATGGGCTGCCAGGGGGAGCGGAGACACCATTAAGGAACGATATCGGTTACAAATAATGCATGTCTCCAGCCTCATTCTCATCCTGTCTGAGAGAGGAGGGACAGCGCTGAGATGTACAGATGCACCGCAGAGACCTTGCAAGGCGGTGCAAAGCGTCCTCGCTCTCACAGACCAAGGGCACCCACCCCCCCACCAGAGACATAGTTTCTGCGTATAGAGCATGTCATGTAATTCCACACTGAACACACACCGAAACATCGTTGTGCGAGCGATTGAAACGAGTGCACACCGCGGTGCCGCTCCGAGCACATGCCATTTGTGCCCTTACATCACAGCCTTATTGTGATGTTCTTTATTGCTCTGTTTTCGGCGAGGATACATAATACTGCAGTTCATAAAGTGGTACTGATAAACGAGGGCTCTCATCAGTCTCAATAACCTCACCACCGGTGATATCAATGTCACTTTTCATGGCGGCTGAAATTAAAGACCGCGGGGATGGGGGAAGTCATTACTTAGAGAAGTCAATTCACCATCTCCTCCCATAGTGTGTGAAACGGCACTGTCAAATGATAAACCTTTGCTTTTGGCTGCCTGAGGTTAGTCAAGCGCGTAGTACAACCATAACATCTCCTTTAGCGGTACAAGGTGCAGTGCAGTAATCAAGATGAGACAAATTCCACAACAGACGGTGCGACGACAACCTGGATTCATCCAAACAGAATTTATAAACAGGAATTCTAAACCAGGTGCTCCATCGAGCATGTGGTTGATTTTCTTTTTTGTCGCTAGGAATTTACCCATGCCGGCAGAGTTTCTCTAAGCAAAGACAATAGAAGACAAAAATATTTTAAGAACTACTGTAGATCATTGCATGTGACCGCAAGCTTTTACTGCTCATTGTTTAATCGCGACAAAAGGCAACGGTGACAAGATAAACAGTAGTAAGTTCGTAACATTCTTAAGATGTAATCTCAAAACCCTGAAGGCTCACTCTTTCACAGTGAGATGCCATTAAGTTCTGAGGCATTTATGTCTTTTTAATGAGAGAGCTAAATTGCTTTCATACGCAGTGGTTTTTGTGCAAATGAAAGCCTTACAAACTGTGAATGTCAAGTAGACAGCTAAATGTTCCCTGGCACCGTGCAGGCCATGGGCTATAGCATTAGGAGGCTCACAATTGACCATGTGACTTTGCTATGCAAGAAAAGAAACATTACAGCGTAATGGGTGAAATGCAGATTTCTGCCGGCAACAAACTTTACGCTACATACAGGTCCCTTGCATACATGGTTACATTTCAGGGAAAATCACTTTGCACAAAAACGTGCCTTGTTCCAATATAATAGATCAAATATACAAAGTCATTATTATTTTTAAAAAGATACACATAACCACTTACAAGTTCACACCATTTTATTTTTTTGTTTATGAAAATATAAAGAATAGTAGTAATAGTAGTAATAATAGTACAAGCTCGCACCACATACTTAGGTAAACTTGCATGACCTTGCGTGGCTTAGTACTTTTCTAAAGCAGTTGTTTGAAATGGCAACATAAAAATCATAGATTAGACACGTCCCAATTAAAACAGTTCACTACAAGAAAGTAGTTCTCGGTCGGGAAGAGCAACTGTTTCTCTTAAAATAATTGATATAATAAATATAGTTGTAAATCTCTATGGGAAAAAATAATGGCATTATTTTTCAGCGGGTCCACAACACCATGGCCACTGCTATGCTCTATAAAAATGTAAGATTCTCTAAGTCAGATTTAGCTACAACATCTGTAAACCTCCCGTGCAAACTCTAGCCTTTACGAGCGATGGAGGACACTTGTTTTATTTACAAGCCCTGCCCAAATCCCCTCAGTCACTTGCTATCCAACACAGGCGGTGCTTTAGAAGCCTGTTCCATGTTGAAACCATCTAGGGCCTCTCCTACAGATGCTAAGCAATACATCATTGCAGATAATCATATTTCTTTCACCTAAAAAACCCTGTCCATATTGGTAAAGCAACTTGCTGTTTCTGATGAGCTGGTGTTTTACATCTAGTTTGAGAGTGCAAAGAGATGACGGGTAATGGATATTGTTGTCAAGGCGAATGTGAAAATCTGTCATGCACACTGTCAGCAGTGTGCAGAGCCTTGAAATAAATGAAGCACAGAATAGCCAAAATGTGTGACACTTTTCACGATGACTGGTGGAACTAAATGTAAGTATCATACAGTTTACATTTCTTATCAGTAATGGAATCAGTCAGTAAGAGTCGACAGGCCCAAAGCTGCCTGTGACTTCATCTTATAATGGCCTTCTCGGAACGATGCACGTTGGAAATGCATGCCCCACACAGATGTGTTGGAGCCTCTACAATGCTACAATTCTGCACTGGTCTACTTGGAACAATGCAAGTTGGAAATGCATGCTCCACCAAGATATTATGTCTGTGTCCCTTGTAGCCAAAATAATAATAACTAGAATGCAATTTTGCAATTGCAAAGTGTGGTTGCCCCGATGATGTTGTAATGGTGACTTGGTGATGTAGTAAATGAAAGTTTTACATCATCACACATCATCGTCCTTGCTCAGCCAATCGAATCATTTCGATGTTCAGGTGGTCAGCCAATCGAGTGATTATATATTATCATCACAAAAAACGCATCACAATAACAATAGTGTGGTTTCCCTTCAGACAACCCCACTAATAATAATGAGCGGAGTGGACTAATACTCATGACATTAGCTACTCACACCGACCACTGAACACCCTGCTATGATCGTCTTCTCGATAGGCACTGCACCTCCTGATGGTGGTGTGGCATGCGTGTGTCGAATTCCGTGGTTCTGCCAGACGTACAGACAGACATAGACATTATGCATTTATAGATAGATCTAAAGGCATTTTCACTTCTAATTTCACATTAAATAAATAAGATCATGCTGAAAATAATAATAATAAAAAAAGTCTTCTGGTCGGTAAAATGAAAAATTCTCAGAAGATGCTTGCTTTCTACTGGTTTTACTTTGTGGGACTAGTAAGGGAACAATGTTTTTGCTACTGTTGGCTGTGATAGTCCATAAACACGACATGTTAGCAACTGATAGCAATTACTTCCCTCCTTGTACGGTAGCCTATAATTACATTCCCAGCATGGTTTTGACATCCAACCTTAATGCCCTTCTGTTCCAGAAAGCAATGTGCCTTGTGTGTTCAGAACAGAGCATACTTTATTAGGAGTGGGACTTACTGTATTGCCTGTATAGGAGCAAGGGTGTAGTATTTATAGTGCTTCACCCCAGGCTACAGGGCCGCATTGATGCTGAAATTAAACCTTGGAATCCTGCCAGACAATCTTCAGGGAGAGTCTCCTGGCAGGACACAATGCACTATAGCACCGTTCTTGGCCCTTCGCTCTCAGAAACTCTAGCAAGGTACAGTAGCGCGTACTTTCTTCTTGTGGAGTTCCACAGGTGGACAGCATTGTTGTTGTTTCACCTGCTGAGGGACAGATTCTTCCCTTAGGACTCATCCCTTATGTGTTAACAAGATGGCAACGGGAAGGCCAAGACAGTTTGTCCTCTACAAACCCACTTTGATGAGATTTTAAACCCCCTGCCAATGGCCACAATTGCAGCAACAGCCAAGTCCATTTTTATTCACCCATATATTCTAGGATGTTTTCTACTCTTATATATCGAGTTTTCATTGACCTCTGAGAGTTGCTCGGGTGGTACAGTGCCCACTCTGTGGACAGTGTTTGAATCCACTGTGGTACAGTTGGCATTCACACTGTTTGAACTTTGCATATGAGGCAAGGCAGGTGATAATTTGCTAAACCCGCCTTTGCCCATCTTATTGTAGTGGATGAATTTATGCTCTGTTGGCCTACCAACTATTCTTCATTAAACTTTTCGAACTGCATCATAACCTTAATATATAGTAAAGAGTAAAGACACATGTTGTTTGTACAGATCATGGCCCTGGTTGTCCTTTTGACCTACACAGAAGGCCCCAAACCTGATTTGCTGCCATGCAGCCAATGAGCACGGCCCCACACCTGATTTGCTGCCCTGCAGCCAATGAGAAGACATACACCATACCTGGCTACACCACAGTGATTGAGAATACCAGCCTATAGGCTGGTTTACACTATAGATTACTCAAGATTCCACAGTAATTTTGTTATCATGCATCGCATTATAGGTAAATGAATGTAAGCTATCACTCTAGCTTGTCTTCAGAGGATTGAGCCCTCCAGCACCATCTCTGGTCATCTTGATCCTTCATTCTTTCCTCACATGTCTTTCTCTAGTAGGCTTATTTAAATCTATGTAGGTACAGTAGTACTGTAGGGATGCCCCTGTGACCAATGACTGTGACACTCCTGTGGCACAAGTTGCTGACTGCAAACTTGTGGTTTCTGTGGTAGTATTTTCTAACTGACTCTAGGTACTCTTGGTTAAATTTGCTCATTTTGGTTTTATTTATTTATGTATTCTCCCAGGCCCTCGTTCTGGTTGGTATTTAGTAGGCCTACACACACAGTCACAGAGAAGAAGCTAAGCTTCATACTCTATTGGACTTCCACACACTGGCCATATGCCGTTCCAGGAAAGCATTTATGGCAACGGGGCTTAAAATTTAGCCTGAAATCCAGACTGATTATCCATGTTCATTTTCTTCTACTCATTCTTGTCAGGATCACCGTTTGCGAAAGCAGGAATCAGACTGATGCCTGTGTTGTAGTTGTTCGTTTTTTCCAAAGAATGAAGAGAAAGCTGCTAATATCGAGCACGGTGGCAGCAAAAGGCAAAGAATAGGCTGACACAACATAGGTGGAGATGAACACGACAGTTGAATGGGAAGACTGAGTGAAATCACCAGTGTGATTTATGTGACAACCTTTAAGGAAAGGTTGTGTGTCCCCAGAGAGTGCTGCCATGCTGTAGAACATGAGGGCAGAGTGAAGAAAAGGTCAAGAATCAAGTGAGGTGCAGGATTTCAGAAAGAGAATTCCCTCAGATGTGGCATTTCTTGTCTCCACCAAGGCAGACGGCAGTATGTTTTGCACCATGTCTGTCCTTCCGTCTGTGATCAGCTAATCTCCGGCACTGCAGCGAAATTGTACACACACACAGAACCTGCGTCCCAAATCGCTCACCTAACTGGCCTGTTATAGCTCCACCAGGTGCCTGATTTTGTCAAAAACATTTTTGACACTACACATGCAAATCGGGTCTTTCAAAATTGTCATACTCTATCTTGATTGGCTATTGGCTTCCAAAGTTTGCAGGGCTTTTTTGTTTTAAACAAAATGCCTCACATCAGGAACACAGCATGCAATTTCCTCACATACACAGAGAATCCTGCTACTTTCCAGCAGGTGACCTGAATCAGCTGCATAGGGTCAATAGGTCATATTCAGACATAGGGACATACAGACATGCGTGTTCTGTCACTTAAATTATCAACGTTCACCCCTAAAAAATAACACAACCATGTCATCAACAAATGCAACACTATACATACGCCTTCAGCACAAAGGAGAAAAGGGGAAGACATCAATGAATGACACGTAATTTCTTTAATTCATTTACTAGCAACAAGGTCATTGTTGCCTCCTCTAGTTGTTCACATACAACTCAGGACGATGGCTATTGCTTCACTTCAACCTGATGCTTTGTTCACCTTCAAGCACATGCTAAAATATCTAACCCTTACATTTGATCTGTTTGACAAGAGATGTCATTTATCCACCCCCAACGCCATGTGTTGAGGCTAAAAGTACGATGTCCTTTTTAGTACCATGCAATCATGGAGGGGCAGCAGGCTGAAATCATGTCATTGAGGTTAATTACAGGCAATTAAACGCCAGTTGGCTGTTGCACTGACACCAGGCGAGGCTGAGTAGTGGTTTACGGTCTATTCAGAAGTGTCTGTCCGTGTGGTGTTATTGGAGGGGGCCGGGTGGAGCCTGAAGGTGGGCTCAAGTGTACTGTAACTTCCTGTGGAGCGGCGGTTCTATTTTGTTAAAGTGACTTTTGTCCTTCATACAAGTACATACTTTTGGCATTTTCAACATTCTGCAGTATTTGAGGCTCACTAGTGTAAAATGTTTTGAATTCTCGGTACTGCATTATGTGCACACAGTGCCATGCGATATTATATTAAACAAGTGAGCTTGTAAACATTAGCTTAGCTTTCAAGACAGCTTTCAGATTCAATAGCTGACATGTCAATTCACTGTAGTCTACACTGTAGAATACAGTACTAGTAGGATTAATCCAAATCAGTAATCCTAATCAGTAATCAACCACTTCAGTTTTACAGCTGTATTGCTATCTGCTTTGTCCTCTATATCACCTCTCTTCGTTCATTTTCCTTTTTTCCTGTGTTTGTTCCCATTCCTCCCCCAATCAACCCTATTTATCCTAAAGTTGCTCGCTTGTTTCTGCTGCTTCAGGTATGAAGGATTCATTTGATCATTCATTTGACCGTTATGCTCTATAACAGACCGCCAGCTAACCGGCTTGGAGCACGCCTATAGGCGCTGCCGGGTCTTTATGCTTTGCCCAAAATGACAGGATTTGTCTTTGTCACACTGTTAATGGCTGGACACGGGACAAATGTTAGCTATAACTATAAATCTTTTTAAAACAATATCATTGGGGACACTTTGATGGAACATAAAATACTGACATTGAATCAAATTTTAAAGGGGTCACATGCAGCACATTACTTATGTACAGTTTTGAGAACGTTATTATTTCATGAGTGTAGAACTTTATATGCTCACATAAATCTTAATATTGCAGCTGCTTATTCATTCCTTCATTCAATTGGAGGGCACAAAAATATCCATTGTGATCTTTTCCTTGGTGGTGGTGGTGGTGGTGGTGGTGGTGTTACGGTATCTTTATGCTTTATACTCCGATGCACATGTCATATGATGAAGTCTCGTCAAAAACGTTGAGCTTGTATAGTTTGGCTATTTTCAGCGCGTGACATCAGTGGTACGATGAAGCATACATCAGGTTTCAGAAGGGAGAAGCTCAGCGAGAGACGTCTCCACAGACACTGATGTGTTGTGACACTGATGGTGCACACAGCTGACCTTTGGGCTGCTGAGTGCGGCTCAGACAACACTTGCTGCATGTGTTTGTGTCCCAGAGACAGTCTAATGAGGATGTGTCTGCCCACTCCGAGAGGAAGTGCCAGAATACAGCTGCTGCCAACAGCGCTGTAATCACAGCGCCTTGCCTGACTCATATTGCATTACATACTTGTCTGGGGGGAAGATTGTTCCTATGGTACTTTAAAGGGTTGAGATATTATCCCCCCCAAATTAAGTTACTGTAAATCATATGTATTTTTATTTATTTATTTGGGTACCTTTTGTGGTTTTGACAGAGTAGACAATAATATTGCTGTTTTTGTTTTTTTGCACACTTGACTGGAGGATTGAGGCTGTCATGGTTTGTGGGTTTATAAAACATACAGTGTGCTCTACAGTGCAAAATCTGGGAGTGCGAATTTAACTAGAGCCTATAAATAGGCTCTGCAGTGGCTGGGAGGAAATGCAGTTTTTGGTAGTAGACAATTTTTTAATGAAAATTAGATGACCTATAGCTGTCTCATTCAAAGTACAGTATGACTGAAAGTACAGCAGATAATATGATCTATCTTTACTAGATTGAGTATCATTCCATTATGTGTCTGTCTGGAGTAGATGTCTGTCAATCTGGAGTATAAGCCAGGCATTACAGCCTGTGAGGCTGTTCCTGTGTGATTGTTCATGCGTAGCAGACATTTGCCCTGTGCAACCTCTTTCCATTCCTGTGTATTTTACATTTGTTGTTGAAAGAACTGAAGCATGGAGCAGCTTTGGAGCCAGTGTGAAACCTCAGCGGCACGCTCCACTTTATCCGGCCGGTCTGTTCTCGGGGGTCACATCAGATTGCCGCTCCCATTAAATATTCGCCTGGCACTCTTGAGGAAGACGTCACCTTAGGGGAGGCCTGCTTGGCCAACACCTGTCCAATCTCTGCTCCTCCATTTGAGCTTGTTTTGACATACCTGTGGTTCAGGGGAGTGATAGATCTCCGTGGAGGTCCTCAGCCTTGCGATGAAGGGCGGAAGGATGTGACATTCTGGGTTAATGGACAGCAGGTCTCAAGTGTGTTCAAAAGAAAATCGATCTGCAGCACAGCTTTGAACCGATAGCGTTGCGTTAACCTGTTCACATAGTGCTATTTATGATGTTTTGAGTGAACGTCCGGGGCATCAAGTTCATCCGCCTTGAATGTGTTCTCTATTCACACGTTGTTAAACAGTAATGCTGTAGGGCAGATTCTGTTATGCTCCTTCGGGCTTCAACCCAGTACTGTCCTCTGCTTTGAATGTCCTTATGTTGTTGGCACTACAGAATGCTGATGAATCCAAGTAAAGCTTCCTCGTTTGTCTTCCATGTTCAGTGGCTGTCCTTATGAGGATTACAAGGATTGAGGAGATAGTCACTCTCTGGAGGATAGTCAGTGGTGCGTATGAAAAAGAATAGCACTCATTTAACAGCAACTCACCACCAAAATGCCAATGGAATGCATTTTGTCCTCTTAGAGGCTTTATAGGATTGGCTGACGAATAATGAGCAGAATTTGTGCTCTGTCTGAACTTCACTTATCATAGGTGGATCAGTTTTATTGATGGTAATCATACCCAATGGTCTTCTGTATTTCCCGAAAAGGAAATTCTGCTAGGTTCTGGAGCAGGAACAAATAAATAAATAAAAAATACTTTCAAGTGCACTTTTATAAAAATGACTCATCTTCCACTCCCTGCATGGTGCAGAAATTCAATGTACTCTGTAAAAAGCTCTCTCTGATAATCTCATTACTGAAACTTTCTGTTTGCCAATTAGCATTCAACCTTGAAGTGTGAAGCCTAGTCGGAAAAGTCACCATCTGTCAGTACAATGCAGGGCAACCCTCTGTGATGTTGATGTGCTCACAGCTCTCTGACTGTGTTTGTTTTGGCTGCAGGAACTTCTACTACATCACCATGCTGCGCGACCCAGTCTCCCGCTACCTGAGCGAGTGGAAGCACGTGCAGCGCGGAGCCACATGGAAGACCTCCCTCCACATGTGTGATGGACGCTCGCCCACCCAGGACGAGCTGCCCACCTGCTACAGTGGCGATGACTGGTCGGGCGTCACCCTGACGGAGTTCATGAACTGCCCGTCCAACCTGGCCAACAACCGCCAGGTACGCATGCTAGCCGACCTCAGCCTGGTGGGCTGCTACAACCTGTCCTCCATGAACGAGAGCGAGCGCAACCACATCCTGCTGAGCAGCGCCATGAGCAACCTGAAGACCATGGCCTTCTACGGCCTGACCGAGTTTCAGCGCAAGACGCAGTATCTGTTTGAGCGGACGTTCAGCCTGCGCTTCATCGCCGCGTTCACGCAGATCAACAGCACGCGCGCGGCCAACGTGGACCTCAGCGAGCCGGTGCGCAAGCGCATCGAGGAGCTCAACTTCCTGGACGTGCAGCTGTACGAGTACGCCAAGGACCTGTTCGTGCAGCGCTTCCAGTTCACCCGCCAGCGGGAGCATCACGAGGTGCGCTTGAAGAGGCGTGAAGAGCGTCGCTGGCTCCGGGAGCAGAGAGAGCAGAGCAGGTCCTGGCTCCCCAGACGCAGAGGGGACGGGAACAGAGGTGGGAATGATGTGGGCGACAGAAAGGGAAATCACGGTGAATTAATTACCACTACTGAGGACTACACGAGCCAAGTGGCCCGTTGGTGAGGCTGTGGTTTCCACACAGAGAGAGTGAAAGTGAATAGATTCTACAGAGAACAGTTTCAATACGTACTGTGAGCCTCTCTCTGTCTTTTTTGTCTCACTATTTATCTATCTACTGTATCTATCTGTTTCTCAGCTTCAATGTGATCCAAGCGCTATGCTATAGTTTCTTTATTGTTATGAAAACTGCCAAGTCTGTGAGTCTCACAGCAGCTCTGCCTTGGAGTGCCCTTTGGTGTCTTAAATCTTTAAATGGATGGTTTTATTGATTATTTTGTAATGGTTGTTGATTTCGGTTCTTATATTTCGCTCCTTTATTTATAGGCTTACGCCTTGGTTATTCATCAATTCTACATGCAGATTGTTATAATTATTTAAAGACAGTAATGCTGAAAGGCAAAACAATCAATAGAAACCGCTCATATGCTGCTGTGTTTTAATTTTTAAGTTGGACATTCACTGTGAAGGGCCGAATGTCAAACTTGTTTTTCTCGTAACTGGCAGAAAAAAATGTTCCACTTGAATTCTGTATAGAATAATTTACCGTTGCATGTCACATGTCCATGTTATAGTTATAAAACTGGGGAATGGAGAGTGACTTCCATAAAGGAATGATGAAAGCCAAAGTAAATACTTTTACAAATTATATAAACAGATATCTCCAATGTTGATATTACAGTGCTATACATCCTTTTTACAATATTCTGTACCCTTTTTTTCTTTGTGCATTCTTTTAAAGGTATTGTGGATTTTCTGACCCTAAGCCTAAATATCTATAGGTTATCACTATAGGTTGCAACCTGGTCACGACTAGTACAGTAAGCAACTGGTTGCAACCTAGTCGTTGGTCACTACTGGATCTCGCCCTTCATCGCTAGTGGATCTCGCCCTTCGTCGCTACTGGATGTCGCCCTTCGCCGCAAGTGGATCTCGCCCTTCATCACTAATGGATCTCACCCTTCGTCGCTAGTGGCTCTCGCCTGTCCTGATTTTCCTGATTTTTCTTTGGATAGCACAGGAAACAGGGAGAAAGAGAGAGGCAGAGACAGAGAGACTGAGAAACAGAGAGGGACAAACTAAGGGAGTGACACACAGCAAAGACACTTAGGCTCTGGAATTGAACCTGTGACTCGCTCTTAGCAATATGGTTAGAATGCATTTGAGCTACACACCATGTCAGCACACCATGTCAGCACACCATTCTACACACATTTTCTTTTCTGTCGCTAACTTCAGTTCTAACATTCTGAAGTTGCCGGCATCCATATAGATCCACAAAGGCATGCTAAAACCACTAGTGCATAATTCAGCATTCAGCCAGTTACCATTCTGTCTTGCTCTGGACCAGACATGCCACAACCACAACCACATACTGTAATCATATAGGCAAATCCATGTAAGTCAGGTGTAGCTAATCAAGGCTGAGTAGTAAAACGTACATTTCAGGTATGGCAGTGCTCTGGGCAACCTCATGTGGATTTGTCAATAGACTTTGGTGACCATGGGGGTCCCTCAGGAGTTGGTTGGTACCCTCCCTATTTCCCCTCCACTATACTTATCCTTTATGTCATCAAAAAGTTCACCTAGGCTTAATCAAAGCTGTTCATCTATTATGACACAAGGGTGATTGATGGTTTTCAGGTGATTACGCGACGCTATCATAACAAACAGTGATATGTTATCAAGTAGGCCTAAACATATCATTTAAAATTATGCTCAAGTTATTTCAGATTTTCCAGCAGTAGTGGAGATTTGGTAAATATTGCAAGTGATGAAAGAGGTCAGAGTGGCTGGCGCGTGAGGCTGTGTCCTGACTACGAATGTAATGCTCAGAATTCGGCAGGAGTGCTTCTCTCGCCGCCACAGTGGATGCACCATCCTAAATGTTAGCAGATCTCCCCATTCAGCCGCCATGGATACCACCAGGAGGACGCCTGGCCTTATGTCTGCAGAGACAGCTGCTGTACAGAGCCCAAACGCAAAGCAAACACCGGTGAAATAGTCTTCTACTGTGCTTCCAGTTCCCTCAAATACAATTCATAGGGCAATAATGAATACAGACAGTCTATATAGTTAGAACATCAAAAAGGGCTGTGCAGCTCTCATGTCTCCTATCGTCATTTTAAATGACTGGCTGGCTTGCCAAATTACTCCACGGGTAAATATATATCAGCACCTGTATACTGTTGCTTCTATTTCTTACCATATTAATGCCTTAATTGTCTGTATAGGTGTGTTGGTTTAGATGTTGGACAATACATAATTCTCAATTATTATTATTATTAATTGCACTTTTTGGACACAAATAGTGTGCTGTAGCTGTAACACGGGGCTTAAAGTAATAAAACACAATATAAACTAAAATATGTATGAGTATATATAGGCTTAGAATTACATGCTCTGCACTGTTAGAGAGCACATATGTGCATCAGTGCATAAATATGCAAGTGAGTGTGTAAACGGGATATGGGGTCAAATACAAAGTCAAACCGTGTGAGAATAATTAGGGACATATGGTGGGGATCACCACGTTGTCCTGTATAGGGACCCTGGTTCGATATATGTTCATGGATTATAGTCACCTCTTTGTTTCACCCAGCATTCAATAGCCATCCTAGAACTTGAAATCATTAGTATTATTTACTAAATAAATAATACTAGTAAATGCATCCAAGATATATTTAGAATGTCTTGCTCAGTAAATTGCCTAATTGTTCATCATTCTCTAGATGTAAAAGCTAAACCTAAAGCTCACTACCAAAACAAGCTCAATGGTAAGGATGTTAGTGCAGGCCTTCCTTTTTTTTACCTTTTGGCCTGAAAAACAAAAGAAGAAAAAACTAAAAAAGAAAAAGATTCACATTATGGGCACATTTTCCAGAGCTGTTCTTAACACTTTCAGACCTGTTGTTGAGAGCCCCTGCGTGGCAAGCATTAATCCTAGGTCTCTAAACTGCCTCCCCCTGGACAGCTGGTGGAGGCCAAACAGGGAAGCTCCCCCTGTCAGATGAACCGAAGACTCCTAGTGCACTGATGAAAACATGAGGTCAGTCCTTTGCTGTGGTCAGCACCCAGAATTACCCTAGATATTGAGACTGGCTGATTAAAAATCGTGGGATAAGAAATATATATATATATTTATTTGTTTGTTTGTTTGTTTATTCATCTTTATTCATATCCATTTGGAGTCAGCCTTAAATTATATGTTAAATACAGTGTTTCTGCAGTTAAAGGGTATTTATTTTATCATCTGCTCTTACTTCTGTGAACACCCGAGACAGTATCTATCGATTTGATACCGGTATTTAGATATTTGATATTATCTTTAGCCAGCTAAAATGAATCTCAAATATCTAACAACTGAATTGTGCAATGTTTGGGCTGTTCACTTAAGCCTGAGTACATGATAAAGTTACTAAACAATGTTTTTTTTTTTTTTTCGTCTTTAACTTGCAAACGAAACTCACCAGACATCTAGACCTCTTACCCCATGGAACCATCTAATTTAGGCCATCTTACAGCAGACCTAAGTTGCAACTGAACCTTGCCGAATTTTTCCATCCTCACAAATCTCTTCACCAAAATGAAGCGACCTGCACGTGTTCTACAACATGTTTTGCACTTGTACCATCACTAATCCATTGCTTCAGCATTATCAACATTGGAGATACAGTAGCCTAAACACTAAAGGCACGACATGGTCATGCAATCAAATGAATCATCAAACCAGTGTATGAATCTTTCATGCATGCTAAAAGGTGATTTATAGTTATTTGCACATTGGTGTTGTGCAACTAAGTATAACTCAAGCATATGGTTAATTTCTTTATTCTCAGCGAGAACAAAATATACATAGAATGACTGCCTGTTATAGTGAAAGAAGGCTAAATAATGTATATATAACTATATTATTACTGTGATTATTTATTTACCAAATAATGTCCTCAAATAAACACAATAAATTATGACATTAAAAATCGAGTTGACGAGGGATTGCCTGTACTGACATTCCCTAAACCACGACATGTGACATCTTGTGAAAGAATGATTTGAATAAACTTGAACTGCCACTAAAGGAAAGTGCACATACCTATGGAGCTGATTAACTTGTATTTGTTTGTTTATTATTTATTTATTGTTGCAAAAGAAATAATTTTTGCCTGACAGAAAATTATAGGATTAACAAAACTGAAATGATGGTGAAGAAAACATTCTTTCAATGCCATTTGGCATGTCATTTCATCTGCAATTTTCTTGTCAGATATGCAAAGATTAGCAAATGCTACTTAAGATATCCAAAATAAATGCATTGAATGGCCATACAGTATAATCTTGTTTGGATTTTTTATGTTGTCCTTTGTACTGCATGTGTAATATGCATCTGTCTGTCTGTCTGTCTGTCTGTGTGCACGTGTGCGTGCGTGTCTGCGTGTGTGTTTTAAATATGTAAATGTGTAAGAAAACAGCATAATTTAGACAGACGAAGTTGTAGGCCTGCTCATACTCTGTGCACTAATTTACTATTATACCGTACTACAACCACATCATACTACAGCATGGAAAGGCCCCCAAGAATGTTTGAGCTTTGAAATAGTGGTGATGATGTTACTTACCGTTATACAGTGTTTAAGAATAATGCACTTATAATGAAAAATAGAGGGGAGAATTGGAAGGTTTTCGTGTATATGCTACTACTGACGTTTGAAAACAGTATTTGGGGTTTGAGTTGACAGTTCATGATGTTGAGTTTAGTCCCAAAACTGCACCCAAAACTAAGAACTTTCACGTTTTTGTCCACAATTGGGAAAGAGAACTGGCAAAACGTTGGTAAAAATAACAATTATTCTACATTTTCTAATTGCGTGGACTCTTGAAAATTACGTAATTAAGATGTTTAAATATAATTTAACTCTTGAGAGCGGTTAAATCGCCTATGTTCTATATTTTAGGGGACTGTCATGTGATCTACTTGCACGGCCGGTGTGACCTACTGGTAGATCACCTTTTGGGCACCCCTGACCTAGACAAATCTAAACTTTCAACATTCCTAACCCTCCATTGTCATGTTTATAATTATTATGTATTCACATAAGAATATTTACAAACAACATAACAGAACATGTACTGTATGTATCCCATATACATGAGATAAATGTTTATTGTTTTGTGATCCAAGCTACACAAAACCAATTTGTTTGAATGGTTAATATTAGATAGTTAGACCTTTTTTGTTACCCTGTGTAAGACACATACCGATACGACACAGTGCAATGCAATGCAAATGTTCCTCCGGTTGGGTTGCCATCAGTCACAACCTAAACCAGTTGTGCTGCATGTGCTCCACCGGAATCTACAGCAGCTCAGCCTCTACAGTTCTTTACCAGGTGATCTCAGTGCGTTCTTGTTTGCTCTCCCCCGGGGTGTCTAGTCCATCTGAGGGCCACTTTGGGGATCTGCCCTGGGGGCATTCTGTCCAGCACCATCTTGGACTTCTGCTATCATGTTTACACCACAACAAAATAAAACATTGAGTGTCATGTGGAAAGGGGAAAAGATGAGGGAATGAGAGAAATCACAAAAGAAAATCTAAACATATAAAATAAAGGCAGAGAAAGAAAAATATCACAGAATTTATGTTTGTGTAAGGGGTGAAGTGATGATCTATAATGGAATGCCTTAATGATGGATATAAACCTCATTAAAGATATGAAAAAGGGATATATTAGAATTAGATGCTGAGGTATTTTAAAGAGATTTTTAAAAAGTTTAATATAAAAGTTTAGATGATGCAGTCAACCATACGTCAGCACTTCTGTACTTCTCCATCACCAGGCTGTCACTGTGGGCATCTAACCATAGTGCTTGGCATCGTTTTGTTTGTAGAATTCAGCTCTGCATCATTGGTGCTCCTACAAGCATACTCTCAGGCTCTTCCTGCTGAACTTCTCTGTCAATGCCGGTGGATCAGCACATTTCAAGACAGGCAGGAAGCAGCAACATGTCAGCTGGAAAAGCACATCTCAAGCCCACTAACCCTCAGCACAGATGGGCCACGTCCGGACACTGCTCTCCTATACCCTTTGCTCCTTCTAATCCAGTGGTTCCAAAACTTTCTCATGTCAAGGACCCCCAAATTGTCTTTTTTTTTTTTTTAGCCAACATACCCCCATTTGAAAACATAATGCAGTGATCTCATGACCTCATGTTAATTTCAAGGACCCCCAGTCTCACAGACACTGATTTAATGGCATTTCTATATCTCTGGGACCCTCAATGTATATTGTCAAATCAATGTTAATTTGACTCTGACAGTGTACAAATGTAGCCTACATTCTCGGAGTTAAGGCATAAGGGTCCATTTGGTTCCTACCTGCCCTTGGGAACTCCCTCAAGGACCCCTGGGGGTCCCTGGACCCAGCTTTGGTAATGACGAGTCTAATCTACATCAACACCATCTAAACCTCCAAGAAGTAGATTGATAGGTAGGTAGGTAGGTAGGTAGGTAGGTAGGTAGGTAGGTAGGTAGGTAGGTAGGTAGGTAGGTAGGTAGGTAGTAAGCGTAGGTAGGTAGGTAGGTAGGTAGGTAGGTAGGTAGGTAGGTAGGTAGGTAGGTAGGTAGGTAGGTAGGTAGGTAGCCGTAGGTAGGTAGGTAGGTAGGTAGGTAGGTAGGTAGGTAGGTAGGTAGGTAGGTAGGTAGGTAGGTAGGTAGGTAGGTAGGTAGATTATTCATTCATGACCCTGATTAATAATACTATAGGATATACTAATCTGCATAGGCCTAAAAGAAAGACAGGAGGTGAGTGGTGACACACTGCAGTCAATTAAACAATTTGTTGTGACCATTACTTACCAGTAGGCCACAGTACTTACTTAATTCTGTGGCTAATTACATTTCATAAAATAAGTGATAAGTTCGAGCATCGAAGATGACTGCAATGCTCTACAGTCTACAACTAGGCATACATAAAAGTAATGGGTAGCTCCAATCAGCATACAAATGCAGTGTAAGCTATAGTAAAATGTGCATGCGCGCGCGTGTGTGTGTGCGTGCGTGCGGTCCAACTCTATAGTGCGCTCTCCCACGTTTGTGTAAAGATAATGCCTTTGTGAAATCAATAGACATATAAAAGAGGACACTGACATCTAGTGGCAGAGACATAATATTGCTACTTGTATTATATATTTTCTGATTATTTCCTTGAAGCGCAAACAATTGCATATTTCTTCTGGTGACCTTTTAGAATGCACTCAATGTAGTCTGCAGTAATAGATGAGAACAAAATCTGTCTTAATTGTCTCTGAAATTGAGCCAAGTCCAAGTATGCTCCTTGCCAAGCAAGCAATTTCCAAAATTCCAAACACTCAAGCACATGTTTTGCTCTAGTTTGTGTTTCATTCAAAATTCATCACCACTAGATGGGGTGGTTCAAATGAATCGATCAAGTTTGTGTAATTTAAAATCTGAGAATGTTTTTTTTGTTTTTGTTTGTTTTTTTGTTTGTTTGTTTTTTTGTCAGCGCATTAGTCCCATTGATTCAAGAGCATTTTCCCCATTGATTCAGGGTCAATTTTCTTTCTTTTCTATTCCTTTATATTTTACCCTTTGTAATAAATTGTTATATTTGCTGTTGCATGCCTTACAATTTTGGACAAGTTATAAAGTTTTAATTATTAGACTGTGTTGTACAAATGGTGTTTTGTAAAATGGTCAGCAGCAGTAACCAGTAACGTCATGTAGAATTTGAGAAATATTCAGTTAACCCTAACATGCCAAACTGAGAAGTAGGCCTATGCTTAACAGTATGTGAGTCTGTTTGGCACTGACATTTCCCTTGAAGGCTTCAATATGGTGACCTTTTCATGTGGCTTGATGTCACTGCTCTTTAGAAGGGGATTGTCAAATGTGACAGATCAGATGAGAGATACAACAAATACGGAGGCGAGGGATTATAGCCCTGGCAGCCAGGGAAATATATTAACATTGGTATATTAGCCTAACCTTGTGTCTCCTACAGTAGCATCACATTAAAGAGTGAATAACTCAACTACAAAAGTCAGACACAACAAAGAGTTGAATCAACTGCCTGTTGAAAGTGTGGTGTATTCTGTTGTTACCATAATTTGGCACATGCATTTGTCATTTGGCAGTCAAATGCTCTTGCATTGCATATGGAAGGTACCATATGCCATGGTGTTGCCAGTTAGGTGGAGCACAATTATAACGCTTGCCAACAGTCTGAAATTCCAGTCTGCTCATCTTTTTTTGGACGCATTTAACAATACAGCCCATCATACCATGCATACCAAAATCAATCTACTGGAAAGAATGTGTTGTCTCCATAAATACCTATCTAATCCCAAATTTGGCACTGGGATAAACGGCAGAGAAATAGTAGTACTGCAGTTAGCCCAGGCCCTATACACATAGTCCATGGAAGGGTGGGTGAGTTCAAACTCATAAGGCAAGAAATAAGATGTGATCCCAGTGAAAGTGGAGCATCATACAGATACAGTGAGGAAAAAGTAAGTAACATCTGTGACCTTTAAGTCACATGCAGTCTCTGATCTTTCTGTTGACCTTGAGAGTATGTAGGCCTACTGTATGTATGTATGTACGTTGTATGTACCAGTATAGGCAAATACTGCGGAAAAGTTACCCCGGTAGGCTATGTATTTAATACTGTATGTGCGTATGTAAAGGAGGCTACTTGGACCATATTGGCATTGCACATCATTCAACTACAACTACTATAGTGTGCCTTTATTGAAATTGATTGCATTTTTATTTCAGTATACATAGAATGGGTAAATTTCAAGGGAAAGAACAAGTCAATGCAAAAACTGTTACTTTTAGGATGAAACCGTTTAACCACTGAGAATTATTTACATCTTTGACATTTTGACATCCCTTAATGTCTGTTCGTAAACATTCACCATTTTATTGGCATAGCAGCTAAACAAGTTTGATCACTTGTTTGAGTATCTGGATTGGACATGCTTTGAACTCCCACTGATGTAATGATTGTTAAGTTTGTTGACATTCATATTTAGGGCAGGTATCTTAATGGTGATCACTGGTGTGGTGTGTGTTCAAGAGGCTGTAGGCCTACTTGTCTCCCAAAGCTGGGCTTTGGAAGAGAGGCCAAGTATAGGGTCCAGACCAGTTAGTTTTGGCCCCAAGAAGTACATGCACGTATTTGAAGAATCATGGCACTACAGTAATGCTAGGGTCTTCAAGGTGTTTTTGTTGGCCAGTCTTTGTTTAACTTTCTGATTTGATTTTATCACAGGTAAGCTAAGCCATATATATATATATATATATATATATATATATATATATATATATATATATATATATATATATATATATATATATATATATATATATATATATATATATATATATATATATATATATATATATATATGTATATATATATATATATATATATATATATATATATATATATATATATATATATATATATATATATATATATATATATACACACATATATATATATATATATATATATATATATATATATATATATATATATATATATATATATATATATATATATATATATATATATATATATATATATATACATATACATATACATATACATATACATATACACATATATATATATATATATATATATATATATATATATATATATATATATATATATATATATATATATATATATATATATATATATATATATATATATATATATATATATATATATATATATATTTATATATTTTTTTTAATGTTCAAATCCTGTAGAGGAAATATGTCACATTTTGGACATAGTTCGAATGGTGATTAATCATATTTGAATTATTATGTCTGTGTTTGCGGGCGCGTGCTACACGTCTGTGCGCGAGTGTGACTTGGATAAGACAAATGGATGATGAAATGTCACGCTTTAACAATTCTGCGGCCTTCGTAAAAAAGAAGAAAAAAGAAAATGTAGGCCTACAATAGCCTAAATATGCAAATGGTAGACAGACACATGAATGCTTTCGCAAGTTAAATTGGAAACAATTAATCTTAAGATTCTTAATACACAAGTGAATAATTAGAGTGAATAGACCTACTTATATATTGTACACAATTACAATTAAATTCCTAATTTGCTCACACATTTATGAGTAAGAAACATCTGTATCGTGGAAAACCGCACTGTTTCACTCCTGTTCCCTTGGTAACAAGCAAACCCTTGCCCTTCTGAGCCTCCTGGTATTCGTGTGGACCGTACCATGTTGTGCTTGTATAGGGGTGCGTCTGCAAATTTATTTGTGGAAAATCTCAATTTAACCAGCCATGGTCCTCTTCAAAACATTCAAAGGTTTTGGTATGTTAACATATTTCATAATTTGTCATCATATGTTTGACATCGTGGCACAGTAGTAAACACCGTCACTGTGTTGGACTGCATGTGCAGTGGGAGAAAACCCCTTCGTCGTCATATCCAACTGGCGCTCGTACAGTAAGCTGTCAAAAGCTTGTTGCTTAAATCTGTGCAGTGCTACAAACTAACGGAAGAAGTGACGTTCGGGGCATCTTGTCAGGTTTGTCTTCTTCAACGTAGTTGACACTCACACACGATGCGATTTTTGCGAACAGGGCGAGAATTCGGCGGATCCGTTCCAACAGTCGCTTCGACTTGATGTTTTGGTCTTGTTTTCCTTTTTAGTTCAATGGTGCTGCTGCCGCTGAGCTGTCGGGTCCTGGCTGGTGCGTGACTGCTGTAGCTCGGCTCTGGGGAGCGGTTCTCCGGTGATGATGAGGTAAGCAGGTGTGTTTCTATGTGTGTGTATGTGTGTGTGAGTGCGAGAGAGATTGCTAGCTACCGTTAGCTAAGATCAGAGTCGTGTATGTATGCGACGTCACTGACTGTCTGGCCAAGTATTTATGAGTAGCTGAAGTGGCCTAGCAGCAAATAATGCTAAGCCAGATAAACTAAAGATGAAGCCCGAGGAAGTATAGCAACCAAACTAGCTGACCGATCAGACCGAGTAATCTATGCAATGCTGGTTAACACCACAGCTAATGTTGTCAACAGTTCTTGAAGGGACGATCTGGTGGTTGTTTTTTTGCTGTACTGGTGAAACTTTGTTGTCTATTTGGCTGGATTGGTTGTTAAAAATCAGAATCACTATCTGTGCTGTACTACTGTCTGTATTTGAACTCTCACGAGAGTTCAAAATTTGGGCTACTTGTGCTGTACTGTACTGTACTGTACTGTACTGTACTGTACTGTACTGTACTGTACTGTACTGTACTGTACACTGACTGTACACCTCTTCCCTGGCCTGTGTGGATTGTGTGTGTTGTCTGTGTGTTAGGCTTCACACTTGGTTGCCAGCAATCACCTACTGTACATTGGGAGCTGCAAAAAAGACTAGATTAATCACAGGGCTGTTCAACCTTTTTCCTACCACAATCTATGTGGAGATCCTGGTATGAAAATGGTTATTTTGAATGAATGAAATTGTCCAAATATAGTTAGTTTTAAGTTATGCAAGTAATACATTCATAGTGAAGATACTGAACATTTTTATATTTTATATATAGCTGTGGCAAATCCATCCGAATTTTATTATAGTGAAATCAAAGTGATCTACTCATTTGGCTGGGAACCCCCTGAAACCCCCTGGGGGGGGCCCTGAGGTCTCCTTTCCTCCCGACACCACATTGAAAACCACTGGGCTATCACACACAATGCAATAATAATCAATATGCATGTGTGAAGGTCATGTTGCATACAGGAGCAGAAAGTATGTCAATTTAAATGCAATACAAACTATACTGTATTGTGTTAATTAGTTGCCACTGGTCATTTTGGGCAAAAAAAAATCACTGGTTTCACTGAGATTCTGTATTGATATTCTGACCCTGAACTGAATTGATTGACATGGGCATTTTCCTCTCCAACATGGGTATTGGAGGTGGCCTCCTTGTCCGGTCTTTAGCTATATGAATAAAGTAGTAGACAGTGTTGGGCAATATTACTAATAATATTACTTTCTTAAGTAATATTGCCCAACAGCAGTGTTGGGAAATATTACCGTACTAATAATGTTACAATGTACTTCCTTAAGTAATATAGCCCAACCCTAGTGGTAGACGTGTGGTTTATGAACAAATCTGCATGGATGCAGTGTTTGATGGCATTGTCTCCACGTGTATGAACTGGCTGTTTGTGGACATGTCATCTCATGTCCCACTTTGGCATACCTGGTCTGTTGTACTTAACAGTGTCTTCCTTTTTGGCTGTGGACGTTCTGTAGCATCATGAGCTGTCAACTGTATTGATCTGCTTGAGGAGAAGATGCCGATAAACCCTATTGGCCAGTGGCCAGGTGTTGTAAATACAGCCTTTTAGCCCAAAGATGTGTGTTTTTGGTGCAAAACGAATCTTTCACATGCTACATAAAGCATATGAGATGTTAATGGTATTAAGGTCACATACAGTATATCCCCCTATAAAAGATTTCTCAGTAACGGCAGCTGGTCAGCAAGTGGCTTTTAAGGGGGAAAAACAATAATAGACAAAACAGAACAAGGTCAAGTATATACAGTATATCAGCATCTTGTATGCAAATGTATATAAGACAACTCCATTTTTAAAGATATTTCCATTGGGAAAAACACTGTCCTATATTCAGGCCAATAGGCTATATCACATTTTATCAATTCATAATCTCAGAACCGCCCCCTGATTTACAAAACCAAACTCCAAATTGGAGCGAGGCCTACAGTACTGGTATGTCATCAACATGACATAATTGACTCTCTCTGCAAGGGGTCTTTGACTAGCCACACTCCCTGCTGGGGTTGCAGTTTACACTCCACTAAGCAAATAAATCACTTGGTGTAACTTATATTCACCTAGTCAAATAACTAGCAGCATGTGGGTTTGTGACTTATAATTACTCTACATTGTCAGAGGCAGAGCAGAATAAACAACATCCTGCTGTTGTTTAGAGTCAACTCTGTTGACTCTGCTGTCATACATTCTCTGGGGTTGCTGTGTTTTTATTTACCAAAGACATCTTGTTCAAGTCACAGTTTGAATGATAAGCTACAAACGGCCTGCAGCCCGGCAGTCTGGCCTGTGTGTGTGTGTGCACACAGATTTCTAGTACACAGCACACCAGCTGACTTTCTATTGGCCAGTGATTTCTGGGAGGTCTTTCCTGGAGGCGGGCATGAAGGCAGGAAGGGGGGTGGCTGGAAATGTTTCAGTCAGAGTTGAGCAGACAGCCTTTTTCCTACACTATTGCGGAAAGAAAATCTTTTTATGGCTACAGAGGCCACAGGACGGCAAAGAAAATGAGTTATTCTCCTGGTGATTATCTTCAGATGGTAACTACTCGGGAGAAATTGGACTACTAACCCAGATGCAGTAAATGAGGTTAGAGACTGTGTTCCCACTTCCCAGTACTGCATGAAGTGGAGGTTAGTTCTGTTGCTCTTGTTTCCTGATTTGCGCTTGAAGGAATTTGCTGCATTATGCTGTTAAATACCATGTGGTGTGGCTAAGGGGGGGGTGAGGGGGTGGTTACAGTGTATGATTTCAGTTTACAGTGGTGTTTGGAGAGAAAATGTTTTGCTTCTGTTTGTAAGTTGGCAGTCACTGCTGAATACTTTTAGTTCATTAGGTGTGTTCCTACTGTGTAAATTCATTCAGCTAGGGGAGTTAACCTCCCTTGCTGCCTGCTCTGCAACTTCCTGAGTGAGTCAACATTAAATGCACCAATTTGTCTGCCCCGTGTTGAACTGCCCAAATGCTGTAAGCCAATGTTCGCCTAAGTTTCGAGGTGGCGCTTTTCTTCTTTCACTATATTCATTATAGTGATTTGATAAGACAAGAGTCAACTTTACAGCACACATTGGAAAGAAACAGCTAAGCAAAGTTGGGCTTGAGGATAGGCCTTTTTATATTTGTTTTGGAGTTTCAGTCATAAGTCCATGATCATGGCAGTCAGTCTGTAGCTACACAGTTATAACTCATTTTGGCAAATAGTACAGTAGGACTACAAGCACAGACTGCCTTCACAATTGATTTGTGTGCATAGCTATCCTGCTCAGGAATACCAGATAGCCTATACTTGTAAAGATTCTACAGTACATTTGAAGGCCACAATGGTGTACTTCACATAATAGCACTCCTATGAATTGAGACTTGTAATAATGTAAAAGTTCAATTAAGCATTCCACAAAGTTATCCTCCCATATTACAGATTCACCGGATGGCATTGTGTGTGTGTGTGTGTGTGTGTGTGTGTGTGTGTGTGTGTGTGTGTGTGTGTGTGTGTGTGTGTGTGTGTGTGTGTGTGTGTGTGTGTGTGTGTGTGTGTGTGTGTGTGTGTGTGTGTGTGTGTGTTCATTGTTATTCTACCATATTCATTGCTTCAGGATATACTGTATAGTTATACTGTACATCTAGATAAGTTGTGGTTCCCCAGTCCCCCAAAATAGGCCTGTATCTGTGGATTTATCTAAATGGTCGTTACCTGGTTCTGAGTTCTGGTGAGCATACTGTAGTATTGCATGAAATTCAATTTCCATAAACTCTTCCAGGCTGAAGCTAATTCAAGGCCAGAGATATTGGCCAGTCACATGACATGTATCATTCTGATTACAGAACACCACAGGGTTGCAGGGCTGGCTCATCAAATCAGACACACTGGATTTCATTGCTTTTACAACATCTTCCTCACTCGTTGATTAGTAGACTTTAAGCCTACACAATTACCATATATATATATTATCTGGTATAATTGTCCAGAGGAAGTTCTCATGTCTGCTAGAGGGTTAGTACCACAAAATCCAAAGTGAGCAACTGAAAAAATGTCAGGGCTATAAGAGCTGAGCAGTAATTTCCACATTCATATTCCTCATAGACTTTTCAAAAATGATTTATATAAAGGTGATTATGCCGCGGATAAAGCCAACTCGGATTGTGACATATCATAACAACAAATACAATATTATCATGCGATACCTAATTATTAAAAAGAAAAAAAGCAGCAAGAAAATTAATAGTTTCTGCGCCATGGGCGACATCATGAAAGGGTTGCTAAGCTCAATTATTTCATATCACTTTAAATGATGTACCGTAAACTATCTATTGTGAAAACTTGGTGTTGTGTGTCTATCCAGTCTAGGTTGCGTAGGTGAACCTATATGTGAAGTTATTAGAAACATGATTCAACACATTGGTACATCAGTTTGTTACAACCTATTCACCCTCAGTGTCTCAGTTAAAATAATTTTAATGTAACTGTGTGCTACCATACCTAAACTGTAATAACAGGTGAGCAGTACTTGAGTAGAAAACTACCCTACTTACATGCCGCTGCAAAGAATTGAGTGTGCATGCTGTGTGTAATTGGGGTTGTCAAGTGGGAACCACCCATCTCAAATTTCTTGTTGAATCAGGTTCAAAACACAGGTCTCAGCTTAGTTGCATGGCATCCTCTCTTTGGGAATGTATTATTTGCGTTATATACCCATTTTTTATACTTTTATAAAACAGACTTACTCTATTAATAATAAGCCTGTGTGTGATATGGAGATTATTAATGTCATAGATGACAGTCATCTTAGACTTGTCACATGACCACATGGAAGCCATTTAGGAATATAGACCTGCACAGTGATGTCACCACCCCGGTTCCGGAAGTGTTTTCCCCATTCATTTTTCTCATAGACTTTTCGAAAATAATGTATATAGACGAAGACGATTTTGCCGCGGACAAAGCCAACTCGGGTTGTGACAAATCATGATGACACAGTCGCACACAATATCATCATATAATATCTAATTAGCAAGAAGTAGAAAACAGCAGAATACAACACTTTTTGTTTCATTTTTTCATCTTAGAAATTATTTGATCTTCCCAAAAGATTGTGTGTGTCATCATGATTTGTCGCGACCCGAGTTGGCTTTTTCCACGTTGTAATCATCTTTATATAACTTATTTTCAAAACGTCTATGAGAAAAATAAATGGGGAAAACTCTTCTGGAACCGGGGCGGTGACGTCACTGCGCAGATCTATTCTCAGGTTTTGTCACCGTTTTCACTGAGATTATGGTTAGAATAATAGTAGGTTTAACCATGTAAGCATCATTTATAAGGTTACTTTAGGATACCACGTCGAGCAGTTCGTCCAGACTCGGAACGAGTTGGTAAATGGGCGGCTTTATTGGTATCCGTTTGCATTGTTAATGAAAATATGTCAGATCCAATGATTCTCTCCAATAATGTATTCTTTTATCTTTCAGATCAACAACAGCAAGTGCCTTTCCTACAACGCCCCCAACCTGAAGCTGGCCCTGTGAGCCTTTCCTCCCTTTAAGGCCTGTCTCACACATCATCATCATCAGAAAGATACCTCAGCCACCACGTAACCTCTGCCACTGTTTCACTTTGTACAAGAGCAGGAACTAAAGGAGCGGTTTTGTGTGGAGGCAGGGGAAGGTCTGCCAAAGGACAACGGTGCAAGAAATTGGGACCATTCTGCATGTGTTTTTTTTTTTTTTTTGCTGAACTTGAAGGAGCACACATTGAATGTGTCACTCTTCCCTCAGTTGGTTTGGCTGTTACAGAATGATTGACTGGTCCTCTAGTTTATTCTTTGCAACGGATGGAGGGCTCATTAGTGTGCTTTAATAGAGGACTTTTAACACAGAGCCGATCAACTTATAGTTTTTTTTATATATATAAATATATGGCATATTAGCCAAATATTTGGTTTTAAGGTTTTTAATTACGTACCACAATTCGGTCTCTGGACATGGCTTTGAATATTTCCTCAATAAGGGACACAAAATGGCTAACTCTGGAAGTGTGTCGGCAGTTTCAGAGAGGAACTTGCTCACGTAGTGATGAGGAATGCAAATTTGCACATCCACCAAAGAGCTGCCAGGTTGAAAATGGGAGAGTTATTGCCTGCTTTGACTCGCTAAAGGTAAGCAATATCAAGCACACTACATTATACTTGACAGCTTAATGATACATTGTTATAATAAAAAAAGGAAAAAAAAAAAAAAAAAAGAAATGTGCTCGGAGACTTCGGAAACTTTAACCCCTCCATGTCCTGTACTGTAAGAGAAGGTTAGGCCACACTTTTTGAATATTGCAGACAAACAATACTTTACACTATTTTTTTATATAGGTTATGGAATATGGATGACTGCTAGCTTAGAATTACAATAATCTCCATTGTGGATTTCACTGCTAACACAACACAATGGAGTCATGCCCCTTGATTGTTCTCATGTGGAATCATCATTTTATCACCTCAATTGCAGAATGCCCGGCCGAAGGGCATATGCTATATAACTAACCAGATCCATAGAGTATAGCTCGAGGTATCATTTTACACACACATACAGTATACAACATGATAGACATGGCTTGTAGTGAATGACTGTCTCCCCAAAATCTACTGATTATGTTAAATCTAAAATGAGCTATTATTGTTCAGACCTCATGTAGTACAAGTAGATGAGTTATCCTGCGTATGTCTGCATATATCCCAGTTATTAATCATTGTGATTATTATGAGGTGTCATACTGTTGCCACTGATTATGTTAAACAGTGCATGTATTGAACTGCTCGTCCCCATGGGTCCATATCCACTGTCACGTGTTCTATTGTGATTGATGTCATCCCACCGAGAGAGAGAGAGAGAGAGAGAGAAGCTGTATGAGGAAACGTGCTAAAGTCATCTCTACCAAAAGGACATTTGTTTTGTCATCTTTGGAAGGGACTACATAGGTTTTACAAACTAGTACCTACAGCTTCCTTCACAGATGTGAAGTTATTATTTGTTCAAATATGGTGGTGAGAAAACACCACGCTAATAACTGGTGTTTTTCTGCAGCTCCAAACAGGATAAAAATGCCCACAGTCTCAACCCACCCACACATAAAAATTCACATAATATTGACGTGATTCTAATATCACAGTTGCCTTGTAATTTCTGACACTGTAGCTGGGATTGTATCAAACCTGCATTGCAGTATTTGCTTACACCATCTTTAACTAAACAACCTACAAATACACTATCCCTGTAGCCTAAAGGGAAAGTGTTCTCTTAATTTTGTACTTTGAAACTCTAAGCCTATAAGGAACATTATTGTGTTTGGAAGACTTGTTTTGCTATCTGGAGTTTGTGCAAGGCAAGCCTTGGAGAATTGCAGGGAGTCGAGATGGAAAGGAAGATTGGCTGGGAAATCTGCTATGACTGCAGTCATGTGATGAAGTCACAACACTTCCTCGTGAATAGCCTGTTGTTTAAGAAAGGTTCTCTTAACTAGTTGTCTCTGACAGAGATTCACACTGGTATCCTCCTGTCCATAATACTAACTTGCCAACTATGTGGCACTATGCATTTAAAGCTACACACTAATGGTCTTTTTTCATAGTCCATTTGTCATGTAGCCACATACAGTATAGGGTGTAGTGTCTGATTTTGAAGGACATTTAATTGCCAAATTTGGTGGCTGATTTCAGGGAAGTCAAACAATTCAGAATTGCAGAATTCCTGCAATTCTGCAGTATGTTTCTGTTGATCGACCAATTATTCCTAACATTCTTGAGCCAACTTGATTCTGTGCATGTGGTGTCGTATAGTAACTAGTATCTCATGACTACTCTCAAATTGGTTAAAGAAATTCCAATAGAGTCTCAGATGCTTGACTTGTCCCCTGCTTGCCTCCATCTTTTTTTGTTGTTGAGGGGCAGTATATTCAGCTATTGGTGTAGATTTTCATCTTTCACAAAGATTAAATTCCAGTTGAATGAAGGGAAATTTTACATCCTATATTGACATGTTAAGTCATGTTGTCGTGTTGATGATGATGAGAGGAAGAAGGTGGGTGCTGTGCAGTTTCATTGAGAACTGTAACCGTGTGGGCACCTACAGTATGTCGGTAATAACACACTAACCGCGTGCCATGGGTTCCAGTCCCGACCCATTCGGCCTTTACCACATGCCCCCCCCCCCATCTGTCCCCCCTCGAGAGAAAGGGTTGTTCCTGCCTCTCTGGAATTGACCTAATCACACGATAGCCCCACATGTAAGTAAGAGCAAAATGGCTGCCCTGCGGTAAGGCTAACATGTATTTATTCAAGCTGTGGTGGCAGTCAGCCCATTGCCAGTCATGATTGTTGGCTAATTGTAGCTGCTTCCTGTGTCCTGCCCTGTGATGACTGTTTTGGGTCAGAAGAATCCCCAGCAGAAAAGCAAATGCTGCTAATTCCCTTTGCTGGCTGTTGGCATACATAGTAACGTTATTATTCAAATTCACTTCCTCACTCACTTCTGTGTTATCAGTTTTACTGTTTTTAATAAGTAGTGTGTAGGTTAGAGATCATTGGCTTATTTTCCAGAGTGTGAGACAGCTGTACTGTACTGTACAAGAAAAGTAGAATCCCTAGATAGGATGGGACTCACTTCACATCTGAAATGAAGCGGCCTGTACTTTTATGATTAATAAAGCCTCTGCTATAACCCAATACCGAAACATCCTATTGCAATGCAAAGATGATTTTTTGTTTTTTGTTATTCCTATAGATAAATAACCTGCATCACATGCAGAACAAATGGTGACTGAGAGAGGCCTTCATGGTTGATTACTTCCTCTTCCATGTTTGACACAGAAGCACAGCATTGCTATAAATGGAAAAGTATTTTACACTTGTGCATTTCTATAATTCTATGAGAAGAGTGTTGCTCACTGCAGTGAGCTACCATATTATACTCTAATGACATTGTCCTCATGTCCCTTTCTGGTTGTGGGACCTGGATTGCAGTGTGTCATCCCTCTGTCCTTTCCTGTTTCTTCAGTGTCTAAGTAAGGGGGTTTGGTCCAAAACAAAACAGCCAGCCACACAAGAATTACTTGAATGAATAAATTATTTACTAGTTTACTGGCAAAACCAAAGTTAAAACACCTTAGGACTTGAGAGACAGAGAGTGTACTTTCTCTGACACCACAAACGCTTCCTTAACCTGCTTCCAGAGCACCAGAAGTAAATTCGGTATGAATTTTTGCTTTGTTCCACTACAGCCACTCCCCAGCTTTAGGGCTGTCTGTTTTCCGTGGAGTGGTGTTTAGCATTCAGTGTGTGGGTGCGCCAGTGCGGTGCCCTCCACACCATGCTGCATTTTACATTAGGATCTGTCAATTGTATCTGCACTACAAAAAAGTTTGCAGACATTAAAGTTGTATGAAGAATGATGTGAACAAATACAGTGACAGAGTGTCGGTGTCCGGTATGTCATACACATTAGTTGATGGGGGTGTACTGTACTTAGAAATAAAGACAATAGTGGCTACAAACAAATCAAATGACTTTGTTTGTATATTGCTTCCTGTAGATGGGGCACACTGTAGCAGGTAAAACATGTTGGATGTTGATTAAATTGTAATGGATGAAGCCTAGACCTGAACTTCTGAGAAGGTTTTTCACCTCTCACCACCACGCTTTCCACTCTGCGAGTCTGCAGTGATTGGCCAAATCACAGCTCATCATCCAAGCTTATATCATTGTCCTTTCCTCTTACGCCAGGGCTAACAGGAGGCTCTACCTCCTGCCATGTGTATTCTTGGAGGATTGCATAGGGTTTGATCACACTTTGACATTTGGTTGCTTTGAAGGATAGCATTAGAGTTTTGTAATGTTTCTGTGTGGGTAGGCCCTTTGAAGACTAAGCAAGTTGCAGCATTCTGGATCAGTAGACCTTTCAGTAAGCCCCGCCCTCTCCCCAGTGTCCACCCAAGGCAAGGACACTTTCCAGCTGGGCTCATTCATTCCAATGTAAATATCATGGACATTACACATTAAAAACACTGTTTAATTTTTGGAACCAGACCTTCAAAATCTCTTCCAAATCCATCAACAAGGCCTGCCCTATGCAGGGGAAAAAATGTGTGTGTGACATGTATTTTTTTTTAAAAAACAATGTTTTATCATATAGCAAAGCTATTGGTGGAGAGGTGTGTCTATCATGTTATGCTAAGCTGTGATTGGACCATAGCAGTTTGGGGAGGAGCTTACTGAAAGGTCTATTGGATATGCTTTAAGTGCACATGCCACTGATGCCAGTAGGCCAGGAAGAGAGTTACAATAGTTATGTTTTTATATGACTGTTTGTAACTGGATGAGGAGCTGGGCTAAGTCGTGGGTGAGGAAGGGTCTAATTATTTCATAATGTCATAAAGCGTAAACCTACAGGATTGAGTGACTGCTGACTGTAATGTGTGCTTTTATATGAGAGCTGTCCGGGACAACACCAAGTTTCTTGGCTGTTGGAAGCAAAGTCACCAAGGCGTTGTCTATGGAAAACCTTAGCCTCTTCATGGGGCTGGACTTCCTGCTTAGGGATCCTCCTACATCTCACACAGACTCCGTCTCTGTGGTGTGCATGCATCCGTCCTTGTCCACACTTACTTGGCCTCACTCATTGTGAGTTGTGACTATGATTTGATAGAAATTTATAATGTCTGTCTGAGTGACCCTGCCCATGTTTAGTACCACAGTCCATGTGATGTATGATGTTAAGAGCGCCCCTCACTTCACACGGGTGTGAAGTGAGACCTCTTGCTTTTTCCTAAGAAGGAATGTTGCCTCAACAGAAGTCATCTTTTTAAGCTTTGGCTTAAACACTAGACATCTTCTCTCAGTGGTGGCATATCACATAATCAAAGGCCTATCATCCTTGTTTGTACAGCCTAGACGTGGCATGACAAACCCCCCAAGCAGAGCGCTAGTGTGAGAAGACAGATGAGCGCTTTGTCTAATTTGGGGGAACAGTGATCTTGTGTTCATAGACCTTTACGTTTCTGTTTAAATCTGTCCATTTAATTTGGTGATGAATAGGGCTGGGCTGGACTGCAGGACACATCACAGATCTCGCTCGATGCAGGCTAATTTAAGTGCACCCCCTTTGTTTATGAACAAGGCTAAATTGTGTACACTGACCAGCTGTTTTAGCTCCTCTGTAGGCCTGCTAAACAATTATTCTGTGTCCCATTGATGAGGGATAGTGTCTCATTCATATGCAATTTAAATTACTACTAGGTTTAAAAATATTTTAGCATACACAAATGTGTCATTTAAATCCGTAGTTACCAATGATGATATAAATGCACCACCACTATTGAAAAATATTAGCATATTTGTGAGAGATATATTGAATTTGTGTAACATGTTCACTGAATGCAAGCAAAATGTTATATTCTTATTTAATTGTAATAGTGCTTTGTATAGGCCATGTTATCTGAATTTGAATATAATCTGCAGGCTGTAGGTGACCGAAACAGTGAGATGATAAACCTTATGCAATAGCCCATCAAAGTGTCATTCCTTAATGAATATTAATTGTAGGTTAAATCCACATGGACGCTTATGGGAAATAGTTATTGATTCTCCTGGGAGAAAATGCAATTGAGTTGAAATTAGTTCTCTGCTCATTTGAAGGATTTACTATATGAAAATGTAGGACAAAGAGGCTAATCTCTGATTAGGCTAATTCACTTGCTTGATTGACAGATATGACAGCATTAGGCTAATTATGCTGTCAAGTCCATTAGGATAGGATATGATATGATAAGATCCTGTTATTTATAAGCACATGTTGCTCATATATTGTCTCAAGGTTGTCAAATATAATTATTTCAACTGACAGTAAAAGACATCAGTTGCTATATGTTGTAAAAGGTACTATAAACACAAATTCACAATCAGGATTGGTACTGACTACAGTATGAAGGCACTACCATGATTGATTGATGTTTTTTCCCCCATAATGTCAGATATGTGTGGTTGGAACTTGGAAACTTGGAATCAGCATAGTATCCCTTCGTGATTTATAATCTCACAGTGTGAGAGATGATTTGAACTGGTAGATTGGGCTGCTTTCAGTGGGGGGCACCTGCACAATGACGTATAACCCAGTCTTAGTGTGGATTGTTGGAGGAGGATCATTTACCTTTTGCAGGCCGTACCTATCTTGCCATCAGATTTTTAAAGCACTCGTTTTCAGTAAAGCCACCTCCTGCTGCCTCTTGCATTGTGTGACAAAAAACGGAAAATAATCACCTGCAAGGACAAAGTATCTCATAATATCTCTACAGTGGGTTTTTATGAAACAACCACTTTGCAGAATAACTTTCTACAGCTGCAATGTTGGTGACTTTTCTGTTTGGATGTATGGGCTGTCGGGAAATTGAACCTATTTACCACCCTGGCACAATTATGTCAAGGTGGCCACAGTGTGCAAACTGTGCATATGGTCAATTATTGGGACGGAGTGAAAATGTCCAGCAATGAAGGGAGGTCACATAGGGGTAAAGCTTCTAGATACTGCAGCAGATGTAGGAAGAACCTTGCAGTAACTACAAGTTCAGTCCCTTATGCGGTCCTCACCACTATGATGCACTGCTGATGCAACAAATCTCTCATAGACTTGGAGGGCTTTGTATTAGTATTGAGTACATACATAGTATTGTACTCATTGGTCAGTGTCCCATTTTATGACCTTTTTTATTTGGTTTAAAAGGAACCAGTTGAGAAATAACCACTGTCCCACAACCTTGAGTTTCTGATCTTTTCTTTCTCTCTGAATACAGGGCCGGTGCTCAAGAGAAAACTGCAAGTATCTTCATCCACCTTCGCACTTAAAAACCCAGTTGGAGATAAATGGACGCAACAATCTCATTCAGCAGAAGACGGCAGCAGCCATGCTGGCACAACAAATGCAGTTCATGATCCCAGGAACAAGCATGCAGCCGGTGGTGAGTTGCTCGTACTCGTATTAAACCTGCAACTACCACTGACTTCTTCTACTCCACAAGTTGTCTTCGACCATTTTATGATTTAATTTAACATTACTATTATAATAAACTATAACCTCTCCCCTCATAGCACACATTTCCTGTATCGCAGGGACTTGGTAACAACCCTGGTCTCAGCTATGCTCCGTATATTACACACATGAGCCATGGAATGAGCCTCGTTCCCACAGAGATCATGCCCAGCACGTCCGTCATGGTCTCTGGAAGCCCGCCCGTCACAGTCCAGACCTCCTCCTCTTCCTCCTCCTCCCCCACACAGAAGCTGCAGCGCACAGACAAACTAGAGGTATGGCAACCACACATGCATAGGTTCCATTCTACATACAGTACACGCAATATGAAATCTTATGAATATGAAGTAGCCCACAAAATTAAGCTTAATTTATTATTATTATTTTTTTAACTGCGACTTCGGTCTGCTCCCAGGTATGCCGTGAGTTTCAGCGGGGAAACTGTGCGAGAGGGGAGACGGACTGCCGCTTCGCTCACCCCAGTGACAGCCCCATGATAGACACCAGTGACAACACCGTCACCGTTTGTATGGACTACATTAAGAGCCGCTGCTCCAGGGAGAAGTGCAAGTATTTCCACCCGCCTGCACACTTACAGGCCAAAATCAAAGCCAGTCAGCAGCAGGTCAACCAGACAGTGGCAGCCCAGGCCGCACAGGCAGCTGCTGCAGCCATGGTAAGACGGATGCTTTTAAGTCTACATTTTTCAGCGAAAAAAATCACTTTCACTCGAAGATCGAGTAAATTCTGGCGAGTGACACTGTCATACTTACATACTCTCCTGACATCTGGAGCATATTATAATGTCTTGATTAAAAACAACAACAATCATAGCCTAAGTCAACATGAGATTGCAAAAAAGGAAAGTGCCACACATTCACCAGGTTCACCTAAACATCACGGAATGTGGAGCACTGCTTTATAGTTAATATACCATGTAATATAGAGGGAAATTGTTGTGGCATGGCCTGTAGCCTCATTTTGAAATGAGTAAAAACAAAACCTGAGTAGCTGTTGTCGAGTGATTTGATAATAAACCGCCATGTAAAAGCTTTATGGGCTCATTTATAACTGCAGTGACATTTTTAAATTAGATCTGTCATTGAACAAACACCAGGCATTTAACACAGTAGAATGGCGTGTTGAGTAGTTTTACAGATAGATGCTAATGAAAACTTTAAGCAATAGCTAGCCATCTTCCACTGTGACAAGTGCCTGCCTGGTAAAGTGCAATAACTCCAAATACCACGGTAATAATCATTGGCGTGGGCTAAGTTAATTATCTAGAAGTTTAATATGTCCACCTTCTTCTGCTCTTCTTGCTTTGCAAACTTTTGGGTGAAACAACACATTTTCTTATAGTGTTACTGTAGTTTGTATTAACCTGAAAGGTATGGAAGCTGTTGACAGACTGCCCTTGTAGACCCACTACTTGACATTGTCTTTTGTGTATTCCATTTTAAGTGGTTAGTATCCCATTTGCATTTTCTGTGTTTTATTTTGTGCATGCCACTTGGTGCTTATTAAAACTGTACTATAATATATCACATGAGTGTAACAAATCCACCAAAGGTATAGTAAACAGAGCTCCACATTCTGTGCTTATTCATATTGAAATGGTGAAATATTCTTCTTGTGTAACATTGTGGACTTTGGCTACTTTTTTAAATTTATGAATGCACTGAATCTGCTTTATCTCGTAGATAAAACTTAGTAATCGTGTTCGTGAAATATCAACATGAAATGTAATGTTGTTTGGTTGTATGCTTTACCTAATTATATCTTGTGTAGACTAGATAATCATTCTTAGAGTGGTAGCTGCAATATTCCTATTATGATTAACAATCACTGATTAACCAATTATGTAAGTGATCAATCCAAATAACGATCTGAAAATAACTATGGCACTGTAGCTTATTCTAAATCGTATTAATTGATGCTTTTGATTAATAGTACATGCTGGCATACTAATTGAGACGTTACACACTGTAGTTAGCCTAGCTGTGTGTCCTTGAATCAGTTATTTTGGTTACTGCGCATGTGTATTGTTTTTGTATGTGGTATACGACATTCAGATTATTTTGTTTTTTGTTTTTTTTCCTTCTCACCTATCCACAATGCAATGCTGTTCCCCCATGACGCACCTCTGCTTGCTGTTACCTGTATGTTAATACGCTTGAATCCCATTGGCCCACTGCCATCATGTGCTCGCTGCCTGCTATTAAAAGACTCAGTCGACTGCCAAAGCAATGAAGCGACCCCTCGAGGCGACTGTAGACCTGGTACTTTGACCTTTTGCTTTGCATGTAGCTATTAATTATACTGTAATAACACAATGGTTTTTGATTTTTCTTTTTGTCATTTTGTTGTACAACCACTTAAGTACTCATGTATTTTTATTAGTGTGTATATAGATATTTTTTAATCTCCCATCTGTTTGATTAATTTGAAAGATGTTTTAGATGTGCTTGGTTGAAGCATTATTGCCATTCACATTGTTTTATCATAAATGCTTGCTTGATTTTTTTTTGTCATCCCGTGGTAGTGGTAACCTCTTTATAGTGGTGTTTAGACTGTCTTTGTTTTTTCTAGAATATTATGTAGATTTTTTTTTAGAGTATGCGCATCTTAATTAAAACTTTGAAGTACAACTGCATTGCTCAATGAAAGTAACCAATTTGAGTAATGCCTTTGTATGACAAAGTACACTGTAAAGTAGATTTTTAACCAAATAAATCTGCTGTCGTGAGGGAGGTTGACTGAGTTTTGTCTCCTCTTGTCCCTTGCAGGCCTTTCCCCATAGCGTCCTGCAGCCCCTACCAAAGAGACAAGCGTTTGAGAAGAGCAACGGTGCCTGCTCTCTCTTCAACCCTAGCTTTTTGCACTACCAGCAGGCTTTGGCCAACGCGCAGTTCCATCAACCCTCGTTCTTTCCAACAGGTAGGTCCAAAAGCAAACGGTTCTTCTCGTGTTCTTCGTCATTTAAAGGGATAGTTCCGATTTTTTTTTTAAAGTTAAGCTGTATGAAATACTTTACATTAATATAGTGGTATTAACTGTATTAATTGGTGTTCAGAGCCCCGTGGTGGAAGTTCTACTCTGGTTTTGGTGAAATATGAAGTAGTTCCGGTCATTTTGTGGGAGTCACTGTGGGCCACGCAGTAAAAGTAAATGATTCCAAAAAACTAACTTCCTTTATATTGTTGACCCATTTCTAAAATATTAGCACATCCTTTGTTCATTTTGACCCCACTATAACAGTGATGCATTTTGTGCCCATATCACTATCCCCAAAAAGTAGTTCCATGCAAAAATCTGAACTATCCCTTTAATGTGTGTACATGAACTGTTTTTTTTTTCTTCTGCATGAGTCAGCCTCCTAAAAATATGTGTAAATCATGCGCAATATTCCTCTATTTTGTTTTGGAGCAGGAGGAGGGGGGAGTAGATAGTTTTCATATTTCTGATGGCCACAAATAGGAATGGTAATGAAATTAGATGGCTCTGTAATCAGTGTGTTCAGAATGTGCTTACTAAGCGTAATAAATGTAATTGGCCCATTATTAAGACCTTGATCCCCGGGTATTAGTGCCTAAATAAGAGGCCCAGTATGTTGGAGGACATCTGCTTGGTTCCAGACCAAGTTGAGTAAATCACTTGTGTGTTGTACATTGTTTGGAGTCCTGAATACTAGTTTGTGGTAAACTATAAACTACAGTTTTGTGGCATCTTTGAATCGACGGCAGACAGATTTGAATAGCCAGGAACAGTGTGCCTTTTATTAATATGTTGCTTTTGTCTTGGTGGCTTGCTCTTATACATTTGCTTCACAGTTGCGTTATTAGTTTGTTCTGCTTGCTTATTCCTTTGGGAGAAAAGAAATGAAAGAATGGCTCACTCCTCAACACAATGGGGTGCTTTCACTTCTTGCTCACTAAACTAAAAAACTTACTAATTAAGTTTATTTAAAGAAATTTGCTTTCTACTGAGGTGTTCCTGTCTGTTTTTGTGTATATGTGTAAATCATGCTTCTATGGAGCCTCGGCCAAATCTGCCAGCTTATTTTATTTATAAATCAATGAATATATGTTACAATACATATATAAATGCATAAATAAATCCATAAATGCTTCATTTTATAAATAAATAAATGAATATATGCGATAATAGATAAATAAATCAATAAATCAATCAATGAATATGGAAATCAATAAATAAATCAATAAATAAATACATAAATAAATACATAATTAAATAAAGAATTTAATGCATAAATGCATAAATAAATAAATACATAAATAAATAAATAAATAAATATCATTAATTGAAATGTGCATTGAAGTGTGCCTTTAAAAACACTATTTCAATAATCTTTTCTGTATATCAATAATCTTTTCTGTATATCATTAATCTTTGTAATGTGTATATCAGTACGCATTTCAGTACACATTTCAATGCACATTTCAGTGAACCTATGTTAATGAGGGGGCAGGATTTGATGATGTCACTCACTGATGAGGCGGACCTTGATGATGTCAGTAAGCAACCATTGGATAATCTATGCAGGAGATCACAGATTGACTATACTTGTCTGTTTTTTACCCGGAAACAGGGGCGTGCACAGTAAGACGCTAAGGGGTGCTTGAGCACCCCCAAGTGGCCCTCTCTGGACCAACATGCCCTTTTTAAAAGAACAAAATCTAAAGTTCAACGATTTTTCCCTCTGAAACCATAAGGGCTATGTTTACAAAACTTGGGGAGGTGGGTGGACATATTTTTAAAAAATATTTGATTTTAAAATTATATCGGTCGGCCTCATGGTGGCGCTATAACAGCCCACCAAACAGCCAGTTACGTTTTGGTCCATAACTCTTGAACCGTAAGTCGTAAATTTAAAATTCCTTTTTCCCAGCATTCCTTGGGTCATGATGCATCTCTCCATATAGGCCACGCCCATTTCCGCCATTAAAGTTTTTCCGCCATTTTGGATGTTGTTAAAAACACACTTTTTGCCCCTATTCCTACATATTTTAGTCAAATCTTACAAAAATTGGCACACATGCTCTGTGGACCTATCCGATAAAAGTGACCACACAGATTTTTGATTAAGCGTATCGTTTGCCCATAATTGGCTTCCAAAGTTAGTGGGAGGGGCCTATTTCACAAATAAGTGCCACAAATCATTCAAATGTCCAAACCTCCCCAAATTTGAATCGCACGTTGTGGGTGGTGGCACCAACAGGTAGCCAAAAAATCCATTGGTCGGCCTCATGGTGGCGCTATAACAGCCCACTTTACATTTTGGCCCATAACTCTTGAACCGTAGGTCATGAATTTAAAATTATTTTTTCCCAGCATTCCTTGGGTCATGACGCAACTCTGCTACTAGAGTTGGCTCAAATGCCCCTCCTAGTGGAAGAGTGGTGAGTGCCACTCACCACTCTTCCACTAGGAGGGGCATTCGAGTCCAGTCCAGTGCAGTAGGTTTGCAACACTACCACTTTGTGTCAGAATATGGAACTGTTGTCCACAAGAGTCATGGCCTGTTTTAAAGGGAAGGGGATCTGCTTTCATTCTAAGGGACAGGAGCTTGAAATTCAGTTTCTAGAGAAGAAGCCATTATTTTCTTCAAACCATTTTATATAGCAGTAGCCTAATGCGTTTGTATAGTTGTACTTGTAGATGCTGAAATGCTGTTTTCTATGTGTTTTTAACCCCCCAAAACTCAAAAATTTTTCCTCCGCTAGAGTGCCCTCATGGTTAAATTTGAGCACCTGCCCTTGAAACTCTCTGTGCACGCCACTGCCCGGAAATGGTGATACTATAAAATTGGCTTTTCATGGCAATTCATAGCTTTCAGTCACGTGGTTTCTCCGTCCCCTAGCTGGCGGGCAGAAAGGACGTCGCTGTAAACATAACACACGCAGTTTCCTAGCTGTTTTAAATTCCAAGGAGTATTTAGATCAGTGGTTTTCAACCTTTTTCATCCCAGAGCCCACCATTTATTCAGCATTTGAGCCAGGGACCACCAATCGATGATATTTTTAGACCCACCAACCCCAAAACTAAAGATTTCGGTAACACTTTCTATGATCCCTACTTTATAATGCATTATGAGAGCATTTATAGTGCATTATAAATGCATTCATAATGCCTCATAACTACACTCATAAACAGACATAATGCTTTGTGATGCACTATATCAGTAGTCATGAAACATTATAATGTCACTGTCATAATGAATTATAACAGCTTAAATTCCAAGGATTCTATGGATGTTCTTGAATACTTATGAAGACCACATCTATAATGCATGATGAGGGTTTATAATGCACTCTTGACTGACTGCTTATAATAGATTATGAAAACCTACACATGCAGTTCATGTGAACTGTAGTAATGACTTATGGCATGCTATAATGGCCCATTCATTATCATGAGTTATCATTGCATGGGTTAAGTAAAGTGACACACATGTATGCATTTATAATCATGCATAATTGATCATAAAGCGTCATTGTTGGGGCTAAGTAAAGTGTGATTCATTTGCTTGCATTTAAAAGAATCTATGCTGCATCTTGAGTGATTATTATGCAAGACAAATACAGTAAAATGTGTATGGTGGGAATTTATGGACAAGAGACCAAATACATTTGTCACATTTATTTTGACAATTTCAATTTGAAAATAGCTGGAAACACCAAGGCCAATTCAAAAATGGGTGGCAATCCCAAGTAGAAAAAAACAAAAACAAAAAAAAAACAAACAAACAACAAAGTTGTCATGAGGGGATAGCAGGTGGAAGAATACGTTATCCGTCCCAGTTCTGCTCTTTGTAGAATTAACCTTAAAGCATGTTTGTTCCTTAACTAGTGTATGGAACAAACATAGAGAAGGACATTGGCCAGGTCTGCAGGTGCCCCATGCACAGGGTCAGGTTTTGTGTGTGCATGTGTGTTTCTACCTTGAACATTTTAATTTGAAAATAGCTGGAAACACCAAAATAGCTGGAAACACCAAGGCCAATTCAAAAATGGGTGGCAATCCCAAGTAGAAAAAACAAACAAACAAACAAACAACAAAACACACTACCCATAAAAGGACAACTTTGTTTTTTGTTTTTCAACCAAGGCCCATGTCCTTTGAACTCTTGTAGCCAGTTAATTTATTAGGACTATAGTAGGTAATAAAAATCTCCATAATATAGTCTAAATCAGTAAAATATATATAGTCTAAAATCAGTAAAATTAAAAACGGCGAAAGGAAAAATTAACATGCATCTTTTCTCTAACGTACATAATTAACCTTGGCTGAAAAACAAAAAACAAAGTTGTCCTTTTATGGGTAGTGTGTTTTGTTGTTTGTTTGTTTTTGTTTTTTTCTGCTTGGGATTGCCACCCATTTTTGAATTGGCCTTGGTGTTTCCAGCTATTTTCAAATTGAAATTGTCAAAATAAATGTGACAAATGTATTTGGTCTCTTGTCCATAAATTCCCACCATACATATTTTACTGTATTTGTCTTGCATAATAATCACTCAAGATGCAGCATAGATTCTTTTAAATGCAAGCAAATGAATCACACTTTACTTAGCCCCAACAATGACGCTTTATGATCAATTATGCATGATTATAAATGCATACATGTGTGTCACTTTACTTAACCCATGCAATGATAACTCATGATAATGAATGGGCCATTATAGCATGCCATAAGTCATTACTACAGTTCACATGAACTGCATGTGTAGGTTTTCATAATCTATTATAAGCAGTCAGTCAAGAGTGCATTATAAACCCTCATCATGCATTATAGATGTGGTCTTCATAAGTATTCAAGAACATCCATAGAATCCTTGGAATTTAAGCTGTTATAATTCATTATGACAGTGACATTATAATGTTTCATGACTACTGATATAGTGCATCACAAAGCATTATGTCTGTTTATGAGTGTAGTTATGAGGCATTATGAATGCATTTATAATGCACTATAAATGCTCTCATAATGCATTATAAAGTAGGGATCATAGAAAGTGTTACCAAGATTTCTTTTGCTTCTGTCCATGACGATTAATCTTCTAGTTTTGTAGATTTGGACTAATTCGCTGATGGATATCATGCGATATGGACCCTTGCGGGTCCATTTGGTTTCATTTTGTACTCTCAGGAGCTACATTTGGCTAAACAACTTTGGCGGGGACCACCTGGAATCCGTCCCCACGCCACACCGCCACAAAGGCGCCGGCACAAAAGCAGACAGCCACCTGTGTAGAAAGTGAAGAGCCCCCACCGTTAAAGCGAAGGCGAGCAACGCCACGCCAGCCATTTTCGTCCGCCTTGCGCGAAAACGGAAAGCCTGGACTAACGCACGTTGGAAAGTGGCCTTGAGGGGAGTGTCAACCTTCTGGGGTGGGCGTCGCTCTAAATAATGTGACGTAGAACAGCAGTGGACGGGCGTGGGAGGGGCCGGGGATGACGTCACATTAGTGAGATCAAATCAGAGCGCAGCACTTCCGCTGTGTGGATCCCACGACACCCCCGCCCCCCAAGGCCAAAATCATTGAGGGCTAGACCAGGCTAGCCAGAAGTGAAGCCAGAACAGCCAGCACAACACGACAAAACGTCTCCCACTCCCCCCTTAACTCTGACAGTGCACTGTGCACAGATGAAACCAAACGGACCCGTGAGAGTCCCGTTTGGTTTACATTTAGTTTAGTTTAGTTTGTTGTGTTATGCTAGCTACAAAGAAGAAGCTCCTCACCCCCCACACGACAGCGCCCCAACACAACCGGACTTCCAGGCCAGCCCGGATGTGTTGGGGTGCTGTCGTGCTGTCAAGTAGCCGTATGCACTTCCACACCAGCGGCGCAGCACGGAGAAGGCTCTGACAGAGAAGAACCCTCCACCAGACACACGAAAACATCACCAAACTCGATACAAACCAGTGTTGCCAACTGCCAAAATCCAAATGCACTAGAATGCGCTAGAGCAGTGTTTTTCAACCATTTTCATACCAGGGCCCACGATTTATTCTGCATTTTAGCCACGGAGGACCACCATTTGATGTTGACTTTAGTCTCTCTGACTAATTTAGGAGAGATAACTGGCAAAATGTTGGTCAAAATAACAATTCTTCTATGTTTTCTAAATGTGTAGATTAAAATGTGTAGATTGGAAAATTAGGTAATTCAGATATAGAAATATAATTTAACTCTTGGGGTCCATTTGGTTTCATTTTACAATCTCAAGAGTTAAATTATAGGGTCGCTTTGGTTACTAATGGTCCTTTCTAGGAAGGAAGGAGGACTCTATCATAGGAGGAAAATGGTGAAAAATGAGGGTTTTATTCCTGGCGTCTGTCAACCAATTTCACTCCAACTCAACAGCACAAAAGCACTATATTTTCCGCCAGGAGTTCTGTTTTCCACTAATTTTGGCGCTAGGGGGGTCTGAAAAAGAACTAAATATAACGCCAAATGCGCCAAGTTGGCAACACTGATACAGACGGGTCTCACATGGTCTATGCCCCCCCCCCACCCCCCCCCCCCCCACCCACTATAGTCTGGACACTGCTGTTCACAATTACAACTTACTTGTAGACAAGCATTAATTTGTGAGAAACGAAGTGAGATTGATGAACGGTACGTTATTTTCTAAATATATCTGGAAACTTTAAATTAAATTATGCATAAGAAAACACCACAAATACCACTAAATTAAAAAAAAATCTCCAGAGGATTTTTTCCCTTGCTCTGGGCTTGATTGCTAGTGGCTGAATGGGAAAGACACGCCCACAACTGGAAAAACACGCCCCCTCATTAACATAGGTTCACTGAAATGTGTATTGAAATGTGTACTGAAATGTGTACTGATATACACATTACTAAGATTAATGATATACAGAAAAGATTATTGATATACAGAAAAGATTATTGAAATAGTGTTTTTAAAGGCACACTTCAATGCACATTTCAATGAATGATATTTATTTTATTTATTTATTTATATATTTATTTATTTATGCATTTATGCATTAAATTCTTTATTTAATTATTTATTTATTTATGTATTTATTTATACATTTATTTATTGATTTATTTATTGATTTCCATATTCATTGATTGATTTATTGATTTATTTATCTATTATCGCATATATTCATTTATTTATTTATAAAATGAAGCATTCATGGATTTATTTATGCATTTATATATGTATTGTAACATATATTCATTGATTTATAAATAAAATAAGCTGGCAGATTTGGCCCTCCATATAAATCATGCTTCTAAGTAGCCTCAACCTAACCTTTTTTCACTTTTCCATTACATAATCACACAGGGTCAGTGTTGTGCATGAGTCCCGCTACCAGCGTTGGTAGGTCCCTTGCTTATTTTTTGTAGTCCATGGGTTGAAAGTTTGTTGTGTTGATTTAAAAGTCATGTTTGTTATTTTAATACGGCATGGTTAAACATGACTTCTACTCAAGGGGAACTAAGCAATACACATTTGAGGCACACATCTCAGAATCACCTGAAAAAAATGCATTTTGTGTGTGTGTGTGTGTGCGTGTGCGTGTGCGTGTGTGCGAGTCTGTCTTAGGGCATTATATATAACTATATATATAACATACGCATATATAACTATACTATATCACACACACACACAATTCTGGGCTTCTCATTTAAACAGCACCCCTACTGTATGTATGTCATACTCTAACTCAGAGTATGACATGAAAAATAAGCAATCAACCAACAATACAACAAAAACACCACAGCACACAACCATTATGTCTGCTGTAGAAAAAAAATGTTATATATTGCAATGTATTCTTAGTGAATAATTAATTATGAATTAACAATGGCAGATAATGTTTAGCTCGTCGAAACGTGTGTGTGTGTGTGTGTGTGTGTGTGTGTGTGTGTGTGTGTGTGTGTGTGTGTGTGTGTGTGTGTGTGTGTGTGTGTGTGTGTGTGTGTGTGTGTGTGTGTGTGTGTGTGTGTGTGTGTGTGTGTGTGTGTGTGTGTGTGTGTGTGTGTGTGTGTGTGTGTGTGTGTGTGTACCTTTTAATTTCTACTCAGATACTTGAAGCACAAGCATTTTTGCTGAACATCATTTAATGCTCTTCACAATAGTTTTGGAAGTTTGCTCAGTAGCCAAGGAAACCTACTGGCCTAATAATACTTGAAACCTGAATGCAAAGTAGAATGCTTTTCAAAAGTCAATGGATAGTATGTCCCTTTCACCTGGGAATCAATGCTTTGATTAGCTTTAGCTTCGTTATATGTCCTCTCCCTCTTGGGATGCTACAACGTGGACACATTTCCTAGGCTGCTTCAGTTATTAGCCTTCCTCTATTATGCCCCCCCCCCCCCCCCCCCCCCCCCCCCACCCACCCACCCGCTGTCTTGCTTTTGCTGTGTGATTGCATGCCATCTGCTGGTCTAACCCAATGATGGCTTGCTGCTAATGTCATTCTGTATTCACCCGGCAAGGGGAGAGACAGAGGGAAAAACGTTGCTATAGTTACCATAATGCTCCACCTACCTTCTCATTGCTTTCATGGTTCCCTTCCTGAAAAAGTCCCCATGATGTACAGTGCTACGCCTGCTACTGTCTCTGCAGCATCTACTCCTGCCACAAGTGTTTCCTACGCAGCAACAGCACCAGCCAATCAGGTTTGCTCCTTTTTAAAGCTTTCTTTCATAAATCCTGTATCTCTAAATAAGTGCATATTATTATTGTTATTAGTAGTAGTAGATTATTAAATGGGATTAGTGCGGACTCTCATGGGCTATCACGGATTACTCTAGAGACCTGTTGTTTAAGCTCTATTTATTAAGTTTGCTTATGATAGTCTGCACTTATTTAGAGATCTCTCATCTGCATACAGTAGTCGTGTTGCATACGTTTCTTTTTTGCATGTTTCGCTTTCTTCTGTGTTATTATTTTTTTAATCAACATACAGTTACAAAATGTCCTGTTTAGATATAAAAAATAGATTCTCACGGACTGAACACTTCATTCAAATGTTCACCTGCCTAAGCTACTCCACCCTGATCGTGTGTGTGTGTATGTAAGTGCGACTGTGCATGTTTAATTGGGCAAACGGCTCAGCTGTGAGTGAGCGGGTGGTTGTTGCAGATTAAAGTGGGTGTTTGTGCCACTTGTTTATTCTCAAAACATAAAAAAGATTAACCTTTACTTTCTAATCCCATGGCATGCACTGTTGTTGCACATATGGTGGTATTCAAATATATTGATTAGAATACCTCCTTTTTCCACGTCACACTGGAGTCAACTGAGAATTGCTGATCTTTAGCAATTCTGTCTTAATTTAATTCTGGAAATTTTAGAGGCATTATTTACATGCTGAATCCAAATCCATGTAAGCACCTGATTAATACTTTCTCCTAAGAGAAGCGAAGCACATGGACCCGGGCCTGTTCGTGGTGAGTGAAATTTTGAGTGACATCTTTTTTTTTTGTTTTGTTTTGTTCCTCCAAAACAGATCATCCTCAAGTAACCACCCGAAACGGACGTGAGTGCCAAGTTGCTGCCATTAAAGGCGCTAAACAGCCCTCCTGTAAATACCACATTAACTCAATACACAGTCTACATCAAACTGCATGCTGACTGGAAGATTACCAATGTAAACATAATCTTGATCTCTGGTAACACATTGCATAGCAGGAGTGCTAAGATTATACTCTGTTAGATATACTGTACAGTATGTCACTGGATTATTATACCGCACAGACATAATTGGAGATAGTAAAGAATTTAATCACTGATATAGTTAAGAGTTAAGAGAATTATATTTAACAAGCACTTATTTCCTTCAACCTTTTTAACATTTCTTGTAAACTCACAAAACATGTATGTCTCACAGTAATGATTGTTTATCTGGTGCCAGATGGAAGGTTTTTCTTTTAAATTAATTATATAAAAAAAACTAATATTTTAACCCTGAATTGTAAAGATCACATTTGGCATCTTAGTCAGTCTCAGAGGTTCATTAAAAAAGCCACCTAAACAGAGCTGCTTTTTGCTCAACCTCTTGTTGTCCTCATACAGTATACTGTAGTAGAACAGGATCAGTGCTCCACCTCCTGGTGTGCCTTTGCCTTGCATATGTGTTAGTTGCATACTGTAACCCCAGTTTCTATGAGTATAAAATGCGCCTTCTAAGAGCTATTGTGCATGTGGGGTTAATCCCAGTACCCAGCAAACATTTCAGCGTTAATCAAACAAACGTCTTGTGAATGTTGGTCCCTATGTTGGAGGGATTCAGGATTACTTCTTGTGTTGGTGCACAAGAAAAATATTTCCTAAATGGAAAGCGAGGAAATTGATGCTATGAAAGGTTTGGGCCAGATTATGATGGCATATTGTGTTTAGAATAACACGTATTAGTAACACAATGTGGTAAACAAAACACTACCTTACAGACTTGAGTTACAGTTTTATGCTGTTATTTCAAATGGTTGTTTTAATACCATTCCCCAAATACATGTCGACAAATGGTTAAAATAACATCACATTGTGAATTTAGGTGTATTACACTTCACCTGGCCTCAACAAAGATTGAAGAAAGGTTTGCTGGGTAGTTAAAAAGCTAAGTTTATACAAAATAGAAAAGCAGTTTGAATGAGACATTGCTGCTGAATAGTTGTTTTTCTTATGTTAAAGTAGTGAATCAACTGTGATTCTGAAAGTTTCATTCTTGAGAAATGTATAGTGTGACACCATCTCATTGGCCTGAGTTTTGGTTGGATTGTTGCATTCTCAAGAGATTCACTTTAAAGTAATAGTGTTTTCCCCCACTATTTGATGTCACAGAGACTGAAATAGATAGCTTGTGAGCTATGAATCTTAAATCAAATCCTTGTTAATCCTGAGTTATTTGAATGTTAGAAGTGCCTAAAGAATCATACAGTGACAACTAAACATCAGAATTTGTGTGGAAAATTACTAAAATACAATACAGTACATTTCCTCTTACTTTCAAAGTCTACTCCAATCTAAATAAATTATTGATTAGGTTCTATGATACTAATTTGGTTCATTGGTACTCTGTACAAGTAGCCTATAGATTGACCAACAGAATTGTATTTTGTTTAAAGTTAAGCGACCCTAGTTTCCAGCTAAGTAGAAGATATGAAAGATGCTGAGTAGAGGAATGTTTGTCTGTTCATGAGTCTCAATATGTATGATGCACATTATATAGAGTACACTTGATCACAAACTTGTCAAGTAGAATGACAAATAGATGTATTGGTGATGTTTAGGTGTGGTATGATGCTTTATCACATTATGCAATTTAAAGTACTTCATTATGTCATACTTTTGCTGCACTTCTGTGCTGTTTGAAACTAGCACCAGACAGAGTGGACCTTTTGGCTAGTAAGATGTAAATGAGTAAAATTGAGGAGAAAAAAACTTTTCATTTAGATGTGTATCTTTTGTATATTTCATTATCATTGTTTTATTTTGCATATGTGTAAATGGTTTAACTTTCCTTTTTAGTTTTACATTATTTTCCGTTCCTTAATATCTTTCATGTCCACATCAGTTTGCATTCAAACACGGAAAAGGTTATGCGTATAGACAGACAATCCACTTAGAGACTTTGGGTAATCTCAATCTCTTTATTAGTACAATGTTTCAAATTTCATTGCAAAACTTTTTACACATTGTCAGATGGACTATACGGAATATACTTACAGTAGTTTATTATTTTAGCATTAGTTATAGAACACATTTTTATAATGTATTCTGATATTTTAAAAATGAATGTAATTTATTAAGCTGACCTTAGATCTGCTGGAGGTTCCTCAAAGGGCCATGTCCTGTTACAATAGCCTATGAAAAGCTGCCTGTGTTCAGGGATTGACTGTTGGAGCCATGTTGAGCTTAAACATTTCATCCTTGTCACCGCTTTGCCACCTGTGCAGGACGATACCTAAGCATGAGCAAGGCCGTACAGTTTCCTTTGTTATGTATAAAATGTATTGGATAGGTCACATTTTGCAAAAAAGGAAAAAAGAAAAAAAAAGTTTTCTTTATAGTGTGGTATAGCATAACTGCATTGAGTTGTTGCTGTGACAACCTGAAGTTATAGTGATGAAAATTGTATTTTTGTAGGTGATTAAACTCTTGTTTTCTTTTTCTGCAACATAACTCATTACACTTACCTGCCAGAATGTTTTTGTTTTAATGGCAACAATAGCCTTCTGGTATTTGAAAGCATATTCTTTTTGGAGTGTCATGCCCCCCAAACACAGCATACCTTTTTTTTTTTTTTTTTTTTTCATTTAATAGGTTTTAATGGGATGCTAACACCTCACAATAAAAATAAATCCCCAATAGAAGAATCTGATATCTGCTGACAGAAATCCCAAGGACTCAGATAAGTTATGTTTATTGATAACATAGATGTTTAGAATTGCACTTTGTCCCCAGAATTTAATTCATTTTCAAAATGTAGCTTTCTCTACATGTGTGACATTTAGAACTAATTTCAAATGCAAACTAAAAGGCATATTTCACAATGTAAATACCAGTATTGTACGCTGGGAATATTATTTCATGTTGTTGACAAATGCTTGAATGCCATGTAAGATTCATCTGCACATGAGTAATTTGATATTTTAGTTCACTCACTCAAAAGAGATGTGGACAGTCAGAATGTTTGCTCTTACTGACCCAATGGAAACAATTCTAAGCACTTTCTGAGCAGTTGGTAAACTGAGCAGACAAGTTCTTTTGTGAACTTTGCCTTATCTCTGGCCTATTGTTCTTAAGTTTGTGTGTGTGTTTCTGTTAATTATTAAGACCTTTATATAGTATGTTAGACATTTAGTTTTCAGTAAAAAAAGAAAATAAATCTCTGAAATGCTCACTAAGTTCCCATTTTGAGGCCACAGATTGTAAAACAAACTCTTGGATAACAATGCTTGGTGATGAATAGACTGGTTAGTATGCCATTATAAATGGCTATACTACAACTCTGTTGAAAGCCTGATTTATACTTTGTCATTGCTGAAAATATCAGATTTAAATACCTCAACCATTGTGTTGTGAGCTTGTAGATCGGTATTTCCAGCGTCCAACAACTTCATACAACAGTATGAATTATTAGGCAAAAGATGCTGTGCCAGTCCGCTTGGTTCCATCTGTAATGCCATAGACGAGGCCTACATATAAATTTGATTCAATTTAAATGTTTGTGATTTTTGAAATATTTTATTTGTGTATAACTGTTATTTTTATGTGAATAGTTTTGTTCCAGTAAATCCAAAATTGTGTAAAAGCTAATGTTAAAGAAAAATAAAGTTGAGTAAATCCATGCTTTGCATATCCTGTGTTTTTGTCTATATGTATTGTATTGTTGGGGTAATTCGTTTTTTCTTTTTCTTTCTTTCTTTCTTTCTGTCTGTCTTTCTTTTTTGTTACTATACTATGATTAATATGTAAACTCCTTACAGAATGGCTGAATGACCTAGGCCAGGGGGTTTCCCTGAGAGGATTCCAGGTTGTGGCCTAATGTTCATTTTGATCTGTATGGTTGGCTTTTTGTTTTCTCTGAAATCCAGCCTGGAATTGTGCACAAAGGCAAAATAAATCTTTAGTTTTGGGGTCTGTGGGGCCAAAATGTCATCAGATAGTGGTCTGGGGCTCAAATTCTGAATAAATAGTGGGACACTTTAGACACTTGAGACATTGTTTTAGTTCCCACCCACAAACCAATAGGTTGGAGCATCATGTCAGCCGAGGAATAGCTTCACAATTTTCACATTAAGTTTTATTTTGTTTCATGCAGTTGCACTGTTAGGCCTCACTCAGTCAATGATGTAACAGGTCCCTGCATCACATTTATACTGTTAAGCAGCTTTTATACCGACTTCCATTTAAACTCGCTGCAGCGTTGCCATAGCAACAGCATCCGGTGCACTTTCCTCCTCTTGGATACACATCCTCAAGCTGCCACTGTGATTGGATGAACGCTGCCTGGATGTCACCGGGGTAACCAAAATGATGGGCATTTTAACACATGAACGGAAATCTAGGTAGTGAATTTGACTGGATCCCTCCGTGTGGCATTCAAACGGTCATCATGGAGGTTTAGGGGAGCCGATGTATCCCATTGGACAGTTTGCACATCTTTCTAGCGAGGGAGGTTCCATATCGGCAGAGACGTGTAGGTAGTGTTAGAGGGGCAGGGGCTGAAATCCCATAAGGGCACCAATGGATTTACAAGCTCACACCGTTGGGCACAGGTTTAAAGCATTCATTGTTTGATTTATTTTTAATCATATAAAATAATCTTAAGGACTATGAATGAATGCACAAAAAATCGGACTTTGTCTGCCATCGACTTCTCGACCACGGCAAGGTCACAGCAAAAGTTTTTGGTTTGTGGATGGTCAGTGGACCGCTTTTTTAAAAAAAACATGTTTTTTGCTGGTTTAGGTGATGATGTAATGGTGATGTAATTACGATATCTTTGTTGTTATGGGTATTATCTCTTGGAGGTGTTGAGCGTACTTGCACTCTGCTTGCTCACTCTGCTCACGCACAAGTAGGCCATGGTCTATGTGTGCCATAAGTTGGCGAAATACTATTGAAGTCCAGTAGAAGGAATTTGGAGGGTTTTTTTTTGCATTTGCATTTATTTCACCATACCTTAGTAAATGCTGCATTCGTGGTCTGGATAGGACATTTGAGCCAAAGCTATGACAGGCGGGTGAAGGTGCAGGGGCTGAAGCCCCCTTTGGTGTCTATGTGTGAACGTCCCTGCAGATATGAGTTTTCTCGGTACGGGAGCCGAGTGGGGACTGGCTAGTTACGCAGCGGCGGTGGGGTCTCCGCCCGAGAGTATGGCGGCTCGGGTTGTGTTGGTGAGCGAATGAGAAACGGGAGACTTGCAAGAGGAGGTGGAAATGAAACAAAGAGACGAAAGTTGTTTTTATTAACTGTCGATATAGGTTTATTTTAGCGTCATCTTCTCGGTTGGCCTCGGTCGCGCATTTTGTGCTTTTCACGCCGTTCTAGGATTTGCCCAGCCCCCCCCATGCCTTCGATGGAGCAAGTTTGTTTTTTATGATGCATAGAAGGGTGAGCTATAACTAAAGCAGATGAAAACCCGCACGTCCGTCCGTCTCCCCATCTTCGGGCTGCCTTTTTTATTTGCATCCCTTGCTAATATGCATATTTTGAAATCGCAGCACTCGGATCATGTGTGTGCGGCTATCATTTTTATCAATGATGCCTGACCTGCGTGGAGGAATTTCCACAATGAAATTCATTTTAGGGCACCGAGTCTTTGTGCTGCTCTGCCATAGCTGAAGCATCAGCGGCGGCGGCAGCGATCAAGATTGTATATTATTATACTGACAGCCGTTCAAAATGAGACACGGAATGGTGAATGTATAGTTTTTAATGTGTGAGGATATTTCAGCTAATTTCAATGCCGCGCGGAAATTGATAACGTTTCGACAATCTCTTGGTTTTAATCAATTAGCAAGGGAGCGATGCGCGAGTATAAAGTGGTGGTCCTGGGCAGCGGCGGGGTCGGGAAATCCGCCCTCACTGTGCAGTTCGTCACCGGGACGTTCATTGAGAAGTACGACCCCACCATAGAGGATTTTTACCGCAAGGAAATCGAGGTGGATTCCTCGCCCTCGGTGCTGGAGATTCTCGACACCGCCGGCACCGAACAGTTCGCTTCTATGCGGGACCTATACATTAAAAACGGCCAAGGATTCATACTGGTCTACAGCCTTGTCAACCAGCAAAGCTTCCAAGACATCAAGCCGATGAGGGATCAAATCATCAGAGTGAAAAGGTTGGTACAATTGCATGTCCAAAAATGTCGGGGGTGGTTCAGTATGGATGTTTCTAATGCACTTTTTATGACATACGTTGGCCTGCAGGGGCCTGTGGTTTCAGGATGGGCCTATAGGCCAGTGTTTTTCCCATCCAGTGGCCTGGGTACTACCAGTGGTCCTTTAGGGGGTTCAACCACAAATGGACCCGTGCATTCGGGGTCCATTTGGCTTAATTTTACCCTCTCAAGAGTTAAACTATAGCCACTATATCTGCATTTACCTAAGTTACAAGAGGTCCACACAATCAGGGGATATAGTATATTTGTTATTTTGATCAATGACAATAAAATATTCTTTAGTTTAGATCTGAGAGGCCAGATGTCATCAAATTGTGTCCCGTTGCTCAAATGCTGAATAAATTATGGGCTTTGAAATGAAAAAGATTGAAAACCACTGGCTTAGGCCTGACCTAATGTATTCTCCTTTGAAGGCAGGCTACACACCACATCATGCCTGTTCTGTTATAGGCTACTACTTGCTCACATTTGTCAACATTCTCTAGTTTCAAATGACTGCCTATTTTTTAAAGATGTCTTTGTTGGTTGAGGCAGTAGTCATTCAAGATCTTAACAAAATATCACCTGCATCAGCCAAGCTCTGTTGTCATGACATGATGTTGTCTGTCTCCCATGCTGCCTGTTTGTTGCACAGAAATGCCCACAGTTATGGTCTGGATGCTGCAACCTCTGTGAAACAATTAAGTCAGTCAGAATAAAAACCCCAAGCTTCAGAGCAACAGAGTCTCTGCAGAGAGCCCTCAGACACACAGCCAAATCAATAGGGGTCTTGAAGTCACAAGATTTGGAATAAGCACACCACGTGTGTGCCCAGTTTGTGCAGAAAGGCCATGTTTTTAATGAACAAACACATCTGTTTGGAGAGACAAGAGCGAGCATCCCAACCATGACAGGCCATGCTAGCACCACCAGCCATGCATGATGTAGTGGTGAGGTCATCACCAGTGGGGGATGCTGACTGTTGATACATACAGAGGTTAACTGAGGGTGTTTGAATACTCTTTCATGTTAGTAGTATCCCTAGCTCCACCCAGCTACTTGTCCTATGGAGCAAAGGTCATTTTACAGGCTAACTATGTTATCAGCCCAAAATAATGGCATAAACAAGTAGTTACTGTACTTACGTGAGCGGAGTGGGCGCAAGTTAAGTGATCGGTGCATGGCGGTCGGTGTCCCTCTGGGCACACCGATTGTCCGGTTCGGGGGTGTTGTAATTGTGAGGTAAATAAGATTCCTTTATAACTAAAGGGTATTAGCCCGCTGTGCTCAATCACAAGTATGCTATGGCCTACTTGTGCGCAGCGTGCAGAGGACATGCACTGAACTCCTGTGTCAGTGAATGAATCAGGCCGTCTTGAGCCCTAACCACACCAAAGTGTCGAGACGGTTTTAGCGCTGTCCCAGCAGTGTGATATGTCCTGTTGCACATTGGTGGTGTGCTGACCCACGACATCACTAGTGACTCACTAGTGCATTTCAGTGGACCAAACCACACCAAAGGGTCACCGTGGAACTCCTAGAAAACGTTTGGACACAAGGAGTTGCATGATGGCTACCCTGTGGTGTGGTCAATGCTTTAGTGTGCCAGAGAATCTGCCTTGATGGAAGGAGTATACAGACGGTGTAAACTTCTATAGAAACACCCACCACTGAAGATATTCATTCAGCAGGATAAATGCAGAGCACTATACTATACAAAAGCTGTTAATCACTTGGGGTGGTCATTTTATTTCTGTACGTGTGGGTGTTTATGTGTGCACACACTGCATCAGTATTGATGGCTTGACTTAGTTTGAGGGTCACTTAAATAAAGGATTGTCCAAATGGCCTTTATAAACATTCTCCAAAATCCATGACTCTGGATGGAAGAATGAGGTCAACATGTTTTCCTTCCGTATGGAGGTAAACACATAGGGGAAAAGGTAGATGAGCACGAAGCCACCAAAATTCTGTCTGTCTGTCTGTGTGCGTGCGTGTGTGGCTCAGCTGTGTTTCAAACATACCCTAATACCCCAGGTGCTTTTTCTAAAATCCAAACAATGGCAAGTGTGATATTCAAATTGTGTGTGGGTGTGTTTCTGATCATTTTGACTTGTATCCAGTGTACACTGTCCATTCCTTCACTGACAGTTTGTCTGGATGTTGAAGTGTCCTTGGGCACTGAACTCCAAATTGATCCCGGTGTGCTAGTTGGTACCTTGCATTGCCTCAGCTGCAGTCAGTGTATGAATGTGTGTGTGGATGGGTGAATGTAATGCACTGTATAAAGCACTGAGGATAAAGGTGCTATATAAATACATCATTTACCAGTTTATTTATAAGCCCTATATTCAAAAGCACCCATTGATGTTAGCACTGCTTATAAACAGTGCGTTGTATTGTACTGGTCTAAATATCATTATGAACAGAAAAATGCCCTTTGTTTCTGTATTTTGTTGTTTGTTTAAATGAAAAACTAAATTTCAACTGCTAATCATAAAAAATGCCCTGCTCATCTGTATCAAACATTTGCTATTACCTAGCTGAGGTGCGGAACTAAAAAGAATAATCTCTGACAGTTTAGATATCATGAAAATGTGTATTTCACTGTTTTGAAACCATTAATGCAGATGTTCGACCTTCTTCAGCTCCAGCCCATTGCTCTGACAAGCACAATGGGCCGATTGAAAATGGTTAAGAATGCTGATTGATATAAAATATTTTACAGTATGCAGAATAGGTACATTTCAAACAAAGTCGATACAATTACTGCTACCATGTGGACGAAACCATGAAAAGCACAAGACATACAGTACATCACTGTCCATCATTTTCAGTTCACAAAGACATGCAGTACATACTGTATATACACTTGTTGACATTAAGAAAGTATTTAGACACGTATGTGGGTATCTTGGTGGTGTAGTGTAGATACCCATTGCTGTACTCTGTCGTCAAGCAAAATCCATCCAGCCTATCAAAATGTGCAGCGGTATTGGGTTCTGGCCTAGGAGTGAGCCCAAGTACTGGCAGTAGCCTGACCAGTTTGTTTTGCAAAGTCAGGAGGAGTAGTTTTTTTTTTTCTTCTTCTTTTTTTGGACATTTTGAAGTGCTGTGGTACCAAGCCATGTGAGGTGATCTTGTACAGGAATTTTGTTCTTTGTTTGACTTTTCTGCCCAGCCTTGTTGTTGTGTTACAGTATACCTAGTGTTTGTGTTTGTAGCTACAGTAAAATGCTGTTTCTTGCTCTATTATTATTACCGTATTATATCAGCAAGTTAAAAGATACATCACATAGATGAAACTGGGACGTATCCTCAGTGATGTATCCCAAGGTCATCGGGATTTCGGGTCTCACAACATTATACCCCTCACTCAGGCGACCCAGCTGGGGTTGATGAAGTCCCGACTGACGGCTCAGTAGCTTGTAGCTACCCTTGATCAGTCCAGTAGGGAAAGACCCAAGGCCACACAATCCACTGCTCCAGAACTACTCTGCTGGTACTGGGAGAACCAAAATTCTGGCACATGGGAGGACTAGGTTCTGTGGGTTGACTCCTGTCCAGACCCTTCCTACGTCTCACCAGGTCTGCTCCTGCTCTTACCAGGCATAGGACCTGTGCGTTGCACCAGACTCCCAGCTCCAGACATTTCATTCAGGAGCAGTGAATCATAATGGCCCTCCTAAAGGTCTCACCATATATTATACACCAATTCGAGGAGCGTTTTGTCTACGCCGCCCCCCTAGCGTCGCCGCCATTGCTGGGCTGGTTTTCCCCGTCATTACACTCAGCAAGCAATCAATAAATAAAGTTATGCTATGATACATTCTGGAATGACAGTATGAATAGGGCTAATGATACTTGGTTTGTCATCCCTCATGAAAAAACACTATTGAATCACTACTCATTCAATAGTGTTTTTGCTATTGCGATGAGTAGTGATTTATGTAGTGATTTCAATAGTAGATACTTAGAGAAATGTCCTGTTTCACTACTTAATCACTACTGACATTACTACATAATTCCTATTCAAATCACGCTGCCACTTAACTACTTCAGCCTCACTATGGCTTTTTGGAAAGAACTACACAATCACTATACATTTACATTTATTGTTGAATTACTACACAATGCTTACACATTTACTGCTGTGTCTCTACACAGTTCTTATAGAAAATATTTATGTAGTGTTTTCACTACATAAATACTTTATTATAGGCCTAAAGAAGCAAGGACTGACAAACAGTCGCTAAGTCTGGTCTGCAGAAAAGCGAAGGCCAATCAGGTGGCAGGTACCAATCTGTCACCCTAGTAGGGGACTGTCCATAGCTCAATGCAAAAGGAGTCGTACTGTACAAATCCAACAAACCTTACAAAAGGTACTAACTGAGGCATATAAACCATGTCCCTGAGAGGGCATAATATCCAAACTAGATCAGCATTCGGTAGAGTGCAAACTTGCATGTTATGCACAAGTAGGCCATGGCCTACTCGTGTGGCAAGCTAATACTCATGGCTTCAGCTATAAAGGTCTTTTACCCACGTCACCATTACGTCATCACCTAAACCGACCAATCGGAGTACTTTTCATATTGATAGCTATATGACCACTTTTAACAGCTGCAGATGAAAATGTGCTCTTTGCTAACTCTGGCTCATTTACTGTACATGAAACCGAAAACTGAAATGTTGATTAATGTGCCTCCCTATTAATCAAATAAATTAATGTTTATTTTGGTTATGTTCTTTTTTTGTGAGGGGATCCTACTGAAGTTAACTTGATGACATAAGATGTGATTAAGATGCTTTCTATCAAACATCTGATTCCTGTTTGCTTCTGAGCTGCATCATTCCCAAGGTGATGCTTTGTTCTTCCTTGCCATAGTCCAGGAAGAATTGTGATTCCCGCTCACGACTCACGTCACAGATTACATCACAGTAGGAGCGTTCAAAATACAGTAGAAAACCACAGAAAAGCTCAACTTCACAATGGGATTTGTGTTAAAAATAGACAAAAGATAAACAAGACAAGTTTATAGAGTAGTAACATGGAAGAATGCTGTAGCAATGTTGAAAATGAAGAGATGCATGTCACACATTCAGTCCCCGGGTCCTCAGGACTGGAGGACGGATATGGCTGTAGAGTCATGTTGACACTGCTCACTTTACTGTAATTCTGCCCCCACCCAACCCCACTCTCCTCATCGGCCCACCCTGGCGACCCAGCGTGGTCACATGCCACCCTCCCAGGTCAGGGGTGCTCTCACTCTGAGCGCTGTCACCACCTATCAGTGTCTACTGTCAGTGGAACAGGCAGGCATTAGCACAGAGGCCCTGTAACACGACCGCTGGGGACCTCATCACAGAACACTTCAGCAACAGTTAGCTATACATCCAGGTGACACATTCTGAGGGGTGCTGTGCTACTGTCCAAGCCACTGTTACAGTCAGTCTCTGTCTCTGTCTCTATGCAGCCCTAACTGATGCAGTGTTTTTTTAATTATTATTATATTTTTAAGATTTTCACTTGACAACCATGATGTACTTTAGTGGATGTAAAAAAGCATATAGTTTTATTTATTTATTTTGTATTTGTTCTATCATCATGATAGAACACATAAATGGCCAGTTGATCAGTCACTCAACAATCACCCAAGTAATGATTTTGCTAGCTTTTCTAATAGCTTATAAAGAGGTGGTACAGTCAAATATTATACTAAAAGGATAACACAAATAGCCACAGAATTGTTTCCAGTGTGTTCTATTGTTTACAGATAATAGGGGTGGGCAAAACAAACAATATTTCAAAATATTGTCATTCTTACTGGCACAATATCAATATCAAATTGGTGGGATCCAAATCTTTTGTTTTTTAATTATTTATGTGTTTGTTCATTTGTTAATTTCAGTGACCTTTATCTGGCTACTTTTGAGTGTATACTTGAACCTTTCATGGTCTATATTGTTTATAATTTCTTTAAAATGTACTAGCTGATTGAACTATTCATGGTCCATCTTGTTTAGAATTGTTTAGAAATGTTCTAGTATAATAAAATCAACGTCATTTGTGGGAAAATCGCAAGATATCAACATATTGAATGGCAGCATAGTAACACTAGTCACTCACCAGTCACCACCACTGGCATACTGCTTTTGTTATTGGTTGCAGTGCATTTTAATTAAACCACTCTCAGTATACTGTACATCTACTACTTACCTCAGCATTGCAGACACTTGTGCTGCAGGGCTTTCAATGATGGAGTCATCATTACAGAACCCGTTCATTTGCCAGCTGGTCGAAAGGATCCAGGGTCATTAAATAAATGTGTCAGTGGTCTCATTTTCCTTATTGCGGCACTCCAGGGGGAAAAACCCCTTTCATCCATTTTGTGTCTTGGTTTACTTTGAAAGCCAATGGAAAGTCCAAGTCCAAAGTCCATTGTTGAGTACGGTAGCAGAGTTATGTGTAATTGGAAAGTGGAGAAGAATTTCTTGAGAGACAGCCAATATGATCCATTCAATATACTGTATGATGTGTGTGATTGCATTTGTGAAATGGTTGTGTTATAAACCCAAGAGTGTTGGGCACTTTGTGTGCAGGACATGAAAATAAATAAATTGATTGCTTGATTTATATGTTTGGTGAGAAGTACAGCGGCTTTGTCCTTGTACTGTGCGTGGTTGTCCCTGCAAAACAGCCATGTCTATTTGACCGTTTTGGCTGAGCCTGTCTGCTTTAGCCTAGAGTATACAGTACCACAAAGCTAGGCTAAGACAATGGATGATAATGGCACATTCTGTGTTATGATCAACATGTGCATGGTAGACCATGGCAATATATCATTTTGCTATTATTAAGAAAAACTGTTATATCTATATATATGTCATATATAAGACATTTTGCTGTTGCCCTGGATAATGACTTCGAGAAAACAACAGACAATTATAAAAACAGCAATGCAACAAGCAGCTTGAGATCAAATTTGGCGAAAGGAGGTGTAATAAAAGATTGTAATTGTTTATAGCTGACTGCAAACATTCTTAATTAGTAACTAAACACAAAGCTAAATTGTGCTACACTGAATATTTATAAAATCAACAGCCTATCCTCCTCTGTAATGACTCCCATGGCTATTTGGCCTTCTGTTCTCCACCATTATCATAATGGTAAAGTCATTACGCTTCATGTAGTGTGACTGTCATTTTCAAGTAGAGCCAGGAATCAGGAGATGGAGAGAAGCAGGAGGCGGACTGACGGGCAGTTCCACTATGGCCATCTATAATTTACAAAAAGCCATAAATTAGACTCTGCTAACTATAGATTCTTTGCTTCTCCTTTCCCTTCCAAATACAGTAGTGTCACTCACTGCGTTTCAGATTCCTGCACATGTAATTTGTAAGGCTGGGAATTTGTCTTTGAAACTTGTGTGTAATTACCCAGTACTACTGCTATGAGAGGACGGTGGCTGAGAGGAGCATAGAGAATGTCTCTCTTCCAGGACCGACAAACCTATGCAGCTTGTAGCACTGCCGCATATCCTCACCTTTTGGATCTCATGCAGTTTTGGAAACTCGTCATCATCTGAGAATAGTATCAAGAGCTTTGAAGGAAACGGGAAGAAAGAGAGTTTCCTTTTGCTATCTTGAGAGGATCCACATGAGACTTTTGGAAGGAGCCTAGACGATAGAGTAGTATCCCAGCTGTTGTTTTGTGAAATCAAGTTTTTTTTATAAGCCACTGCCTGGCTGACTGTATGGCCTTGTATTGAGGAGACATGGCTCCTGCAGTTAAGCAGGGCGAAATGGGTAAAGCTTAAAATCTCTAGACCTTTATACTGTAAAAGAGGAGCTTATTGCACCTCCGTAACTCAGTCAAATGGCTCAGTATTCCACATACCTTGGCCTGCTGGGTAGACTGAGGGAATAGCTCCAAGAAAGCCACAGTTCTGCAGGCATCGTAAAGCATTAAGCACACCCCATTCCTTAAGCTTATACCAGCAATCCTGCATAAGTATATCATTGTCTATTCACAGATTCTTAAGCCGTAGACCATTTCTGTTAATGTTAACAATACGTCTCTGCAAGGGATCATTATTTCTTGTCATATCTTTGAAAACTAAACAAACCACGGTATGCTTTGGAGTGTGGAACACTCAGGTATACAATATACTGTATGTCAAGTATACTGTGACACATATAGACAGTGGGCCAGACTTTCGGTATGGCGCTTCATGTGGGCCAGAGACTTTGAGGCCACCAGGACAGTGGTCACACCCTGCCCTAGCTAGCTAGGTCTACACTGTATATCAGTTGATGCATCATGCATTATAGATAAGCCATGTCTGGGAGAACCATGGTGGGAGTTTTTGCTGTACGAGTGTTTCAGCACAAATGCATAGTCACACTCACACGCTTTAGGCTACAGTAGCACATGGCAGGTTCTGTGAACTGATGTGACTTGCCTTGTTTGTGTTGCTGTTTCTTAATCTCAAAATTCTGCAGTTAACCTGGACTGCTATTGAAATTGGGGTTTATGTATATTGAATGTGACACGGACGCAGATGCCCACTGCCCCTGTATGTGTTTTATAGGCATTATCCACTGGTTGATTCCAGGCGCAGACACAGAGTGGGCAACACTCCACCCACGTCGGCACCATGCTGAATCCAATCCCTGGGAGTTTTTGTATCCGTGGCAGCCAGCAGCCCTCACACCTCCTGAGTTTGCAGGTTTCCCCTCTGTTATTATGGCTATTTTTAGAACTCCTCCCCCTTGGTGCCAAATGACAAGTGTTTTTCTTTGTGCTGCCTATAGCCCACTGGCCGGTGATGAAGCTGGAGTGAAACACGGTATTGAAACTGCTCGTAGCTTGGCTGTCAAATGTAATATTTTTTTTAAAAAAGGAGCATGAATTATGATTTTTATTATGATCTTATTTTCCCCCAACATGATTTTGTTCTGAGGCAATATGTGAACTGATGATGGTGTGAGATAATACAGTAATACAAGTACAATAGCCTGCATGATGATGGTACATTTCTACAGTATAGTGCAGATCACAAGGAGGAATGTGTTGAATTCCAGAGCTCTGTGCTGTTGGCACAGCAGTTATAACAACGGCACAGGAGAGATCAGCTCAACTGTGTAACACGCTCATCCGCACATCAGAAGTCACTTCCCACTTGAGTGCCCTGGGTCAGAAATCACAAAGCTATCGACAGAGACCTTGTGTCTCCATGATTCAACTATATTGTTTTGTTTTGTAGACGAATACCTTGCTTATTATTCCTATTATTGTGATCCCTGCTGTGTTATGAGCTTGTAGATTTGCATTCTTGGAAATGTTTAGTGCTTATAGGTAGGTCTGACTGTGGGTTTGATATATATTTAACCAATGAAAAGTATTTCCAAAAGCTGTAACTAAATCATAACAAGATAGAATCGCTGGTTTATTGTTTTTTTTCCCCCTATTTCCTGAAATGTATCAGTAAAGTTTCTGCCCAACACAGCAACAAATTCAAGAGCAAAGAGCTGTGCTCTGCATTTGTCAGCCTGGACTCACAAACACTTGTGTCAATAGAATGCTGTTTCTGTGAAACGTGCCTTGTTATATGAGTGCACAGCAGGAGCAGCAGGACAGGTTAATGGAGGCTTGGATGAGGCAACATGTGAACTGATGATGACAGCGTGAGATTCAGGCTTGCAGCAACAGATCGGTTGCTGAATAGTGAATGACGCATACATCAAATGGCCTCAAAATGCCCTCTTCAGCTCGGTCTGGTTTGACTCCCTCCCGGCCAAAGGGTTTGCGGTGTGTGTTTCCCCTGGATCTCTGTCCACGTTTCCACGCTGCAATAACAAAGTATACCGAAAGTTCTTTTACTTTTCCTCCAGTTAGAAATGCATCAAATATTATGTTGATGCAAAAAAGGGAGATCCTTGCATACTAGGGGTGTGATAATATATCTTTATTGCAATACTTCATAAATCACTGTAGTCTACTCCACAAGTGAACAATATGTAGCTTAGCTGATCAGCTCCTTGTTTATGAAATAATGCATTGTTGTGTGTGTGTGTGTGTGTGTGTGTGTGTGTGTGTGTGTGTGTGTGTGTGTGTGTGTGTGTGTGTGTGTGTGTGTGTGTGTGTGTGTGTGTGTGTGTGTGTGTGTGTGTGTGTGTGTGTGTGTGTGTGTGTGTGTGTGTGTGTGTGTGTGTGTGCGCATATACACCCATGAGTTATTGCTCTTCCTGTTTTGTGTCATTGGCAACCAGTTCAAAGCTCACAGGATTATGGCCACTTCGTGCCCCAAGGGGACTAGGGCTATGTCGCACACACTACCCACTGGTGTAAAGTAACTAAGTACATTTACTTAAAGGAGAATTGCAATTACAATGTGGTCTATTCATCCATGTGACACCCCCAAACATTACATAACTGCCATAGACTGTTTTAGTGCATTGCATTTGAAAATAGTGTTGATGTACTCTACATAACTGGCTCATTATCGCATAATTAATTGATTGCCTTTCAGTGCCCTGACAGAGAGAGACATGTTCTTGATTGGCTCTTGTAGAAAGATGGATGGATGAAGTGTACATGTGTCACTACAAGCAGGGTGAAATAGGTCTGCAAATGCCAATTGTCTTCTTAGTGATTCTTCTAGCTTCAAAAATTAACCACATACTTAGTTAAAAATTAACCACATACTTAGAGTTATTTTTTATAATTAAAACAATTATAATATTCACAAAAACTAAGGGGAACAATGAAACCTTGTGTCACAAATGGATCCCGACCCACTCTTGGTTTAAACCAAGTGGTTTTCAACCAGTGGTCCGGGGACCACCAGTGGTCCTTGAGAGGGTTCTATGCAGTCCCCAGCTAAATTATGGACAGTTGGTTAACCAGCTGTAACTCTTGAGAGCGTGAATATGAAACCAAATGGACAAGCAAAATATTCATCATCCGAATTCGCACCACTTAATTAACAAGTCTGCACAATTAGAGAGGGTTAGAAGAATGCACATTTTGATCTATGTTTGCCAGGAATTGTGGACGAAAACAAAATACATCTTTGGTTTTGGATCTGTGGGGTGAAAATGTCATCAAGTGGTGGTCTGTGGCTCAAATGCTGAATAGATGGCGGGCCCTGGGATCAAAATCATTGAAAACCACTTGTTTAAGTGACAATTCTCGTTAACTCACTCCTCTCTCCCTCTCTCTCTCTCTCTCTCTCTGTCTCCCTCCCTCTGTCTCTCTCTCTCCCTCTATCTCCCTCTCTGTGTCTGTGTCAGATACGAGAAGGTTCCGGTGATCCTGGTGGGAAACAAGGTGGACCTGGAGAGTGAGAGGGAGGTGTCCTCCAGCGAGGGCCAGGCGTTAGCCGAGGAGTGGGGCTGCCCCTTCATGGAGACGTCAGCCAAGAGCAAAACCATGGTGGACGAACTGTTCGCCGAGATCGTACGGCAGATGGACTATGCCGCGCAGCCGGACAAGGATGATCCCTGCTGCTCCTCTTGCAATATACAATAGCCCACAGCCCAGGGCCTATACAAGGAGCACGTCAGGCAGGACATCTATACTTAGAGGAAGTTGTTCTGACTTCAACAGAGAAATATACTTCACACACACATGTGTGTGCGCACACACACACACACACACACACACACACACGCACACGCACATGCACACGCACACACCAACTGAACAAAATATCCATGGTTGAACTTGGGGGGTGTAACACTCCCTCTTTGGTGCATAAAATGAGTCATGGCATAATAATAATATAATAATAATAATAATGATGATGATGATATGTCAGTAATTAATAGAATTGAATGAAGAATGCAAGGAATTTGCCACAAGAGAAATTGACAAAGCTGGACAAATGGAAAAAAACAAACAAAAGTGCACTCGCCTTATGTTAGTCTCTGGTTTCTGTTGTTTTGGTGCTTTTTTTTAAACCTTTTTTTATCTTTTGAGTTGATACCGAAACAAAGATTCAAAAAAGATTCAACAGTGTAGAGTTACTGATCAGGTTTTGTATGCTCTAATACAGTTGTTGTGCAAGCTGCTTTGGTAAAGGATTTTGTTGAAATTATCCTTCTGTTGTTGTTTTGCTCAGTTTTCATGACCCAGTTTTAAACACAGTATATCTACCTTAGCTGGAGTGCTCACTGCATTGTTTTTGTTACCATGCAGCCGAAAAGTGTACACAGACCTAAAAACTACTTGTTTTAAACATTGATGAGTAATTGTTTAACTATCTCTCTCTCTCTCTCTCTCTCTCTCTCTCTCTCTCTCTCTCTCTCTCTCTCTCTCTCTCTCTCTCTCTCTCTCTCTCTCTCTCTCTCTCTCTCTCTCTCTCTCTCTCTCTCTTTTAAGCTTACTTTTTTGGTTGGCCAATTTGTTATTGTTTTTACATCCAGTTCTTATCACAGACAGAACCAAAGAGGTGACTTGAAAGCACCTCCATTTGTTTTTTAAATTATTATTGGTTTAAGGGAATGGAATGAAAATGGTGTAAAAGTCAGTGTCTTTCTTGAAACATCTGGTGCAAACTAAGGTGTCATCTCCTTTTCTAATTTTGTCGTTTTGGAGATCTAATTGTAAGCATAGCAGAGTCTTTCACATATTGTGATATTTTAGTTAGTTTGTTGCTTTTTCATTTTAATTTATTTTTATTTGTGGGGAGGGTGGTTTGGAGCCTTCTTCTCTAGTCTAAAGATCTCCAGTAAGGATCTCTTTAAAAATATCTTCTCTTCAGGAATGGATGACACTTCAAGTGAAGACACCAACATTTGTCATACACTGTACTTTCCATTTCTGTTCTCCGCACTATCAAACATTTTAGGAAGCTGTTTGAGATTTTCAAACATCACTATTCCCATTGTTTATGTATTCAGAGTATTCAGATTCATAATAAATAGAATAATAATGATGGCGACAATAATGAGAATAGTTGTTGGTAGTGTAAATATTTTGTATTGAAAGTGCCAGCTCCTTTGAAGACACTGACTCAACACGTGGAATTGTCAACTGTATGCATGGCTAGTAAACAAAATAAGGACTTTTATTGTTTGAGATTAAAATAGGCTGTGGAAATGTGCAAAGCAAACACATACACGTCTGGGTCTGGACACTGTTCTCAACTGTACATCTATATTGCCACGGGAGCCAGACTTTTCCCCCGTGTTACCATTTTCATTGTTGATTTTCTATTTTTTTATGTGACCATTTACTCTTTATTCCCTTCCCTAAATGAATGGTGACACTGTTTCATTTGACACCTAAACAATAAAAGTGTGTTCAACACTAGACTGAGACTGTGACAACATGTCTCTGAAGTGAGTGTCCTAACCTAAAATGGTAACAGATTTGTTTAAAAAATGTCACTAGGAAATGGTTTAGTTGATATCACTTCTGTCCTGGTTGTTTGTATTGTACCTTCATCAATAATATATTTTTGCATGTCCCCATTGAGTGATGCACAGATATCCTGGAATATGTATATCATAGAATCTATGGCATACATATTCCAGGACCAGTGTGAAACAACAGTTGTTAGAACAATGGTTACTTCTATCCTGTTGTGGACCCAAATACACTGTTTACACTACAGCTTCTTGCTTTATCCACATAAACCTTAGCTTCCATATTCTTGTTATGTCATAATGGACAAAATGTGCATGGAGTGTACATTTTCTACATCCTTCAGGTGTCTATTTTACAAATGGCCTACTCTGGCACTACTACTGTATACAGAAACATGCAATCAATGGAAATGCATTAATTAGACCCAGTAAAGTGACTTGTTTCCAAATAGGTAATGAGTTTTGCAAATTACTAGTAATTTGATGACAAACACTATAAAGCCATTGTGACATCAATGTTGATCGACTATTAAACTAGATTAAAGATGTAGTTAGTTATGGGTAAGCCAAATAATTAAGTTTACTTTTTTTAAGTTGAGAAGTATTTCTATCTATTTTTGAGCGATGGCCGTGTCTGTATGTATGAATGTATGTATGGCTAGGGTACGAGCAGCTGCAATACGACTGGTTGACCTAAAGTGGCACTATTGAGCAGCCTAAATGGCCATTCACATTTCACACTGAGTACTATAACTGCAACAAGCCAGGGGTGTTGTTGAGCCGCCGCATTGCTCAGATCACACTGGTGTGATTTCCTTTTTCTTTTTTTCTCTTTTTTACAAACAGACATACTCTAGGTCTAATGCTGCATTTAGATTTATAAGCTATTGTTATGGTGTTATTTAGCTATGCACATATTGGTCAAGGATTCGTGTGATTACATTATTGTCGATTAGGGGCAGCTCACAACAGTGAATACTGAGGATTTTTTGTTTTTGTTTTTTGTTGTTGTTTATTTAAGATGGAATTATGATTGTAGATATTCTGTACAACGACTATGCAGATGTAGCCAAGTTTAGCTGGGATGCACGGAGGTTCTCATGTATGATCTTGGAAAATAGATTCCCAGCTTTGAATTTCATTTACTATTAATGAACAGCTGTTGCATTGTTGTGGCCACAGTTTGATGTGTTGTGTGACATTGCAAATATTCAATGAAACACTTTTGTAATATGACAAAAGCTAAAATTCTCTTCTTTATTTGGATCCCCACTCGCTGCCGCCTGCCACCAATGTACAGTAGCAGACGTTCTTTTCATGTCATCACCTACTGTATACGCAGGGAGGATGACTGGAGTTGAAAATGCAAGAAATGAACCATCAAAGCGCCTCTTGATTCCTGTCTCGTCTCAGCTCACCTCCAGGCTAACTTTAGCAATGCTGTTAAATCACTGATGGACAAACTACAAGTGCCACAACAGGGGAAATCACTGGCTAATAGATCCAAAAAGGTGTCTGTACATGGATCTCCTCTGGGACACCTGTCACCAACATCCACCCTCAGTCGTTCACACACCTTGCTGCCTGTTGCACCTACGCCTAATGGATGCTATGACACCAAAACCAACAGCCCACAATGCATGAGCTTGTATAGTTAAAACTAGGCATACACCGATGCAAATTCTTGGCTGATACCAATGTTTAAAATAACAATTTACCCGATAGCCGATGCTGATATGCTTATTTAGTTTTTATTGTTTTTATTTCCTCCTTTTGTGCCATGGAAACTATATATCTTCAGTAAAAGAAGTACATGTCTACTTGTACTTCTACTAGTATTTCTGGTCATTTCCTGGGGGTCACTGGGGCCACACAGTAAAAGTAAATTAATCAAAAAAACGGAACGTCATTTGTATTGTTTACCCACTTCTAAAATATTAGCATATCCTTCATACATTTTTTGAGATAATTCAACAATACAAATTATGTCAGTTCTGTGGATTGATTTACTTTTACTGCATGGCACCAGTGACGCCCACAAAATGAATGGAACTACTTTTTTGTACAATTAACTAATCTATAGACCCTCATGCAGTGAGTTACGGTCTAGTGTAGACTGTTGTGTTAACCATCACACTGACACTTTGTTGTTGCTACCTTGTAGCGTTAAATTGAATAACTAATAGCCTCAGTTCTGTTTCTACATTACATCTATTCTCCGGCATCTACGCATGGCGCTCAGCCCATATTCAGAAAGGCCATTGCATAATGATTTGCAAGAGTCATCCACTGGCTTATACTAACAGCTACAGAGTAGCAGGTAATTGTTAGGACTGCTGCTGCTGTCATTATAAAATCCTGTGTCATGAACCCAGAACCTTAGTGACGCTTCATATAACTGTGGCAAATGGGTGGCAGTGTAGTGTAGTAGCCACCAGAGGCTGCCAAACGGCACAAAAAAACCAGGGCAGAACTCCCACCACGGGACTCTGGCAAACATCAATTAACTTGCAACCACTATATTAATGACAAGTATGTACTTACTTACTGGTAAGTTCCAAAATCTGAACTATCGCTTTAAGACTGTCTGAGAATGTAATAATGCCTCTGTACAGGGACCACATTATAGCTAAGCGGGAACTTGATATGATAGTTCAGTTAGTGATACAAGCATGAAATTTGGCATAGGTAACCTTCATATGACCCTAATCGATAATCAACCTCCGGCCACGAAGAATTCCTCCATTTTTCAAGATGGCCGCCAGTTTGCAATTGGACCTGTATGTTTTGTATTACACCAATTTGTGGGGCCTATTATTCTTTGATTTGTCATAATTTTGGGATAAGAGAATATGTACTGGACATATTTCTATCAAGTAAATAACATTAGGTTCCAATATGGCCACATATTTTGTCAATATGGCTGCCAGTAAATTGCATAAATGTACATCTGCCCGCTCATAATTAATCCAGTCAGTGATACAAGCATGACATTTGGCACAGATTACCATAAATTGATAATCCTCATTGGGCAACACATTTTTCAAGATGGCCGCCAGTTTGCAATTGGACCTATACGTTTTTCAATATGGCTGCCGAAAAATAAATATACAGTATATTGTTACTCTACATGAGCTTGGAAGGCATTTGTAAATTATCATACACAGTTTCAATTTATGACACATTGTAAAGTAGGTACTTAGGTAAGTATACAGAGATTGGCCTACTGGCAATAAGATTAGGTACTCTTGGATGGATATTTAACTAGCGTTTCCCAGGCTGAACCACGGGGAGGTTTCTGCATTTTCAGCCCTTTTTTTTTTTTTTTTTTTTGTGTTTTTTTTTTTCTGTTTTTTGTTTTTTTCTGTTTTTTTTTTTGTTTTTTTTTCTTTTTAAAGTGAAGTTCAAATAGGGTGACATATGCCCAAACAAAAACTTGCATACCATACAGTATAGTGCTTTTTTCTTTTTAGGTTTTGTTTCATTTTTATTTATTTATTTTTTTTTTATGACGTGCGATGGCGTCTTTTTGAGGAATGGTGTGGAAAGGAGCGTGCGCATGTGGAACCGTTTCAAGCCTCAGTGAGGGACATTTTGTCTTTCCTCCAGAGCTTGTATGACAAGGGTTTGAAACACAACACGGTTAAAGTATATTTGGCGGCCATTTCGGCTTGCCATGTTGGCTTTGGAGATGGTACAGTGGGCGAGCACCGGTTGGTGCGTCGCTTTATGAAGGGTGGGTTACGTCTTCACCCGGTGTCCAAGTCTGTAGTTCCTTCCTGGGACCTGGCGGTTGTGTTGGATTCCCTTTCTCGCCAGCCGTTTGAACCTCTGGAGAGAGTTTCTATGAAGTTGCTGTCCATCAAGACGGCCTTCCTGTTGGCGGTGGCGACTGCCAAGCGAGTCAGTGACCTCCATGCTCTCTCTCAGAGTGCGGAGTGCATGCGCTTTGATGACGATGGTATGAGAGTGGTTGTCAAGACTAACCCGGCGTTCGTGCCTAAGAACCACCTTACCAGCCCTGTTCCGGTGGAGCTGAGGGCGTTCTGTCCGCCTCCGTTCGCCTCTGAGGAGGAAGAAAGGAGGCATAACCTTTGCCCGGTGCGGGCTCTTAGAATCTATGTGGACAGAACGAAAGGGACTAGGGCTACTACTCAGTTGTTTGTCTCTTGGGACCCTAAGGCTCCTGGGAAACCTGTGTCAAAGATACGGCTCTCCCAGTGGATAGTGGAGGCCATTGAACAGGCGTACTCCACCAGGGGTCTAGTACCGCCTGTGGGACTGAAGGCACACTCTACTAGAGCGATGTCGGCATCCTGGGCCCTTTGCAGAGGGGTTTCGATTCAGGATGTGTGCGCGGCGGCAAGTTGGGCGTCTTCGTCCACTTTTGCCAGGTTTTATAGGCTGGACGTGACTGCTGCGCCGATGGCACAAGCGGTCCTCAGCGTGGCCTCTGCGTAGTGGGTCTTTGCCCCACTTTATTTTCCATGGCAATAGTGTCTGGCCTGAGATGGTGGACTTGGGTCCACTTGGTTTTGAGTGGAGGTACGGCTGCCCTAGCGGTGGCGTACGGTCCTATGAAAGGTCTACGGGCAGGAGTCTTGGACTAAGTCCAGGCTTCGGGATTCAATAAGGGAGTTTATTATGTCTCTCAATGCGAGTCATTGAGCGCAGCAGATTCTAAAACTGTAGGTTACGAAGGTAACCCCTGTTTTATAACTGCAAGCGAGATGACTCGCCAACATCCCCTTCTTGATGCTTGAGAAGAATTCAGGCTGGGTTTGGAATGATGACACTTGATTTGGGGCGCTTTTATCCCTTAGGGCTGGGGGGGGGGGGGGGGGCTTGGCGCCCACGTGTCAGACCCGAACCAATCAAGTTGGCCCGTGAGTTTATGATGTAATGCTTCTGTGATCACGCCAGGAGGCGCAATCTCACTGCATGTGGCATCAACTAGCTTCTCAACTGTATGATGCTGGCACAAACAGCACAAATCCCAATTGGTTGTACTACTGTCTTCCTGTGATGAACATGAGGGCATTTCTGTCTGTGTGTCCATTGTTACTTACTTGGCCGAGGGTTTATCCTTTTACCACCAATGAAAAAAGAAAAAAACACTTTACTGTATGGGATACAACTGGGCTCAGATAATAACATGTCTATCCTACCCCCAGTCCGATCATTCATCCAATGCTATTTAATTCCTGTGTGATCTGTACACCGTCCGAAAGACTAAAGCCCCGTCTTCCTTGGCTCGGCTCTCCCGCGCTGGCACATCCTGTCAATTCAGGTGCGGCTGTTTAAATTTAATTTGGGGCAACCGAAACAGCATTTAGGAAACTAAAAATGTTAATGATTAGCTAGCATTGAACCCCTTGCTGAGTCTCACAGCTATAATGCCAACCAGTGTGCCCTGGTAGTGCAATGGCACTATACAATAAAACATTGACAATTGGGCTGGTCAGGTTTTGAACACCTGTCAGCCATCTTGAAAAAATAAGGAATTCTGTGTTGATTATGAATTAAGGTGGCATAAAGGTGCTCTGTGCCAAATTTTATGTTGGTATCACCAACTGTGCATTAACCATGAGTAGATGTGCATTTATGCAATTTATCGGCAGCCATATTGGAAAACTTGCCACCATATTTAAAACTAATGTTATTTCTGACATTACTTGGTAGAAATACCACCGAAATGTATTATCTTATCAAAATGAGGGAAACTAAATGATTTACAACCCCAGCAAAGTCATATAGTCCAAAACGCATGTATAGTTGCAGCCATTTTTTAAACTGGCCGGCCATCTTGAAAAAATTGGAATTCTGCGTGGCCGGAGGTTGATTATCAAATAGGGTCACATGAAGGTCATCTGTGCCAAATTTCATGCTTGTATCACCAACTGAACTATAATGCATTGAAAACAACATTCTCCCGCCTAGCTATTATCCCTGTTCTGTCAAGGCTTGTCAAGGTGCTTCATCCAGACAGATGAGACCGGACAGGGGGACCTAAAGATCCTTGTGTTTGAGGTCTCAGAGGGGTTCATTATAGGTGACAAGAAACCTCTCACATTGCTCGCTATGCAACAGCACCATTCATTTTTATGGGACGATTATTTAAGCAATGCAATACATAGAAACATGGTAAAACACAAAGTCTAACGAGAATGGATTGTCAGCTGCTGGAGAACACATGCCCACACGGATTTGCACTTGGAACTGTGGTGTGATGATGACAATATTGTACACTCCTGGCAAGTTTGAAAAGGTCACCATGCACTCTGCTTCCTCCCTACCACGTGTCCTTACCCACAGAGTCATCACGAGGACGACTTTCAGAGAATGCAAAGCAGCACAATGACAGTCTGCATCCTCCGTGGAGAGAACAGGCTTGGGAAAAAGAGAGAGAACCCCCTGAGCTCCGGCAAGCGTAGGTGTATGAATTAAATAGGAGCTGACTCATGGTTACCTGTTCTCTGCACTGTAGGCCAGAGGGGCTGTAGAGCACAAGCACTGCAGCTGTGACACGTTTGCATTGTTTGTTCCAGCTGAGGTCCACCGTACGTCAATTGTCAACATGAAGGCAAGAGCTGCATTAGTCACGCCACACAGCAGCCGACCCCCCCCAGACAGACACCCCTGGTCTCCATCTCTGGGTTGCTGGGGTAACTATTGGGCACACAGCAACAACGGCAGATATATACTGTATATGTTATAATAAATTCAGAGTACAGAAAAAACAAATTACAAGAATAGTTGCAGTGCAAGAAAATGAATCACATACACCACATCAGCATGCTGGGGGAGTGTTTGCATGCTCTCCTGCGTGTCATCAGTGCCCATACCCGAGGGGTATGGTTTGCATGTTCTCCACGTGTCCCCAAGCTACCATCGAAACATGCAGTAATCCTGGTCTCTATAAACTGCCTTCCCCTGGCTAGTCGGGGCACATGATGCTGGGGAAAGGAACTGGTTGGAATTAACGTTTCTTGCGCTACATCCGGCCGGAGAAACTTAAATGGAAAAAAAATATATGCCTCATGCATAGAAGGAGGCATGAGGCAGAAGTATAGCCGCCTCGTGCCATATTATTTTAGATTGTACATAGAATTGACAGTGGGTGAAAGAATGGGTTGCAAAATCATGGGATAAAATATAAATAATTATTTTAAAGAGATGCTATTCCTATAGTCTGGAACTGTAGTTGTCTGGGACAAGTAGGCTAGGTACCCTTACAGTTGCAGAGTCAAGAAACAAGCTTTTCTGAAACCTGCTGAGACATAGTCCTTAAATCCCTTTTATACATATTCTTAAGATGATTGGAGCCTGAAGCTGTAATTGTTCTAATCTCAATAATAATGAGATGAGACATAGTGACTGAAATAGTGGAGAAGAGAGTATTTTGTCACCAAACTGCTTCAGTTTGAGAACTAACAAATTGGATAGCAGCAACCATAGTACATCCACTTATGGACAGCAATAGAGCAACAATTTTGTTGTTCAGCCAGTCAGCTATGCATGTTTGCACCAGACTCACTGAGCCTCAGGTGCATTTCAGTCGTGCAGCCCCCCCCCCCCCCCCCCCCCCCCCCCACACACACACACACACACACACACACACACACACACACACACACACACATACACACACACAGTATACAAACCACCTACACTGCTGTCTCTCTGTGATGTCCATGTTCACAGTGTCACACGTTTCATAATTACAATGCCAATGTGAGGGGAGGTTGGCAGAGAACCCTTTCAAGCTAATCTAGAACCATATCACCAAGTGCCTAATAGCTATAGTCATTAAAACCAGATGCAGACATGCATTTCACAAATCTAGTATTGCATATGTTTGTCCCGCCTACTATATTTTTCAGTCATCAATCATAGGCATAGCATGGTACATTTTATGTACTGTATGAATGGTATACTAATTTGACTCAGAAAATAAAAAGCAAAATCATATAATATATGATTTTGCTTTTTATTTTCTGAGTCTGCTGCTGAGTATAGACTAGAAAATAGAAGCAAAAAATATAAAATATAATAGTTTCTATTTTCTAGTCTGGACTCACAGCAGTTAGGAGTGGCTTGTTGCTGACAGGGCCTCTGTTCCATTTTGGCTGTTTACAATAAGACAACCCTGCTTGCTGTGGAGTTCTCTGCAGGAGATTTGTTGCCGATCTTCTCTTCAGAGACCGTCTCCCGCTGCTATGCCTCAAATGGCCTCTCTGCACCAAATAGTTTCCCGCCCTCTGCTTGATCAGCTGTAACAATCCCCCCTCCTTGTTAGTACTGTACATACCAGGGATGCTTGACTTGTCTGTGTTGCCAGACATGTTGGGCACGTATCTAAAGTAGGGATGAAGACTATGGCTATGTCTGACAGTACTGAGGCATCCAAAATCAGATATCAAGCTTCACCTGTCACACAATGAACATGAGAAAGTAGGCTGACTTATTGCTACTGGCATTGCTTCTTGAGTTACAGTACATATTACACAATTATTTTTAAAATAATGGCGTTTTACAAACCTGCCTCCTGGTCCACTATAAAAGTCAGATGTGATACAAGGAAAAAGATTTTCCTTGGCCTCTATAAAGTTGACATTTCACAGAGATTAGTGCAGTTATAGTTAATGAAAATATGATAATCTTCCTCATCTGGTGTTGCTACAAGGATTCACCATTGACCTGAAGTTAGCAGGTGCAAATTACAAAGGCATTTAACAGATTCTAATTCTAATTCTAATTAAGCAACAAATAAAAAGAAACATGGTCAAGTTTGGAGGTTTGGCCACAGCCATTTTAGCGGTGCCAAAGATTAGCTGGTAACGGACGGCTGGCCGGTGGTGGCCGTAAGCGGCTTCCATGTGTGTGTGTGTGTGTGTGTGTGTGTGTGTGTGTGTGTGTGCATGTGTTTGTGTGTGTCCCGCTGCGCTCCATATTTGAGCATCCTTACGTACTTACCTGCTACACTGACATGGAACTCCATATTTGGGCATCGCATCAGTCTATGTATACGGCCATACATGACAGATGTCCATATATGGCCATGACTGGTGATGTCATCATGATATGACACAGCAAGCTGTGTTCGTGGTATATTTATTTGGCGGAGATGCTCTTGGCATTCTGCTTGAGGTTACAGAGGCAACCAGACAATCGATTACAGAGCAATTTATTTCCCCCCAAAACCTTACACCATGGCCAACAACCAGCCACTTTCAGCAGAACACAGGGTCTCCAGCAACATCCCTCAGCCTGCCTCCTCCTCAAAACCAGCGTCACTACCACACCTCTGGTCCAATAGAACTCAGAGCCACACAGTGCAGATCCCTGGCCAGCTGGGGGATTCACCCTTCTATCCTGGAAAGACTAGATATGGTGGAATTTCTGCAGCTCCGAGTAGCCGCCCATGCTCCAGCACACCTTACCAGCCCCCTGCGAAGAGGAAGATAATAGACAAACCTGCCAGGGCCCAGCACTTGGGAGTGACCAGTCTCACAGCAAGGCGCATACTGCAGTCCCTTGAGAAGTGCTCAAGCCTTCAACCACCATCTACGCCCTCCTCTTCCTCGTCAGCGTCCCTGGAAGGCCAAAATCTAGACCTTTCACATCATTCACAGAGCAAAAGGAGACGTGTGGATTTTTCCCTCCCCCCAGTGCAGAACCTATACTGGGCATGGGACGGAAAAATAACGACGAAGAGGACGAAGAGCCAGGGGACCAACACAGACCTCTCCTTCCCCATACACCCAGGAGATGACAACATGGCTCAGGTGCAAAATCTGGGGGCCGTCACCACCTGCACCTGCACCTGCCCCCCTCCTGCCACCACCACTGTCAACACCGGCCCTGCCCCCAGTGCCACGGCTACACATGCCGAGGAACCCTTCACTGATAACGAGCCAGTTGTAGCCTTGACACCCTCATCTGCCTCCCCTGTCATCGAGAGACTCTCCGCTAGTCCCACTTCCTTTCCCTTATCTGATGCCACTTCCAATACCCCATCTCCAACCTCATCTCCAACCTCTGGGGGACTCCTCCTAAGCTCAGATGAGAAGGTTCCACCAAAGAAACAGAGGACCAACACAGACCTCTCCTCCGCCATACACCCAGGAGATGACAACATGGCTCAGGTGACAAATCTGCCCACCGTAACCCTCATCGATAGACTCCCCACTAGTCCAGCTTCCCTTCTCCGATCCGATGAAACTTCCCGTGCCCCATCTCCAACCTCCAGGGAACTCCTCGGGGACAAAGCCCCCAAAAGACCTTTTCAAGGAATTACCGAAGATGTGCCTGTCTCCCCAAAGAGACAGAGGACCAACGCAGACCTTCACCCAAGAGATGACAACATGGCCCAGGTGTCTGATTTGACCACCATCACCCTTCTAAACAGCACCTGCACAACTACTGCCATCACCACTGTCGACACCAGCACTGCCCCCAGTGCCATAGCTACACATGCCAAGGAAGAGAGGGACAGACCAAATCCAGCCAAAGCCCTGGACCTAGAGGAGGGCAGCTTGCAGGGCATAGAGCAGAACAGCCCACCCCTTCCTTCTCGCAATGTTGGCGTCACAGGACAACCACCCACGGGCGGAAGGGACTCCCTTCAGGATGCAGACGACGATCTGGCCGGTGGTTTCTCTCACACCTCGAAGAACGACATGGCCACTTCCGAGAAGAAAGTGCCGCACCCGTTATCAGGGTGGTTGAAGAAAGACCGAAAGAATTCGATCAGGTCTGGCACACAGCCTTCCCCCAAAGAAAAGAATACATACGTGCCTGCACAAAACGAAGGCCGCCGTAACTGGGGACAGCCGGAAGAATACTCCACGGAAACGGCTTGGCGAGAGGGGCGCTCCTGGGGCAGAGAAGGGCACTCCCGGGGAAGAGGAGGGCACTCCCGGGGAAGAGGAGGGCGCTCCTGGGGAAGAGGAGGGCGCTCTTGGGGCAGAGGAGAGCGCTCCTGGGGCAGAGGAGGGCGCTCCTGGGGCAAAGGGCAGCGTGGAAGGGGAAAATGACATTTTCGCCTCCATGCCACTATTTGCATTAGGATTAGTCAAAGAGAGAGAGCTCTGGTATATTGAAGGATGATAAGAAATGAATGATAATAAATTAATGCAATGCATTGTTTTACTTTCTCAACTCAATAGATTTACGCTCTCATTGTACTATGAAAGCAGTTCTTAGAAGAGGAAGAGGAGGAAGAGGAAACCAAGCTTTAATAATGCATTGGTTTTAATTAGAGATGGCCCACCTTGATTCTTGTGACATGATGCATAATGTCCTTAATTTTTGTCACAGATGCCCCGTTTTCAACATTTTACCCTTGAGGTCCCTTGATGTGGCTTGATGTGATGTGAAAAAAAAAAAGTTTGGAGTTACAGAAATACCTGCAGTAGAATAAAGACAACCTGTGGCCATGTTAACTGTTTCCCACGTTGTTGTGGGGATAGGCGACTCAGGGAGAATTCTCCTTTAAGATAGGTTATTTTGAGTAAAGATATTTGTTGTAGAGGGAAAATATCACACAATATCACACATAGGAGAACATGTTAGGAGATGGCATTAGTTTATAAGGCTACTTTCAAATGCTGTTTCTACGTTGTATTCATTAAAAACACAAAATAAACACTAATATTATACAAGTTAAAATGAATTGTAATTAACTTGGGGGGCTAAGTAGCCATGACCTGAGGGCAAGTAGAGCATGACCTGTACTTGTCTGACTGGCTGGTGCCTCTGTCTGCTCCTCAGCCCCTGCTTGAGGCAGCCATTTGTTGAAGGGCACAAGGCCACACAGACTGGAAACGACGGCCATGGCTTTACGTCCCTATAGTTATTGCTCTGGTGGGGAACACTAAATATGTACAATGCACATAATTCATAATTGTTTTTGCTTTTTCTAATCTATGCTGTAAGTTTTTCTTCTTCTTCGTTGTTACTGATGTTATTTTCTGTAAAGCACTTTGGTTTGTTGTTTACATGTGCTACTGTATACATCTGATTTAATATGTCATAGATGGCACAGGCTTCTCATGATGTAGTCATGATGTAGTCACAGAACTGTTAATACAGTAGTAGCCTATGTTATACTAAATGGTTTTCGTGATGCTGATTCCATAGAAAAACACTCATTGGGCTGAAAATGGCCATAGTATGTGCCAACTAACCACATTTTTGATGACAGGTATGTCTATTTTTAGCCCAAGTAGTTGTTTTCCAATCCAATCATATAGTTCTAGAGAGACTAGAACTTTATTTAGTTATTTTATTTTTATTAAGAGCTTGCCAACGGGTGTTGAATTTCAACATTTTAGTACATGTTATTAGACTCCATTAAAAACATAATGATGAAGAAACTTGGTAATGATTTAGTTAACTTACCCTAACTACATTCAATCAGAATTCTTGTGAATATCCCTACCAGTTCAACAGATTTGTGGTTTTGTATATTTTATTGTCAGTGTTTAGTTCATGTCTGTGTCTGGGTGCCTTTGGACTGTTGTTTTACTGTCATTCATAAAGGAGTCATTATTATTCACATCATTCTCATTTAAATTCACAACCTGCAACCATTTTTCATTAAGGGACAATTACTGCAGCTGCTTAATCAATCTACATCATCACAACCAACCTACTGATGAAGTCTGTAACGATGACAGCTGAGCGAACTCCTCATCAATAACATATTAAATGGACTTGTGTGACATGAAGCTTTATCACTATTCTTTTTGATATGATTTCATTCTTCAAAGCCGTTCTCATGTCTCTGCAGGTGGACAATTGTGCCAGGACCATCTGATCAACAAAGATGAAAAGGGACTAAGCCTGTTGTTGTCAGTATAGGATAGGAAGCTGTCAACAAAGCGTGAATAATGCAACAGGTTTTCTCACTTGATCAGAAAAAAATAAAAACTTTGGTGTAAATACTGCAGCTGTTTTGGTGATTGCTCCCCATAGAGTTCCTGGGGATGAGACCCATAGTTCATATAGTCCAAAACTACTGCATGTTGTTTTGCACTATAGAACTATTAGATATTATTAAGCTATTATTCCGATAATGTAAATAATGATTTGCACATTCTCTTTCCCTGTGAAGTTTTCTTGTTTTGATTCACACCTTTTGAATGTTCATATGTGCCTGTTTCTTATTAGATGCCTCCAGAGCCGGAGGGGCGAAATCATTTTGCTACCGCGACCGCTTGTTGCTAAAATGCAACCACCAGTCGCTCTAAAACACGACTGGTGGGTCACCGTGACCATTGAACCAAACGGTCGTGACCAGTGGCCCAACGGTCTCGACCAGTGGCCCAACGCCTTGACGGGTGGCTCAACGGTCGCGACCGGTGGCCAAACGTCTCGACCGGTGGCCCAACGTCTCTACCGGTGGCCCAACGGTCGCGACTGATTTAAGTTATTTTCCAACTGCAGCGAAATCATTTTTCAACCACCACCACTGGGTCACATAGCGGTCGCGACCAACGGTCGCGGTCGCAAAACGATCTCGCTGTCTCCCCTCCAGAGGGTCCTTGAAGCTGCCAGGAGGACACTGTGATTTCTACATCTCAGTCCCATATCACAAGGCGTAGGAGACAACATTTTCCTGCCAGTGAGAAGAAGGTGGGCGGACAGCAAGCATGAAATGAAGCCCAGCTCTAGCCTTCCATCAACCACACTGTGTACTGTGCTGCTCTGTCCCCAGAGTCAGGATCAGGAACGTGGTGGAGAGTGGGTGTTGAAGAGGCACCGCTCCAGACCAAAGCCCCAGGACACTCTCCATAAAGAGGTGCAAAGTGTCTCTGAGTAACAAACCAGACACAGGAAAATATACAGCTTGTCATTTGCAATGGGTGGGAGACAAAACCCTATTACAGTGGTTTTCAACCTTTTTGATACCAGGGTCCACTATTTATTCAGAATTTGAGCCACGGGCCATCATTTGGTGACATTTTAGAACCACAGACCCCCAAACTAGATATTTCTTTTGCTTTCTCACACAATATCAGCCTGGATTTTGGAAACAAAACAGCCAAACATACAGATCAAAATGAGCTCTACATGTTTGGGCTAATTCAGATGATGAATATTTTAACTCTTGAGAGTGTAAACATGAAATCAAATGGACCCGCAAGGGTCCATTTGTTCCCTGTTTACGCTCTCAAAGAGTTACATCTGGTTAATCAACTTTCCATATTTGACCTGAGGACCACTGTTTGTCCCCGGACCACCGGTTGAAAACCCCTTCCCTATTATATGCAACCTTATCGACCACCCAATTTTTGTTTATATGTTTTTTGTTTCCTATTTTTCGGATTGGCGATACCTAACTGCTATCTGAATAAATAAGTGCTATGCAAACATACCAAAGCAATAAGCTCAGATGTGCCATCATTTTTCCAAGATACGTTTTTCAGCTGTGGAAGGATCCACAAGATGATTAGAAATACAGCTCTTATACTGGCAATTGGTAAGAATGGAACAAAACCACTGCTTGGAAAATACTTTTTGTAGCTAAAATGTAGGGCACACATATGCCAGGTACATTTCATCTGCTTTTATTACCTATCAGCAGCAGGGCACGTTGAATGGAAAAGGCAACAATCAGTTGGCTGTGGTTTTGCCACCTTTCTTTCTTTCGTTTTTAGTTTTTGTCATTCATTTTCTTTTCTTTTTTTTCCTTTTAACTTTCTGAGCTCAATTACACACAGAAAACCGGAACTTTGGATTTTCTAATCTGTGATTTGGAGTTTTCTGTGAGGTTTGGAGGCTCTTGAGCTGCAGTGACAACATCCAAAACAGTGGAAAGTTAACATCTGCTGGTAAATCTCATTGACATACTGTATACAGTATGGGATAGGCTAGCAGCCTACATAATGTGACATCACATTCGGCAGGAAAATCAGAGCTCCGATTTTAGCCAGAAAACCCCAGACCACAAAAAAAGCTATTGAATGTGAAAAGGTTTTGGGTGGGAATTGAGCCCAGAAAAAAATAAAATAAAATAAAATAAAATAAGACAAAATACAAAGGCTGTCACAATCTCTTAAAGATGTGGTGTCTTGCTGTTGCTTCAAGGCTAACCTCTAGTGGGAGGTTAGGGAAGTGCAGCACAGACTAGAGGCCTAACTGTTGGCATACTGTAGTGTAGACTGTAGTATCAACCTATATAGTTTAATAATAATAACACTATGTTCACAAAGTTAATGTTACACAGTGTTTGTAGTTAGTAGTGATGTCCCTCTGTACTATCTCTGGGACACGATTTCCTTGCCTTTCTCACTTAGAGGGCAAGTCATTACTTGTCCATCATATTGGAAAGAAGAAAACCAGGTAGGACTTGTTTTAAATGATCAGAATAAGATGTTTGATCTTTCTACATGAAACGCTAACGTTTGTCACTGTTATTCACATGAACTTCCGCCCTCACCTCTCAGCAGTGTTGGGGCCGGGTAAATTGTTATTTAAAGGTTTGCATTATCACTATTGTTCACTGAAAATGTCCGAAGTTGACAAACCAATCAATCAATCAATCAATCAATCAATCAATCAATCAATCAATCAATCAATCAATCAATCAATCAATCAATCAATCAATCAATCAATCAATGGCTGATGTAACTTACATCAGCCATTGATTGATTGGCGAGGCATACTTACATCATGTAAGTATGCCTCGGGTCTTAGCCAGCCAGTACACCCCCTGTGGATTTGCCAGTTACCCCAAAGGTAGCCTAAATAGCCTATGCACAGCAGAGGAGTTGAATCCCGACCTCCTACAATAAATAAAACAAAATGAAGTAGGATACTAGGATGTTTCCCATTTGAAATTCCACGTGGCACCACTAGATGGTGCTGTTGCTATTCACTTGACGTGACGTGTTACCAAAGCTGGAAGCACTAGGCTACACTGCGCCTCCTTCATTGTCTGACTGAGTTCGTACCAAGTGGATCTGCCGCTCGTTTCAATGTAATCCCGTTCCCGTCTCTCTCCTCGGCACACACACTCACGCACACACACAGAGTCGTCCGCAATGGCGACCATGAAAAAGCCTCTCTCCGGAACGTCCAGCATCTGAAGTAAAGCAAGGGCACAAGGCTCCTGGACTGCTCGCTGCATGCGATACTGGAGGTGGATGTAATATCATCTGTCAACTGGGAAATACATACGCGGATTGCCCACATTTCAAAGAAGGGGTAAGATTCACATGTCTTAATAATAATAGCTCAAGTTGTGTGTGTAGAAGGCGTGATCAAGTGATCAACTTGTTTGAGGAGATTAAGACATAAGTCGGAGAAGTATCTTTGCCATCGATTGATGTGGCTTTAGTGGATTTGTGGAAGGGGGAGAAAACACGGCATCTAAAGCTTTATTTAGTGCATAGCGGTCACTGCCCAGACAGAGACATATACCGAAGAGGTAAATGAATGTAATGCTGCCTTGCAGACATTTCACCCAGAGATGGGTTGGTGGCGGAATCAACTGTGATCTACATTTTTAAAAGATGCAGATGTCAGAATGTTGCACATTGATTGTCACATCGTGTAATGCTACTTTGTTAGTGGGTCGGTCAGGTGAGGCAGGCTGAGGTCCATGCATGGTCACATCTCACATCACACGCGTGGTTGCATACTAATGTCCTTAGGATTACTTATACCGTAGCCTGCTCTCTTAACCTAGATTACAGTAATGATGTCAACACATATTTAAGTGAATATCAGCGTTGATTTCCTCAACATGAACGAACATTCTACACATAACTGTGTAGAATGTGACTCTGGCGAAAATTCTTTAATGAAATTCCCATTCAATTTGGGTTATTATGGGAGCCGCTGGGGTAGCATCATCATGAGACGTGATGCCCGGCGCAACATATTTCCTTTTAAAGCACACATGTAGGCTAATGCACACATGTTACGCTGCCTGCCTGATAGTGAAATCAGCGGGAACTTCCATCCATTATCCATACCATGAAAGGCGAGCCACACCCAAGTATAAATGCAGATCTGTGTTGCTGAATAAAGTGGGAAATGTAGATTTTCTTTGGGAGGGCATGGTGTTTTTTTTTCTTTTCTCAGGTACACTCTTCATGGCTCAAGCATGCAGCCCGTCCTCTGGCCATTCAGTTCAGCTGTCAGTAATGAAATCCAGCTGTGCAGCTGCAGAAATGGTGCCTGACTGAGTGCGTGCATGTGTTGGACTACACCAGGGCCGGATCTAGGCATGGGCATGGTAGGGGGGGGGGGGGGGTGTGAACTCCACCCATGAAACATCTTGATGACATCATCAAAATGTATTTTCACCATGTTAATGGATTTCTTTAGACGCTTCTTTTTTTCTGAGAGCGTACAAATGGAACCAAATGAACCCTAACGGGTTCATTTGGTTCCATTTGTACGCTCTCAGGAAAAAATTGAAAATGGGTGGAATTCCCCCTTAAATGCTTTGACTGCCCCACCGAACGTCATTGCATGCAAACAAACCCATATTTCAAAGATATTTCAAATTAAATTATATTTAAAGTGATTTGAAACACTACCACTATCTACAATTGTCACACCACTAAAGCAACAACAACAGAAAACTCTTTGACTGGGACCTATGGCTTTATGCATGCTGTGTGCCTGTTGTAACTTCAGCAACTGATGTTATCATTGATGCTTACTTGCCTAATATAAGTCCTGCATAAGATATAAATCATCATGTGGGTCACAGAACTAAATGAAAATGGTATGGTAATGAATGGCAGGCGAAAATGGCATGCAGGCGGCTTCATTTGAAGAAGCTTCCCTCATGCCATTTTTGCCTGCCCCCCCAATTGGGAAATGTTACATCCGGGCCTGCTGAGTGTGTGCATGTGTTGGACTACACTGAACTGAAGGGGCTCTGTGTGTGCCCTTGCATACAGAGAAAGCACTGTTACAGCACAGCACAGCAGCAGCACACTGGCTAATATACACCAGCAGCACGGCGAGAAGCCATGGCGTAACATGTTACACAGTTATGTGTCTGTCTGGGGAATTTCAAGCAAAACAAGTTCAAAGGCAAGGCATGGTAATTCACCCCAGAAACGGTTCAGCCTGCCTTGCTGGTCTTCTATGCCAAATTTGGTTCCCAAACGTTTTCATGTCTGTCAGGGACCCCCATATTTACACTCATTAGCCTTCGGACCCCTGTTTGCAAATATGTGCCGGGGGGGACCTCCTTATAAGAGAAGATCTATACAGCTGTAGCAATTATTCTCAACGCATTTAATTCCAAAGATCCCAGTTCAACATGCATATTAGTATACAAACCCCCATTTAATGGCACTATCTCTGGGACCCCAATTTATACTGTGTAAATCGATCAGTTTTTTTTTTATTTAACCCTGAGAGTGAACAAATTGAACCAAACTGACCTGTTAGGTACTTAAGTACTGCACTTAAATTGCCCTTATGCCAGCCACACCACCTGTGTCCCCACAGTAAGCTTTTGTGGAGTTGAATGCCTGGTGACGATTTTGTATGTTGATGTGTTTTGGGGGGCCAGAAACTGGGTACTTAATAGACCTATAGTCACATAAACTGAGGCTCATGACTGGTTGATTCATGAGCTTTTGGGCAGGGTGGGGTAGGTGTTGGCTGTCAGGCTGAAATAATCACTGTCTGCTCTTTCATTGCCCTCTTGTTTCACTCATCTTTTGTTTGAAGAGTGTAGGGTTACTGCCAGTGCAGGTCACAATATACAGTAAAAGCCATGAATCTACGGACCTGACACAAAACACTTGCCGATCAAGCCAGGGGGCACTGATGGTGGCACGAAAGGGTACAGTGTTATAATTGAGGTTTGGACTGAGCAATATGCATTTTGACCACTATGACCCTGGTGAGCACATTAATTCTGGTTTCCATCAACTAACCAATGGAATGGAGACCCTACGATGTAAAACTCAAACAGATCTCACCTCACGCATTGCCTTGTGATGACAGCTAATGGACAGGTGCAAATTGTGAGCATGCACACACGCGCACACACACACACACACACACACACACACACACACACACACACACACACACACACACACACACACACACACACACACACACACACACACACACACACACACACACACACAGTATAGATGCACAGCTCAGCTGTTTGGAGAGGCAACAACCTCACTCCCACGAGCAACTACAGTATGAACTCATTCACTGTATGCAGTGGAGTAGCGTGTGCCCCCCCCTCTTACTCACACACACACTGGAAACAAAACGTTTATTTGAACCGCTCTTCGACATCTGTTAGAATTAAACAGATATCACACTCTTGGCCTGTGCAGGCTCCCTCGAATTGAAACGTCCGCTCTTTGGCAACATTGTAAGTTCTAACCCACCCACCACTGTGTTGTCTGAACAACTGCCCAGTGCCCGCCCAGTGCCCCTTCCATACTCCGATGAACCAGTTGGGGTCTTGAGGTGACATCAGCAGGCAGGAATGTGTGATGAAGGGAGAATTAAAGAGGACAACAGGGCCTCAGGGGATCTGACTGTAGACTAGACGGTTTGGGGTGGGGTGGTAGGGGTAGCTGGTGGCCTACTCATGTGTCAACCCAGAATGAATGGCTCCACAACTAGCCCCAACATATTCCAGCACCTGGGGCTAGTGTTCACAAATAGCCACAGAATGAGTCACATTTAACATTATTTGGGAATACTGGGCCCGGCTTTAATTAAAACATCACCAAGGGCTTAATTGTGACCACAATTGCAAATGTAATTTTCATGTATTTATGTATTTTTATTTTTTTAATGTGTTATTATCGTGGAAATATTGATTATATGCTTCAAGATATCTCAGCATTAAGTTCCCCAATAATATTCAACTGCCAACAAGAACCAGAGGTCTAATATTCATAGCTGGATCGGATCTACAGTAGATAGCTGAACAATCTGTGGGCTTTGTCTGCTACAGTACCTACAGTGTGTACTTACCTTTACACAGATCCCAATTCATTATTGTTGCTCCCGTTCCCTTTTTTAGAATGGTGATGACGCCCTTGGGAACAATAAAAACCTGTGTCTCTGTGTGGTACTGAAGCTGTGCTTATGACTTCCTGATTCAAGTCATTCTGTTGTCATTCTGACTATTTGATCTTTAAAGCCAAGACATGTAATTCACTTTTAGGATGCTCTGTGCCTTGAAATGATAAAGGCTCTTTGTACAGTAATTAGTTATCCCAAAGGCTTCAATTAGCACCTATTAGCTTAGAGTGCAAATATGTAATTTGCAGTTGTATCATTAAGCATGATTTATACTGTCATCATACAACGATGTTGTGCAATCAAAATAGCAGATCCACAAGCTCATGACATGTTGTATCCAACATTCATTGGGAACTTGTAGATGGTTTGGCTGTTTTCGGCACATGACGCAGAATAAAATGTACTGGCTTTACTGTGGCACACAAACTTTATCAACTCTCCTCGATGTCCTAGTGTATCGTACTTCAAGTAAACCATCTACCAGGATCCTAAAATCACTTTTAATAAATACACTTGGGTATCGATGTGTGTGCATAGAACAGGGGTTTTGAACAGGTGGTCCGGGGACCACCAGTGGTCCTTGAGAAGGTTCCAAGTGGTCCCCAGTCTAAATGCTGGGAAGTTGGTTAACCAGATCCGAGAGTGTAAAAATGAAACCAAATGGACCCACAAGGGTCCATTTGGTTTCAGATCATATTCATCATCTGAATTAGCACCACTTAATTAAGAACTTTACACTGTTTTGGTGGCAAAATACAGCCTGGAATTGTGGACAAAACCAAAAGAATTCTTTAATTAATTTTAGGTCTTTGGTGTGAAAATGTAATCAAATGGTGGTCTGTCCGTGGCTCAAATGCTGAATAAATGGTGGTCCGTGGAGTCAAAAAAGGTTGAAAACCCCTAGCTGGCATAGAATGTATGAGCGTGTGCTCCTTCCAGTTCCTCACATACCTTGGCCTCTTGTACAGGCTGGGCAGCATCAGCGCAGCAGAGCAGGAGCACCATGGTAGAGCCAGACCCAGCGGCGTCCGTAGCAGGCCAGCGTCTCGGCGCCCCAGAGACGCTGGGCATCAGTACTCTGGACCCCGGACACAGGCCTCCAGCCATGCCCCCGGGACGACACATCAGCATCAGGGTGCGCATGCTGGACGACACAGAGGAGCTTTTCGACATATCGGTAAGTGGTTTAATTTATTCCTTTTTATTAAAGGGATGTTCCCTGATGAGGTTGTTTAAAGTCAGGATGTGAGTTTTCATTATTGGCCTGGCCCTTTCGCACACCGTAGTTGAGGGAGACGTCTTGTCTTTTATCATTGCAGCAGCGGTCTGTCGTTAACCTGGCAACCGGTTGGCATGGCAACTGAATAACTTAAAAGTGCTGAATACGTGGATGAGATGTGAGCGATCTGGCTCACATCTTAAGGTTAATTCATACTTCATCAAATGACTGTCTCAGTTAAAAAAAAGAGGTAAAAAGGAAAATTTGCTAGATGTTGATATACAAACGTATATTATACTGCTATATATTGCTATAACAACTATACTACAACTACCAGTACAGATTTGCATATTATGTCTGATAATAATCTTTTGATATAAAATAGTCTGGTGACTCAGTGCAGTGATCTTTGATTGTTGACTAGGAGTCTCGTATCATCCTTTAGAGCCTTTCAAACTATTATTAAAGCCTTGGGAAAGTGTGATCTGCCAGGAACAACTGAACGGTTCTGCTATCACATCCTGAGTCAGAGACACCTGACATCTTGTTAACACAAACACTTTGAATCCAGGCACATGGTGTTTCACAGTTCTTCCCTTGCAGACACAGAAATGTGTAAGACCAACAGTCACTGCCACTGATGGCAGATATACTATTAGTGGTTGGATCAAAAGGTTGTTTCTATGTTCTTGAATGAATGGAGGTGTCATTGTGCCACCAGGCAGAAGGCATGGGGAGAATATGTTTTTCACGTCCATGTGTGTGTGTGTGTGTGTGTGTGTGTGTGTGTGTGTGTGTGTGTGTGTGTGTGTGTGTGTGTGTGTGTGTGTGTGTGTGTGTGTGTGTGTGTGTGTGTGTGTGTGTGTGTGTGTGTGTGTGTGTGTGTCTGTGTGTGTCTGTGTGTCTGTGTGTCTGTGTGTGTGTGAGCATCTGTTTGTCCATCCATTCTTTACCAGCTAATCCCCATTGGCCTTGTCAATGCCAAACTGTGCACACACACTCCCTAGATTCCAATGACTGTATCTGTATACACTACCTCTATAGTGATTTGATCAATGCGGACCTGTCCGCTTCCCTCACCAGTATCACAGTGTTTTAACATACTGTATTCTGTTGCTTGATGTTGAGTTAATGCATGTATTCAATTAGGCAGCACCAATGTGTTAAGATTTGAGATGTGGAGAGAAAGAGATTATCCACTTCCCTCAAGAATTCCTCTGAACTTGTGGTATTTCAATAAGGTATACTCTACAACCCCAGTTTAGCAGCACAAACGCAGGGTGGAGTAAGGGAAAAGACTGCTATTTTCCTGAGAATAGAAGACCTAGCAATTCTCTAACCACACTACTTCCGTCTGGAGATAGATGAGTAGATATAGAGGAGAGCAGAGAAGTGGTGATGGAGGGATATGGAACAGAGGCGTTTTTCAGTGTGCAATGAATGGGGGCTTGGTAGTAAAGCTGCTTGAAACTGAACTCTAACATATATAGTAGTATAGTCTGTCTGGCTGACTGTTTCCCATGCACTGTGGCTGAGGGTGCTATCAGAGGTACTGCTTTGGCCCTGATCAGTCCTTCAGAGAGGATAGAGTCATAATGTGTTTAGCTCCTGCTCTCATGCTGTACTGTACATCACACATGGCTCTCAGTGGGATTCCATAACGGTGTGCAGTTGACTGCAGTCCTCATTTAACTCAGATTGTGCCTGATAGGTATTTTATATGCCCTTTGGGTCATAATAAAGGATTCTTAATAAAATAGTAATGGGCCTTTGTTTGCTGTGCCTGTAGATTAATTTGATGATCTTTTCCTCCCTCTTTGCAAGGACTTGAGTCCTAAACACAAGTGCCCAGTATGTGTCTGAAGCTGAACTAAAATTAAATCTTTTTCATTTTTAGCATTGTATTATTTATTTTGATTCCCATTTGCAATTGCGCTTTACTGCATGTACTCAATTATAACTATCCAACAACATAACTGGATGAGCAATGTATTCATTTGTTTGCACTATAATCTACACTTTACTGTACTGTACATTCATGCTTTGCACTTTCAGCTCGATTTGTCAATCATTGGCTGGCATTCTTGTAGACAAAACAGTGTCGCAATGATTTTGTTGATTTGTGAGGTCAGGGTGGCTTTTGTAATGGGCTGCAAGGAGTCTGAGCTGATGCAAGCTGAAGAGACTGCACAGAAAGAGAGAAAGCTTTTCTCAATGCTCAATTTAACACATATTCAATCTTTTTTTCCTGCAGCACTGGTGGAAGAAATGTCAGAGGTCTGTTTAGGGTTCTGTATTGCTAACGCTGTGTCCTTTGGAGACCATTTTCCCAAATCATTGGTGCATATTCCGGGAGAGAAAAGGTTGCTTATCTTTTGAACAAATGCAATGCAAAATTGACTTTTCCTCTCCATTTGCCTAGCACCTTTTTTCTACATTCTTTTCTTGGCTTCAGTAGCCAGTAGACAATTTGAAAATATTGTGCTTGTAGCACTCAGCTCTTCATCCATTCACTCACGCAAAGTGTTTGCTGTCCCATCCAAACTGATGAGCCTAGCAGCACTTTTTGAATGAGGCTGGTTGAAAGAAACATAGTTATCAGGAGGACTTATATTCATGCCACAAGCATGAGGGTGTCAATAACTATCTTCTCTTTTCACCCGCTTGTGATTGTGTAATGACTGTGTTTGGTGTTGTCCAGTTCATTTGAGCAAATGGGAAATGTCAACCAGCTGCAGAGGTAGGCCTGGGATGCTTAAATGAATGACCAGCTTGGCTTGTACCCAACAGAGATTGATGTTACCTCTGCAGCCGGGAGGGAAAATGATTGTGTAGTTTCAAAATCACTTTTCACAAGCAGTTAGCTGATGATCTTGTAATCTTTATTACAGGAACATTTATGCCATTAGTGACAAACTTAATCTGAGATGGATTTATGCTCATTGTGTCTGAAAAACAACGCAAGCAAAGCAACCCCCCCAACCGTAACTGATACACAAGGCTATAGTTCCTGTTTCTCTGGCTCAGAGGGATAGGATTCCACCTCGCCAGGCAGGGTATCAGATGGTTGAGAAACAAAAAGGGGCCATCTATCTATCGCACGGGTCACATACCATACTGTGGCCTATTTAGTACACTGGCTGTGAACGAGCGTCTGTAGTACAGACAAGACAGGCACACGTTGACTCGATAGTGATGCACCGCTTGACCATAAAATGGCTATACTTTTGTATATGTTGCTCGCATTTTACCTTAGTGACCGGAGACCATGTGTCGAATGACGTGGGGTTCATTCGAGGAACGGCTCCACATGATGATAAACTCTCTGACTTTCCAGTTGGTCTAACATGTCCTTGATGGAACCATGATTATGTGGATGATGCTGACGGGTGGTGAAAGCTCCACCAGCGCACGACCTGCGAGTGGGCGATGTGTTTGAATGTAACTTGTAAAGAGAGAGGGATAGAAATAATGAGTAGGGGAAGGACGGCTCTTTATTCATTTGTCAGTATGAAGCCCAAAGACAGTGTGAATTATTGCATGTGTTCAACATCACAAAGTATCCTGGTGCAGACCTGTGCCCATGCCTTTCTAGTTTATTTATAAGACCGCACTGCCTACTACTTTCCGCATTTGTGCTGTAGTTTCACCGTCCATGGCCATGTGTCTTACAAGATCATGTCCTAAAGAACAGGGTGGCTGTTCATGCACGGAAGGATCACTTGTAACACTGAGACGAAAACTAAAAGTGATCATTATAATCCAGTGAATAACTCTACTGTTTATTTTCTCTACCACTTCTGCTTTTAGGATCATAAACATCCAAATATCTCCAATTCCGTAACTAGCCAGATCTGACGGATTATATATGCTGTAACTATGATTTATACTAGTGGGAACCGGATGCTGTGTTTCAAAGGCGGGCCAAGAACAAGGACACAATTAAACGTCAATAAAGCAATAGCTTGTTACTCAGGGCAGTCGGAGGGTCACTTTGTGACTTGGAGGGTGATGTGACCACCCTGTCTCCCCCTATTTGCCCCTGTGAAATATTGAATAAAGTTAAAATACCACAGTGCCATTACACAGTGCCAATGTCATGTATAAGAAGAGCATAACAGTGCATATATTCCATGTGCAGTCTTTGCCAAGTTTTGACAGAGAATACTGTGTGTGTGTGTGTGTGTGTGTGTGTGTGTGTGTGTGTGTGTGTGTGTGTGTGTGTGTGTGTGTGTGTGTGTGTGTGTGTGTGTGTGTGTGTGTGTGTGTGTGTGTGTGTGTGTGTGTGTGTGTGTGTGTGTGTGTGTGTGTGTGTGTGTGTGTGTGTGTGTGTGTGTGTGTGTGTGTGTGTGTGTGTGTGCCGTCCCAGACACATACACCAATGTTATTATTAATAACAGAACATAAATCCATTCCTTTTTGGCCAATATGAACCAATGGCATCAGAGGTTGATGGTACAGGTTTGTGTTTAATTCACTGCATACTCTCACCCCACCCCCCTACCCCTGTGTGCCACGCTCCGTTCCACAGGCACTTGTGCTTTCTCTCCATTAGAGCCACAATACAGCTCCTGGTCTAAGAAAATCCATGAATTATTTAATTACAGACCCACAGTTCTCACTCTTAAGTTTTTATTCACGTTCCATATACTGTAGGAGGCACCAGAGCAAGCGGATGCCAGTAGGATATATACCCACCATGTTAGCCTGGGATGTAACCCTGTTACTGTATATATTCTCACTTCGCATTAATGACGGGACAAATCAAGTGTAAATTGGCTTGGTGTTAATAGGCAGCCAGGCATGACACACACACACACACACACACACACACACACACACACACACACACACACACACACACACACACACACACACACACACACACACACACACACACACACACACACACACACACACACTCAATGTCCTCAGCAGGCATGGTTTTCTGAATCCCATGCACTCTGTGATGGTTATTAATCCAGCCAAGTGGTGTTCCGATCCCCTAGTACTTCACCTCCACAACACTGGCTAGATCAGGGGTTTAGATTAGGATTCACTGAAGTGAAGGCCAGGTTTTATGGCCTGTTCTATATGCAGGTTTTTATACTCCCCACAGTTTATTTTCAGTATTATCCAGTAGTCATATTCTCTATAATGCTGTGATGCATTGCTGTTTATATAGCAATGTGTAACAGCATTAAACGCCAGAGCTTTGTCCGTAAATCAATCTTTTCTCTGGGTTTTTCCACATTTTCAATGCTTTCAAATGCTTTAAAATGAATACAAATTTAAAATAACAACTTTGACTTAAAAAAAAAAAGGAAAATGCTTTTGTTGGATGACCCACCCGCCTCAAACCAAATCCAAGACCCTGCAACTTGAAGTACATTTTCAAATCACGCTGAACTGAATAGAAGCCCAGAAGCCTTGAATATCAAAGAAACCACGGCGTGCTTCGGAAAAAATGGTTGGCAGACATGTCAAATATCTGTAGTCGTGGTCCAAGTTATATAGTCGTATATGTGTTATACTATGCAGTGATATATGAGCCCTCTCCATCCCTGCAGTGAGAAGGACACAGGTCAGTGGCATCTGTCACAGTGCTGTTGCATTCATGGGTTCATTTCCCACTGTTCATACTGTAGTGTAGACCAAGTTGTTCATGTCTCTGAAGCATACTGTATTATTCCCATGGCTCCATTTGATCACTGCCAAGACGTCCAACGTTAGGGCAAAGGACAGCGGATAGAATACTGATGTACTTGAAGGGAGATGAGCTCACCAGGGTTTAGCTACTGTCTTGAACAAAACAAATGTCTCCACTGCATTATTCCAGCGACCAACAATATCTAACCCACTACACTGCATTGGGATGACTCAAAGGGCCTCTGGCGATACAACCCTTTTTGCTTCAGACCGCAGTGCTCTTTTTGTTTATTCATAGTTTAATAAATAAATAAATAAACACATTCTCAAACCCAAAATGTGGACAGAGAAATCAGGGCAATAAGGGCCACCCATGTTTCCAGTGGGCTGTGCCACAAAAGGGCGACCTGTGTTTTTTTGTTTGTTTTAGGGCAAGACACCGGTACAGAGGACATCACAATGAACGCAGCACTCATTCGTTCTCCCGTTTGCTGACTGCCATCCATTCAGATAGCAACGCAATTAGGGCAGTAAGCTGCTCCAGTGTGCCTCGTTGACAGTTGAATGGTAATGAGGTTTCCGACTTAATGAGTAGAAACTTGATGAAGGGCTGCTTTCAGATTTACCAGCTTCAATATGGATGCCCACTGGCTAGCTGGCTGACTGAGGGGTGCACACACATTTTACTACATCTGGTGGATTCTCATCCAAAACATGTATCTTGACCACTGATTAAGAAGTCAAACATGATAAAAGAAAATTAGACACTGTTGTGAAAAAAGCCTCAATAACTTTGCAAACCTGAACAGTGATGGGTGACATTGATAGCGACATTGTTAGCCACAAGTCTGCGGGAGACTATTAATAAGTAATATACAATCCTTGTGGAAATCTCCCCAGATGTCTCTCTCTTCCTCGCAGCTCCCCAGTGACGCGGTATTGGGCCTGTCCGTGTAATTGAAAATTCCAGCTGCTGCGTTATCGCCGGGTCATATTACAGACCACCAAAGGCTCTCAGCGTTTTGCGTTTCATGGAGTGAGTGTATTTTCATATGTAATATGTTGGCTGTGGTTAGGGGTAGAGGCATGGCATTCAGAATGAGAATGAGGCAGACAGTGTAGTCTTGGAGCGCTGCGTTAAATCCTGTTTAACTCAGAGCCGCGGTGGAGTCAGCGCTACACGGTCTGGTACACCAGTCTCATTGCGCTAGCGGGGGAGAATTGACAGTGATGGTGGTTTAAAAGACTCGGGCACGGAGTATGATTTGGCGCTTGTGTTGTGTTCTGATGAGACGTCATTGGCCAAGTATGATAAAGGGGATATGGTTGTCCCGTTCCCTCTGGGGGGAAGGGACGACGTCCACGTCACCCATGGGTGTGACCAAGAAGAATCTTATTATCTACCTTCATAGTGTGACAATGGCTCTTTTTTCAATTTTATATCCCATTACTGGCTCTTGCCTTTCACTGGCATGACTTATACAACAGTAACATCAAAAGAGGCAACATTAAATTAAGCTCACAGCCTCACACCCACCCGCCCACTCCCCCCTCCCCATTTCTGTAGAGAATGCGATTTTAGAAAATAGACTTAAAACCTTAGCCACTCCACTCCTCCACATCCAACGGGCGAAGATGTGCAATGAGATGGTGACCATGGCAACCTGATCCCCCCAGGGTGTGCTTGGCTTTACAGAGAGTTGTGAATGAAGGGATTGTTAAAGACAGTGTACAGAGACACATGCATGTCTCTCTAAATCCAGTTCCCATGATGGGGTGTGTGTGTGTGTGTGTGCGTGTGCGCGCGCGCGAGAGAGACGGGCAATCACAGACATGCCTTGATTTACTAAAGGAACATAGGAGTCGCTCGCCTGATGTTTGATGTCTGTCACATCTCTCTCTCTCACTCTCGTCTCGCGCATACAGTATAGCGCATAATGAATCTGCTCAGGGTTCTTTCCAACGTGGCAGCATCTCTTATTCTTCCCTGATCCATACATAGTCAGGACAACACAACAAGAGCTGCAGTTTGTCCTTATATGTTGTCCTTCTGGGAATTGTCAGGCCCTGCTATAATCTCTTTGTATAATGTGTAACAATTATACCTTTTATACCCGTGTCCCGGGCTGCTCTGAAAATAAAATCGTACAGGATTCCCCCGTGCCAATATGGTGTCATTCATCATCCCGCCCTCTACTGTACACGGACGGACCACCACCACCACCATGCAGACTGTCCCTGGCTTGGGCTATACGGTGTCCTTGGAGCTCACCGGTCTCTCCTCTGTACAGAGTGCTGCCGCTTGCTCAGTACAGCGCTTTGCTCGGTGTAGTGCATTTTTCATCACTATATGAGTTTGTTGGCGAGAGGCCACATAAAATCACGGACTGCCTCTGCTGCCTATCTCCGTAGGGTTGTCATGGCTACGTGTGAAGCAGAGAGGGGAGGTGGGGGGTCTGTCGTGCTGCAGAGTTCTGTCTTCCGCTGATATCTCGCTGCCATATCCTCTCTGAAGTACACTGTAAAAAAAATCCTGAGCATCAACTTCACCCACAGAGCATTCGAAATAGATCCATAAATTGTGATTGAACCCACAGGAGTTTACAGTGTTGTAGGGACGGGGTCTCCATGCAGGGGTGTAGTGGTGTACATACTGTACATACAGTGCGTCTGTGCATGCAGGCTGCTGCGTGTACCTTATTGCGACGAGAACATGTTCAGGAGACAGCCTGCTGGTTCCTGTGCAGACCCCCTTCTCTGTTTTTGTAATGTAATTTAATTTCCTGACAGAAAATATGGCCGACAATACGTTTTTCGAGTGATTATTAGCTCTTCCGGCTTTCAATGTAGATTGACCCAGTTTCAGTGAAACGTGGCATTGTGTCGGCATGGCAGGGGCATCTGGAGGGGGAGGGGGGCGGGGGGCATACCCTTTGTGTCACAGTGAAAATATAAACAGTGCCAGTGCTGAGCCAACTTATCACGGAGTCTTCCAAAATGGAGTGCAAAATGAGGATGAAGGACTTTTCCCTAATCTTTTTGAATGAAGCTGATGCATAGTGAATCAAAGGTACTGTACAGGAGTATTGACAGTAGTATTAACATCAGAGGGGAGGGCAGGTTTACCTTGTGACACTCCTTGCCTGACTGTCACATAACTAGAGCACGACCAAGACCAGATTTCTGGATCTAATGCAGGTCCCAGTTTTGGGACAGTACTACACTTTTCAACACTTTACAATAACTGCATCCTGGAGAATAAGAATCACATGAGAGAACCAGAGGTGACATCATCAGGTGGTTAATAAAACTGAAGATTGTTCAAGTGCGCGCACGCGTTCGTGCACGTGCACAGCACACACGCTCACACCAAAAACAAATAAATCCAGTTCCAACTTGTATGTGTCACGCTGAAGGGGAAAAAGGAAAAAAAAAACACTTCCTGCATCCATTATATTTAAAATGCCAGCCAGGTCCTAACTTTAGCTCACACGAGCTTGTGCAATATCTTAGCTTTTATATCTGAAGTCTCCTGTGTGGGATTCATTGTCAACAATGTCTATGTTCATGTTTTGGAACATTTACTGCATGGAATCAGAGCCTGATTGTAAAAAAAAAAAAAAGAAAAATAGAGTGAGAGTGTGCGTGCGCACGTCTGGGTGTGTGTGTGTGCATGCTTGTCCATCAACAATAATGTGTGAAGAAATTACATTTCAGTCAGCCATCTAGTAGTTGTGGAGATCAGACCCATGTGAGTGCCTCTGAGAATTGGTTGAAGCTGTTAAGGTTCTCCTGTCAGATCTCCCAGATTGGGGACCGTCTACTCTAGGGGAGTTTCAGTTGATGGGTTGGGAGAGAGACTGACTTGTGGTTGGATGCCAACATTTTCCATCATGTCATGTGTGTAGACTAATAAAGCGGGTCGGAAGAACAGATTTATTCAGTGCCTGGGGCGCATTTTACCTCTAGCTGCAGCGTTTACTTAATCTTTCACATAGATCTCTGCCATGATCGCAGTAAAGCGACAATAATGAGTCTGAAAATGTCTATAAAACACAATTGATGATGGTGAAAACCTTTTAGTTACTGTTGGGTGCTTGAAGGCATAAACAGGCAAGATGGTGTTGGAAAGTCCAGCATGACAGTGCTCTATGTAGCAGCCCATCCACGTTTCATGACCACTGTTACACTGCATGAGGACAGCCTGACGCTGACGCATAGCAACACCGAGGTCATCCGTTTGAGGGAAACTGTGCCAATAGTACAATGCTGGGTTCTGTTTGCTGCATTGAATTCTATATTGTGCGAAAGGTGCATTGGGACAAGTGATGTCTTTTTATAATAATATCTGCCTGTTCCTATGGTAACACAGCTCGCTGTCCTTGCGGAACCCCTTTCTCGTGTTTGTTTGGCTAAGTCTGCTCTGAGTCGACTCTGTCTGTGAACTACCATATTGTCAGGCAGACAGAGTCAGGATGAGACATATGCAAACACAACCAGGAATCTCTTTGTTGTTGTTTTTTTGTATGACGGATGCATGATGGGAAAACCTCACATGCATGCTCAAACTCAAAGCAATCGCAGCAAGGCATGATTCCATTGAACATGCATTGCCTTTTTTATGAATACATTGGTATTCTTTCATTCCGCCATGATTGAAGTCATGGTGCTGCAGCCCCACTTCCTCTCAGTGTCAAACAGTGTCTGAACAGTGGTGGTCGGCAGCATGTCCCAGTCGCACAGTAACTTCACAGCTGGCGTCGCTCCCCCTCAATGAATAATGAATCTCTCATTGATATTCCAAAGGCTGATTAATATGTCAAAGCCACCCAGCAGTGTGTGATATCGTAGGATTATCCCGATCTTGTGGTGCCTTATTTTACCCTAAAGCCCCGACAGTGAGGCTGGATTCACCCTTGCACCACCCCCCACCTCCCCAAACACCCTCCGCCTGTCCTTGTTCAGCTATGAGCAAGCACAGCGAAATACCTGAACAATGTAACGATCAGCAGGATCGGTGTAGGCCGAGGAGGGAATTGCTGCATTGTTGGTGTCTGTGTCTTCTTGACTTCAGTACAATCATGTCACAGCCTAGATGTATTTGATTCTGAACTTCTCCCCACTGCACCTCTGTATCTGAATTTGGGGCCTTTAGGGTAGGGCAAGGCAGGTTTATTAATTTACGTACAGTAGGCTCTCACACCTATGTTGCACAGCTAATCTGACCAATGTCTGAGTCATATTGCAGTCATATTTATCAGAGTATTCGTTGTACAACTGCAAGACCACCACAAAGCTAAATTTAAAAAGGACATAAATATAAATTATGGCGTATTAAGAGGAAGTTAAAATAAAGCACACAAATAAAATAATGAAATTACAGTGCAGAAGAAAGTATTAACTCATAGCTGCCAGAGTTCTAAGTAACATCCGATTTTGCAGGCCCTATGTTGACTGTTTTAGACAGGAAACCCATGTCAAAGTGAGTCAAGCACTTATTGCATCAAATGGAATAAAGTGAAGGTATGTTGCACGTAGAATGCATGTTTGTGTTGAATATTGTGTTGAATAACAAATGTCATAGCACAGAAAAAATCAACCTCAATTAATGTCAATCACTGGATATTGTGTCCGTATAAAAGCTTGAAAATAGGCAGCAGTACATGCAATGCACGTGCGTAGAAGTAGCGAGGCGGACCAGAAGTAACATCCTGTGTGCCAATCTAACATGTCCGACCGTAAACAAAAGACCGAAATTAAAAATATGACTTTTACCTGAGAATGGGTGGCACTAGCTACCTACAAAAAAAAACTGTTGGATTAAGTGTTAATTATACACATGGCACCCACACTGCAGCAGAGAGATGTATTTAAATGGACCGCCTAGTTGAGGGAATGAGCTACAGTATATATAAATCCTTTAACAGTAGAATGGATGGGGTTACTTGGAATTGTTTAGACCACGTTCTGTGTCTACACTGCTTTGGGAGTCTGGGATAACTCATGTGTGCATACAAACTGAAAACTGCTGTTTAGTTTTATTCAGAAAGCAGACTTGTCCTAGGCGACCTGAGTGGTCTGGAATGGCTCATGATGTGTCACAAGATCTGAATTTTATTTAGGCCCCATTTGACAAACAGAGAGCCAGTGTAAAGATCTGAGTGCATGCCGGAGTGATATGATCCATTACTTGGTGTTAATAAAGACTTGAGCCGCAGAGTTCTGTATCAGAATGCAGCTGTAAAGACCATCTGTACTGTGGTACAGATGGGCAGATATAGAAAGGGCAGCAGTGCCCTCACGAAAGGAAACGGTTGCATAAGCCTTCACGGACAGCAACACATTTGATTTAATTTGGCTCCCGAGAGCGTGAACATGGACAGGTTCTCAGGCCCTTCCTCTGACTAGCAGTCTGTAGGTATGTTTAGTCTCCATTTAGCTTTAAACTGGGCATCATCTCTGCTGTGCAGCCTTTCTATGGCTGTCTCCATTGGTAAGTGACACTCGGAAGTCCTGCACTGAATGAATCAAAGCTTTGTCAAAGGGGGCCAATGTGGGAATGCCCCCTAATTGATATCAAAGGGTCTGTCACTGGGGACGTCTCCTTTCACAGTCTGCTATGGGCATGCAAGGCCCAAAGGCTCAGTAGGTAGCAGCTAGCCTCGGAGAGCGCAGCAAACTGACTGTTTAAGATTGTCTGCATTCGGCATAATCAAACAATAACAATAACAGTTATTGAAATATGGATTATTGTTAAAGTTAAGGAAGTCATATTCTAATATGTTAACAGGATATCTTGAGCACTTTTTGGACACACGTTGGTGGAAACATTGGTCCTGGAAACGGACAGAAGTTTTCATGTTGGCCTGAATGGGGCGTGGCAGTGGCCTGTCACAAAGAATTACATAACTTGCAGGCATGCACACACGGACACACGCACGCGCGCACACACACAGACACAGACGCACACCACAATGCTTTGAAAAACGGTTAAACAAATGTATGTTTGTCCGTCCTTTCATCTGTACATCCGTCTGTCCGTTACGGTTTAGTCTTCGGCACTGCTGGCCTGGTACATGCCAAACTTTGCACACACACCCTGGATGCCAACGATAAACCTCTGTCGATTCCACATAGACATTTTATCCATACATCCATACACCCATCCATTACAAAACATTTTCCCTGCATTTTACAGAAAGTTGTAGCTGTTTTTTTTTTATATATATAAATATCAGTTATGTGTTTGAAATAGGGATTCAGTCCTCATGATCAGATATGTGGATTGCAGTTCAAGATTTGGCTAGATTAATACAATGTAAAAGAGGTGATGTAGCCTGGCTCCAGAGCAGACCACATAGAGTGGAATTATTCTTCAGTTTGATCAGTGTCAGTTGAGTATGGACAACACCTCTAAGGTTATGTTGATGATGATTGATTATAATTATCTTGTTATTAAAGCTATTGAAGGCATAATGGTCACATTGCTTAAAACTATTTAATCTTTGTTACAGGTCAGCACATTTACTTATTTCAAATGTAGGGGACTAAATACCGTACTTGAGGAATACAACTGTGGAGGTCGAAAGACTTATGTTTGTATGTTTGTGTTCTACGGACAGGTCTTGTGATCTCATGTGATTTCACTTGTATTATTAGGTTAACATCCATTACAAATTAATAGTGTCTTGTTGGTACTCAGTTGACCTCCTTGTGTACAGTTGGAGGTAACATGGGAGAATCTAGCCTAATACGCGTATATTTAGTTAGTGAAATTGCACTCAAATGACATGCAGTGAGATGCAAGTGCAGGAGACTTGGGGCCAAATCTAAACCATGTGCTCTGAATGACCATTTTATTACTAGTCTAAAACAGTTGTACTGTTGTAGTAGTACTACACATTTTCCATGAGCTTTCTCATGTAGGTTAATAGCTAGCTGAATATAGCCCTCCTATATTAGGAGAGCTATATTCGGCTAGCTATTAGTGTAGATTATGTCATCCTACACAAACATTAAATTCCCATTGACAAACAATTGAAACTTTTACATAGTGTCTGAGCAAATAGGTGCAGTATAGTGTCCATTTTATGCCATGATGGTGTAAAATGATAAGAGCATCCCTCACTTTATTAGACCGAAATAATTTATTTTGCATATGCTTGTATTTTTTTTATTTAGAAATATTATTTGTTCACACCAAGCCATCACACCGAGAAGGCTTGTGGGCCTGTAAGCTGGCTATTTTTGGCGAATAGCCAAATTATAAAATAGGGCTTAAGTGGTTAATTACGAATAGTGGGGTGAGTGACAGTGAGGCCATGACCATGACAGGCGTTAAAGATCAGGTCTGGATGGGATTCAAACCTGTAACAGTGAGGAGGGTCACAGCGAGCACTTTAATCCCACTAAACCACCGGGATCGGGATATATCCAGGTTCTCAGTTCTTCCACACAACTTGTGGGAGGTGCTGGAATGCTGTGTGTAACAGGCCTTATCCCTGACTAAACCTCAGCGCTATTCATTATGACATCCCTGGTACCACTCCCACCCAGTGGTGAGCAGCTTACGCTTCTATAGCCCTTCATTTAATTTCACTCAATGGGGGCTTAGAGCCGCAGTGAGGAGATGCTGGCAACCACAACCAGATCTATCTGTGATAGCGGGGCCACAAGTGGAAAGGGTGATAATCTGGCCAAAATGGGCTGTTTTTGTATTTGAGAAGCCTTGTTATTCTGAGCCTGTCAAAGCATCACCTTCACTGCGCCCAGCAGGGGCATTGGCCCTTTTGACTGACTGACTGACTGACTGACTGTGTGTGTGTGTGTGTGTGTGTGTGTGTGTGTGTGTGTGTGTGTGTGTGTGTGTGTGTGTGTGTGTGTGTGTGTGTGTGTGTGTGTGTGTGTGTGTGTGTGTGTGTGTGTGTGTGTGTGTGTGTGTGTGTGTGTGTGTGTGTGTGTGTGTGTGTGTGTGTGGTATTCATCTATGGTAGTCAGCTCAGGTCTCAGCTTCAGCACTACTCTGAGTTTCCCCCCTGGGAGATGAAAATGGTCTTGGGTGTGCTTGAGAAGTCATAATATTATAAACCGGGTGTGGTGTTTGAGTCCTATCTATTTTAGATTCTGAAAGCCACGGTTCTGGTCACAGTAATTACAACATTATTATGCAGAAAATGAGAACTCTCTGCTCTGGACTGGAGCATGTGTTTACACTCTACAGGAACTCCAACAACACAGTTTTAGCGGGACGATAATTGCCGCTGTTTGTGTACAGTCACAAACCATTTAGCTCGTGCAAACACACTTCCACTGTTCTGCAGCTCTTATTTGATTCGATTCCAGGATTTATTTCATTATTTCTTTCTTCCGAGAAATTAGGAATCACTTTTTTCTTTTCTTTTTATGTCGCCATGGTTACTGTTCTGGCTCTCTTTCCTCAGAGGGAGGGAAATTGGTATTCTGTAGTCACAAAGACCTAAATTCCTGCTAGACCCAGTGTCCTGCAGACATACAGCCACAACAGCAGGCTTTGGCAATGCAGAGTTTGTCCCACAGCTCCGCTGTGTTCCGGAGCCTGTGCTTGGGCCTGGAGCTATTCCCTTAACTAGGAAAGAAGCACCCTCCATTGTAGCAATAACAAAATGGGTGTCAAACTCTGGCCCACGGGCCAAATTTGGCCCGCTGTGACATTATCATTCATTTGGCCTTTGAGACATTATCAAATTAAAGGGGAAGACCACCCATTTTCAACATTTTAATATGTCATTAATATACCTAAGAGATGTTGTGTGGACATGATGAAAAAAAAGTTCCCCCAATTCTGTATTTCCTAAAAATGGAGGTCTGAAAAAAACATTAATATGGTGAAATACATCTGATGACATCACCAAGATGTATTCCACCATGTTAATGATTTTTCTTTCAGACCCATTTTTCCTGAGAGGGTACAAATGGAACAAAAAAAAGACCCATTTTTAAAAATGGGTGGAATTCCCCTTTAAAAGGTTAGTTTGTTCAAACTTGGCCCGCGGCTTTGTTCAGTTTTAAATCTTGGCCCACTCTGTATCTGAGTTTGACACCCCTGATGTAGCCTGTGCAGAGGAATATCCTATTCAGCACCCCTGCTGACCAACCTTCCCATCTGCAAATAGGTCTCTCATGGTGGTGTGTACAATCCAGAGGTTATGTGATTACTCCTGATGTTTGTCAGGAAGTGATTTCTTGGCTGTTGTTGAACTCTTCTTATTGACAAGGTCTGGTTGATGTAATCCTCTGATGATTGGAGGCAAGGTTGGAATGCTCACTTGAGTCATCATAATGACTTATTGATTCAGTGCAAACAATCCTTTAAGTTTAATATTCATCCAGCGAGTGTGGAGATTGCATTCGACAATTAGCCTATCGTAGGTCTAGGCTTTTATGTCCATAACTACACTCCTCAGCTATAGACATAACATCAACTTCTTGATCATTTTGATTTTCTTGCTTGTTCTATGTAAAACACTCATTATACTTTGGCAGTGCTTCATACGTGGAATATTGGCTGATCGCTCTGATTTGTTGTGGTGGCGTTTCATCGTGTTTGGTGCGATTAGAGAGAGGATGCATGCAGTACAGGATCTCGTGCTTTCCCACAGCACCGTGGAGTACCTCTGGATTTGTTGCACCGACTGCTAAGTAGTTTAGGCTAATCTCTAGGAGGCAAATTGATTGGTCTTGCTAGTAACGTGGCTTCTCCAGCTGTCTTTATTTATTACCGGTGAGGATTATGGGTAACAGGAACATGCTACAGGACAGTACTGTCAACCGGCATACTCCTCGGGAAGCATTGGTTGTCCCCGACCCAGACCACCAGTGGTCTCTGAGAGCATTCCAGGTGGTCCCCAGCTAAATTATGGACAGTTGGTAACCAAATAGACCCTTATAGGTGTGCAACTTTGAGATCATAAAACGAAACCAAATGGACCCTTACGGATTGTGATTGGGTAAAGGAGTGGTAAATAGGACAATCCTTAGTTTTGGGTCAGAGAGACTAAAGACTAAAATCAACATCAAATGGTGGTCCGTGGCTAAAATGCAGAATAAATAGTGAGCCCTGATTATCAAAAAGGTTGAAAACCACTGCCTTAGTGAAGTCTCTCTCTCTCTATCTGCTGTCTCCTACCCACAGCGTGATCCACACACAAGGCCACAACCCCATGCTATACTCTGTTGTGGTGGTGGTGAGGACAGTAAAGCAACTCATGGATGGTTGGTTCAGTTAGCCTTTTGTGTCTATTCAAGTCGATCTGTTTCTGCCACACACAACATCCCCCAGACAGAAGGTCGTCTCTTACAGTGCTAAATCATGAGCTGGCAGCCGTCCGTGGTGTGATGCTTTTTCACACGATCTGTGGGCAGAGGGCAAGTTTGAGACCGCCCATTTGCATCTTGGTGCTTACCCTGAGTGTTTAATTTAACGAAAAATTGTGTGTTTTCTGTGTTTTCCGGAATTCTTCCTGGAAGATTAATGCAGCTATGACTTTCATTTGCATTTTTTTATCATTATCGTGTTGGTTTTGCCTCTGCGGAATCGCTAAACCAAGCCCTGTGTTTTTAATTAGAATGAATATACGTAATATTGTTTATACACCATGGCTTATTAAAATTCCATGATCATAGTTCTCTGTTACTGTATCTCTCTCTCTTTCATATGGTTGACTACAGTACACAAGTGAAGTCACACAGAGATGAAAGTATATCGTTCCCCAAGGCAGAAACCTTGTATCTCCACATTTCAATGATATGTGTTTTTTTCGTAAAGGAATACCTTAATACTTGCAATGAAAGAGTGTGCCACAAAGTGAGCTTGTACCGTGTCTGTTTTCACTATTAAAATGACATCATTATAGTAATGATACATAAGGAAAGGTTTTGGACGTACAAGTTTTTCCACCTGACATACGATATCCCTGTGCTTTTGTTTTGCATATGGAGATGTCTGCCATAGTCTGAGGATACATTTCCCAAGATGCATATTAACAGATTTTCCATCATTTATTTTCAAGAAACATGTGTCCCTCCCTTTGTGTATCTGATTTATTCCTAAAGTGAAACATGATAAAATGCCTATCCACTCTCTCAGCGATGTCTATCTGTGCTAATTGAGCAGTTATTCAACAGATGCTCAAAGTCAAAGCTATATATGCAGTCACTTTTTTGAATTTCTATTTTGCAATATCATAGAACTGAATTAACACTGCAGTTGGTTAATTTCCTGCTGTTAGATTCTGAGTAGACCTGTATGTGACCTCTCATCTACGTTGGCTATGCTGATGCTCGTCCAGCGCTGGTAGAACGGGGCTCTGTTGGAGTAGCGACCGTGGCGTCAATGTTGTCAATGTTTTTTACCCTAGTGAAGTCCCTCCCCCTCTCATTGTCTCACTCTCCCTCTCTGAGTCCTAGATAGCTGTTATCTTAAGTCTGATTGTAATATATTAGTCTGGCATTCTCTCAGATACACCCATTGCATCTGAAAGCACTGATCGGCCCGTTGGCATGTACTTAATATTGTAGCTCAGCATAATGCCAGGATGTGCGTTCCCCTGTCCTCTGGGGCGATGTTGCCGCCTTGAATCATGTGATGTTATTGTGAAAACCAGTGGCGGAAAGTAACTAAGTATATTACAATTTTGAGTTTGAGTATTTCCAAATTCCAATACTTCTACTACACTACAATTATTTGAAAACGTTGGTTACTACTTGTTAATTTGTAGATTTTGAATATTATTACAAACCATGCATTAACCCCATTAGCCCTATTTTGGCCTTTTGGAAATCTAGAAGCTCCACTACTGTTTTTGAGTGGTGCAACCACTCCTATGCAGAGCTTTGTGTGTCTCTGGATGCGTCCCTGGATGGCAGGGTGATACACGTGATACACACACCCTCAAGTGCTTCCCACCAGGAGACCCCGTCCACAGGTTGAGAAACACTACGGTAGACATTTGAAGTTTGATGAAGAATGTGATTCATTTAGATAATGATGCTTCACCATACAGGAAGTCCAAGCAAGAGACACATGATTGCTTCTTCAATTCAAATAAGGAGCAACTGTATAACGTGTGTGTATGACAGGTTCCACTGATTATTGGTCCAACTCTTGTGCTGGTTGTTGGTGAGAGTTGCAGTCAATGGATCTCTTAATTAACCTATTGATTGACTTGAGTCTCAAATCTGTGAAAGAGATAGCGTCCACCTTCCTCTGTGGTCGATGTTGCCTCTGTTGTGGCTAGTATAGTTGTGGCCAGTATAGGCTATGTTTATTTTGATAATTATCACAGACATGCATTTACTGTATATGTGTGTGTACTGTCATAATTATTTATTTTAGTTTTAAGTTGTGTACTTGTGTTGGCTGACTATGTTGATTTTGAGGCCATATATCTTTGGCCCTCTGACCAATGACCACAACCACGTCAAACTCCATCTCCAGTTCAGTTACAGCTGTGCTTCAAGTCCTCCATATGCACCACTTACTCATCCACAAGTTTTTTTTTAATTAAAGTTGAGCATTCATTTTCTGGAGTGGTTTACCGTCAGTCCCAGAGTGACAGCAATTTCTGTAACTCTGGGAAAGCTGTGATAGCTGAATCTAACCAGCATGGCCCTAGCAAGTACCCTGAAAGGAGATTGAGAGAGAGAGGAGGGGGAGAGAGAGACAGAGAGAGAGGGGGGTGTTTTCTTTAATTTGCTAGCTTCCTTCTACTCTATACAGTACAGTAAAGTACAGTACAGTACAGTACAGTACAGTACAGTACAGTACAGTACAGTACAGTACAGTACAGTACAGTACAGTACAGTACAGTACAGTACAGTGTATTCCTGATCCTCTATGTCAGAGAAAGAAAAGAGCCTTCTGACGTGACGTTACATCCTCCATAGTAACTCATTCCTGTATGTTTCACATGAAGTCATGTCTTCGGCTTGGTCACTGAAGCAGAACATTATTTTGTCCTCCTGCCCGCTAGTCGGTGCATTTTGGTGATTTTCTTTCCTAGGGTTTGTCTACTATCTTTCACTGGGAGTACACAAACCCATAACTGTGAAATCAATTTGGTGATTTCTGACCTTCAGACTAAACAGTGGGAGTTCCTCGCACAGAACCTTGCCAGGTTAGCTATTCAGTGGCGCGAGTGTCACAACAGGACGTATATTATGTTTTACGCCAAATCAATACATCTCTAGCTGCCCAGACAGGCTTCTGAACCCGAAGAGGGGGGACAAATAAGACAGTGTGTGTTGAGGAGGATGAATCGAAAGACTGAAGAAGATGCTATACCAGTTAGCTAGCTCTATCCCATTCCCAATCTTAGAATCTTGGACTCTATCTGGTTTCATGGTTGTCCTCTCCAAGCCTGGGGGCAGATCTACTGAGACAGAATGATTCCGACAGCTGTTGCAACCAAATAACGTTTCCTTGATTTTCTTTCATGTTGATGTTTTTCATCTGTGGTCTTGCGGTTTAAAAAAAAAAGACAAAATAGGGAGTTGTGGAAAAAAATAAATAATAGACCTATTTACAGACAGTATCTTTTATTCTCAGAGTTAAAAACCTATCACAGCTTTTTCTATATTGTACATAATTATTATATACATCTTTTACATTTTGTCCAAAATGTGTCTATTTACTTACGCAAGGTCACTATACAAAAAATATTTCACCAACTAACGGTACTGTTTACTGTGCTTAGTTTGAAATACATAAGATATTGTAAATTGACATCCACACAATTATATTTTGTGCATTATCTAAGTATCTAGAACAAGTTTCCGCAAGTTAATTTTGACAATGGCAAACATTTTCTTTGATAACTAAACAAACTGCTGCAAAATAGTCAAAACTTTAATTTTGCTAGCACTCTAGTATAGGACAAAGCATTTACACCACTAGACTTGCTAAGTTGCTACTGTGTGGCTGTGTTGAGACCAGACCTACCGGTATTTGTATTACAGTTATTCATCCTGTTGTGATGAGAGTAAAGCTGTCTGGCCTAATTCAGAGCACAACCTCATTTAAGGAAATAAACCTGTGTGTATGCACGTGTGCGCGCGCACACACACACACACACACACACACACACACACACACACACACACACACACACACACACACACACACACACACACACACACAGTATGCAAGGGAACACATGTCGTAAGAGCGCACACACACACAGTGAATTGACAGTATTATTGTGGGCCTCCGACTGATTCGTGCTCCTTTGTCAGCTCAGTGCTGCAGTGGGGAGGGAGTCACCGTGGACACACTGCCGTACGCCACCTGAATGTCAATGAAGTATCACTCACTGGTGCCTGCCGCTTCCCTTTACACTACACTGTACACGGCATGCATATGCAGCTCACACACGCCACATGTACAGTATTGAACCTCATGTGTATTATTGAACCCACATATGTAGTATTGAATGTTGAAGTGATTTGATTGTAAGGTGGCGGTGCATTATAGTCAGTACGTAACGTCACCTTAATACAGACTTCAGAACAAGGTCATGCGATGTTTCTGTTTCACTGATGGCAGCAGGAGTTTGTTATGTCATGGTATTTTGTCATGGTGGATTGATACATTGATTGGACTCAAAAACATGAAAAAGGCAGCAGGATTACATGTTCTTTCTGGCATCGTAGCATTTTCCTTTTTAATTGAAATAAATATGCCCTGAATGCATATGCACACATGCACTTGCACGCACGCGATGATGTGCATAGGACCTGTCTGTCATTGCCTGCTTATCTTACCCCAGAGATGAACCGTGACCTCTAATAACCCTATGGAATATCACATTTGATGCTAAGTGGAAGGCTGGCTGTTCCACAGTAAGGTGGAACGGCTCCAGCTACACCTTGCATGATGAGCCTAGTAGTGTTATGACATGATGGTATATGAACATTGCTGTGAATCTGCGATCCCAAGTAGTAGTCAGGGGCATCATAACTGATGTGCTCAAGTTTCATCTGTTCCACCCTGTGGCGTATTGGCATTTATCTTGTTGCTTGGTTTGTTGTCACGGCACTGTACCATGCAGAACAGCCATAGTCAAAAAGGTACTATATTAGTGTTGTAACAGGGAGAGGATATTCAGTTGTCTTTGTGGGTCAAGTCTAATTAACCTTTTGTCTTTGCTTGTGTGTGTGCACTGTGCACAAGTACACTTATTTTTAATAAATATGATATTATATTAATAATACATAATATAGAATAGAAATATATTCTATATTTGGTTCAGTTTATTGTTGTTGTTTTAAACAAAAAAAGATATAGGCCATTGTTTTCAGACGGCGATGATATAGCCTACCTCTCCATTGTGTACTAGCAGCTACAGTGCAAGGACCAGACATATTGCAAAATTAGTTGGAATTCTCTTTTACTGTACATGGCGAAAAAACTATACTCAAGCTGGATTCATAGAGACACCCCTACCCTGAATGATTGGTATAAGGAGGCAATGACTGTGGTTCCTCTGGAGAAACTGACTTATCTCCTCTGCAATAACATGGATGGGTTCACAAACGTGTGTAAACCAGTCGTAGATAGGCTACGCTTGAACAAACCTTATTGAACTGTAGCAAAAAAACAAAAACAAAGACTCTGGTGTGACCCAGAATATAAAGTACTCTTTTTGTCCCGTCTATGTAATTTGAAGTTTGTATTGTGGTGCTGTATCTTATGCTGTGCTTTAAAATAAAGGCAGTTCTATATAATTGTACTGCGATTTTATCTGAGCCTCAATAAAAAAAGAATGTGATGATATTTAAGCATTGTGTTTAGTGACTTGGCTCTGTTGTGTTATCTCCCTTGTGTTCCATTGCACATACAGTACATGGAATGTTAGCCACAGGCAGGGGGAACAGAAAGCAATCAAAGGGTACCCCCTGCAGAGCAGCAGTAAAAAATGGCATCAGACGACATTGACATTTGTGAGATCAGACAAGCATAAAAAAGGAGGAGCTTGAGTTGAGGCATGCATGTGCTATGGCGGGAATAGGCAAATGTAGTGTTATAAACAGCATTGCATAAAGCGTATGGCTAATGACAGTTGAACAACGGCAGATAGGGGAGGGCTTGGCCCAAATAAGCTGAATGCTGGCAAGCAAGCTTGACTATCATGTCTTACCACAACTAATCATGTGACCGCAGCAGCCTTCAATCTGAGTCTATTGATCGCTTCTAGTTTGGGCAGCAGGCTCCTCGTTTTCAGGGGAAAGAAATTAGTCCCCTCTGAATCAGGTGATTAGGGGCTACTTCATTCTGCGTGTCCAGGCTGCTATCTCCTCCACCAAGACAGACCGTATATATACATTCATTTAGATGATGCAGTACACTTTACCTTTTCAAATCCTGTCCATTGTTTTTGCAGTCTTGCTTGTATTTGGCTTCTCCATACTCTACATGTGACGTTGTTTGGTTTTGCTTGTTTGTGTCTGTGTGTAGTGCTGCTGTTGGTACTGTCTGTAGGTGGATTCATGATACTGTTTTATAAGAGTGTATAAAAAGATAATAAAATGCAGCATTTATATGATACATTTGATTTTAAATTCATGGTGGGCACTGGAGCCCCTTTAAATGATAAAAATGTAAACTAAACACTGTCAGGGTGATATGCTTGAATTTGATTACAGTATGCTAGTGTAACAGACGTGGCAAGTGGAAGCATCCATATTACTCATGTTACACCAGCATCATATTTTTTATGAAATGGATGAAATTCTTTTTTGCACGCTTGTGCACAATGCACACCAGCACTCTGTTGACAGTCTCCAGTTACTATGACCTCTCTCACTTTACAGTATTCTGACCTTTTTGAAATGTCACAGGCGGGGGAATTACAACGGCGAGATGTACACAGCATGGTGGTTGTGTTATGACCAGAGAATACCTGATAGAATGCCAGCTGAAATCATAAAACCATGTAACGCCCACCGGTGCCTCCCTCCCTCCCTCCCTCACCCGCACCCACCATTCCGCCATTCCGCCATTCCTCCAGTCCACCGTAGCCATGCCTCTAATATCTAACCAGGCATGACTCCCTTTGTTCTCCCTCTGTGGAATTGTGTTCATCACCCAAACCTCCGCTGCCCACCCAGCCTTTACATCCTCACCCCCGGGAGAAGTTTAGTGTGCAGTGGACTGGTTCACCGTGGGTGAATTGGACCATGCCAAAATGTGTCCCGGGGAAGGGGTGTGGGGCAGGGGCGGATCTAGGCATGGGTGTGGGGGGCAATGCCCCCCTAAATGTCCAGCCCACCAAACATGATGGCATGCAAAACAACCCAAAATATTTCAGTGCTTATATCTAATACTATAACTAAGCACATCTAATCTAATCGAATCTAATATCTAATCTAATATCTAATCTAATCTAATACTATAACTAAGCACATGTCTGAATGAATGAATGAATGAATGTCTGAAACAGGCATAAGTCCGTCCTGGCTGCACCAATAGCTCTAATTTTTCACACAGTCATTGACCATAACATTAGGAAGAGATTAACGAAGCCCTTTGGCCAGATTAACACATTGTTGATTTATAATGAATTTATTTGTGCACGAAAATTTCCCCATTAAGTTTACTAGGGCCTTACCCGTTGTGAATATATGAACACCAAATGATGTACTCACTGTGTGGGTAATGTGAATCCTTCATCACATGATGTGATGAAGGATTTGATGAAGGATTGCTTTAATGCACACGCACAGACACTGCAATGTGTGTGTGTGTGTGTGTGTGTGTGTGTGTGTGTGTGTGTGTGTGTGTGTGTGTGTGTGTGTGTGTGTGTGTGTGTGTGTGTGTGTGTGTGTGTGTGTGTGTGTTGGTATTTGCATTTCCCCCTGTGGCCGAAAAGGGAATTGCCAATGTTAAGCGAATGGGGAAATTGAATTCACCAATAAATTCATTATTAATCAACAATTTGTTAATTTGAAAAAAGGGCTTCCTCAGTCTCTTCCTAATGTTATGGTCAATGACTGTGTGAAAAATCATAGTGATCGGTGCAGCCAGTGATGAGTTATGCTCGCTTCAGACATTCAGACATTCAGACATTCAGACATTCAGACAGACAACTCCTTAATTATAGTATTGATATGGGAAAGTCCAACGGGGCCCCTAACGTTACACAATTCACGGCCACCGTTATCGTGTTACCCCACTGCCATATTTCCACTGCTACACCAGCACCGGAACAAATGGTGACCCATACAATTTCGCTGGCTATACTGTGGCATGCGCAGTGCACACGGGCCTCCCTCATTTCCTCAATGTTATCCCAAGCTGCAACAGCCGCTAAGCTTTGGGACGTATCGTTGCATCTCTGTATGTATTTATAGTTTCGATCTAACACAGCCTACTGTCCATATTATGTTGGCTCAGGCTGCTGGAACGTTAATTCACCCGTTTTATAGACACTGAATATACTTCTGATCCACTTTACTCGACGCGATGTTGGTTGGAGCAGCTGGACGGAGCCACAGTTCCGACCACTGGATTTTACGCTATGTGAAAGGAGCGACAGACACCCACTTTATATAGTGATCCAGGCTATAGTCTTCTTGGGAACTGTTGAACTGAACATGTGTTTGAACTGGAAGATAGTAGTTTGCTTTCGCTGTCACTTTTTACCCGCACGTGTGACAAGGAAACAAAAACAATGTCCCACCGCCGCTCCTATAAGCTACAGCCTGCTACTCAGTATAGTACGGCTCACCAGTGGCGTGCACAGACAGTTTCAAGGGCAGGTGCTCAAATGTAACCAGGAGGGCACTCTAGCCGCCCGGCATTCGGGCGGCGGAAAATTGAGTTTTGGGGGGTTAAAAACGCATGGAAAACCGCATTTCAGCGTCTTTTTTGCTCTTTTAAAAAAGGGCATGTTGGTCCAGAGAGGGCCACTATGGGGTGCTCAAACCCCCTTGACGTCTATGTATGCACGCCTATGCGGCTCACAGAGTTTTCTGCCCTCGCTACGCGCGGACCGCGGTGGGAAATAATTGATATAAAAATAGGCTACTGTAGCCTGGCCTCAGTCTGAATAATGAAGTGAAACGGAATGGCATTCTGTTTCACTTGAATCACAAAGAAAAAATAAGGTAGTATTCTTAAGATGCTGATTCAAGGCTACTGTACACAGGAAGCACCAGGACCCCTTATGGACTGTTCCGTTTGGTGGTCCCTGGAAACGCAAGCACACAGCGTGTGTGTGTGTGTGTGTGTGTGTGTGTGTGTGTGTGTGTGTGTGTGTGTGTGTGTGTGTGTGTGTGAGATCGTGATCGCGAAGCGTACTGCATTGCTAGACTTTGCGAATTAAGACGGACCCCCCCCCCCCCCCCCCCCCCCCCCCCCCCACACACACACACACGCATGCGTTCAAACTGGACAGTTGTTTGTTTCCATGTCGCTTTTCACTGGCATGTTCAAGTGGCCCATCTACAATCTCACGCGACCGCAGTTTTTATATTTGTTAATTCTACAACGGCAGGGACATGTTTTGCGATGCGTGTGTGCGTGTCTGCCACCAAGTAGCCTACAGTGATTTTCTCCAGCTGCAGGCTGCAGCCTGCAGCTCCCCCCTGCCCGATGCCGATGCGTTATGCATTAATATACATATGGTTTTCTTATATCTATGAGATATACTGTAACACAAATAAGGTTACACTGTGCGTCTTCTTGATTTGGGCATAGACACGCACGCACACGCACGCACACAAACACAGTTATTAAGACCCCACTTCACTTTCTAAACACCTTGCCACTGGCTTCATATGTCCACAGAAACAGCTACTTTATCCGATTTTTCACCATGTTCCTGCATGGCACCCTTGCTTTGCTACAACTGTTTTACCTAAAGCAGGGGTTTTCAACAGGTGGTCCGGGGACCACCAGTGGTCCCTGAGAGGGTTCCAGGTGGTCCCCAGCTAAGTTGGTTAACCAGATGTAACTCTCAAGAATGTAAAAATGAAACCAAATGGACCCACAAGGTCTGTGGGGCTAAAATGTTCTCAAATGGTGGTCCGTGGCTCAAATGCTGAATAAATGGTGGTCCCTGGAGTCAAAAAGGTTGAAAACCCCTGCCCTAAAGTATAGCCTACCCACAACTACACATTAAAGCAGGGGTTTTCAACCAGTGGTCCGGGGACCACCAGTGGTCCTTGAGAGGGTTCCAGGTGGTCCCCAGGCTAAATGATGGAAAGTTGGTTAACCAGATGTAACTCTTGAGAATGTAAAAATTAAACCAAATGGACCCTTGCGGGTCAATTGGGCTTAATTTCACACTCTCAAGAGTTAAAATATTCATCTGAATTAGCACTATTTAAGTCTACACTGTTTGGTTTGCTAAATCCAGCCAGGAATTGTGAACAAAACCAAAAGAATTCTTTAGTTTTAGGACATTGGGGCTAAAATGTCATCAAATGGTGGTCCGTGGCCCAAATGCTGAATAAATGGTGGTCCCTGGAGTCAAAAAGGTTGAAAACCCCTGCATTAAAGCAATTACATACTTACATTGGTATAATCTATTAATTCACTTTAATTCACCTACCCATGATCTGCTAATTCACTTTACACTGTACATTATTTGATGCTCATATATTTACACTGTACATTATTTGTTGTTCATATATTCACAACGGGTAAGGTCCTAGTATTTAAAAGTATTTGAAACCCTACTGAAAATGGTACACACACACCCCTTACCATTTTCTTCTGCCCCCCCCCCCATTGGGAAATGTTACATCCGCCCCTGATGTGGGGGGGGGGGGGGGGGGGGGGGGTGCTCAGAGCGATGGCATACAATGCTTTACACCTGACCTCAAATTTGGTTTTTTAGTTATTTATTTAACATATTTATTTATTTAATTTGCTGACAAGCTCGCAAAAAATATGAGCTGAGTAGGAGATTAAAGCTTTTGCCAGGCGTATGTAGAGATAGTAGACCCAGAGCAGGGGTGTGTGTGTGTGTGTGTACTTGTGTGTGTGTGTGTAGACATTGATGGCATTGATGTTTATTTACAACCCCCCCCCCAACACACATTTCTATCAGCGGAAGCATGTAGAGGTCAGTGGAGCGCAGAGTGCACGTCTGGCCTCACAGATGTAAACAGCAGTAGCATCCTATGAGACAGTGTTCAGACATGAGATTGAAACACAGACAGTGCCTTCAGCTCTACAGGCCTGGAGGTACAGACAGCTGAATCAGTCACTACACCACATGACTGGCACTACTTTTACTGCTACTACTTTTAACTACTACTAATACTACTACTATGAAATTGAAATTAATTTTATGAATGAATACTACTACGGTGGTGGGGGTAGAATCTATTCCATTACAAGCAGTGTTGTAGTGGGACTTCTAGAAGTGTGGGGACGCCCCATGAGATACGTGCACGTACACATTCACACGTATTTGCGTGCATGTGTGCAACGCACCCAGACACACTATAACACATACAGATGTGTATAGCCTATTTGGAAACAGGGTTTACAATGCTTAATTGTGTCCGTAAAATTAAACAACAAGTCAAGAAACATATTTATGCCCAAAAATATTTTAGACCCTTGATTACAAGTAAAAGTCTGGAATTCAAAATGGACTTGAGTAATTGTACAAAAGTTTTGGCAACAAAAATACAAAAATCGAATCACAAAACTAAAAGTAATTGTTATGAGAATGTCCCATTTCAATATCACAAGGGATGACCCTGTGAGACTAAAGGCATCTTTAACTGTGAGTTGATCTGTGACTGTGAGTTGATGTCATCTATGCTACGCCACTGTTTCTCAGTGTCAGCTCCGGGCCTCTGAGACCACCCTTATAATAATAATAATCTTTATTTGTATAGCACCTTTCATGACATAAAATGCAGCTCAATGTGCTTTACATTGCAATAGAGAAGAAGACAAAAAAATAGTGGGTATAAATTAAAGAGATCATTAAAATACATCAAAAAAGCAGTACAGTGAGGACCTGAAATAAGGCATAAAATATAAAATCATAAAATATAAAATCACAGAGAATCAGTTAAAAGCAAGTGCATAGAAGTACGTCTTGAGTTGTGCTTTAAAAATGTCTACAGAGGCTGCCTGTCAAATGTATAATGGGAGTTTGTTCCACGCCGTCGGTCCATAGAAGCAAAAGGCTGCTTCACCGTGTTTTTTAGTTGCCATTTTGGGCACCGCAAGCAGGCCAGCAGTGGAAGACCTGAGGGGACGGCCTGGGACATACTTAGGCAGGCAGTCATGTAGGTAGGAAGGTGCAAGACCATTATGGTTATGGTTCTCTTCTCTGTAACCCCAAGGGTTAAATGAACACTGAGGGTTTTGCAGTGTAGATGCAGGGTGTCAGCGGCTCATGGGTACAGTGACAGGTAGAACGCAAGATAGGATATCCACAAGGTTCCCATTTCTACCCAGAGTGTCCCTGAGCAAGACGTCTGAACCTCCAATTGCTGCTGTTGTGCAGGTCGCCTCTGCTGATGGTCTATGAATGGGTGAACGCAATGCACAGATCTATGACGTAAATCGTTTTGAATAACAGCACTATATAATTGCACTATTTACCATTTAGAGCAGTGGCTTTCAACCAGTGGTCCGGGGACCATCAGTGGTCCTTGAGGGCTCCAAGTGGTCTCCAGCTATATGACAGAAAAGTTGGTTAACCAGATGTAACTCTTTGAGAGCGTAAAAATGAAACCAAATGGACCCTTGCGGGTACATTTGGTTTCATGTTTACACTCTCAAGAGTTATAATATTCATCATCTGAATCAGCCCAAGTCTACACAACTAGGGAATGTAGAAGATTAATGGTCATTTTGGTCTGTGCAGCCTGGAATTGTGGACAAAAGGAAAAGAAATCTTTACTTTTGGGTCTGTGGGGCGAAAATGTCATCAAATGGTGGTCTGTGGCTCAAATTCTGATTAAATATTGGGCCTTGGGATCAAAAAGGTTGAAAACCACTGATTTGGAGAGATTAAGAGATTACAAATAGCATCAGATGGGGTTCCGTAGCCTAACTGGGGGTCCTTGAAGGGACGAAAGTGTGTAGCATCTGCGCGCTGTGCAGTAGCTGTAACCTGGCGGCCATCAATCATGGTGACTCATTGGCTTCATTAACGTCTGGGTTCTTGTTGCGTTGGGTTACAGCGGTCTCCACTGGCCTGGCTATTAATCCACTGGGATGCCTGTGCGTTTTATCTAATGATGGCCGGCTCTAATCAGCCCCAGCCTCGGCCTGTATCACTACTCTCTCTGTTCAATGCAATCCCATGCTGAAGGCATTTTCAGGCTCTGGTAATGAGAGGAGCTCCACTGAAAGACATGACAGTCTGTTTCGATTCGTCTTCCTTGTCGTTACTCTTCTTTAGTGTCACGCGCACGCACGTGCGCACGCGCGCACACACACACACACACACACACACACACACACACACACACACACACACACACACACACACACACACACACACACACACACACACACACACATATAAAATCCCACGTTCTCTCTTTGTTCCTGAACATTTGAGCCTGTGTCCCAAAAGAGAAATGTGAATGTGAAGTGAGTTGCCTTGTGCCAGGTTATGAATTTGTACATCAGCTATATTCACCAATTTGTAGATATTTGTTTTGTAACTGTTAGATTTTTTTTTAATTCAAGAAATAACAACTCTTTTGGGGAATGTTTTTTGAAACAAAGTTTTGAAATGCTAAAAGTGAAAACAAAAACATAAAGAGACCCATAAAATTTTCTCCGAGGCCCACGACTTACAAACGGGTCCCAACTGACTGCTTGGGAAACGGTGGTCTAGTATAGCAGTGAGGAGTGGAGAGCAGCTGTGTGTGTGTGTGTGTGTGTGTGTGTGTGTGTGTGTGTGTGTGTGTGTGTGTGTGTGTGTGTGTGTGTGTGTGTGTGTGTGTGCGTGTGCGTGTGCGCGTGTGCGTGTGTGTGTCTTGGCCAGTGGCTGTGGTCCCCCATCCATCCCTCCCTGTGGTGTCTTGTCATCAGCCAGCCACCGCATGGAAACAGCTGGTCCCCAGTGGCAGGCTGCCCTCTGACAGTGTTGCCAGATTTTCTGAGAGAAATAAGCTACCAGGTCTATGAAAACAGGCCATAAAAGATGCGACTAATAGCCTACGGCAACTTGAAAATGGCCAGGGGCGGTTTGTCTGGCGAGGTTGGATTATATTGCGCTGTGTGTAGTGGGTTGTGGAAATGTAAACCGTACTACTCTGTGTAAGTGTGAACGATTCACAATTCCTGTGCTGATGGATGAGGGCTCCATGACTTATTCTGTTAGAATTAATGGACATGCTGTTTCTCAATGAAACGCTAGTCACCCACACACATTTCCTAGTGGGTAAATCCTTTATTGTCAAAGGAAACAAGGGACTGTTACACAAATTGTTACACAAATCTTAACTCCCGACAGGTTTGTGCCATTGTAAAAACAGTCTTTTTTTTATGTAGTTTTGACGTGAGGGAGGGGAGATGTTGGTGAGCACAAAGGATTGGAAACACACTCTAAACAGTACTGGGTTATTATCCCAGCCAGGGGTAACTGGTACGATAAACAATCACATAGCTGCGGTGCAAACCCATTACAAGAATGTCGCCTGGCTGACATTTCCCAGCTTTTCTGCTATATTAAGTACATCTGTCTTCTCAGAACATCCTCAGATGACTTTAGGTTTTTGTGGTGTAATCTTCAGCATTTTATTTTATCCTTAAAGGAGAATTCCACCCATTTTCAAAAAAAAATCCTGAGAGGGTACAAATGGAACCAAATGGACCCGCTAGAGTCCATTTGGTTCACATTTGTACCCTCTCAGGAAAAAGAAAGGCGTCTGAAAGAAAAATCATTAACATGGTGAAATACATCTTGATGATGTCATCAGATGTATTTCACCATGTTAATGATTTTTTCAGATCTCCATTTTTAGGAAATACAGGATTGGGGGAACTTTTTTTTATCATGTACACACAACATCTCTAAGGTATATTAATGACATATTAAAAATGTTGGTGGACTTCCCCTTTAACAGGGAGATTTTGTCTTTATGAATGGACAGTGGTGGCCCTGCTTTGAGGCTGTCATGATGTTTGTCTGAGATGTGTCCTTTCTCCTTTCGGAATGTCAGAGTTCACAGTGCTGTGTTTCTGTTTGTGAGCACATGGTGATGAGGTAATTTCCCACCTCTCTTGACTGGTTTCATAGGGTGGTTGTTGGTCTTGGTCTCTAGTCCCTCAGTGACCCTATAAATGCAGAACAAACTCTCAGGGACAGCTCTGCATGGCCTGACCCCTCGTTGTGCCCCCGTACCCCCCCTCAGCTTGTTTTGAGCTCACAAACTGAGCCTTTGAAGCCTAGGGGGGATGAGGGAAGGGGCGGTGGGGTTAGTCAGCCAGGGAGGGAATGCTATTTATTCTGCGTTGGTCTGCTGTGCTCAAGCTGCTCTGTCATTAGGGTTTTCCGATGTTTAATGGCTTTGGGTTGGCTTAGAAGACTGTCAGATGTCACATTGCTACTGCAAACAAGATTAAACGCCAGTGCTTTTGTGTTTGTTTATGTGTGTGTTTATTTATCCAGTGCAGGATTTTAATTTCACAGTAATTTCCCTTTCCCTTTTTTTTCACAGCAACGAGCCTCGGGTAAGGTGCTGTTTGACCTGGTGTGTTCCCACATGAACCTCATCGAGGGAGACTACTTTGGCTTAGAGTTTCAGGACCACCACAAGATGATGGTGAGCACATTGCTGAAGGAAATCAAAACTGTTTCTGTTCGACTTGTTCATGTTTCTACCCTGAATGGCAAGCTGGTGATCATTTTCCTTTGGTTCACAGGTTTGGTTAGACCTCATCAAGCCCATTATCAAACAGCTCAGACGTAAGTGACATTTAAACAAGGGTTTATTAGAAGCAACATTGTTCTTCATTCGAAAACTTTATGCTCTAATCCTGAGAGCAATCAGGAGAGCCGCTTTTTTTTAAGGAGAAATTTAGTATTACACAGACTGGGGGATTCTGTTCAGCCAATGCTAAATACAATGGAAAAAGTTGAAATTCCCTCGCATTTAATTATTTTGTTGTTGTTGCTTTTTTAAAATTCTACATCTGCACTAACTAACTTGTCTTGGGCTGGCCAGTTGGGAGAAGGGGAGTAAAATGGCTGCTATGATAATATTGTCAATTTCTACTCCAGGGCCGAAGAACACAGTCCTGAGGTTTGTGGTGAAGTTCTTTCCTCCAGACCATGCCCAGCTTCTGGAGGAACTCACACGGTGAGGTCACACACACACACACACACACACACACACACACACACACACACACACACACACACACACACACACACACACACACACACACACACACACACACACACACACACACACACACACACACACACACACACACACACACACACACACACACACACCACACCACACCACACCACAGCCAAATATGTACAGTATCTCTACAGTATGTGCTGTGGGTGTGCTGTGTCTTTTCCACAGCTATGTGTTAATGCACCTGTTAAGGTTCTTTGAGATGGGCAGCGACTGAACGAATGCTATTATTTCATTTCCCTTGAATTGGAGCAGGGTTTTTAAACCTTTTTGATCCCAAGGCCCACTATTTATTCAGAATTTGAGCCACGGCTCAACTGTCCATCATTCAGCTGGGGACCACCTGGAATCCTCTCAAGGACCACTAGCGGTCCCCGGACCACTGGTTCAAAACCGCTGAATTAGAGTCCTGCGTTTTTTTGTTAGTGTACAGAGGTTGAGGTGTGGCAAGGCAAGCGTATTTAGTGGGCACAGTCCCATGAAACTGTAATGCTCATTTTGTGCACATGTCTATGACTGGATTGTGTTTTTGTTTTCTTTTACACTTTTGTTGCACCCCTCATGAGCAGACCTGAACCTGCCGTTGATCCATGGTGATCAATGGTTAGAATGGAGTTTGTTGTTACATTAGGTTTGTTTGCGTAGAAAGGGAACAGGGCAGCTAAAATCGATATCAAATATTGAAATTCTGAATCAAGCAACTTACTTACATTATTTCAACACCACATCTGTGGTGTTGAAATAATGAAATAATGAGTATTTTTATGAGAATCATGAAAGAAAATTATCCCTTTTATTGCTGATGAATGTGGTAAACTGCAGCATGCAGCCAGCATACAGTATGTGTTGATGATTAGCATGCTAAATGCCTCCTTCCTCTATTAATGTATGTCTGTTGCTGGTTATAATGCTATGCGTGTCCATTTGATGTGACTAAAAGTGATTGCTGATGCAGAATTGAAAAAGTGCCTCAGCCTCCGTAAAGATTTATTTCCTCCCAGCCGTGTAATTCCCATCACATGCCTGCCATGTTTCTCATTTTGGCCTCACAGAGCTAATGATTTCCTGATTTCTTGTTTCTCTTTGACTGGGACTTGTTCCCAATTATCCTGTTTTGTCATCGCCCCTCCCACACACACACACACACACAAGTATGAGTCCTGTGTTGTCATAGTGAAAGTAGATGTCATCTTGGTTAATGAAACCTCAAATACCGTAACACACTCTGATGATTCTACGTGGATTATACAGTATATGGAATTGACTAGTGGGGGAGCTTATCTGCATATGTGAGGTTCATTTTTGATCTTGCTGTGAGAAAGTTGCCATATCTGGTTGGTCGAATGCTCTTGACACCTTTGTATTTGTTTTGCCTTGCCCAGGTACCTGTTTGCCCTGCAGATAAAACAGGACTTGGCCTGTGGACGACTAACCTGTAACGACACTAGTGCTGCGCTGTTGGTCTCCCATATTATCCAATGTAAGACTCTTTTCCACTTCCGACCCACAGAGCACATAACTGTGTCAGAAAATACATTGCTTTTCATGCAGAGCCATTGCCAAACACTGTCAACTGCATACTGCGTAGCATAGCAAATCAAAAATCCATTGGTTGCTATGGATACCTTTCAGTCGAATGTCTGCATGTAATCTGGCAGTGCAGGCTCAGAATAACCAAACATGGCAGCGCTTTGAAACGCTAGGCCTATTTCTTGAGAATGATCTATGAAGTTGACCTTAATCTGATTATTTACTGTAATTGGCTCGTAGTATGCATGTAAGTGATTAAATCAGCCGATATTCGACATTGCTATTTAGAGAACCTGTAATTCAATCTACTCTACTGTACAGTGGAGAAGACACAATGATAGTGGATGAACGGTTTTATGATAATTACAACATCTGTCTTCTCTTCACCTATTTAGCTGAGATTGGGGACTTTGAGGAGAGCCAGTGCAGGTCACACCTTCTCAATAACAACTACATCCCAGATCAAATGGCCCTGATGGATAAGATCATGGAATTTCATTCAAAGAATATGTAAGTTGCTGATGCTAGTTTGCTCTAGACAATTGTAGTAGTTTGTAATGTAGTTCGCTACACAATAAGGATGCTAATGTTCCTGTGGTTCTAGAAGCTGCTACTTGGATGCCAATACCACTGTTGTAACAGTGCTGTAAGGTTGTTAAAAGCCAGAATGCTGGGATTATTCTCCTCACCCCTGAATAGAAAATAAAGTTGTTCCAGACCACACTTCCCTGGGGAATGTTTTATAATGCAGGTGACACATTCAGGAAGCTCGCCACTGAATGAATTGGCTGTTTCTCAAAGTGCTTTATGGAATGCTTTATCGTATTTGGACAAGGCATAGCAAGTCCCTGTAAGCTGTTTTACTGCCTTTGCCTGGGGGTGAACATGGGGTTGTCTGCCACTGTATTAACAAAAGGCTGCTCTTCTACCCCAAAAGCACTAGAATGCTCCTTCAGATCAGCCAAATGAGTCACATACTCTGACTGCCAGCCGGGTGAACAGGTTAACACTTCAGACTGGCTGAACTGAATCTATTCTCCTGCATTTAATGAGAATGTTGGTTTAGGAGAATGTGTTAGTTGTGCCTGGTGCACCTCAATAAAAAATAAAGCCTCCGCATCCGTTGCCACCATCAGGGCTGGACTAGGACAGAAAAAACGGCCTGCTCATTTAGGATTTATTTGTCACTCACTGGTATAGGTATAATTCAGGCCTATCGTTTTATCTTTTTGTGCTCGCTATGGTCACTGCCCACCGGGAGAAGTCCCGGTAGGCCCTGTGGCCATTCCAGCCCTGGCCACAATCCTCTCTCAGAGTGTACTCAGTGATGTTAAACTGCTTTTTTGCCCAAACACATCCATCCCCACCCCACCCCACCCCACCCATTCTACAGTGGGGGCCACGGATGAGATGGGAACACAGCGGGAAGCTGACACATGAAAGGAGCCCCATTAGATGTGAATGGCCTGCATTCTGCCTATTTCTTTATTTAATTTTAAAGGCTTAAAAGTTGATAAACCGTAACCACAGTTTTTGGCAGGGTGCCGTGGCTGAGAGTTAAGTCTCAAATTAAGTGCCACATACAGGAAACAGGAAGGCTTTGTGCTGATAAGAAATTGTAAAGTCAGTTAGTATGCAGCTTATGCCCCCCCTTCAGTCTGTCTCGTATCAAACGAAACACGGGAAGACCAGCTCCATTTGAACTCTAACCTCAATTAGTGAGATACACGAAAGGATTTTCACGTATCATGATCTCTGTGGTTGTACTAAACTGCTGAAGGTATAATCCATGCTACAGACACATGTGGGTGAAACCAGTAGGGTATATTGAGTTATTTGGCTTCCATACTGTACTCTACTCTTTACCAAAACACAGGCTTTCTTTGCCAGTTCAGTACAAATTAACCTGTAACTTGTGTGTGTGTCTGTGTTTTAGAGGTCAGACACCAGCAGAATCAGACTACCAGCTGTTGGAGGTTGCACGCCGGCTGGAGATGTATGGGATTCGCCTCCACCCTGCAAAGGACCGGGAGGGAACCAGGCTTAGCCTGGCAGTGGGACACACTGGAGTCCTGGTTATTCAGGTTAATGGCTGGTATTTATACTTTGGAATGCACCTCATTGTTACATAATAGTGTGTGAAATTCTTCTTCTTATTATTATTATTACCACGCACTGTGGTAATAATTTTGTGTCGGAAATGTTTAGTAATCCTTATTGATGCTGTTTTCAATAGAAGTCGTAGTGGTGTAGCGGTACATGTCTGATTATTGTTCTCATTGCTCTCAACAGGGACAAACAAAGATCAATGCCTTCAACTGGTCTAAAGTGCGTAAGCTAAGCTTCAAAAGGAAACGATTCCTTATCAAGCTCAGGCCAGATTTAAATGTGAGTCATGCTTCTCTCTGCAAATCTCTGTAAAATGCTCACAGTAGCCTGTACAATACTGTGCATCACAGTTGGAGTAAAATTGCTGCTACTGTTTCTTAATAAACTTAATTGATGCATGGAATTACATATGTAAATATATCGTTGGCAAGTAACACAGCTATAAATATGCCTACCTTGTACCAGAGTTCATATCAGGACACTCTAGAGTTCCTGATGGGCAGCAGGGACTGCTGTAAAGTCTTCTGGAAGATCTGTGTTGAATACCATGCCTTCTTCCGCCTCTTTGAAGAACCCAAACCCAAGCCCAAACCTGTGCTGTTTTCACGAGGCTCCTCGTTCAGATTCAGGTAGGCTGGTTAGATGGTAGACTGGTTAGATGGTAGGTTGGTTAGATGTTAAATCTACTCTGGTTAGATGCTCAATACTCTCTCTCTGTCCCATAGCTCTTGATGATAGTTCACTTACATTTGTCGTCACACTTGTGCTTGCCTCTGCAGCGGTCGTACACAGAAGCAGGTGATCGATTATGTAAAGGAATCTGAATTTAAAAAGATCCCATTTGAAAGGTAAAGGCTCCATGCATTTTCTGTTTTTGACGCATGCTGTCTGCCCTTGCAGACAATGAATAACATACTCAGTACTGTTTGTTTGGAGACTGATCTCTGTCAACCTGTCTCCTAGGAAACACAGTCGGGTCCAATACAACAGTCGTCTCTCACCGTTGCCTTCTCCACGCCGCCATGAAGTGCCAACAGAGGTTAGTGTTTTAGTCGTTCCTTCAGTACACATAGACTATTACAAAGCAAAGTGGTGCATAATAAAAGCTGTGTCTGCCGACCATCTGATTGTCATTATATACAAAGCAAGGGTTAATTAGGTCCGTGCATTCAAAATGCCAGTATTGATTTTGTGTTTATAACTGAATCGATCGTAAATTAAAAGCGCTTCTCGTTTACTGCTCCTTGTTGCCAGAGTGGAGCTCCAGGAGATATGGTTGACTCTCCGGCTCGGCGCAACTGGAAGGAGTCGGCGTTAGTGAGTGCTGAAGACCCCTCGGCCCTGCGGACACGAGCGAGCCCTTCCAGCCAGAGAAACGGCCGCGAGGACAGACAGGGGCCCGGGGCCAGCCCTGGGGTGGAAGAGGCCAAAGGCTCCAGGCCGTCGCACCCAGAGCATCTGAGTACAGGTCCAGCCTCTTGGGCTGCTAAAGGCAGCAGCTCCTCAATCCCCTACATTGACTGCGGTGATATAGATAGTGAATATGATTTGACATGGGGGGGCCCAGCTAGCAGGTTTTACGCTAAACACAATTACGGCCAACAGGACATGCCGCGCCCTGGCTCTGGCACTGGGAGTGTCGACGGGGCTGTGCAGGCTCAGCACCTTCTAGGCAGGATGAGATGTAGGGAATCCCCATCCTCCCCTAAAGCCCAGCTCCACATGAGCAGTGAGCTGGATGCATCAGCCAGGATGCAGATGTGCTATGGCTATCAAAGCCCTCTCCACAGCGCCGTGACAGAGCCCAGTGTCTACGGTGGCTTGCTGCACAGTAGTAGCAGGAGCAGTCCCTTAACAGTTCGACACGCGGCGGGTTCCAAGAGTGCCACCTCCAGCCCTGTCATAAGCACCTTCCACCGAGCAGGGTCCCTCAGTTACGCTGAGCAGAACGGCCTGAGCTCAGCCCCCCGCCGCGGCCTTGACACTTGGGTGCAGGGAACCCGCAGCGATGAGGGTCTCCCTCACAGCGGCAGCTACTCTCCCGTCCTGAGCCGTTCTCCACACTTGCAGAAGCTCCATCAAATGCGGGACCGCTCTGACACAGACCCCTGTGCCCTGGGCCAGGCCTTGCCCATGCTCGCACACGAGCCTCGGCCTGTCCTGTCCCGGGCCGAGCGCGCTGCCGCTCTAGAGCGCCGCATGATGGCCAACGGCCTAATGCCGCCTGGGCGGGTTAGGTCCGGCCCTCTGCAGAAGCGCTTAGGGCAGCCCAGTGCCACGCATGTGGGTGCCGTTCTGATGCACGATGGCTCCACTACCAGTGGTTCAGAGTCTAGCGAGTCCGAGATAGAGGCTGCCAGGGGCAGCCCTGAGAGCGACACACAGACGCACGGTGATGGCCCCATGGATGGAAGGCACTCTTCCCCGATACCCAGGAACAAGTACTCCTTAGGTAGTCTCCAGCTGGATGAGGAGGAGGCAGAGGATGACAGTGGCCATCCCTTTAGTGATGAGGATGTGCTTCCGGTTTTCAGTTGTTAGGCTTCTACCGAGGAGAATATAGAGAACTTGCCTCTGTGTATTGGATTGGATTGGAAGGTGATGAGCAGTTCATAAAGGAATAGATTATTTTCTTCCTGTCAGGACTAAGGTTGTTGCGTGCTCTTCGTGTGCACTGCATAATAGAGGCACTGTCTGAATCCAATTCCAGTCTGTCTCCCGTTGGGATGAGTTGACCTTTGTGAAATGGCATTGAAGAAGGGATGGGTTGAAGGCTTTTTCATTCATCACTTTGAGGGCTTATCTTTCACATCCATATGTGTTGATTATTTACATATCTTTGTAAAAGGTTGTGTTTAAGTGCCAATTACTATGATTTAAGATTGTATAGTCCCTTTATTTATTTACTAAAGAGGGACAGTTCCCATTACTCCTACTGTATATGACAGATGATACGTAATTCTGGCGTTGCACTTTTTCTTATTCTTTGAGCAGAATCCAATTTTTGGAATATATCTTATCAATGCAGAGTCCAGTTCCTCCGTCAGATGCCTTTATTTTTCCTTCTATAGAAAAAAATCATATCAACAATATTTTCTAACTGACAATAATAGATGAATGTTCTATTGTTTATTGGATTGTTTTATTGGCATGGGAATAATTTACAGTTGAACACTCAACCTTTCTGTTGGACATGCTGAATGGAGATGAGGATAGTCCTTCTCAAGTGATCTGGATTGTATATGTACTGTATATAAAGGGGACAGAAGTCAGATATTTATGAAAATACTAGTTTTGTATTGTTAATTACTGTATATACTCTTATGCTGGTCTCATCAGTGATGACAGTTAGTTTCTAGTTAAGAAGATTGGCTTCAAGTCCCACCTTGAGCCCCTAATTGGTTTTCCATAGTCTTTGTTTACAATAACTTATCTCCTTTTATTGGAAAAGGACATGTTATCTCACATTGTTGATGTATATCGTCTCATAGGATATGAGACCAACTGTGGTCTGTTCAAGCTGAATTGAAGTGTGATTCTGATTTAGTGAAACATCTGTTGTAGTGGTAGTTTGGTCATGCCACATCAGATTAAGGCTCTTCAGCTAACTGGTGATGGCCTGCTCTGCACTTGACCTGTGTTAGCATGTCTCGGCAAACATTATTTTGCTTTTGGACTCAACAAATCCAAGTAGCCTTCCCACAAGAGGTGCAAACACAACTCACTGGCTTGCCCTTTTCCAGACGCTGCAACGTTTGCAGTTCTTTTAACAAAATGGCACTGCACTTTTTATTTCTGCTCTGTGGCACACCAATCTTATTTTTGCTTTTTTTCATGTTTATTTGTTTTGCATTGCATTGCTGTTGTTTGAGCAAGCGGTTTGCTTTATATCACAATTCTGTTCTGTTCACCTTTCTTTTTTCTGATGTACGCAATTCTGTCAGCATGAAAAGTGTCTTATCCTGTCTCTGTTTTCCCTCTCTGACAGCATGTAAACCTGTACCTGTACTGCTGTTCTGTCATTTACTACTGTATGTAAGAAGGAGAAAGAGACTACCAGTAACTGGGTTCCCCACTCACTGCACTTATCCAGTTACCAGGTACAGTACAGAGCAGACAGAGAACAGTGGCCAGACATGGAAATGAGAGGTACGCGTCAGGTTAAGGTTTACAGGGACTTGGGAATAGCCTGGAAAATAGGGCCGGGATTCAGTATGTACAGTACCTCATGTATGTGTATGTCTAATGTAGGTGTGAAAGGCAGTTTAAGGGCAGCACCTGAAAGCTCCAAGTCTCTTGGCTCATCCATCAGTGTCAACTGCTTGGTGCTTCCGTGGCCCTCCCAGACACCTTCGGCAAGGAGTGAGAATTTGTGGTTCATAATTCCTGTTACAGGGTATGAAAGTATTAGATTTTTCATGGCCAACTGAACGAATTCACAGGTTAGTTTGAAAGCTAATAATAGATGATGTTAATGGGAGGTTACTGGATCACTGCAGCACGAGAGAACCCTCACTGGTACATGATGCTCTCTTGTAGTTCTGGAGTGTCAGCCTGCTACAAATGCAGAGTATCACAACGACATGCTAGTGTCAATACTTGGCATTTGTTTGCTAAAACCTGATTAACTGTAGACATCGACTTTGTCTAGCGCTGCTGATGTGGCATCTGAAACTCACAGGTCTAGAGATGAGGCTTGTGTGTGTGTGCAACCATTGCTGTCATAATAAGCCTGATCTGTACTTAGTTGTGCAACACCACCAGTATAATCAAGCCTTAAGAGTTTTGATTCCACCACATGTTTCTCTAATGCAGGACTGCTGCGGCTCAACCTGCCCTGGTTGTGCTGTGCAGAGGGTTCATTATATCGATTAACTTATTTAATGGGACAAATAATGCAAGTCAATATCTTAGTCATTAGAGAATATTACTATTTGAAGTTTATTAAAAAAAATAACCTGAACATCTTACAATTATAAATTGCAGTTTAATTAATACTGTTTTGTATTAATTGGGTCGGATAACCTCTGTGTACCTCATGTCCAAATGGCTGTCTTTTAGTCAAGTATTAACTGAAATATATGCATGAGGCAGACTTTCGAGATGCTTAATATTAGACGAGGCCTGGAACAGTATTTCTTCATTCAGAATTTTACTGTCCTTGCCTGCACCACCCACTCTCTCCCCATCTCATCCACTCACAATATCCCTCTTAACACATGATGTTGTGTGGTACAGTTTTATATTCTCTCATCCTAATGGAAGATTTGACTCATTTTAACATTGTATGAAGCTGTGTCATGCTAGTGTCAATAAAAGGTGACCTTTTATCCAGTGGAATTGCAGAATCGTCATTTTGAGACGCCAACGTCATTGTCTGGTGACTGCCCTATATACAGTACAGTACTGGGCTTTCTCTGTTAGCTTCCCCCCTGCCTGTTGTTATAGGCTAGATGTGGTAGTGTTAGTTGCGTTGCTAAAATGTCTGCATAGTCTGTACAATTCAGCCGTGTTTGTCTTGTGAGTGTGCTTGTATTGTTGCTATTGTGGGTTCCCCTCCCTTCCTCTGTAATGTGTAGAGCAGACCTTAACCACAGTTGTGTTTGTTTCATTAAGCAAAGCGCTAACCCCTCTAGCTGTTCTCGTTCCTTTTGAGCAAAGAAAGCCTAACTGGAGTTGTGCGGTTGGTTGTCTTGTGGAAACACCATGCCAGATGTGGTGCTGGTGTGTTTAATCATTCTTCTGTTCATGCCCACCTGTCAGAGGACAACCAAGACAGTGGTGGAAAAATTGCTCAGTCAACATAGTGAGTAAAAGCCCAATTTATATTTTGTTGGACGACTGCGTACACTTGCCGGGCTTGCCCGGGCATGCAACAGATTATCAACCGGAAAAACTTTTAGGTTGAAAATCTGGCAAGTTATGCCATCGTACAACAACGCATAAATTTGCCATTCGTAGGTTTAGTGACCGTAGTGTACTTGTAGATGGCATAGGCCAAGGCATTTCTTGTCATTGTTGTAGGCTACTGATCCAATCAGTAGCAGAGTACTATATACCTTGGCTGGCTTGGTGTTGAAAGCCCAGCCGTGGTAGGGCTGGAGGCTGAGAATCAAGGCTGTCTGGACTGTGGACTGAGTCATGATGATGACTGAATGCCACCAGGCAGAGGAAAATCCTCATTGCTCTAGTCTTTTGTGGTTCACATATACACTGTGTAGACCTGAGTTGTACTTTTAAATATGGCTAATTTTAACTCACCCTAGTGTCACTGACTAGACTCGCGTAGCCAAACAACTATTCCACAATCTACGAAAGCTATATAGAGTCTGGAACAACTGTGAGCGGAGTATTGTAATAGTATCTGCTGCTCAGACCAAAAAGATAATTCAACCAATCACAACACGGTGCTCACAGAACTGTAGGCCCAATGGCAACACTAGACACAAGCAAGCAGTGTAATAGTACAATACAAGAGAGCAGGAGATTCATGTTCTTTACAAATATACAGTAGGAAAGCATAATGACCGATAACAATCTATGATGCACAAGCATAACGGACAACAATTGCAACAACCAACACTGTTTTGCTTCCAGTAAGACTAGTTTTGGTGTCCACACTAAGTGAGTCACATCCGTTTTACTGCAAGATGTGCATATTTGTCATGGGCAGAGTTCTGCTGGCCCACTGTGGCTGTTTAGACGAAGAATTTGGAAAATTGCTGAGTCAACAGTCTGGGAACGTGAGTCTATACACTGAATAGGGTTTGCCACTTAGGACAATATACTAATTTGTTATGCGTTTCTGTGATAGTAGTAGTGAACCTCATACTGTCTGTGTAGTGCTCTAATTTGGCAAACCCCCACCTCATTGTCCCATGGTCTAATGCTCTAAACAGGTTCAAATGACTTGCTGCTTTTCCCAGGCCTGCTAGACTTGTGTGTGTTTGCTGTTATTTGCAAAGCTCTAACTTGGATCTCCCCTTCCTCCTTCCCCCCATGTCTGCGGATCCTGCCTGAACCTGTACAGCTGTGGTGGCTAACAGTCCGCACCTGTCCGCCTCCTCTGGCCATTCCCAGCAGGGACTGGTCAACGGTCAGAAGTCCCTGGATCTGTGTGGTCACAGTCCGGACGGTCGGCAGCCCTCGCCCCTCACCAGCCCCCTGCTCAACGACGCCTGCAGCGTTCGCACCGACGATGAAGATGAGGTTCGGAGGAAGGTTTGTGGTCCAGTGAGGGCCCCTCTTATCCACTAGCCACCTGACATCCCTATTTTGGGCATCTTATCATTTTTATTTTTCAAAAATAGCATAGACAGTAGAAGCCCAGGTTACAAGTCGTATTTCTGCTATTTTCTTACATGAAAGTATACAATTTAGCTCTTGTGGTTAAAAAGAAACAAATGCAACAAACACAATTCTTTAAAGATACTTGGTTATCATCATATTTTAATGGCTGTACTTAAAAACACTACTGTCTCACACTTAAAAATAGCACAGGACCTAGATTACCTGTCCTAAATAACTACCCAGTGGGGCGTAGGCTGTGTACTGTCTGCTAAATGGAAGAAATGGGTTACGTGTCAGGAAATACAATTGATGGGATGGAGAAAGGGGACATGAAGCTCTCTCCTTTGCAGTCAAACGGTCCAGTTCGTGTCTCTCAAATTGTATCTTTGGTGTGCTTCCTGTAGAGGTTCCCGACCGACCGGGCCTACTTCATAGCCAAGGAGCTGCTGACCACGGAACGGACCTATCTGAAGGACCTGGAGGTGGTAACAGTGGTAAGTAAGATACACTGTGTTATCTATGGCTGAACGACTGATTTTCAGTCGTGACAGTACAAATTAGGATTAAGGCAGGGGCCCCCATCCTCTCTGTCAACACACTACTCTCTTGTTTGTTTTCTCCAATCCTCTTGGGGGGAACACATCGATTATTCCGGTTAGCCGCCCAACCCGCACAACATACAGTGGGAACTAGGCGATACAGGGATTTAACGGTATATCTGCGTTTCTTCTTCTTTTTTCCACCAGAGCATTGGTCTAAAAAATCATTCATCCATTTGTCTCACTCAAGGCTTTGAATAATAAAAGCCTTGAGTGTGTATGTGTGTATGTGTGTACGTGTGCTTGTCCGTGTGCGTTTTTGCAGCTGCATACTGGTGTCCTTTCACCTCCCGCCCGGCTCTCACTGGAGTTGACTTCCTACTTCATACTAGATTCTTTAGATTTCACGGGGTTGTTGTAGTATACGTGCATGCACACACACGCACACACACACGCGCTCATCTTAACATATGGTCTTTTTTGTGGCCTGATCTTAGGGGAAGATGCAATGACAGCAGGATATTAAAAGGGAGTAATCATCTCTGGAAGCGGGATGTTTTTAATAGGCCCTGTGTAAGCGAGAGGTACAGACAGACAGGCAGGCAGACAGACAGACAGACAGACAGACAGAATTGTGGTTCTTCTCCACAGACGCTACAGAACATCAGCCCATGTTGTCTTTTTAAGGGCCACAGCTTTTCTCATCCTCCTAATGTTCAGAGAAGCCCTCCACACATCTCATAAATATTTGGGTTGGCTCCTCTCCCCGTCCTTTTTCGGCACTGGTGTGCGTGCGTGCATAGGTGCGTGCGTGACTGTGCGCCATTCGTTCTAGCTCTCTCATGCTATTCTTTCTCCCCGGCTCTGTGTGCTTTCTCCATTCCCTCTATATGTGTCTTTCTCCGTCCCTCGCCCACAGACTGGTGCTGCTGTTAGGGTGAAGTCATCTGAAGAACAGCTGTTGCCCTCTGGTTCTCTTCCCAAGCCTCTGTGACAATGCTCCCTTTCCTCTTCAGCTCCCCACGTTCCCGCCTCACACTACTAGCTAAATAAAGCCTTTTCTCCCAAACATGCCGCGCACAATGTTTCTCGTTAGACTTAATCTGATGGGCTTGTTCGTAATGAGGTGGTCCCCGGGGATGCCGTTGAGAATGATGGGCTATCGATTACTCAGTTCATCCCTCACAGTTAAAGGATTTAAAAGCAGGTCACGAGGTGTGACTGCTAAACTAAAGGAACACACACACACACAGGTTGTTCATCCAGAAAATGATTTGTTTTCCAATCCCCACCTTCCCAATTATTAATACATTATTATTAAAACACATTAAAACTGATCTACAAGCTCACAAGTGAAGTTGCAGAAGTTGGAAGGTTGTTAGTGATTACAACTGGAAAATAGAGTCTTAGCTCCATTGGATGTAATTAATAGGTGTGTGTGTGTGTGTGTGTGTGTGTGTGTGTGTGTGTGTGTGTGTGTGTGTGTGTGTGTGTGTGTGCGTGTGCGCGCGCGCGTGTGTGTGTGTGTGCGGGTGTGTGTGTGCGCGTGTGTGTGTGTGCGCGTGTGCGTGCGTGTGTGAATTTTCAGTCTTTTCAGGGTGCTGTGGGTAAGGACGAGGCTATTCCTGAGTCTCTGAAGAATGCCATTTTTGCCAACTTTGAGCCTTTGCACAAGTTCCACACAGGCTTCCTCAGGGAGGTGGAGCAGAGACTGGCTCAATGGTGAGAAACGGGTCCTGTATTGTTCGTTTTTCCTAGATTTTGTTTAATTGATATTTCAAAGGATAATTCAAAAAATATTCCCCAAAAAGGAAAGAAACCAAATTTAATGATTTATTTTCCAGTAATTTCATGAAGAAATCTCAGAAATTCCATGATGATTTTAGAAACCAAATGTTAAAGAAGCAACAAGCTCATAACGCAGGGTCAAGCATCGTGTTGTGAGCTCTGCTTTTTTTTTTTTTTTTTGCCTAAAATCGAACCTCTCTTTTAGGTTCACAGGCCAAAAAGTTACCTACAGACACTGCAGGGCTGACTGACAACACAGACAGTCGGCCTGCTGTTTCTTAAAGCCAGTTTCTTCGGAAACGATTGATCATAATTCCTGACCCTTATTTAATGAGCATTATTGGCACATGGTCTCTGAGGTCTTGTCAGTATACCCCCCCCCCCCCCCCGCGCGCGCACACACACACACACACACACACACACACACACACACACACACACACACACACACACACACACACACACACACACACACACACACACTACCCCTCCCCTTAAAAGACCCGAGGTGCTGGCGTCTCCATGGCAACCGCTGTGCTGCATCAAGGCTTGCTTTTCCTTGCCTCTGGGCTTCTACTGTCTGATCCTCTTAATGATGTTGATGTATCTCATAGACAGACACGCGCACACACGTGCGCACACACACGTCCGCAGACTGTGACACATGAGGCCTGGCAGGCTGTCAGGGGTTAAGGATATGGCCTTTAGCCACAGACATATTTTTCATTTCAATTCTTAATGTGGCTGCGTCAACATGAGACCTGGAAATCAAAAGTGATATTGACTTGAAGTTGAACCTTGTGCAGACAAAGACCACAGTCAAATGAGTAGAGCATGTACAGTACTATGGCATTCAACTCCATAGCTATTTTGCATAATTCAAATATCTTCTAGCCTTCTGATCAAAAGTAGAGCAGAGCTGCTGAATAAAAAGGTTATGTTATATATTATTTATAGTTTATCCAGTGTTTTTTTTTTTTCAGTAGGCTCCAAATTTACAGACATTTTGCATGAAATCCACTGATGCAGCTTTTCATTTGCATGTGGCTGGGCTACATTTTGCTCAAGGGAGACACCTGCTGGCGATGTGGTCAATTCACTTCAAGCTGGATTGGAATTAGCCTCGAGTGAACACTGGCGATTTCTTGAGAAATCGACAGGCTTCATCCACTGTTCTTTTCTGCCGTTTACAGAGGACAGTAGCTATATGCAATTGTGCAAATGCTGATGCACATTCTTTTCTTACAGGGAAGGACGTTCTAATGCTCACATCAAAGGAGACTATCAGCGAATTGGTGACGTCATGTTGAAGAACCTCCAGGCACTAAAGGTAAAAAGCTAACTGTCATTATATTTAAATCTCACTAATGCTCTATTATTGTAATTAGAAAGGACATGGAATATGATGGCAATATTGTTTGTTTGATTTTGGTCCAAGGAAAATATTTGTTCTGTGGTAGACAAGTGGTTCTCAGACTTTCACTTCAGCCCCACACAAAACTATTCTAACTTGAATTATCTATTTGATGTTATTTCTTTTAATTAGAAATAAACTCTCTTAGGCCAGTTATACAAATGATATTACCTGTGTCGCATTTCCTTGTATTGGAAATATACTGTATATGCTATAATATTTTAACTGGTTTCATGAACTTGGGATACATATTTCATGGCCAATATCAGATCAAAACAAAACTAAAACTACATTTGAAACTTTCTTACCTCAAAGTATCCCTAGGCTACTATCCCATTTTACAAAACAATGCAACTAACCACACAGTAAAAGTAGGCCTAATGCTGAATTGCTGACCGTGTTGGCATTAATTCCATCCACCACAGCCCCTGACAGCAAACCTCCAGAAGCAGTCGGAGGCCCTAGTGGAACTGGAGAAGGCGTGCCGGGGGTCTCGCAGGTTGGAGGGCCTTTGCAGGGACTTTGAGCTGCAGAAAGTGTGCTACATCCCTCTCAATGTCTTCATACTGCGGCCACTGCACCGCCTCATGCACTACAAGCAGATTCTGGAGCGCCTGTGCAAACACTACCCACCAACTCATGTGGACTTCAGGGACTGCAGAGGTAGTCACTGACTGTACTGTGTTTATTCTATCTTGACACTATATAACACAATATGACACAATATAAATTATGTATGGTTTCTCCTGCCAATACAGCTCAATGAGCCTTTTGCTAAGTCCCTCCCCAATCCGGCCTTGTCCAATAGGCACGTTAGAAGGGGAGAGCTCGACCAGGAAAGCTTGACCTGGATAGCAACAGTTGCTGTATGTGGAATGGCATTGGACAGTGAGCAAACCCCACCCCAAAGTGTGGGGTTTTGAGATTTGCTCATTGAATTGAATTGACTGGCCTGTACCATACATGTAGCCTGGCTCCATCCCTGAAATACAATGTAATTGTATTTCACCTTAAAACTATACTATACTATCTTATTTTTCCCCTGCGGTGTCCCTCCCTCCGGCATTGTTAGTATTAGTTGAAAAAACCTTTCTCCCTTTTACCTCTTTTGATATTTTACCTCTTTTGTTCACATGATAGTAACACTCGTCAGCTGTGTTTGTTTGTTTAGCAGCTGGGCTAACACACTAGCCACATTAATGACAACAATGTCGTCTGCTTTCCCAATATTCTTATGGGTTGGTATGAACCAATCACCACGAAGACTGCCGCTTTTATAACGCCCATTCCAGAAACTGCTGAATAATGAAGTGAAACAAAATGACAATGCAAACTGAGGTCAGGCTACCGTACATGCCCTTATGTTCAAACAGGCATATCTCAGGGCGACCTGATAAGCAAGTGGTTAGCTAGATCACATATCACATGGTCTACAATGCATGACTGTGAGTCCCTGGTTCACTTTCCAGCCAGACCTTTTGCTGAATGCCCCCCCCATGCCCCCCCACACCCACACACACACTCTCTCTGTTTCTTGTCTGTCTACACACTGTATACCTATCAAATTAAGGCTTAAGGAAAAACTAAAACGAAAAATGTGCCTATCTCCAGTCGATCACATAATGTTGCCTTTTCTCTGACCGATCGCTTCCCTTGCAAGATGCTTTTCCCCTGGCTGGGCTCTTTTATTCTAATGGCCTTTTCTCCATCTGGTCTCTTTATATTATTTCCAATGTTTTTCTCTAGGGCTGTTGAATGATTAAAAATTTTAATCAAATTAATCACAGCTTCAAAATTAATTTAATCATGATTAATCACCATTCGAACTATGTCCAAAATATGCATGTTTTCCTGTACAGGATTTCAACATTTAAAAAAGAAACAGAATCTGTGAAAAAAAAATATTGAAATATTTATCAAAATAGGTGATCTACAAGCCCTCAATGCTTGTAGATCCTCCAGCTATACTCTATGGCTCTGGTTACAGGGAGACACACAGCTTTATGTCTCCGTAAAACCGTGCTCTACCCATTTTTCAATGAGAAAATGCTCAGTGGGTTGAGTCAGTGTGAACATGAGTTAATTGAGTTAAAATTTTTAATCAGATTAATCAACCAAATTAATTTAATCCCATTAATTAACTATTTTCAACAGCCTTAATTATTTCCAATGTTTTTCTCTCCGGCTGGTCTTTAGCTGCTCTGGCAGATGTGTCTGAGGTGGTGGAACAGCTCCAGGAAAGCATGATCAAGATGGAAAACTTCCAGAAGCTACTGGAGCTTAAGAAAGATTTGATTGGCATTGACAATCTCGTCATTCCTGGGCGGGTGAGTTCAAGGACCGGGCATCTGCCTTATTGTCCTCAATATTTTATTTTTTTATTTTCATTAGATTAACTTTGTCTGGTTTTATTAGTTATTAATGTCTTTGTATTTGTCCTCCCCTTTTTGTTATTAAGGAATTCATCAGGTTGGGCTGTCTCAGCAAGCTGTCTGGAAAAGGCCTCCAACAACGAATGTTTTTTCTGGTAACAACTGCCTATGAGTTCAAAATAAATCATTGAAATTAATGTAATTGGAAAAATATATCCAAATACATATGATGCCACATGGGTAGCCCACTGTAGGAACATAACTTTTGGTGGTTGTGTAGACATGAGTTTTTTTCTCTTGCCTGGTCATTTACAGCTACTGTATCATGTTAAAATATAATTCTGGGCTATCTAATATATAAAAGTCATGGAAGCAGTATCTAAGATGAATATAGGGTGAATATATAATTTAATTTAGACTATTACTTTAGAGTTTCTCTCGTGTTCTTTGTTAACAGTTCAATGACGTCATTTTGTACACAAGTAGAGGGATGACGGCCACCAATCAGTTCAAAGTGCACGGCCAGCTGCCACTCCACGGCATGACAGTAAGTGTTGTCCTGCACCGTCACCTGAACGCAGTAGTGCAGAAGTATGCAGAATGCAGACTGTATACCACTGTCACCAGCATGTAATAACTTGGCTTTGTAACACTGCATTCTCTGTCTAGACTTGGGCGATGTGACATGAAATATTTATAGATGGATCAAACATTGATATTCTATGAATGTCTACATCTAATCTTTCTTGGGTACATAATTCATCCCAGTAGCCCAATGTTTTCTTTTTAAGTTCTTAATTGAATTAAATCACACTTCAGAGTAAAATGTGTTATGTACATGCAACATCAAAAGAAAATATTCTTTTTTTTTATATTATTAAATATAATGTAGACCCATCCTTGTGAAATGTTCTCACATGCCCAGAATAGGGATGTGTGGGCTCAATGTCGCGATGGATATACTACTGTCCAGCCCTACATCTGTCTCTCTGTCTCGTCTCCTGACTCTCTCTTTTTAACCTCCCTCTCTCTGTCTATTTCAGTCCTTGCTTGTCCTAGATACTCATTCTGTTTCTCTCGTGCATTTTCTGTATTCTTCTCTTTTCCAGATCAGAGAGAGTGAGGATGAGTGGGGTGTGCCTCATGCATTCACCTTGGTTGGGCAGCGGCAGTCAGTTGTTGTAGCAGCAAGGTGAGGACAGTGCTGGATAACACATAACACTAGCTGGACCAGAGATCTGTGTCCATTCCGTTGGTGAAGACGTTCTATAAGCAAAGACTTGTTGCATCATGTCAACAACAAGGTTTGAATGTACATACAAAGGGCATTCATTATACGCTGCTTGTTAAAATAACCACATTTTTTATTTATTTGGCAAATAAATGAGGAGAAAAACTGTGAAAAAAAGAGAAAAAAAGTATAGGCCACGGGTTCCCAAATATTTCGGCCCCCCATCCCAAAATAATGCTGTCATTGACTTCACTAAAGCTGGAAAAATGTGCGTTAGTCAGCATAATTTATTAAGCCAAGGATTTTGGAATAATTATGGTTAAATGTATTTGTAAAATAAATTGCATTGTATTTCACTTATTCTGTGGAATTTTATTCAGGTCTCTAGAAAAGAAAGTGCAAATATTTTTGATGATCCAAAATAACAAAATGCTGTGACCACAACTTTGGGAGACACTGGTTTAGACAGTTTGTAAATGTGCACTTAAGCGTCCTGTTAAATTAAATGGCTAATGATCTTTGCTGGACGGACTACAGCCTTTGTGGGGTCACATTATGTAATAATTATACAGTGTCTTTGTCCACTGAGCCCATGTATCCACGTGTGTCTTTAGTTCTCTGTCCGAGATGGAGAAGTGGATGGAAGACATTAAAATGGCAATAGACTTGGCAGAGAGCAGCAATGGCCCTACGTCTGACCTACTGGCCAGCAGTCTGATTGAAAACAGTAAGTTGGTCTCACACATAACCACAAATAAATGGATATTACAATAAACCTTTCACATCTTGGGAATACCCATATATTACCTGCATAAAAGACTTCCATCCAGTCATCTTTATGAATATAGCATCGTTGTAGTCAGAAACCTTGTCTCCGTCTACATGTTTCATCTTTGTATGTTTTTAAGTGAAGCAATGTGTGTATATCTGTCCCTATGTTTAGTGTACCAACAGGTGATAATGTGGCACTGTTGAGGTTCACACTGTGCACAGGTGCATGCTGGGAAGCAGAGTTTTCTGTGTTAATGTAACAGCAGCACAAAGCAAGCAGTAGTCCAACTGCGAGTAGTCTGACAACCATTAGTCCAACAGCCAATAGTCAAAAAACCGCAACACACCCCAACAGCACCACTCCACCACAGCACTTATTAGATGAAATGTCTGTTGTAACTAGTGAAAGGTATTAGCAACAACTTGTAAGTAAATTGTACCTTTATTGGACCAACTAGATTCTAGAACATGGGCAAGTTTTATTCCCCCCTGATTTCCTTAAAAGTCAATATTTTTTGAACACCTGAACAGCGACGTCATGGATGAATTTAACAGCTGAGTTGGAAATGTGTCTTTGTGTGGGTGGTTGTACAGTATGTTGTTGTTGTTGTTTTGCTTCCACATCGCCCCAAGTCATTTTTTCTAGTAGTTAACAGCCTCATGACTTTCCCAGAATGCCCAGAGGACTCCTCGGTGGAGGCAGAGTCCGAGGACGACATGACGGCGTCACGCACCTCCCTGGAGAGGCCCACTCCACACCGTGGTAACACCACGGTTCATGTGTGCTGGCACAGGAACACCAGTGTGTCCATGGTGGACTTTAGCATAGCTGTGGAGGTACCGGCAAAAGAAATAACATCAAATAAAAACCTCAGTCTTAACCTCAGAACCCTCAGCCTCTCTCCTCCTCTGTTCTCTCTTCCTGTCTCTGTATCTTCAGTCTGTGCTGTATCTCCTCTCTGTTACTGTACTTGTAACCTGTCTGGTGGGAACAGCATCCTTCAGTGCCGTATCCTCCCACACTGTCTGAGCTGAAGCTCAGACAGCTGATCTCATTGCTGATCTCATTGCTGCTTGTGTATCTCTTTCACTTTTCCAAATGCTTTCAAAGCATAAATCACACAAAAAGAAAGAAATACACAAAAGGAACTACTACATCAAATGACGTATACAGTATTATGTACAGTATAGTCTCCCGCAAGGCTCATAAAACATCTATATTTCCGATTCTGTGTGCTAACAAACTAACCATTGAGACAGATGTGAACTGCTTGGCCTTGTGCATTATGAATAATATGTATTTAAATCATAATGCAGTTTCTGCTTATGGGCACGGGGAGCTGCACTGCAGAGTTGCTAATCCCACCAACATACTTATTTTTTTTCGGTGAGGGGGTAACTGGCGTGACATTGTTCTTTAAACCTCAGCTGTGTCTTTCCTCTGTGGTTCTTGTCGTCCTTCCCTCTGACCGTCTGTATTTATAAATAGTATGTAGATGTGTGCTAGATGTCATCATCTCATGATATCAGAACCGATCGTGCTTAGGATGTAGCGTTGCTGCAGCCCAGCTATTGGCTATATTCATGTGGTGGCCATTTTGTGCTCAAGTCTGATGAGGATTCCTATCCCTCCGCCAGTGCGATGTAAAACCAAAATGACTGCCAAATGCATATGGTTCAGATCTAGTTCTGCTCTGGTGGTAACCACATCCTCTTCACAGCCTTGCCTGGACACACCGTCGGCCCCTGTGTTGTCCCGTACACTGCATGCACGTGTGACACCTACTCAGCTTCTGTTTCTGTCCCTCCTTCCCTGTCTTTCTTTTTCTTCTGTCCTCCCGTCTCCTCTATTCTCCCCCGTGCGTCTGTGCATCGTCCATGGTAGAGGACCCTAGCCCAGTCAATGAGAGTGTGGCCCCCGTGGTGGGGCCCGCCAGTGGCCAGGGACCTGTACCTCTGGCTCTTATCTGCTGGTACCGAGTTCAGAGCCTCTCCTTTAGTGAATCCTGCACCAGTCTAGAGGTAAAGGAGCCAGGGGCAGAGAGCAGGAGGGCCGCTTTCCTCACAAAACTCTAGTTCTTGATCATTTACTTTATTTGTGTATATGTGTATTTATATGTGTATTTTTGTTTTGTGTTTAAAATAGGGCTGGGACTCGATTAAAGAAATAATCAGATTAATTTGGAGCATTGTAATTAATGGAAATTAATCGCATGTCATTATTTGACCTGAGAAGTATTTTTTTTTTTCGGTCAATTAAAATAGACTGTTATATGAGTGTATCAGTGAATGAGGTTTTAAAAACAAAGTTTCGCATCATCCACTGGGCCAAGCAAAGCAGTCTGATTGGCTTCTTCTTCCATTGCGTGCACTGGTATGATCTGCAAGTCATCCAGTGAAAAAGGTTCTGTGGTGTAAAATCTATGCGTGATTAAAATTAGTTATTTTTTTAATTGCGTTATTGTTTCTGTAATTAATGAATTTAAATTAATTAGTTAACGTCCCAGTCCTATAGTCAGAATTCATGCTCTCAAATGAGTTACTCCCAAACCTCATTTTATGTAGATCAGTGATGATACATTGATTGGTTTTATATTTTATTATATCATATTAATTTTGAGCTGCAGCATCAGGGCAAAATAGGTAGTAAGTACATAATATGTCATCAGTAGCAGTTATCATCAGGTATAAGTGCCACACAAAAATACTCTCAGTTCAGTTGCACAGCATAGTATTGTTGATATATAGTTTTTCAAATTTCCACACCATGCAGCAGGTAGATTTATAATTATAGATTTTGGGGCCTGGGCAGCTGTAAATCCAGTTCCTCTTGTTTTCATTAGGTGAAACATGCATATCTCCAGTCATGTTAGAGAACATCCCATTATTTGTAGCTTGTCATTAATTTTCTTTTTTCATATGCAGAATCAGCTGTCAGGAAACCTATTGAGGAAGTTCAAAAACAGCAACGGTTGGCAGAAGCTCTGGGTGGTCTTCACAAACTTCAGCTTGTTCTTCTACAAGACATACCAGGTGAGAATGCCTGCTCCCATATTTATTCTCCTTTCCAATATTTACCTTCCTCTGCCCAAGAACATCACATCCCAATGTTGAATGTCAGATCTGTCTGCCATGTTAGAGCTTTTGGTACTTTCCCATGTGACTTTATTAATTGACTGTTGGCAGTCACACTCAATGGCTGTTGTGTGGCACAGAAATATGTTGCCTTTATAAATCAGTTGCAAAAGCGAGAACAAAGCGTGAACAATAATGACAACCTTTTGTTTTGGCAAATGAACAAACAACCTAGCTTAATGTATTTCAGATTAGAAAAGATAAGACAAACTGTATTTATTGAATCCTTTAAGGGTGATTCTGTTGTGATAGCAGCAAAAACAGTGTAAACTCAGGAATAGAGTTACCGTATTTTCCGGACTATAAGGCGCACTTAACTCTCTTATTGCCCTTGACGCATTTTGACGCTGTAAACACGCTATAATACCTAAGCCCTTGATGCCCTTGACGCTGTGTGTTGACGCTTTATTTAATCCTTAATTTTTATAACATTCATTTCAGGTGATTAGCATTTTTTAGCATGATCGGCTAACGGCAGGTTCTACTCACTTAGTAATGGCCAAAATCGCCACGTGCACGCTTGCACGTGCGCATGCGCGGTCTGTATGTCCATCGCTGATCATAATCCAACCATCGGTGCGTCATTACAGCTTGATTTGACTTATATATGATAGAAAACACGATCGCTCCAACGTAGCTGAAGGAGACGATCACAACCCACACAGTCTGCCTAGCAACAGTGGCATGGATGAACCGGAAGTACTCTTACTCTGTGACCGGAAATGCTCTTCATTTCCGGCCATCGTCCGCATTACTGCCACCTACTGGGTGTTATCATATAGTATATGATCAACTCTACAAATGATGAGTATTTGGAATCATATGCTTTATTTGATTGGCATTAATTTGATGAATGAAAAATGTGAAAATTGGGGTATATTGTTGGCATTATGAGGAATAGTGGCATGGCCAGTAATAACTCAACAATGGAATGTGGTAGAGAGATGATTTTTTTTCCTGTGTAAACCAGAGACATTCATGCATAAAATGAGATATTTCGTGACATTGTGGTCATATCACAAAATATTATACTGGAATTCAAAATATGGGCCTGGGAGCTTGATTAATACATTAAAAATGGGCAATTAATGAGTTAAAAGCCTTTAATTTTCTCAAAAATCCACAGTGCGCCTTATAATCCAGTGCGCCTTATATATGGATTGTTTGACTGCAGGTGCTTCTATTCTGTGGTAACTGTAGTAGCTTCTATTCTCTGCGCCTTATAGTCCAGTGCGCCTTATATATGAAAACCATTTTACTGTAAAAGGTGCGCCTTATAATCCGGTGCGCTTTATAATCCGGTGCGCCTTATAGTGCGGAAAATACGGTAATAAAACTGATAAAACTAGAAAATTTGACCCTACCAGCATATCTCACGCCAGGTGTCATGTCAGGTGAAAGAATTGCATTATGTTTGGGGGGGAAATCTATAGGAATAATGGGAGAAAAATGTGTACAAAAAATATTTCCTGCTGGTCTGACTGCATTAACATGTCTTATCTATATATATCACATATCTATGATATACGGTACTGAATTATATTGGTCTAAATAGAAAAAAATTACTTCAGGCAGCTGATGTTTTGAGAAACATTCAGAAGATATATGTAGACTTCTATAATAAATTCCTTCCAAAAAGAGATATCTGGCATGTGGTTTGTGGATTTAATTTTACAAGGTACCTTTGGTACATGACTGACCTGATTTTATTGGTATTTGCCAGGATGATTATCCACTTGCCAGTCTTCCTCTACTGGGATATTCAGTCACAGTGCCCTCAGATTCAGAAAACATCCACAAGGACTATGTCTTCAAACTGCATTTCAAGTCCCACGTCTACTATTTCCGATCTGAGAGTGAATACACATTTGAAAGGTACGGTATACCGGTAGATCCATCCAGATGCACATAGTTTTTTAAACAAAAAAATGTGTTCTTTTTTAAACTGACCACGTCTCTTCTGCTAGATGGATGGAGGTCATTCGCAGTGCCACAATCTCCTCCAGTCGTACCCGCATCTTGAACCGGAAAGAGAACCAATCTCACTGATCTCCATACGCCCCGCCACCCGTCCCAAAACATACTGTCCCAAGGATGTGGCTTTGTTTGTCCTCTGAGCCAGGCTCAGATGCGTGGCTTCTCTTACCCATTTGAGCTTGGAACTCTGTTGCAACTCACATCTGTTTCCGGACTGTTGTTTTTTTTATTTTTGTTTTTTCTTTTTTTCTACACATATCTAGGACATTTGTACACTGAGCAGTGTCCATGCACTTTTGGTGCTTTTTAATGCTTTAATGGTGACATGTCCGCTGGTTTAGACTGCATCAGAGACTGCATTTTTTGGCATTTTTATTCAACTCTGAAACCTCTTTTTTAGGATGTCATTTTATACTGTTTTCTAACGGTCTGAACCACTTCCTATCTTTCTGGTTTTACATTTTGTCATTTGTTGTTTTTACAGCAGAGAACAAGTTGGTATAGATAATTCAAGCATTGTTTTCCTAGATGGTTAAACTATCACTACATGATCACAAGTTATTTTGTCTATGCGTTAATTTTATGAAAAAATGGCTGCTTTTAAATATCCTTATATCTGCAGTGCCAAACTGATTTTTATCAATGTCCTAGACTTTCTAATGCTATTTTATTACAATGGTGATAAAGAGGGTCTTCTAATTATGAGATTTTAAAGTTCACGTAAAACAGGTACATCACCCAAGGTACAATAGATGTTTTGTTCACATTGGCCCAATGCAGTGTGTTCTCATAAAAGAAAAAATGTTGTAAAATCAAGATATGAAACTATTTTGTTGTATTACAGTATCAACATAGCTACCGTACCATCGCCACTAATAACATTCAAAGTGAATATTCCTATTTGCTGATCTTTGTTGTATTTTTTTTTTCCTGTTTGTTTCTCCTTTCTTTTGTATGAAGTTTGAAGTTGAAATCCATTTTCAGCTGTATGAGAAAATGTGAGATGTTCATAATCTGTGTATTATGAAGGAAACTGTAATGGAAAGCTTTAAAGATTCTTTGTGAAACAAAATGTATACTTTCAGTTCCAAGCGCCATTGCCCTCATTGGACTGGGCTGCCCTTATGTAAGTGATCTTTTATGGGTCCAAACTGAATGGAAATATGCATAATATGACAGGGTTTTGCAGTGTAGCGTTCAAGAAGGAAAACCTCAGTTCCTTTGAATTGCTGTTTTTTCCAGACAACAGAGAGCTCTTTGGAAATGAAAGCAATAAAAACCTCATTTTACCTTGCATTTGTTGTTGATTTAATTGTAATACAAGCACAATTTATGGTGCACAGGACTCCATTATCACCATGGTACTTGGTAGATATGGTCCTATGGAAATTATTGGTTAATAGTATTTGCAGTTAAATCCTACCATTCATATGCTCTATTTCCCCTCAATGGAGGGACATGTGTAATAGTTTAAGAGCATTATAGATACATTTGTATTTATCTGTTTGGTGTGTGTGTGGGTGTGGGTGTGTGTGTGTTCCGTCAAACTTAATACATTTTCCAATTCTAAAGAATTATATTAGCTGTAGAAGGAGAAACTATAGGATGGTTGGTAGGTAAAATGTTAGAAAGCCCCTTTTGTTCAGCAGTGTTTTAAAAGTGCCAGAGGTGAGCGGGCTGTGGCCTACAGGTGGCATCATAGCTCAAGGAATTGTTGCTATCAATCGACTACAACTTTTGAGTTGCAGCCTTCTCATGTGTAATACTGGCATTCTTTTTTGCCTTTTAAGCTATTGTTTTGTTCCACATAAATCACCCCTGTGTGACGTGTGGTGCGCCCTTAACATCGATTACAACACAATGTTTGCGTTATAGAAACAAACATTCTTGTCTCTTCATTCATTGTCAATGGTATTTTTTTTAGAAACATGATGGAAACCCTCTATATAAGGTATAGCACCCAAGCACCCATCGAAAATGTATTACACAATATCCCTCCAATAATAATTACAATATTTTATGTCACTTGAAGAAATTCCATCATCAAGATATGATAAACCATCTTACTTGTTAATGATTATTATTTACAGAACTCTAAGACAGAATGAGGAGACAAACTGACTAGGGGGACTTTTTATTATTTCAAACATAATGTGTAGGCCTACTCTATTCAAATGTAACTTATTGGTCGCTGAATGTTCCTTTTTAATGACATCGTAAAATGTTGAAAAAGAGTGGAATTTCAATCTACAGAAGTTACAATCTATAGTGTCCGGTTTCTGTTTGTAAATAAATATTGATCCATTCATTCATGGCAAAGTCCATAACTACAATATACTACAGAAAACCTGGAGTGGGCAGGCCCTACCCGGTGAGGGGCGGAGTGCTGTCTGGAGGGACGGCGGCACGGCGCGGCGCGGCACGGCGCGGCGCAGGGCGAGGAATGGAGCGAGGGGCACCGCGATAATGAAACGGTGACAGCTGGACAACAGTTATTATTATTATCACAACCTACAACACGCACATCCGAGAGGCAGAGTGCTGTAGTAGTTAGTCGCTTCGGAATAATGCAACGTACATTTACTTTTTAAAGGTAAACATTATGAGTTCGACAACTCAGACTGATTCCACCCAAACAACAACTATACTACAACATGAGCTAACTTCAGACTCATGGTCCGAGCTGAGAGAAGAAGGGGATAAACACCCGGCCGGTTGCTTTTTGTTCTTATTACAAGTTTATCGGCTCTCAAAATAAGGACTCGGTGATGGCTAATCACCTACAACAGCAGCCCTCAGAGACCAGGAGGTTTACACGGGGTCTCAGTAAACCTGGCACGGCGGCTGAACTGAGGCAAAGTGTCTCCGAGGTTGTCAGGACGTCGGTGCTGGTTGTAAGTACATTTGATTTAAATCCCCGTCCTCCACCTCCTCCCTAGCTCGCACTCTTCCCTGTATCCCTAGTACACACCTTCAGATGTGGCCACCTGTGACCACCAGGTTCAGTGCTATGTGCTTGATAGTCATTGGGTCACTCGCTTTGGTAGGTCCTTCTATCATGTGTCACTCCCTAAACAAACACCGACTTATTATTATCATCTTATACAGTGCAGGCCTTCCATTTTTATCCTGAGTCGCACCTGCCGATTCTGTAACAGTGGCCTATATACTGTATATATGAGAGTATATAGGCCTATATGCTGTCATATTTTCTTTCCCAACTTAGTCTGTTTTTAATACTAGAATATAATTTATATTTGAGAGATTTGTTTATATCAAGAAAGCAATGTATCGCTATATCAAATTGTATACTTAAAGTTTGTATACTTAAAGTTTGCAATATAACTATGTATGTATGTATATTGAGAGATCAAAATCAGGCTAAATTTCACAGGTTTGGTTTAACTTTATTGTCCCGAAGGAAATTTGTCTTGGGCATACAAGTACCACTGCGTAAAAAACAAACAAACATACTGTACAACATTGACAATACAACAATACAATCAACAGTAGTACGTGTATGTGCATGTATGTGCGTGTAAAACTAATTGTGATGTAGGCCTATGCCCTCACTCACTGCAGTAATCATGAACATCTCTTATGAATCTGTGCATGATTAAGTTGTTTATGGTCAACAGTGTCATAGAGGGTATCAGTTTTCATGGAGATGTACTTTGAGAGGCAACTCAAAACAAGGGAAAGCATTTGGCTTCGATTTCACGCTTGGTGTACCAGTCAGTGTTAAATTACATGCATGTGAATGTGATGATGGATTTCACTATCCAGCCCCTAACATTTGGGCGGCGGGGAACCTGCAGTAACCCAAAGCATCATTTTTTCAAAGGTACTGGAGTGGATGGAGGTGTGTGTGAGTGTGTGTGTGTGTGTGTGTGTGTGTGTGTGTGTGTGTGTGTGTGTGTGTGTGTGTGTGTGTGTGTGTGTGTGTGTGTGTGTGTGTGTGTGTGTGTTGTTCACTTTGATTGTTCCAACTTTCCTGGGGAAGTTGCTAGGTAACCGAAACGGACACCATCCAGGTTCTCTGTCAGGGAAATGGAATCCTGAGTCAGGATCCCAGACGTTCAACCACACCTTCACATTATTTATTCATTCTCCCTGGTGGGCTGCCAGGGAAGCCAGTGGGAGGAGATTGGGAACAGATAGAAGTGTGTGTTGAGAAATCAAGCATGTTTTTGCTCGCAGGCAGCGACGTAGGGCATTCTCCTCTTCATAGTGGCTAATATGGCTTGGCAGCTTATTTGCTGACAAACATATGTTCAGCTGTGGAAGTGGAAGTATAGCGGTCTTGTTGTGCTGGAAGCCGAGCTGCAACGTCACGCTCTCAGTGGGACAGGAATGTGAGTGTACACGAGACCACTGTCCGCACAGCTTGCAATTAATTCCTCCATGAAACGCGTAAATACGCCGGGAGGAATAGAGGGATCTGTTTCAGGCGTATAAAGAGGAGATTGTAACTGACAACACCCCCAAGCCTACCCATTGTGCCCGATTGTGTTTCAGTGTGCCTTGAAACACAAATGTATTGTATATGCCCCACCACTGTGACTATAACATGCCCTTTAAAGACGGTACCCTCAATACAATGCCCAGAAAAACATTTTTTCCACATTTTGATGCCATCTAATGAAGGCCAACAATTGCCAAAATGTCGTATCTGTTGTGTAAAATTAGCAGCGTGGAGCAGAGCTTGTGTGGACCTCTCCTCTTCCCTACATTATCACATTTTGTAAGCACTAACGGCAACAGATTCTACAAATGTGGAATACATGGGCCTATAGTCTGTATCTCCACTTTGTGCTGTTTTTTTCTCCTCGCTGACCAGAGCCCTTTTGTTTATTGTTTGAGATGGTGTGCCGAGCAGAGGGACGTGTGAGTGACCAGAGCCCACAGCTGAGATGTCCCTCTGTTCCTCCGCGCTTCAGACATGCTGGGAATACTATTAGTTCCGTGATGGCTGTCATCAGCTTTGAATTTGATGTTCTGGTGACTGGTTGGAAGACTTTGAAACAATAATGAGCCTTCTAGTGTCCACCTTGCGTTTGTTGAAATACCCCTTCCCCCTCTTTTTTTAATCCGACATCAATATCCTGTTCATATGACACTGGCATAACAGATCGATACTGGTTGGACATGTTTGGTCAATGTAAAGGGTATGAAGCAGTTGTGGGGCAGTTGTGTAATTGCAATCAATAGTCCCTGCTGCCTTCAACTAATGGCAGTATACTTTACTGCCGCCCCCTTCACTGGTGCTGTTGTGTGTACGACCTCGGGGAACTGTGGACCAGATGGGTGTCATAGGTGTGTGCTGTCATTAGCAGCCTGTGGCTAGTCCATATTCTGTTAAGTGTACTGTACACTTAGCTGACTATCTACCCTGAAGGTACTGCTGTAGTTCACACTGGTAGTAGCCTATTAGTAGAGCAGATTAGTGAAATGATACTTCACTTTGGTATAGAAGCATGAAAATTGGCACAGATACTCTCCAAGGTGTACTCTTTAGGAAAAAGGCGCGTGCCACTCAAAATTCCAAGATGGCGGCCCCAAAATCCAAAATGTCCGCCCAAAAATGTGGTTTTTTCCTTCATAACTTGAAATGCATTGATTTTACACCCCATAAATGTATTGAACATTAATACAAAGTTGGCCATTACGGACGGTTTGGCACCAAGAACATGTCTGTATCACTTACGGCTCTTGAGATACAGCATATAGGTACTTTCACAGATTGAGGAGAGCAAGACATTTGTAACATTGATTCTTAAGTGAATCAAATGGTGATACAGGCATGAAAACTGGTACACACACTCTTCAAACCCCACTATTTCTAAAAGTACTGCGTGCCCTGCAAAATTCCAAGATGGCAGCCCCCAAAATCCAAGATGTCCGTCCAAAAATGTGGTTTTTCCTTCATAACTCGAAATACAAAGCTTTTAAGCCCCATAAATGTATTGAGCATTAATATAAAGTTAGGCATTAAGGACATTTTGATATCAAGTACATGTCTCTATGTGCTACGGTTCTTGAGTTACAACATATACGTAGTGATGAGGCACCATAAGTGTAACATTTTGGCACATTTCCCTCTTTAACTCAAAGATCCCTTTACCACCATATCTTCTATTTTCAGGAAATGGACCTACATGTATCTGCTATCATAAACCACTTCAAGTTTTTCAATTGATGAAATGGGTCGGGAGTTATTAAGCCAATTGTGAAGGGCTGTTTCAGTGCTAAAATTGCTGCGTACATTTTGCGAATATAAGCCACCCAGAAATGTCTGTCTGTGCATCTGTCCTTCACAATAAGTGTATATGTGAAGCGGACGCACCAAGTGTAGCATGTGTCATAGTATAATGGTATATTGTGCTAAAAGGCATAATAGTGTAATATATGCAATAGTTTAATAGTGTAATAGAGCTAATAGTGTAAGATATGCAGTATATAGCGGTATACTGTAATAGGGTAATATATGTAATAGTGTCGTAGTGTAACGTGTAATACTGTAATAGGGTAAAATGTGTAATAGTGTAATAGGGTAATATGTGTAATAGTGTCATAGTGTAACATGTGTAATAGGGTAATAGGGTAATATGTGTAATAGTGTCGTAGTGTAACGTGTAATACTGTAATAGGGTAAATGTGTAATAGTGTAATAGGGTAATATGTGTAATAGTGTCATAGTGTAACATGTGTAATAGGGTAATAGGGTAATATGTGTAATAGTGTCGTAGTGTAACATGTAATACTGTAATAGGGTAATATGTGTAATAGTGTAATAGGGTAATATGTGTAATAGTGTCATAGTGTAACATGTGTAATAGGGTAATAGGGTAATATGTGTAATAGTGTCATAGTGTAACATGTGTAATAGGGTAATAGGGTAATATGTGTAATAGTGTCACATGTTACACATATTACGCTATTATGCTATACCAATATTACAGTAATATATTACACTCTTACACTATTACCATAATGCACAAACATTACACTATTAGCCCTATTACACTATTGCATATATTACACTATTACCCTATTACACATATTACCCTATTATGCTATTACACATGTTACACTATGCCACTATTACACATCAACCTATTACACTATTACACATGTTACACTATTACACACGTTACCCTATTATGCTATTACACATGTTACACTATGCCAGTATTACACATGTTACACTATGCCACTATTACACATATCAACCTATTACACTATTACACATGTTACACTATGCCACTATTACACATATAAACCTATTACACTATTACACATGTTACACTATGACACTATTACATACATTACCCTATTATGCTATTACACATGTTACACTATGCCACTATTACACATGACACCCTATTACACACATTACACTTTGACACTATTACACATATTTCCTATTACACTATTACCCTAATGCAAAATATTACACTATTACACTTATTACCCTATTACACATGTTACACTATGACACTATTGAACATATTACCCTATTACACATGTTACACTATGACACTATTACACATTACACATGTTACACTATGACACTATGACACATATTACCCTATTACACTATTACACATATTACACTGACACTATTACACATATTAACCTATTACACTATTACACATGTTACACTGTGACACTTATTACATACATTACCCTATTACAGTATACCGCTATATACTGCATATATTACACTATTAGCTCTATTACACTATTGCATATATTACACTATTGTGCATTTTAGCACATTATACAATTATAGTATGACACATGGTGCACTTGGTGCGTCCACTTCACATATACACTTATTGTGAAGGACAGATGCACAGACAGACATTTCTGGGTAGCTTATATTCGCAGAATGTACACAGCAAATTTAGAACTGAAACAGCCCTTCGCGATCGGCTTAATAACTAGCGACCTGTTTCATCAATTGAAAAAACCTGAAGTGGTTTATGATAGCAGATACATGTAGCTCCATTTCCTGAAAATAGAAGATATGGTGGTAAAGGGATTTTTGAGTTAAAGAGGGAAATGTGCCAAAATGTTACACTTATGGTGCCTCATCACTACGTATATGTTGTAACTCAAGAACCGTAGCACATAGAGACATGTACTTGGTATCAAAATGTCCGTAATGCCTAACTTTATATTAATGCTCAATACATCTATGGGGCTTAAAAGCTTGTATTTCGAGTTATGAAGGAAAAACCACATTTTTGGACGGACATCTTGGATTTTGGGGGCTGCCATATTGGAATTTTGCAGGGCACGCAGTACTTTTAGAAATAGTGGGGTTTGAAGAGTGTGTGTACCAATTTTCATGCCTGTATCACCATTTGATTCACTTAAGAATCAATGTTACAAATGTCTTGCTCTCCTCAATCTGTGAAAGTACCTATATGCTGTATCTCAAGAGCCGTAAGTGATACAGACATGTTCTTGGTGCCAAACCGTCCGTAATGGCCAACTTTGTATTAATGTTCAATACATTTATGGGGTGTAAAATCAATGCATTTCAAGTTATGAAGGAAAAACCACATTTTTGGGCGGACATTTTGGATTTTGGGGCCGCCATCTTGGAATTTTGAGTGGCACGCGCCTTTTTCCTAAAGAGTAGACCTTGGAGAGTATCTGTGCCAATTTTCACGCTTCTATACCAAAGTGAAGTATCGTATGAAAAAAATGAGTTAATCTGCTGTACTATATATCATTGTCCATTACATGGGCCGTTATCAGCAGGCTCCAATGTTGTTATTGATGTTCTGCCAGCCTGTCCCTGGGCATGCAGTTTGGAAAAAGCAGAGCACAACCTAGAACAATAGCAGCAATCATGGTTCTCTCTCTATCTTCTTTGGTAGCCCTGTGATGATGAAGGCAGTGTTTCCTTATATACACTGTTGTGTGGTGGTGGGTCGCCAAACAACCATGAGTCTCATGACCAGCCAACGCCGTATGATTTTTCACAGGCAGCCGAAAATATAGGCAAAAAGGGACAATAACTGCAAGAGACAGCAAACCCCCTCCACAAAGTATACATGCGTGAAAGCTCAGCTCCTCAAACTATCAGTTTCTGATGGGTCCTAGGGGGAAACACTGGAAGGCCAACGAAGAAATCAGATGCCCCTTCAGTCTGGCAAGCAGGACAGGAAATCATTTCCTGTTTCATGATTTTACCCGATCACAGTGAGTTCCTGCTAAACATCAACAGAGGTCACTCAACCTCTCAGTATTATCTGCATGTAATTGACCATTTCCCTCTGCTTGCATCTCTTGCATTCTGTTCCTGTTGTCCATGAAATTTCCTCAGACATCGTGTAACATGCTCGATCACGCTTGTTTACGTCAAGCTCTTCCAATGAATCCCTCGCTACGATACACAAAGTAAACCCTAGAGGACCTCAAGTGAGCTCACATGGTAGAAATGCTGACAGCTTGAGTGGAGATACATGACAACATGCACTGCGAAAAGAGTATATATTATATTTGGGGTGGAGTGGCTTGGACAGTGGTTTCCCATGTATGCTAGCGGGCCAAGCCAGTCTGGAGATTACAAATCTGTAACTATTTCTATTAATAAAGAGGAATTTTGCCTAAAAATGACATGCCCCACATAGGGAACTCATAGTGAATGTGGTTAATGCCCAACCTGCTAGTGACTGCCTGAGTGCTGTGTCTTACAGTATCTTTATCTGTATCTTACTGTGTAGTAAATGTACTCTACATGTTGGCCCGGGGCGGGTATGTGTGGGGGGGCTTGAGATGGGAGAAGAGATGAGCTCCCTGGCGGTCAATAATACATGAGGTTGCTCTAGTAACCTGTGCAGGTCATTGAATAACTCTCTCTTCTGTGCTGTGGTTTAGATAAACTGAAAGGTTAGTCAAGTTTGGTAATGTACTAGGCGGTGGAGAGAGGGTTAAGTTTGGTTCTGTCACTGTGGTTAATTCTGATGAATGAAGATGGGGTTTTATTTTAATTTGATAATACACTTAAATAGTAAGCTTAAAAATATTTGCACTCTCTTTTCTAAATAAACATTTTGGTAACTATTGTAAAGCTGACTGCAAGTGTAAAGCCCGGATGTCAAACTCGGATCTCCCGCGTAAAAGTCCAACATCTTAACCGCTAGAGTCTAGCGGCTAGGCCAAAGGGACATCGCCTTGGTGCAGGGGCAGATACTAGACTTTGGAGGCCATCACGAAAGAGGCTTTCCAGCTTTCCGGTACATATTCTCGACAGTGTTTCATCAGAGTTCATGGATTCATCTCCTATACCATAATCTTTATTCTGCATGATTTGTCACACTGTCAGTTTGCTAGCTGGATTAGAGTGTATTCACACTCTAAATTATGAACCCTAGGCATATGAGTGACCCCTTAACCTTTCTTATATGCACCTCTCTTCTAATTTTATAGGCAGATTGTAGGATTGACCATATTGATTTTGATGATCCCTTTGTCTGTTTTATTTTAATTAAAGATATAGCGTTTGCTTTTGTTTACATGTGTTACTGTTATTCAGCAAATATGTATAATATATGAAAGTGTAGGGCTCCAATTATGTTGGTTTATTCAAAGTTCAAACCACTTTGGTCTGTTTGGGCATAAAGATGACTATAAAGGCTCTGTACTTCTCCTTGAGATTTTATGCTCATAGAAATCTTTGTGTACGGTACTTGACTGTTTGATGATGAACCTTATCCAATATCTATTCTGTCTTGTCTACTCTGAGATATGAACTGAACATTCATTGACATGACACTAAACACTGTCTTGGAATGCAGTCTTAGCCCAATTTCTCCTTTCATTTGCTGACCGATAATTGCCATAACAGGCGTAAAGGTAACTTACTAGACTCAGTAGAGCACATGACTTCAATATGAGTTTGTTGAGTGGAGGCTTCATGCAAAGTGGGAAGTAAAATGCACTCACTGTGCTCACCATAAAATGTGTCTGCTTGGATTTGGGCTGGGTTCTTGGCAGTTGTGGTTGGAATCTAAACCAGATTCACCACTCAAGGCCTTTATGGTTAGAGGAGGAGAGGGAGAGAAATGCCTTTGAGTTTGTTAGTTATGCTATATAGACCACAAATACAAACTTTGGTTTGTCCACCTCTCTAAATGCAGTAGTGCTGCATGGCCGGCATGATCTCATGGCCAGGCAAACAGCTTTTGTTCCAATTCAAAGCAGAGAACTATCTGTCAGGCCAAATAAATATAAATCTAAAACCAAAATGAGGTCCTGGGGTGTGGTTTTGTGGTAATATACAATCTACAAATGATTTATCCTCCTCTTGCTCATATGAAAAACTATTACAGTAAATGTGGAAAATGTGGAAGAACTTAAATGGCATTCCCAGCTCTTTTACAAATGGGTATAATCTTCTTGTACAATATTATACATGCCCCTGGTCCAATGATTTTATTTCAGTGGCTTCACCATTTCCACATTTTAAAAATGATTTAATGGTTCTTACATAATTGCGTATTTCTGACTGGAATGTCAATACATACCTCAATGTTGCCAAAAAAATGTGCAATCCCATTCCGTCAACATGTCAAATCAACAGTGCTTGTTTTGTCTGTGTGATTGATTTCCTTGCAGAAGAAAACAATTATGTCATGATTTCACTGTCAAAAATGTATCCCAACCAGCCTGGAAAGGAAGTACCCATGCCTTCCTGTCTCCCATCGACTTGTGGGAGAGCCTGCATGTTCCTAGATAGAGCTTGTTTCCCGCTGGATTCTGGGCAGGGGGTGCAGGCGGACGGACAGTGCCGCCGAGAGAGACCGACTGAGAAACGGCCCACTCTGTGTGTGAGTGTTCTGCTTGATAGAGCGGTACTGTGTCTGCAACACTGGGTGGGTTACCATAACAGAGAGGCAGCGTTCTAAAGAGCCTGACCAGTGGGTGTTTTCCTGTTAGCAAGTGCAAGAGCACAGCTCTGGGACCCATTTCACTCTCACCACTTACTCAGAACTAATACTATCTTTATCCTACAGGATCTCACTGACTTCCTGCCAGGTGTACTGTTTGCCCAAAATGTAATAATAATATTTAATCCCCATAGCCTATAGAATAGTTTTGGTTTTGGAAATGGTTTTAGATTTCAAAATGGAATCGTCTAGTCGAGGCTTGTTTGGTGAAATGAGGTTTTGTTTTGATGTAGGCTGGAATGCTCCCTCCGGTGCTTTTGACAGTTTGTTTAGTTTTTACACTCTCTCGTGCATTCAGACCGAGACCCTATTGGAAGGTGAAGGTGGTTGTGGTGGCTGAAGAACATGCGACTCTTCCAAATGCCTACATGTCAAGACATCCAATTGTCATGTTGTGCCCCCCCCCCCCCCCCTCCCCCATATCACCATTACAGACAATATCCTCAGCTCAACCTCCTCCTAATGTACTGTAATAATAATCGTTTGAAAGGATGGAAGATTGCGTCAGACCAGGCCATTAGGGCATACTATTTTGAGTCACAGAGTCCATGTGTAGGTGAAACTGTGTGGGACACACATACTGAGTCACATCCCTCTGTTTTTTTTTTCCTCCTGCGGATATTATGTGGCTAATCCAGTTTGTGTTCCTTTGTAAACTGATAACTGTCATTTTCATCTGTGATCCAATCAGAGACTCCCTTTGATCGACGGTAGTGCAGTGTGTGTGTGTGTGTGTGTGTGTGTGTGTGTGTGTGTGTGTGTGTGTGTGTGTGTGTGTGTGTGGAGGGGGGTTGCTGTGTGTGTGTGTGTGTGTGTGTGTGTGTGTGTGTGTGTGTGTGTGTGTGTGTGTGTGTGTGTGTGTGTGTGTGTGTGTGTGTGTGTGTGTGTGTGTGTGTGTGTGTGTGTGTGTGTGTGTGTGTGTGTGTGTGTGTGTGTGTGTGTGTGTGTGTGTGTGTGTGTGTGTGTGTGCGCGTGCGTGCGTGCGTGCGTGTGTGTGTTATGTCACAGAAATGGTTGTGTAATGCCTAGAGGTACTCGCTGCAACACAGAGGGAGCATGATTCCTATTTTTGGTGCCAGCATGTGAAACAGACTTTATGCTTGGGCTATTAGACAGCGTATCATTTTTTAAGTGCTTTACACTTAAACTGAACTCAACCTTTGACATGACCCTTTTTAATTATCAATGCAGTTTAGTGTGTAACTAAACTGTTCTTCTACGGCCTTTTGCTGATTCTATGTCTCACATGGAAGTGCAGAAAGTGTAATTTGACTCCAAGTTGTGGGAAACCAAGGACAGACAGAAAGAGAGAAGAGAATACGTGAGGTGAGAAACAAGGCAGGTCTGAGGCGAACACAGGACTGTGGGTTGGGCTCACAAGGAGGAGATCTCTGCACTACAGTTTGACACACCAGGCACCACACTGCCTGTTGCTGTTTCTAATTATCTATGTCATTTATTTTATTACTTGATCGTTTTCGTTGTTTCCGTCCATTGTAGTCATCATGCTGATGTGAGTTACCTGTATATTATGCCGACAGTGAAGAGTTTGACGGTCCTAGTTCCTCCCCTTGCTGAACACGCCAACCTCAAGCTGTAAGATTCCATAGTACTGCGACATAGAAGGTCCAGAATCAATACTGATAGGTTTTGTTGGAGCCCCTGACAAAGACCCACATATATGTGACACACGCACAGACACATGCACGCACAGATTTATTCCTGCATTCGATATTTCTTTTTTGGCCAATAATTTCCTTTTGGAGCATCCCCATCACCCCATCACCCCGTCACCATGGAGGAAACGACCCCCAGTCTCCAAGGTGGTGCCAAACAAATATTGCTGTTTATAACATTATTACCGGTATGTATTTATGATTCCATTAGACAGCTCCTTCTCAGTATGAATAGCACACAGAAATCAGAGTAAAATCAGTAGCACAGGTTTTATTAGATTAACCAAGAGGTGAAATTGGTCACGCATAAAAGCATCACAAGCAACTTCTGCACACATCCATCATGGCCGCAGATTAAGCTCATCGGATTACAGTAGGCCCTGAAAAGCACTATACTAGAAACAGAATAATAACACACAGCCGTGTGTGCGTGTGTGGTGGTGGTGGTGGTGGTGGGGGGTGTCTGAAAAGACCAGACTAATGACAAGTACCGGTAGTTTCATTTTAAGGATCTGTTTTTCTGTGTGTGAGGTGTATTTATCCTCTCAGCCCCCTTGATTTGTCTATAAATGAAAAGTTCCACTCCCATTTCGCTGACTGCAAATGACCATTAACATGTAATTGTGGGAACAGAGCCTGTTGGTCTGACGGATGAAATTGGAGGGTAGGCTAAAAGTCAAAGCACTCAGTCTGAGCCTTGTCACTGGCTCTGCATTTCTTTTTTCCAAAGGCCTGGGCTCTGGCCCTGATCACCCTTATATATCCATGTATGGAGCATGGCCTGGTCTGACATCACAACAATTGTACTGACATCTGCATAGACTCAATATTTGGACATTTGTGACAAAAGAACTCAATGATCTGCATGCTTGATAAACAACTCCATCTATGAGAACAGCGTACACTTCCCACGCACTAGTAAGTTGCGCAGCGCCTTACTGGTAATACACAGAACAAAAATAATCACGTAACACCTTAAGAATAAGAATATCACGAGACACGTTGCGTGTATTTTAATGTTACTGATTGCGAACACAGTTGGCACTCAGGTATGTCTGACTGTGCATGCATCACAGACTCCATATTCGGGTGTCTGATTCAGATATGGAGAATTTCAAATATGGGAAGCAAACAGTTCTCACATCATAAAGTATAGCCATTTAGAGTAGACCAATGCGGTACGCTCTCTGAGAATTCTATGTGATTGCTGCATGCACCAGGGGATTCCTAGTGTCAGCTGGAACCAGACCGCATTCAGTAGGTTAATCTCCTTTGAATTGCATGTCATAGCTCTTCCTCTGGATTTTGCTCCCAACAATACTGACGCTGGCCTCTCTTACTCCAGCTCACTGACCTCCCATTCACATTCGCACAGCTTGCAACAGGATCAGTGATCGGATGTGGTGCATCACAGACCAAGGGATTAAGAGTACAAATAGCCTAGGTTATACCTTTAAAATTAAATACACTTTATATTAGACAAAAAGAATCTGCAAGTACAGAATGTTGCGTATACTGTTGCATTTCAGTTTCAGCTTGATGTTTTGTTGAAAATGGACTTGATTCAGACTCAGGCAGGAGACAGAACAGTATTCACCATATTTTCATTGCAGCGGAACTCAGCTGCTCTGCTAGAATATTTATTTGTTCTATGTTGAGGACTCGGGGCTGCTGAGGAGTGTTTAGGGAACAACTTAACATTCCAACTGTGCTGCTGTCTTTACGGCTATCAACCATAAGAGATGAAAGTGAAACTTTCCTTTGATGTGAACTCTAACTCTCATCTATCCGGGATTTCCCTGGAAAGTCTGGGCCTTATCATGTCCGGACCTGAGAGTTATAGCACTCTACACAACACGACAAACTGCAGCGTTGTTTATTGGTGATTTTGAAGCCTCTCAAAATGATGGATGACTAAAGTCACTTTACACCTTTAAGAGGAAATTTGTTCATGGACGTAATCTTACCCTCTCCCATCAGATCAGTACAGTCATGCTGGTAGTTTCATTGAATAGGATTTCAAATTTGGTGTGAGTGCTTGTGTGTGCGTGCATGCATGTGCGTGTGTGTCTCTAATGACTTTTCACCAGGCTAGTTGCATAGCTGGCATTCTTCAGTCTGGTGATGGCAGGGGTGGAGGGGAGTAGACACAGGGGGGCTCTTCCCCTCACACTGGCTGTGGGAAGGGAGCAGGGTTCTCATCCCCCTTGCCTTGTGTTGGCATTAGAGTCGAGAGACATTTTTTTTTTGTGTTTAATAACACAGATTTTTGTGTTGTTATTGCCAGACCACTTATATAGGTTTTCACAACTTATTCTGCATTTTAGCAACGGACCACCATTTGATGTTGAGTCCCTTGGATAAAAAAAAGAAATAATTCAGATGTTTTAAATATAATTTAGCTCTTGAGAGCGTGAAATGAAATGGGTCCATTTGGTTTCATTTTACAATCTCAAGAGTTACAGATCTATACTGTAAGGGTCCATTTGCTTACCAACTGTCCATCATTTAGCTGGGGACCACCTGGAATCCTCTCAGGTACCACTGGTGGTCCCCAGACCTAGCCTTAACCCTAACAATAACCCAGGTGTAGGCGGTCCCTGAACACAGCATAAGCTGTCCAAAAAGTGAAAAACCTTCAAATAAATTTGATTTGATTAATCGGTAATAAAGGCAACTTTAATGTGTACAAACACTGTGTTTGTAAACAGTTTTGTTTAAAAACAGAATCTTAACTCCTCACCTCACCTCCACTCTATTGGCTCATCATGAATCTGCTGGAGACTGCTGTGCTTTGATTGGCTAAAAATGCTGCCTCACCCCACACAACCCCCTGCCCCCTTACAAATTAGCACCGCCTTTCCTGACCCCGTGACAGATGTTTTGTTTTCATGATTTGATGACAACAACAAAGTTCTGGACAGTCTGCAGGACAAAGCAAGTGTCTGTTGGCAGGGAAACAGCTGCGGCATGTATCAAAATGTATTTTGATTTTTGGCTAAACGGTTGCCTCTATTACCTTTAAGAATGTACAATTTGTTAGCAAACATATTACAAAATCACAAATAATGGCGTGCCCAAAACAGTCACGAAAGTGGTTTGAAAATGAACCGTGACACCTTGGCTAAGTTGGATACATAGCTGCTGTTATTGATTTCATCCCATAATGTCAAATAATGGCCCTTGTTGCAATGACACGTGGAAAGACGGTCACCACAGACATGTCTAGAGCTTTGTATGGTGTGTGTTCTGTGAAGAAAGTGTTATCTAGAAACTGTCTAAATTAAATGAAAATCAGTATTATAGTTTCAATTTAAAAAGTGACAGAGCAGTTGTGTGCGCAAATGAGGTCTGTTTTGTTTAATGTCACTGAGTCATGCAGACCCAGGGCTGCTGTTTATGTATGTTAATTCTCTGTAGCTGTATTAGCTGACATTCAGGAAAAAAAATATGAAAGGACAGAAAACTAACTCAATGACTTAAAAAACACAAACAGAAGCCTGATCAGCCTCTGTCTCAGTCTCTGTAGACCCTGACCCCGGTCGTCAGTGTTTGGTCTTGGTTAGTTTTTCCAGGGAATTAGCATTTAGGATGCAGGACTGCGCTGCGCATGCAGCACTGTGATCCTGCAGCATCCTCGGCCAGGCCAGGATAAATATTGTTAGCTGTTGTATGGATGAGAACCATGGTGGCTGTGAGCCTGGAGGCCTGCCACTAATCACAGTTGTTTGTGATGAAGACCTCAGTGGTTACCCTGGACACTGCTCTGTTTATGTCCTGGCTGCACTTTGTGTTGGTCGATGTGTATCATCAAAACAGACGGCGTGCGCCGAGGAGGGCATTGTGAGCGCGCAGCATCACTCCGTGGTTCACAGAGTCTGTGTGTCTGTGTGCACTCCTTGGCTGGATAAGGAGGTCAGTATCGTTGGCCTGTAGCTCAACCACTTCTTTTGTTGACCAGGGTTCCCCCCCAGGGGTCTGTTTTTGGCCCCCCGTTCCCTCATTGTTTTCCATTTTAAATCCTCACCACGGTGATGTGTTTGTGAGCTTGTAGATCTGCTATTTTCACAGAATGTTGGCCAGACTAAGGATGCTAGGGTTCATGTGGTTAATCTGTTATTAGTGTGTCCACTCAGCCATAGATGGATAACAACTCCGTCCCCCGCCTCAGGTTGTAGAAGATACTGTGATTCTCAAACCTATATTCAGGAAAGGAGAAGATTACATCCAAAACTTGATAGCGGTTTTTGTTCATAAACAATGAGACAAACAAAAAACCCTTTTTAAGATTTGTATGTACTAACAAACTGTTTAACCAAACCAGCCAAATCAAATTCAGGGAGAAATATGTTGTTTTTATTAGTTATTTTTCTATTTGCATCCAGACTTATAGGGATGTCATATTCTTGTAACATTCTTAAATATACCGTATTTCAACATGTCCATTATCAAGTGACAGTCTGAGATTAGAAAAATAATTTGTTCACTCCATGGCAGCTGCCATGGCAACCATTCAGCGTCTGATCCCTGATGTGAGTTTGAACCTCTTAGTATATCAGCAATGAAGAGAGGATCAGCTGTAAATAATGAGATTTCTTTTGTCATCTGAGTATTCCGTAGTGAGCGACAGCACAGTCAATGTACTTTTCCGTGCAGTCCAGTAAATATGACTGTATGAGAGTAGTTGTCTTGATCAGTGGTTCCCAAATGCCATTCATGACATAAGTCCAGCTGTCTCTTGGGATTTTGTGGTAACCACATTATTATTATTATTATTATACTACCTTTTTTATTTGACTACATCAGTATTTTGTGCAACAGTGGCAAATCCAGAACTTCAGTTCTGGGTGGGCCGGCCAGGAGTGGCTGGGCCTACATGCGTTGTTTGACTCTTTACATTATTTATGTATAACATGATAGTCTACTTACTGCTCATGAAACCGATCACTGGCATGATACATTTGTAATACTGTTAATATGTCAATAAAGTTAATATATGACAGAGTAAGACTTTTCTCAAAATGGCCCTTAATAAAGTCTACATTTGTCAAATGAGGTAATAAATATAGCAGTGTTAGACTTTTTCTCATTATTACATTAGTTTATGCCATCCGTAGATGTGACACTGTTGCACAGCTAAAGTTTAGGAACCACTGCCCTAGCTGACGACCAGAATGAAAAACAGTTAATTTTATTCTTGAGAGTGTAAAAGTAGACATGTAAGGGTCAGTGTATTCAAGACAGAGACTATAGGAGACAAAACTATGCAGTTCAGTATTGACAGTCTGTCCCGTCTGACCATTCTAAACTAGGCATATGCCTCTCTGGTAACACGTGTTTCCTCTGCCAGGAAGGGTGAGGGACACTGAGGGGAGAGGCTGTGGTGTAACTGGGTAAACTTTAACACCCAGCTGGACTACAATACATTACATTGGTGGAAAGTAGCAAATTGCATTACACAAGTACTGTATTTAAGCACGATTTTGAGGTGTTTGAGGGATTTTCTATACCAGTAATAATCCTATATGAAAAGATTACTATTTGAAAAAATGAAATGGGACATTCTGCATAATGGAGACGGTCTACTTGTGCTATAGCACATTTTAATACCAATACCTTTGTATGGGTAAAAACAAATGTATTCCAGTCTTTTCCTTACAAATTGTTTCTATATTACCTTATTAAGCCAAACTATTGACTACTTCAGCTTGACAGTCTTTATCATTATTACAACAATAATTGTTATCTTGCATGGATCGTTATATCCATACAATATATATGATAGTTGCAAAATTAGCTTCGTTTCATGCATGCAATAAGTGATTGTGTAGTGTTGTTTATGCATGTTTTTTTTTTAATTAATCATGATTGGATCAACCATGGGCAACGGTTCCTAAGGGCTTTGCTTCATTAATATTCTACATGTCATGCAGTGCAATCAAGAGTAGTGCTTGCTTGAAGTCGGCTCTGCCAGCTCTTTACACCAACTTCTCCAGATAGTCCAGGAGGTTAAGCCATCACCATGCGTTTGACACCATCATGTTACAAAGTCTAATTTAGGGGTTAGTGGCCTCCCTGTGAGCGTCTTTGGCATATTTAAAGAGAGTAGATGCCACATAGTGTTCCAGGCAGATGGGTTCAACTCGCGTGTCCGTGCGTTTCCCTTCATTGTCAACGGTGTTCAGTGAACAGGGCTCAAGAGGATTTCCACTGATTACAGAGAGAGAGCCAAGTCAAGATTAGCTGATCCTCACGCAGGATCCCAAACTCTTGTCTTCCCTGCCCCACTCAGCCCCTCCCACTTCTATACGGCGCCTTCATGTCTCAATCAATAACAGACAAATATGCCATGCTTATTGTACGTTTCATTAGCTCTACGTCAGTGGTTTTCAACCATACCAGGACCCACTATTTATTCAGCATTTGAGCCACGGACCACCATTTGATGACATTTTCACCTCAGAGAGCCAAAACTAAAGATTTTTTTTTTGTTGTCCACAATTCCAGGAGGGATTTTCGCAAACATACAGTAAATTAAAATGACCATTCGTTTACAGTTGTGTAGACTTATTAATTAAGTGTTGCTAATTCAGATGACGAATACTTTAACTCTTGAGAATACGTTAACTCAAGAGAATACGGTAACTCTTGAGATGTAACTCTCAAGAGTTACATCTGGCTACCCAACTTTTCATCTGGTTAACCAACTTAGCTGGGGGACCACCTGGAACCCTCTCAATACCACTGGTTGAAAAGCACTGCTCTATGTTATTTATGACTAGTATCATCACAGATTTACGCTTCATAAAAAATCTCTTGAATGAGCGTTGAATAGGCTAGCTGGACGTCTAAGAGGGGAATTATCAGGCTGTTAATTTCCATGCGTATTATTTTGCCACGACTGCATTCTCCTGCTATATAGTATGTGTTTGGTTCCACTTTCACACACACATTTGGATTGTGTTCCATGCTGGTTTTCGCAGCATGGGGGCCATAAAGACTAGCCTCCCCTCCCCACCCACTACGTCTCTGATTCTCTCTTTCCTCTTCTCTTCCAGTATAGGCTCCGGTTGGGTGACGACAGTTTCCTGCTATTCTTCCTTGCTTCCTTCACCCAACACCTTCCTTGTGTTACACATGGCTCTTTAAAGCACACGGTTATATCATGCTGCTGTCTCCCTTGTAATAACTGGACAAGACATGTTACTAGGTTTTTAATCTGTACAGTCGGTGTAGCTGGGTCTTATTACGGGCTTTCCTGAAGAAAATCATGGTACATACCATCTGTCAGGCAACAACAACTTAATCCCTTAATGATGTGTTCTATTTTAGGGCAGCATCTTCTTCTAGCTGCACAAGAGAACACTATGAAAGTGCAGGAGGAGGAGGTAAACCAGTGATTGTGCCATGCATGGTTTATTTCTAAATTGCATAATCCAGTTATCAGTGATTTACAATTGCACCGCCGTGCTACAGCTTCCTGGCCTATGAACCCACGATTAACATGCAGGTTATTATGGTGTATCATAAGTAATTGAAGTTGCTGACCCCAGGTCTCCTGCGCAAGTGCCAAAATGTAGGCCGCTGCGCTACATGGAGCAGGACTGAGCCAAAAGGTTGAACTCAATTCTGCATACTATTAATTTGTTTTTCCCCCAGTAAATAAATACTTATGAGTGGATATTTTTGGCATGAGTGGATATTTTTGTGGGGTGACAAGGCAAAGGTAACAGTTTGACAAATATTGCATGTCCGTGAATACAACCTCACCTGGCCTGGTGAGACCTGTGTCCTGAGGAGCACTTTTTCTAGTTTTGACTTTCAGACAGTACCAAAGTTGTGTTTAAAATAGCAAGACAGTAGAGTACAGCTTCAAAGTGTGCGATCACTGTGGCCTTTTCAAATGATAACCGTGAACGTGTCACAAGTTTTTAGAAAAGAAAACAGAAACCAGAAAATCAAGACTCCTATCTGTAATGTTATCAGGATATGTAAACAGCAGCTCCTTTGTTGCTAATAGCCTACTATAAATGACTGACAGAGTCGGTGAATGGTTGTTTCACTTGACAGATGTGTTTATTTAGTAGTAGCAAAACTATTTCATACAAGTCACTATTTTGCTTATGCCTCTTAAACCTGACGCCCCTCATTCACAACAGTGTTCACACTCGTTCACCCTGTTAAAATACAGTGAGCGAACATTCCTGGATGTCTGACTCTATGGGAAAAATATGTGTGAAGGACTGAAGGTGTGTGCATATCGTATAAATTGAGCTTTGTTCTCGTATGACTCAATCCAGTGACTTCTGTTTTGACCATCAGAACATGTCTATTTGTGGTAGCCCCTGGGGGGTGGGGGGCTCGCATGGGCTTGTTTCAGGATCTCTCAACACCCACCCTTCAGGCACCATGTTAGAACATGACCCTGGTGATTTGACCCCCTGCCTCCTGCCTCTAGTCACTCTATGACACTTGGGAATCGGGCAATAGCCCACCTGCGGGGTGGTCAGGTCACATTTGTGTCGGCACAGTAAGTGATGAAAAGTGTTCTAATCTGGCTATCCTTTTTCAATCTTTGTGAAAGCATAGGTGTGTGTGTGTGTGTGTATTCTATCCAATCAAATGTTGAATTGAATTCTTGCTATGGTAGATTGAAACATTGTGGCTATCACAATGTTATCAAGGAGGCAATATTGCCATTGGGTTGCCTGCGACTCTGACACGGTTTGTGAAATTGAATGAGTTTTTGGAGCTGTGTAAATAATGAAAGGGCTCCCTCCTATAGAGTACAGTTTACCTTTGCCGTCTCACTTCTTCCTGGGCAAAGATTGTGCTGTTGAAGTGATTGTTTTAACACGACATGGCCTTGATAAACATTAGCGGTTGTACAGTATGTGATGGTAACAGACTTGTCAACCAGCGCAGTGGGAACATTTCAAGAAAAACTACACAGTAAAATCTTGACATTTAAAATACATGTAGCCTTACAATTACAGGATTGTAATGTCTAGGTCTTGTGCTCTATAATTCTATATAATCTTAATACCACCATGACATATATTATGTCAACATTTAGTTTGGGGCATTGTGTTGCTATTTACTAATAGTACTAGCACTGTAGTCATACTGAAGGTTGAGCTCCTTCAGCTTAAGCCTTTCATGCCCAGGTGATGTGTAAATCTATTGTATATTGTGTGTAGTGTATTCCATTGCCTGTAGGTGGCAGTAATAGCATTCATAGTTTGTTCTTGGCTGTTTTGTTGGCAAGGGGATTGCATCGACATCTGACATTGTGTTGTGTGTACATTTATTCTCACTAATTTAATTATTTTAGCTGTCAAAATATGATATTCAAATCAATGTAGCTGAGAGCAATTATAACTGGATCATTGTTAGATTTGCTATTTACTACAGGATCAAGATGTCAATCATCTACAAATCTTCATTATGTTAGTCGATCTATGTACTGATAACCAGAGTGGATGTGCTTGTTGGATGTACTTTTTTAATTGAAAGATGAGATTAGATCACCCACAAATTGGAAAAATTGCAACGTGATTGATTAACCTTGTAATCCTGGCTAGACAATAGAAATTAAATTGATTTTAATCAGGACATCATAAAGAAGTACTAAACACAATTCGTAACCTTTTCCTTTTCTTTAAACCGCATCACTGCATGGCTCCCCAGTTTGGAAACTTAAGTGTGTGTGTTGTGAGAGAGGCAGAGCCAACCCAAACACAGCTGGCATCAGGTCAGAGAGTGGCTGCAGGCCCTTGAGGCTTGGCACTGCTTCAGACCAGCACTGCAGCAGGCAGGCATTCTGGAGAGAGCGCTGCTTGATGAGTGGTAGCACTTTCTAATGAGACACTGATCCCAACTGAATGAGGTGAGGCGCATTAGATGATGAAGAAGTGGATTCTTAAGCCTAATTTATACATCCGTTATTGTCAATGAGCCTGAACGTTGTGTGATGGAACATGAATTGGGCTTCAGTGTTTAGGAAGACGGATTAGTGATTAGATAACGTACTGCTTTTTTGTTGCACCAAAAGTCCCCTTGAGCACAGTATAGATGATTGACCTCATGTGGAGCAATGCTAGGTGAGGAATAGTATAGTATTTTGCATATACGGTATATATTTAGGGTTAGGCTTACAATTATAAAAACATTCGTTTTAGTATAGGCATTTGGGACGTGGATTTAGATCCAGTATTTACTTATTCTCAAATTAGGATTGGGGATAGGTTGGGTCAGCAGAGAGAGAGTTATACTTTTACTTGCTCATTTTTCTTTTGCACGATATATTTGCCTTGCACCCAGTGGCTGCACTACAAAGTCAAGGAAACGGTGCCCCTCAGGAAAATGGGTAATTTTCTTTTCTCTTGGGATAAATAAACTATCCCAAAATACTCAGTAGCAGGAAGTGGATGTGGCCCCTTTATATTTGTGTTGGTGACATTTTAAGACGAACAGGCTAACCTGGATGTTAACTTCAGGGAGGAGAGGCTCCAGTTAAATCAGTGTAGTTAATTCTCTAAATCAGTAGTAGAGAATATCCTCAGGGGAGCACAGCTTTGACTCTACTCTGTTGTTAAGGTCTATGTGCTGTAGGTATTCTATTTTGGGATGGTAATGGATACATGACACATTGGCACCTAAAGTGTGTGGGGAATTTAAGTTAGCGTTTTCTAGGTTCCAGGCCTACAATGTCCATAAGCCCTACCACATTGAACCCCCTAAAGTTTAGGGCTTACAATGTGGGGGCCTCAAAACCAAGAGTCCTTATTTCCAAGGTAAGAAGTAATTCATGTATTTAAATTACTCTGGTACACACACCGGTTTCAAATGGGGTTTAAGGACAGTGGGCAGAGAGAGCCGTGGGGGTGGTTGGTCTTTGCTACAACAGCAACACGCACATCAGCAGGAAACAGCCACTTCCCTCCACGCATCCCTAGAGATGACCATCTGGGAGCCAACCTTTGTCATCTAGCCTGTGGCTCCGCTCAGTGTTGATGTCACTGTTGTCCATACTGTGGCCTACATACACACACACACACACACACACACACACACTTCTTCCTGTTGGGATCCACAGAAAACTCTGGGCATTGGAACGAAGCCAGCTTTGGACTTGACCTTCATCGTGGGGATTCTTCTCAGATGAAATGCCAACTCGTCCTGATATCCCCTTCCTCTCCTGAGCCACGGTGGAGCGTTTATGGCCTAGTTGTTTTATGGTATTGTGTATTCTTTCCACTGTGAGGAGGGGGGAGACTGGACTGACCAATCTCTATGCACATGTGCTGGCTTTGATGTTTTTAATTGGGTCCCGCCTGCTTCGCTGCTAGCAGCTTGATGTTGCTATATCACTTCAGGGGGAGTCATCAGGGGCTATTGCAGGCCAGTGACACAATCGCCAGATGCTGCTGGCTGTAGCCAGTGTCCCCAGGTGGAGAAGAGCAGTGGTTATATGATGGTGTGCTCCGTAAATTACTTCCTATTGGCCTCTGTCTGAGGTCTTCAGAGCAACACTGATACACATTACCGTACATTTGAGTGGATCCTTGCTGTGACATGACCACATATCCCCTTTTTTGAACATTTCTAAATCCTGTTTATTCCACAAATCTCCTGTTGCAGGTCACATACTTGATCCAAAACAAACAACAACATCTGGTTAATTGATTGAAAACCAGCAGTACACAGATGGCTAAATGATCCATTGAAAGCCATGAGGATCCTCTGAAAACTTAAAAAAGAGTATAGGATATTTTGTGCAGTAACACTAACATTTTATTTGACCTTTTTTACCTGTGCCAAAAAAGCCACCCCTGAACACAGCCGCACACAGGTGTAGCTGTAAAGATGTGGGGCGGCAAACAGTGAAACCCATGTCTGTTTGTTCATTTAACTTGGGAGTGTACAAATGGAACCACATGGACCCGTAAACACTGGGGGATGTTACAGTGTGGTAATCCATGTTGCGGTATTAAAACCTGCTGCTCCATAAGTCCAGCTGTGTCGCAGACTGGACCTTATCTGCTGCGCAGCAGCTGTGTAGTGCAGCAGAGCAGAGCGTGGGCCAAAGGAGGAACGACATCGCCTACAGCATAGCACTGGTTCCAAAACGCTTGGACTTGATATCCCATTGCCACCCCCATGCCCATGGCTAGATCCGACCCTGATTTGTCGCACAATGGTGTCACTGATTAAACAAGATTGTTGCTTTGCTAGAATATAATATAATTGATATTAATTGATTAAATTGATATTTAATTGATTTTAATCTGCAGTTGCACCCTTAGATTACGTCTAATCATTCTCACCATGGCTTATTCTCAAACTGTCTCCAACTCTCATAGTAAAGGCATCCAGCTCCATACCAGTTGGATGCCCTACACAGTTTAACCTGCAGGTTACGGCTCCTGTATGCTCTGGAATGCAATGCAGTGCATACCTCTAATGTCACATTAGCATTTTAAAGAGTTAAACTGAGACATGGTATGACAAGAGTATTGACAGGTCAACTCCTCTATTTCCAAGGGCAATATTCGTGTCTGGTTGGCATTCCTCATAATGAGGCTTTGTGCTTTGTGTCCTGCCGGAGACTGGGACACTGGGCCAGCAGCACTAGCCCTCCTCACTGTACCAAAATGACTTGGCAGTCTTAATTCCTGACCTGAATAATTCATTACTTAATAATATACAAGTATACTGTATGTGTAGTATAGTGCAGTACAGTACCAAAACCAAATGGACCCTTTTCCAAATCCAGCCTGGAATTGCGGACAAAAGCAAAATAAATCAAATAGTTTTGGTTCTGTGGGGCTAAAATGTCATCAAATGATGGTCCATCGCACAAATTCTGATTAAATAGTGGGCCCTGGTATCAAAAAGGTTGAAAACCACTGCCATAGAGCCAATGTGTTGTGTTTGTACAGTCTAAAGCCATGCCTTATTTCAGCAGAATGTCAGGTGCCAGTGGTGTAATAGTATGAGTTAACAGCCAGACTGTCAGTCTATCTCCTCGGAGAAGCCTGTCAGAAGCTGCTCTTATCTGGAGCCCTGTGATTGGTCAATAGGATCCCCTCTCTGCAGAATGCAGATAACCAGCAGTAGTCACTGCGGTCGGCTTGCTCTCCTTACACATTGAATCATTTTTTGCCACACTCACCGACATTGTACAACATGTAGGAATTGTAATGTGATTCATTCTTGTAAAATTGTGCTTTAGTAATTGTGGCAATTGGAATATTTTTGTGTGTGTGTTTTTAATTGAAGATAAATAAAGCAAGTACCTCCTGTAACATCACAATATAGATACCGGTTATGGAAATGTCAAATATCGCATCCACTGTGGCATTTTCCTGAGAGCGTGTCATTGCATTGTTACTGACATGCCCCAGCATGCGCGTGAAGAATCCTGTGTCTTTGAGCCAGTAGATTTATCTTCACCAGCTGGAACACTTCAGACAATGTCTGCCTGTAGCCATGAATCATTGTCCGTTTAGCCTTGCTGTTATTTCTGTTGGTTCTCGCATAGTAATAACTGACAGCTTCTCCTTCCCAAAAGAGATAAAACATCGCTTGAGAGGACAGAAAGGATTGTGTTTTTGCTGCAACGCCTCGATTGTGTAGCTTTAGGAAGTCTTCTCTTGGCCACTGAAGCCAGAGAAAGCACATAAACTTAGCTTGTTTAATAAAATATATACACAGTCAAGAATTGCACAGGGTTAAATCAATAATCAAATGCCACATCTATGGCCCCCCATAACACCAACAAATACCAAGGAATAATCTTCACTTCCATGTGTGATATCTGACTTTGCAGTTTTATACCAGTTACTTGTCATTATTCCATATGTTAAGCCTAAAAGCCCCCTGCAATAACTGGGGAATGGGAGGCGTGGATCAGTGGGATAAATATGAAAGCACACACTCCCTACAACTGATCAATGGGTGTAATCATAGTCTTCTCTTTCGTCTGGTCTCTCACATTATTTCTCTCTCAGAGAATTTCCTCATCCATTGGGCTTGGCTGCTTTGCTCCTGCAGCTAAAATCTCCTTGCGCCAAGCAAATGTAGTTCAGTGTGTCAAGCGCTACTGAAATATTAACAGCAAAAGAAGGATACAGTACAGGCATGCATGCAAGCAAATGAGAGTTTAATGCACCAGCATCGACCTGTGCAAATATTTCATCTTCTGCACAGGGTCTCAAATCTTTGCCCATCCATGTCTTTAATGTTGATAAACTATGGCATTATTTTGGACATCAATATGCTGTCCATCAATATGCCATGACATAATATGTGTAACAGTTGTTCATTTTACAGTCTGTGACTCTGTGTCAATGCTTCTAAGGGCAACATCATGCGTCAGTCAGTATAGGGATTATTATAAAGTGTGTGTGTGTGTGTGTGCGTGTGCGTGTGCGTGTGCGCGCACGCACCTACAGCTGCAGCTACAGGAAGCACAGAGATGGGGGCAGAAATAAACAGAGAAGGACAATGTCCCATTTCTTGGCTGCCTGTCCTCCCCTTTCCTCATAATGGGGACTTGTGACATGGCCAGTCCGTCCCCAGCAGGTTACACTGTGTCATAGAGGAGGTATGCTGCCACAGAGACCTATTGGACCCACAGGAGTCCTATTGTATTACTGTAATTTAACCATTCCTTTCAGCTCTCTCTCACTGTGTGTTTCATCCCAATGCCCCCACCCTCTCAAGGCATTTTTATTCGTATATCACGTTTCAACAACAAAGCAATTCAATGTACATTACACAAAACATAAAGCAACGCTACTACAATAATAACATTACAAAATTACATTAGGAGTAGAAGAGAATTGTCAAGACACCAGACAGACTTGTCTGGTGTGTGCATGGGCAACAATGCTGCGAAAACTGTCCACTTTTAACAACACTATTGTATTTGGTCATGTGTTATGACTGTGATTATATAAGGAAGCATGTGCTTTGGCCAACAAGACCACAGTGTTACTACCTTGGTAGTAGAATCCTCTACCTACCCTCTGCCCCCACCCATCCTTTCTCTGTATTATTTACAGATATCTGTATTCCTTTTGCTGCTACCGCTATGTATTTTACAGTGAGTACCAATTCCACACATCTGCCTGTGTTCCTTTTATGTCTGCATCATGCATGCCCAATTATTAAGTGATTAATTATTAAGTGATTAATAAGTGATTAAGTCAGAACAGATCCATGCATTTGGGAGTTATAGGGGTAAAGTGTGTTGATTACTATACTACAGCCACTAGTGAATTGAGTACAAAATAAAAACAAGACTCTGCCCCTTAGGATTTTGTTATCCTTTTAGTATAACTATTGACAGTACTACGTGTACCTGTACTGTGTGTTAACACTATTATTCTTGATAATAAAGTATTTATCGGCCATTCAAAGTGAGCTGCTTTGGCACTGCATTCCAAGATGAAAATAAATAAACACAATGAGAGTAATTAGGCTTGTTTTAATGAGTGTGGATAAACTGTTGTGTTTGGTTTGGTTACATAATATGGTATTTCAGACGAGTGTTTCAATTCCAGATATTTATTTTGACTTTGACATCACATAAGTATACATGGGAGTATATTTTATTGAGGTGAAGAACACCAAACAAGGCAACAGTACTGTTTTTCAAGGATTCGAATGTTTTTGAAATACAATTCCCACCCATTTTAATAGGGCTTTTCTGTTCTTGAACACATCGGGAGACATTTTAATGAAAGGTCAAGCTATACGGGATGAATCATTGTGACATTACTGAAGTCTCTGTATGATCAGATTGTGTCATCCCATGCTTGATCTGTGCGCACTTAGAAAAGGGAGTACAGCATGTTGTGCTGATCATCTTCCCGTTGTTGTCTCGACGAAAACCCGCCCATGTCCTTGATATATTTTGCAAACCGAGATATCTTTGTGGCTCCCTCTAGTCCTTTGGGGGTTTACCACCATATTTGGATATTTTCACATACTGTACTGTAGGCCTAGTCAATCTCAAATCCATGGTTTGTAGTACTTTTTACAACTGCATGCATTGGGGCAGTAATGACTGCAGAGTATTTGTCAGTTATATTAGAATTAGAAGTTTATAATTAGGCCTGATATTCCTGTTTTAAACTTGTAGCATAATTGTCTTGCTATATAGTACAGGCTGCTGCATGTTTGAACCCATGTTGCATGTTGTGAATCATGCACTTGCTGGCTTCTCAGTTGAACTAAATAAGCAGTCAGCCATACTGTTGTTCGCCTGACTGTGGAAAAGATCTCTCCCTCTGGATAGAAGTATGGCATTATCACACCCCATTTATTTCATATGTATTCAGATTATGCATACGAGTGTGTATTTTCTTTCTTCGGTTTTCCTCTCCTCTATTCCCTGATCTATGTGTATTCCCTCATCTACAGTATATCTATGTCTATTGTGTGAAAAAATTGAAAAAATTCCAGTCGAGATGTCTTGGGATAGGCATAATATTCCATTGGCTTCAACCTAAACCCTTTTGGTCATAATACTCTATTGTATGACTGTCTGATATATGATGCCATGGAATGTCCACTGTATGGCCAACATAAAACTGAACTGTACTGAACTGAAAAGATTATCTCAATCACATTAACATTGCTTTTTTACACAATGCACACTGTTTTCTGTAGAGTGGAAATGGTCAGCTGAGGACACCTGCTTATTTCTAAAAATAGTTAAGAGATTACATTGATGTATTTCTACTCATGTACATGACCTTTTGTTACCGTATGCTTCATACTCTGTCATGGAACAAAAATGAAAATGGGTGTTTTTAGTTTCTAACATTAAAAAATGCTGAGTGTTAAATTGTCCGAACATTGTCCACAAAAGTAAGGACATTTTTTGTACACTCTCAGGAGTTACAATAGTGTGGATTTTGCAGTGTCTTTGCTGTCATGAAATGGAAAGAACAATTTCTGCAGTCAAGAATGACAGAGGTACAGTATAGGAGAGAGGTGTGTGAGACGGATGGATAGATGCTTGCTGCATCTGCAGCTCGTTTCATGTCAGCTCAGCTGCGCATTGGCTGAAGCCGCAGCTCAGAATTCACACACAGCATCCTTCACCCCCCCTTCCCCTCCGCATCCCTCGCTCTCTGCTCTCTCTAACCCACTCACTCGCTCTATATCTCGCCTGCTGACCGAGGCACTCCCGCGGCCGTCCACCAGACAGGGCAGATCTGGGCTTCACAGTGAGGCGGCTGGATCAGCACATTCCTTCACCACCACGCCTAGGTTCTGCGCATCTCCGGTCCCTTTACCACCGCACACACACACACCGGGTTGCCTATCCATGAGTCTGAGGCTGGTTGGTCCGTGGGTCTGAGGTTAGATCATGGACCAGGCTGGAGGAGCAGGAGCAGATCAAGGGAACCGGGTCACTGGTGGGCTTTCCTGACTGAAGCCTTGCCTTGACCGGGTAGTGATGGGTTGTACCACCAGCACGGTTGTGATCGAGGGACTGCGCACGGTCCTGGAGAGGAACTGTAGCGGCTACGTCTGCAAGGGTGCCGCCGAGCCGGTTGGGCCGTCTGAGGCCGAGCGAGCACTGAGCCGGAGGGAGTCCCGTGTGTGGCCCACGCCAAGAGTACTGAAGGTGTGCGTGTGTGTGTGTGCGTGTGCTACCTGTTCATGCGTGAGTGTGTCTACTACAGTGCACATACTGTATGCATGATTTTTTTTACAGTGTGTCTGTGTATGAAATTTGGTTTGTGGGTTTGTGCACACGCAATATACTGTACATAATTTGTTGTAGGTCGTAACTGTAACTGGGCTGTAACTGTTGTGCACTGCACAGCAATTATTTTCTTTTCTTTGTAAATGTATTGAATGTGCTGATCCAAGTGGACTTTTAACTCATTACATTAACAAATGTTTTTGTTAATGTAACAGAGACAAGCAGTCACTCTACAGTATAGTGTTGCTATGGTTCTTCCTTGCCATTTAAATATAAATGGGACATGAAAGCACCACACAGGAAGGACATGATAGTATTGATCAATGATTCATACTGCAGTCATGTTAATAATATGTTTTTGCAGTATTCTTGCCCTGTCCACACAGAACAGCCCCTTCCTGCTCTGCGAGGAAATGCACCCCTTCTGTGTCTAGTTTACGTTTTTAACGATAATTTAATTTGCTGGTGGCCTCACAAGCTGCATTATTAATAGTGTATGTTTTGTATGTGATGATGAATTCATGTGATTTCGCAGCAAATCTGTTTGAGCTTGGTAAAGTGAGCAAGCAGGAAATGCATGTGTGACAGTATCAAATATAGGGCAGTGGGTTGGGTCTTATGTCTTGCTAAGTGCTGCTGCGTGGGGTAAAGCCTGTGTGTGCGCGTGTGCGGTTGTGCGTGTGTGTGTTGTGTGTGTGTCTGCCAGAAATCAATCAGTGTTCTTTATCTGCGAGCTCGCAGGCTTGGCAGGTCTTCTAGCGCTCCGTACCAGCTTGCCTTGGTGTTTACTGGTTGTGTGTGGTCGTTTGGTGTAGCTGTGGATGTATCTTACTGTATCTATCTTCTAGCAGGGTTGTGACAGTCATCCCATGGACTGACACTGTGGTGACAGGGATGATGACAGAGACTGTTTGAGTGCTGGCAAAGTGGGTCAAGGGTAGGGCTGACGGTCTTGGCTCAGAGATGAGAAGGAATGATCACTTAACAGGGTCAAATTAATCCTCACTCAGCATTTCTCAGTCTCAGAAATCAATACGCCACTGTAGAAGATACAATGGGAAAAAAAGATGATGGCTCGGCCAAAAACAGTATCTCAAACAAACAATAGCAGCAGCTGGTCAACAGATTTTCCCGACAGAATAATGATTTAAATTGATTTCAAAGAAATCAATTAAAAATTCCTTACATTGTTTTTAAATGGACAGGTATGAACCATCCACTGCTGGTGACTGGTGACCTTTTCATTACCAGATTTCGTGCAAGTCCTAATCTCATCTGTGAGAATTTTAAGCAGGGTTGATGTCTTTAGAGGCCACACAAATAAAGCATACGTATACACATGCTTTATTTTATCTTGCATGCACACGCGCACACACACACACACACACACACACACACACACACACACACACACACACACACACACACACACACACACACACACACACACACACACCCCTGCGGGCCAGGCGGTGGGAGGTTGATGTGTTCCTAGGGTTAGTCATTAGGTGGTCTGTTTTGGTCTGTTTTAAGGTTCTGTTATTCCACTCGCTCTGATTACACCAGCGCACCCTTTTCCTTCCTCGTGGAAACATATCTCACGCTCCTCTGGCGGCGGCGGGGGTGCGGGGGGGCCGTACACGCCTTTCAGTAACAAAACGTCGGTGCAATCGAGGAGCTGAACATACCGCTCATCCTTACATAACTCCTGCTGGCTATATCTACTTGTTGCCCCTTTTCACACAATGCCTGACCCCAGACGCCATTATATGTTTTAATGATCTTCATGTTTCGTACGTTTACACAGGGGGGGCACAGCTTCCTTCCTTATTTCCAAGAAATGTTTGAAGCCCAGGGCAATGCCGTCATGTAAAAAGCCAATATGTGTGCTCCAGTCTTATCAATGGAATGTTGCTGGCTGGGGAGAAAGAAGTGTGCGGTGATGTGAGTTTGGTCCTGGATGAAAGCTGATTTTTTTATCTGCCGTTTTCCCTTTTTGAGCATTAATGCCTCTATAACAGAGACCTTAATGTTTTTTTGTTATAAATGAAGCGTGCCTAATGAGTCAGTCCTGTGGTTTATTTGTTTCAATGTGTTAGGACTGCATTCAGTAAAACAACAGCCCTGCATAGCATCACTGACAATTTAATGGATTTAATAGATTAATTTACCCTGGCTAAACACAGCTCTGCTTCCTTACAGTCTACAGTAAGTGATGCCAACAACTCCAAAATGAATATTCTTTATTCACAGTAATGGTTTGCAATGATAAATATGATCACATTTTGCATGCAGAATTGAGATATTTTTATGTTTACCCCAAGATGTCAGTACACACATTGACCTCTACAAGACTGATTTATTGATTATTAGCTCTTGGACGCTAAAAGCAATCCCATGAAAACATAATTGGCTCCATTCCCGTCACAAGCTAAACCCCTTATCCCAAACCCCTTATCCCTTTTTTACTATTTTGAAAAACTTTTTGGAATGGTTCAACGTGCCAATATATTGACACAGGCTTTGTAGACTGGCCATTTCAACTATTGAAACATGTTTTTTTAAATAGTTTAAAAAGGCAAAGAAGTTGAGGGATAAGGGGTTTAGCGGTGATGGAAATCTAGTCCTATTTCTTCAGGAGAAGTTATAAGACTCTCTCCTGTTTTAGTGTTGTTGAGTTAAGTGCAGCTAAAAGGCATTCTTTGCTCAGCTAAACTGTTGTTGAGGCCATAATTGTTTCCTGCGTCTCAGTCATCCTATAGTCATTCTATATAGCTGGAGGGATAGTTCCACACAGCCACCGTGAGAATTGTTTTGCTTGTTTCCTCATTCCTTTGCTGATTGAGACACAGGACCATTATCCCCAGCACTTGTTCTCCCATATATTAGAAATATTCAGAATTTAAAATTATTTAATTTAAGCTTTTGACACTGATTATTAACAAGATGTTTGGGCAGGTGTAGGCCATTGACTACACATGCTCAATTTCAGAGCCCCATCCATGATCTTTGGGCGGGAAGGAGGGAAAGTAAACTGCGTTCTTGTGCCTGGCTAGTTATCTGACTCATATATGTTCGAAATTGACATTGCGACAGCAGTGTAGAAGGTTACTATATAAACCAGGCAGAAATGTCGTCTGTCTGTCTGTGTGTATGGAGTGTATATGATCCCACACGCCAGTACGACATGCAGGCTTGAGTCCCGTTCATATTTGTTGTTTGACGCTGTTGAGTCACAGTGGGCCGTTGGCCAATCAGTTGTTGTGATCGAATTTTTGATCAGGACTGACGGCACCGTAGGCAGCGTCACCTGAGCAGAATTGCCAGAAGAAAAAAATAAGGTAGCATTTGTTGGCGATTCAGGGATGGAACCAGGCTATATAGTATATACAGTATTTGATGGGAAACTGACTGATATGATAAAGGGGAGCATGTAGACAACTGCATGTGTGTGTCAGTACCAAGTTGTCCCTATGTTCCCTAAAATGTCACTGTTAACATGTCCCCTATCAGGGCTTGACACTAACACTTGCCCGCTTGCCTGGGGCAAGTAAAAAAAATGGTGGGGCAAGTGAAGAATGTTACTTGGTTGCCCGATCGGGCAAGTGTGCAACTTAGTGCACTATAACACAACACAAGATAAATTTGTCTCTCTGCCTCTGTGTCTTTCCCTGCGTTCTAGCTATCCACAATTCCAGGCTGGATTTGGGAAACAAAACAGGCAAATTAACACAAAATGACCATTAATCTTCTACAGTGTACACCTGGGCTAATTAAGATGGTTTCATTTTTACGTTCTCAAGAGTTACATCTGTTTAACCAACTTAACTGGGGACCACCTGGAACCTGGGGGGCAAGTGACCATGACCTGAGGGCAAGTAGAACCTGACTTGCACTTGCCCGATGGGCAAGTGCCTCGGAGACCTTAGTGTCAACCCCTGCCCTATGTTCCCAGTTGTCCTACTTGTCCCTGCACCAATCGCATCATGATAACTTGCATAGATCACTGCTTTTCGGGAATACAGTGACTCATCCTAAATCTGATGATTAGTTGTCCCCTGGCTTCATTTTTTTGCACCCTGTTATTCCACTTATGCTTATCTCAAGGGTAGAATTTCACTGTGGGAATCACAGGCCCCTGGGTGGAGGTAGGTGGGCCCTGGAGCTTGCGCTACTACAGTACATGTGCGACGACGAGGGAGGGTCTGCATGTTTTTCTTCCATTCCAGGTTACACCCTGTTTTCTTCTGGATCACGCAGGGAAAGGCTCAGTGATTACATCAAGACCTTGTTATGCAATTGAGCGGCCCAATAGTAGTATTCTAATTGTGCAGGCCTGGTGTGGATGCTGCTGGCTGAGCCTGTGGGAGGTGGCAGGCTGTGGATGTGCTTCGTCTACTTGACATGGCATCTGTGTGGTATGACGTCAATATGGAGAGATTAATCATTACAATATGAAAAAAGTAGGCTCTGCTTGTACTGTAGTGGTAATGACGTCTATGTTTAACTCTAACTATAAAGACTGCAATGACTCAAACCATTCCTATGTGGTGCACAATGTGATGAAACACGAATACAGTTAATTATTAGTAAGTTAATAGGAATATAATCTGAAGCGAATATAGACGACAGAACCAGATAAGGCAGATCTTATAGAGAAAGAAAGATAATGTGTATTCAATTAACATCAAAACCCTGTGACAGATTTCTCTGCACCAGCACTACCACCAGGCAGGATTTTGCTAAATGAAGGAAAACAATGTGCAGTATTTCCAGTGTTTCTGAGATGTGGGTGTGTGAAGTATTGTTTTCAATTTTACAACCACTTGCACATAATGCCAAGAGTGCGAACTTGTCACTGAAAGGAAAGACTTTTTAAAAGGTTAATACGTCCAAACCTTTTAAGTTCTTATTTAATCAGTAACCATATTTTTATGACACGGCACCTCATTGTGCCAGTATTGTGCCAGTAAGCCAGTATTGTGCCAGTAAGCCACCGGTGTACTTCCGCTATTCATGTACTACACATACACATACACATACATATCGGCAGTTGGGATCAGAGGCAATGTTGTTGGTCAGCATTATTGTGTTAGACCGCTTGATCGATTTTCTCAAGGTGGTTGGCTTGAGAAAATTGGCTTTACACCATTATACCCTACATGTAGTTTTGGGTAGTGGGAAAATCCAACATCGCATTTTTTAAATGTGGAGAGAGGAATAACACTTGAGCACACTGACTTGACTATGAAGGCGCTTTGTGTACTTTCAAGTAGCTGTCAGTCATCTGGGAATACAGTAGCAGGGCTGCAGTGCAGAAGAGGAAGTCTCTTTGAAGTTATCTCTTATTGCTAGAGATAGGAACTGCCTGGGAGAGGAAGCCCATGGCTCCTCCTGTTTCTGTTTAAACACATTAGGCTTCCATGATCAAAGTTAGACAGATATAACAGACATTAATGTGCCATTGTTCCCTCTGCGTCACTGACCGCAACATTAAAACATGTCCAATTAGGCTACACCTTTGATAGTACCAGGGCACTCTATTGTTTACACATCTATCATGTATATATCTATCTAGAGACAAATAGGTTATATATCACATTAATTTAATATTCCAATATGCAATATCTGGATTATCTTCTGAACTCTAATCGTTATAACTTTTTGTAATTATTATAGTAGCAGAGGTAAATAGCAATATAATATAGTCATAACCATTAGTCCAGGAAGAATGATATTCAGTAAACAAAGTGTTTTTCAGAGAATGTTGGATAAAAACTGGACTCTCACGATTGTCATTTGGTGGGAGTACTAGTGCATTGTGCTAACACAAGTGTGCACTCCATTACTTGAGTACACGTCAGTGTAGATAAACAGGCGATGATGACACTCAGGTTGAAATGGCAGCAAGACGTGAAGCTGACACATGTCGGAATATCTAGGCCAGGGCAGACATTTTCCCAGGAAAACACCTGCCTTGTACAGTATAGTGTTGCTGTTGACAGTGGTATTCCAACTCAAAACATATCAAGGTTTCTCACTTATCATCGGCTATCTGTTGGAGCAAAGCAACAGGGAAGACCGCTCTTATGAGAGAACTGGCTTATCTGCCGTTAGGAAGATCTCTGAATTGTGTGTGTGTGTGTGTTGTGGAGGTTGATACCGTACTGCGGGGGTTTTCAACAGGTGGAATGGGGACCACCAGTGGTCTCTGAGAGGGTTCTAGGTAGCGTAAAAATGAAACCAAATGGACCCGCATGATTACACTCTCAAGAGTCAAAATATTCATTATGTGAATTAGCCCATATCTACACAACTAGAGATTGTAGAAGATTAATGGTCATTTTGATCTGTATGTTTGCCTGTTTTCTTTCCTCCTGGAATTGTGGACAAAAAGCAAAATAAATCTGGGGTCTGTGTGGCTAAAATGTCATGGTGGTCCGTGGCTCAAATTCTGAATAAATAGTGGGCCCTGGTATCAAAAAGGTTTCAAACCACTGCCATACTGTGATGATGGGGAGGTGCAGGTGACAGTGGGAGGGGGAGGAGCTGTAAAGCGATCCTGGCCCCTCCCCCATGTGCCATTAGACTCTGACACAGGCGTGAAAAGATAACATCCTCCCCACTCTGGCCCACGGAGGAATCCAGAGGGTCAGGCCCACTCCACTCCTCCTAGGTGGGTTGGTTGGCTGGATGGGGCTGCGTCACATCGGAATGCCCCTCCAGCGCGGATGGATCAACAGCCGGGGGGGCTTGTAGGGGGCAGACAGGAGTCAGCTCTAATCTCCTCTGCACGCCTCACCCCTGTGATCACAAACAGACCATGTAAAATTCATTCCACAGCTATAGCTACACGTATTCTGGAGATATCATCATAGCACATCACATCGTATATACAGTACATGTATTACATTTTATCACTGTCGAGCAGAAACCATGGATCTCCATATTTCATCTTTTTTTTAAAAATGTACCTACTTTGTACTTTGACATGGTTATGCAAAAATACCATGAAGTAAAAAGTAGCCGTTTCTAAAATCTCACTTGTAGATCTGCTATCTTCACTAATCACTACAAGAAAAAGTTGGGACATTTTGAGAAGTTGGGACATTTTGAGAATAGTGACATGCCAAAAATAGAGACATCAGGTTGAAAGCTGTTAAGACTTTTCACTGGTTAAATATTTATAAAACCCACAGACAGACTTAACAAGAGCTTGTGACTGCGACGTACTAGTGTCATGTCCAGGGGGTGTACTTGTACATCAAGCTGCCTCACACTGACCTGACCTTTGGGCCACATGACTACAAAGAGTATTGGTCCCTACAGCTACACTGCATGCTGACTAAATATTAACACAAAACACAGGTTATTTTTTCAATTTCCCGAAAACAAACAGTTTTGCACATAACAGCAAAAAATCTGGAAAAAGAATTGTCCGTCCCTATTGTATCAGAGGCACTCACTATGATGAACTCACTCTGATACTGGTGTTTTTATGGAAAGGTTTTCATGTTACTACTCCTAAATAAATACTTGTTGCTTGTTGTTGTTGGTGTTCATCTGGCTCTCATGGTCCTCTGCAGTAAGTTCTCAGTGTTGTAAAGGCAGCCCTGATTCCAGCTGTCCTGCTACAGTAGGCGTGGACGCTCCCTGGTCAGACTGTAATACTTAAGGAATGTGTCTCTTTTATTTCCCTTTGTCAGGCCTGTGTCAGTGTGTGCAGGTGGATGGCAAGGGGTCAGATAACTTTGGTAGAGTGTGTGTGTGTGTGCGTGTGCGTGTGCGTGTGCGTGTGCGTGTGCGTGTGCGTGTGTGTGTGTGTGTGTGTGTGTGTGTGTGTGTGCGTGTGTGTGTGTGTGTAAGCATGCGTATGTTGTGTGTGTGTGTGTGTTACTGCCTGAGGCAGTCCAGCTGAGTGTGGGAGGGGCCATCTCTCCAGCTTGGGTGTGAGTCCCGGGTGTTCTTCAGACTCCCAGAGCAGTGTGTGGACTAGAGGGAGAGCTGTAGTGTAAGAGTGTATGTCTGGAGGAGAGACACTTCCCTGACGTTTCCTGCACAAGGCTTTGCTTTCATTGGATATGCTGGCTGCTGTCCGCTTGTCTTTGGGATCTAGTGTGGAGATATCTTGCCACAGCTGTTGACAATGCAAGGAAGGGCAAGTAAAACCCCAAAGAAGGAACTGGTCATTGAGTCTCCGCAGCAGTATAAGACTCTAGCTGAAGCGGAGACGGAGGCGGACGCTGTGCCACAGGTGGTGGTAAGTCATGGGATGAATAGTGGATTCTTTCATGTAAATTAAACTTGACAAACTTGCACGCATGCTTCAGTGCTAATCTATTCGATTTATCCTGTCATATACCGTACAGAGTCTTGTAGAACTACACTGCTACTACACATAACTGTCTATGTATTGATTTGTCATGGTCAATTCTGTCTGTAAAGAATGTGAGTAGAGCCAGAGGACTGTAAACTGAATGGTTGTCATTTCTCAGTGATTCCTCACAATGGTCAGGAATGACAGGAGTCACATTTCAAAAGTGCTATGTTAGCACCGGGGGAGAGAGGACGATGGCCTTGACAGGTGCTAAAAGTACCTGAGTGGATATAGTGCAACACAGTTACTGAGCACAACCTCGTAAAAATAATGAAGCATTCGGCTCAAAAGTCAACTTTAACAACAGCGCTATAATCCGCTTCAGGTTGAAATATTCAACTCACATCCTGGTTCTCTGCAATGATTTCTATCATTCAGTCAGCAGCAAAAATTAAATATATGTGGCTTATGGGGAACTATAAAGTACTAGAGTTTGAGTGTGGGTAAAGGCTGCTGTGCAGAAGGAAAGGCTGGTGCCGATCGAGACAGCTGTCACTGTCCCGCTGAGATGGAGCTCACAGTCTGCTCCGGAAGCATCAACTGTCAAGTTTTTGCAAATAATGGTGTTTATTTATGGACTTAAGGACTGTGCGATGAATAGTGATTTATATTTTTGAAAATATATCTTGAAGTAAGTGTGTGTGTGTGTGTGTCTGTGTGTGTGTGTGTGTCTGTGTCTGTGTCTGTGTCTGTGTCTGTGCGTGTGTGTACCTACCTACTGTATGTTTACCTCTAATGTCATGACAGATTAGGGTTAATCTGGTTAATTTTACAGATGTTACATACCAGATGACACTAAGAAATCAGCTCCCTCCCTTGTCTACAACTTAATATTAACAAAATACGTACATTATTTAGCTTACGGTATGTATGCTAGGCTATGTATGGCTACTGGACACTGAAAACAGGATCTTGTGTCCTTTCCAAAATGAATCAGTTAGTGTCTGTGATCTTCAAGACATACAGTACAGTGACAGAGAACCATGTCCATTCAGTATGTTTATCATGGTCAGAGGCTGTGGGCAGAGGGAATGACTGTGCTCCTGTTTGGTGAATGGGCATTTTCTTAGCCAGTGCTTAGTGTACAAAGTGTGGTTGGTTTGCCCCCTCTCTGGTTACTGACCTAAGCATGTGGGGCAGCTCAGTCAGTGCTGATGTGGAGGTGGAGTGCATGGAGAGCGTGGGAGGATATGGAGCCAGACAATAGACCAGATTATTGTCATCAGCAGGGGAGAGTGGGTTTGGGAATCCAAAAATGGTGAAGGGAGGAAACCATCCCTAGTAATAATGGGGACAAATCTGTTTAGTAGAAGAAAAAAAAAACATACATATCTGAATGGTTAAGCCCCTTTTGTCTTTAGTTGCGGTTTCTTTTTAAGTGCAGCTGTTAGGACTTCACCAGGTTTTTTGGGACACTAAAAGCGTAATTAGAGTAGATTAATGTGGGACAGTTATAATACTTAACCTTTGCCTGTTGTCCATTTCTTTTTTGTTTCCCTGTGGTAACTGTTGATTGAGGGCCTTCAGCTCTTAACAGACCCACGTGTGTCTTCATGTGCATGATGTTTGTTTATTCCCACTATATGATTGGCTGACTGTCTTTCTGAGGCTGAAGTGCAATCTCACACACACACACACACACACACACACACACACACACACACACACACACACACACACACACACACACACACACACACACACCTAACGATGATCATCTGACATCCATTAGCAAAACGCCAACGTACGTACAGTACACCCTATTTCGCTAAGTCCTCCGGAACAGATGCGGTTATACAATAAGGTGATGATGGAAGATTTATGGTACATGGTGGCAACCAGTAGCTGCGTAATAACGTTTGTCGTGATCCCAATCCACTAAAATCCACTCGCTGAGGCCTGATTGCACAGAGAGACTGTGGAGATAAAGTTGGCATTAGAGATAGCACCATGTAGTGCAGCCTCTCAACAGCAAGGGCTGATAGGAGGAGGGATCTAATGGTGAAGTATGTGTGAATCTAACAGCCAGGGAGATAGCGGGGTGCGAAGTGAATAGTGGAGTGCAGCTAGATCTTTAATCATACACTGCGAGAGCCAAGGTCTCTCTCTCTTGCTGACAAATAACAGATTTACAACAGAATATATGACGCATCCTGACACATGTTTTATTTTTTTAACCGACACTGACATACTGCGATTAAGCACACTGTATATGTGTACATTTAACTGTTTAGGTGTACATACACTCATGATTTTAACTATGCTGCATAAATTAGGCTTCAAGAGGATGTTGCCTCCACATCTGGAGCTGATCATGCAATGGATGATCTCAGAGGGAGAGTCTTGAATATTGACCAATTCTGTGTGCGTGTGCGTGCGTGTGTGTGAGACGCACCAGCGTCACACACAAACACACCCGCATGCGCGGGTGCGTGTGTGTTTGTGTGTTTCTGGTGCGTCTCACAAGTTCATAACGATAACACGGCACCTCGCGTCATAGACAAGTGGGGCTGGTTCTCCTATCTCCCCCTTCTATCAGCTTCAGAGACAGGGAGCGGACCAGGAGGACGGGGAGGTGATGAATGCCACCCTGTCTGTCTGCCACCTGCGGCAGGCCTGAGACATTATCAGGCATCACTGCGAGATGAGCAATGGCTTATTCAGAATTTCTTCTAGATAACAAATGTATACTGGCCCATATAGCATGCTTGCAAAGCTCGCTGTGAGGTTGTCTCAAGGAGACACGCAGAAGGAGAGGGATGGGGGAGAGAGGGATGGGGAGAGCGATAAGAGAGAACGTGTAAGTCGAGAAAGAGACACAAATGAAATGGAGAGTGTGGGCAAACAGGCCAGGTGAGTCGGGAAGTGAAGATGATTAAAGACTTGTGTTACAGACGGTAGATAACAGCACAGGCAAACAATGTGGCCACTGGCCGTGTGTGTGTGTGCAGAGGAAATGAAGGTCACAGATTATTCATGACAATACACTGTGTTTCCGTGAATGAATAACAACAAAAAGTAGCCTTATTGTTATCCCCCAAAAAGGAGATAACAGTGAATATTGTCGTTTCTACTGCCAGATGGGCCTGAAGAAGAGAAGGAAGGGTGGTGTCCTTAATGGCATATGTATATGCATATGCATGGATCAAAAAGTAGCATGATCATGATACTGCACACAAAAAACTAATCGGTCAAAATTGCAACTAAACACTTCAGTCAATGGTGTTAGGTCACTTTCCTGGGTTATTTCTTGAAGCCATAACCTTTTCCTGGGTTGCAGGGATTTTATTTTGACCGAATTCATGGGTTGTTTTATTTGGTTATTGGTTTTGGGTTGTTTTAATGAGAATAACCAATTTGTTAGGTCACAGACTTTGGTTGATGCCGCGGTGCACTGTGGGTATTGTAGAATTTCTCGGACAAAATGACGAAAAATGAAATTATTTATACTTTTTACAGGAACAGATAGGATACTAATGCCGAGGAATGCATCCAACACTGTAAACACAACACTGCAACGACTTTTCCTTCAGACCGGCACTCAGACCGTTACTCAGACCGGTACGGTAACCAATTTGTTAGGTCACAGACTTTGGTTGATGCCGCGGTGCACTGTGGGTATTGTAGAATTTCTCGGACAAAATGACGAAAAATGAAATTATTTATACTTTTTACAGGAACAGATAGGATACTAATGCCGAGGAATGCATCCAACACTGTAAACACAACACTGCAACGACTTTTCCTTCAGACCGGCACTCAGACCGTTACTCAGACCGGTACGGTAACCAATTTGTTAGGTCACAGACTTTGGTTGATGCCGCGGTGCACTGTGGGTATTGTAGAATTTCTCGGACAAAATGACGAAAAATGAAATTATTTATACTTTTTACAGGAACAGATAGGATACTAATGCCGAGGAATGCATCCAACACTGTAAACACAACACTGCAACGACTTTTCCTTCAGACCGGCACTCAGACCGTTACTCAGACCGGTACGGTAACCTTACCCGTCCACATACTCACTGTAGTTTAAGTCAGTGGGACGTTCTGACCCAATGACGTCACTGGGTCAGAATCTGACAACTTGGGAAGCACGGCGCTGGAGCCACAGAATCCCAATGTTATTAATCAGGAGGCCATTAGCATGTATGCTAATGACCAACACCACACAAAGAGTGTTGAAAAGTGGCGAAGTTCCCCTTTAAATGGGTGGAATTTCCCTTTAATAAAACAAATGGGTTAACTGAATATTCTGTATCAATTCAACTGGCAGTTGGGTAATCTTGACCCTCAAAATTAGGTTATTAATGCAAGCTAATATGTTCGGTCAAATCAACTGGTACTTAGGTTATGTTGACCCTCATAATTGGGTTATTAATGTAACCAAATGCATTCGGTCAAATATAATAACACGCATTATTCGGTCAGATTGACCAAAGACCCAGTTGGTCCTTATTCAACCTCTACGTTTGGTTGAAATTTGACCGAAGTTAGGTTGTTTTTGACCATTGGTTTTTCTCTGTGTGTATGTACAACATAGTTCTATTCTGCCTGTGTGTGTGTGTGTGTGTGTGTGTGTGTGTGTGTGTGTGTGTGTGTGTGTGTGTGTGTGTGTGTGTGTGTGTGTGTGTGTGTGTGTGTGTGTGTGTGTGTGTGTGTGTGTGTGTGTGTGTGTGTGTGTGTGTGTGTGTGTGTGTGAGATGGAGGGGCCAGCTCATTAGGATCCTCCCACTGTAGTGTAGGGGCAGATGTATTCTCTAAAATCACAAATAAATGCATTTCAATGTATTGTAGTTTATTAATGTATTGTAGTACTACGCATGTTCTAAACCACTGCACTGTTTTCCAACTTCAATGTTTGGACTGGGGAAGAGAACAGGACTGGATTGTTCTGATTGTGATCGTTCACAGGCCAAATGTTCGGACTATCAAACCATCTATCTAGTCATAATTGAGCTTGTGGATTGATGGAATCCCACCCTGGGATGATTGTCTTCTGTTATTACATCTGTGGTGCATTTAGATGTTGTGCTTGACCCACAAAAGCACTGCATCGCATATCTTTTTTGTGCATACTTTTATTTTAACATTACAACAGTTCTTTGCTGTGGTCTAGCAAGTAGCCCCAAGCAACACCCCAGGTAATATTTCACAATAAGTTGTAGGTTGTTTCGGGAACAAAAACATTGGATAATCTTGCCATCAGGTTTTGAGATATCATGTGTGCAAGTGAAGATTTTGGCTTAGTTCCCATTAGAGATATTTTTTGCCTAGGAGTGCTAAAACTGTTTAATAAATGCATCTGGCAATGTGCACAGCAATCCATCCATTCACTATGGAGATAACTACTGACCCTACTGACTGAGAGAAATGGTCATCATTAGTTCAAGTGACCTCTTTATCTTTCTTTATTTGTGTGACTAAAGTGGGATATACCCTGTATAGAGGAATAGATAATACCACTCCCCTTGGGGCATCTTGGTCTGAGCATTGGTTGCGCTACATGTATATTATATTAAAAGAATCTTGTCTGTGTTCCGTAGGTGAAGCCCAAAGTGATCGAGCCGTTGGACTATGAGAATGTGCTGGTGCAGAGGAAGACCCAGATTCTCAGTGATGGTCTCAGAGACATGCTGCAGTTCCCTCTGGAGGACTTCCAGGTGAGTTTGTACTGTCTACATCAGTGGTTTTCATACCTCTTTCATACCAGGGGCCAATATTTATTCGGCATTTGAGCCACAGACCACCACTTGATGACATTTTAGCCCCACGGACCCAAAACCCAAAGGTTTCTTCTGTTTTTATCTGAAATTCCTGGCTGGATTTCAGAAACACGACAGGCAAACCTAGATCTCTAGTTGTGTAGATTTGGGATTGTTCAGATGATGAGTATTCTAACTCTGTCCATCATTTACCTGGGGATCACCTGGAACCCTCTCAAGGACCATTGGTGGTCCCCGGAACAATGGTTGAAAAACACTGGTCTACATGAACACCGACACTCAGGCGTGATAATGATGAAGGCAATGGTAGGGGTGGTCAAATAAATAAGAAAGAAGAAGAAGAGTGTTATAAAGAAAATAGTGGGGAAACATCAATACTAGAATATATTTAAGTCTACGCTACAGTATATTGTTTGTACAGTAGGTTTGTAATTGCAAATGCAGTGAGCCACGTACTATGTAAGCCTGGCTTACGCACAGCGTCTTACTTGTTGTTAATCAAACTAATTGATTTAATTTGCCTGGACTGCTAGCAATGCAGCTTGGCATTGTGTCGATAGGTGGTAGGCTACAACCATCTTATAATTCATAGTCAATGTCAGATGATCCATGATACACTATTTTTGTCTTTCAACACCATGAAAACGGTATCTCTCTCCCCTGACACAACAACTGTAGACTATGCAGCACATAGCCAGTGTTTACTGATGTTATTGTTCATCAGTATGGGAGCTCACATCATTACCGTCATAGTCATGGTGTTTATTTGTTTAACTTTGGCCTGAACAACCCTTTACACTGTGTGGTGAGGAGGGTTTTGTGATGTGTTCCGTAGATGGCCGCTCTATTTACCCGTTATCTTTTCAGAACCATCAGTCCCAGCCCATTTACGTGTTTTGTTTGGGTTTTTGCACCCCCCAACCCCGGGCCAGGCCCACGGCCCGCGTAGTGAGGGCTGGGCGGCGGTCCTCCACAGAGGTTTTCCTTTTGTTTACGTCCAGTTGTAAGAGGTCGCGGGTCATGCGTTTTATTGGCTCATTTGGCCTGGAGTGTTGTGACAGAGTTTAGGGGTTATCTCCAGTGCCATTCTGTGGGACGTGTGCTCTCACAACTTTTCCAGCGGCGCAGCCCAGGAGTGTCAGAGGCTGCGGAACGATGGAAACACTTGAAATGGAAAGCTGGCCTGGCACTGGAGCTTCAGGATGTGAGCCCACTTAGGAAGATGTCCTTAACATCAGCAGGAGTGAGACGTACTCGTATGTCCTCACGTCTGACTGTCAGCCTCACTGTCTCACTTACCAGAGGGCCTTTAGACAGGGCTTTTACTGTCAGTGCTCTCCCTCCACAGAGAGCCGTCTTTGTTTCACTACCTCTTGATGACTTTAACATCTTTCTTTTCGAATTCCTATATGCACTGTTAAAAACTGATGCTTGGATGAATCATTCTGCATCAGCTGTGCATGTTGTTTGCATAAACTTTATAAAGCTGTCGTGAAATTTGAAATATCACAAAGGCTTCCTAAATAGAAGCCACAGACCCCAAAACTAAAGATTTCTTTTGTTTTTGTCCACAATTCCAGGCTGGATTTAATTTGAGAAACAAAACAAGCAAATATACAGATCAAAATTCATTCATCTTCATTAATCTTCTACACTCTCTAGTTGTGTAGTCTTGGGCTAATTCAGATGATGAATATTTTAACACTTGAGAGTGTAAAATGAACCCAAATGGACCCTCAAGGGTCCATTTGGGTTAATTTTTTACGCTCTCAAAGAGTTACATTTGGTTAACCAACTTTCCATCATTTAGCCTGGGGACCACCTGGAACTGGAAGGACCACTGGTGGTCCCCGGACCGCTGGTTGAAAACCACTGCTATAGGTCTGTCCCAGCTGCTGTGTTGAGGCCGTGCTTGGGTTGTTGAAACCTTTCTGTTTTCACTGAAGGCCGGGCAGCTGAGGGTTCAGTGACAGGCCAGCAGCCTTGACCATGTCTTCTATGGTATCATTCATGCTACACAACGCGCCACTCTCCCCATGACACGCCAGGCTTACATACAAGCACTGTTGTCAGCGGAGCGACAGGTGACCCTTGCCGTTGGAGGGGGGGAGAGGGGAAGAAAAGCCACTTAAGGCACGCTGACTGAACCCAACATCTGTGCAGGCCGCACCAGGCTTCGAGCGAGCCTTTAATCTGCTCGTATGTCAAGACCTTTCGATGGTGTGTGTGCTTTGTTGGTAACGGGAGGCGCTGCTTGGCGTGTGTTCACACACTGAGACATTGCTAAGCACACAGCGATGTTGTTGGCCGTAAATCCGAGATGGAGCAGGCAGAGAGGGCTCCTCTGACCGCGGTCCCGTCCCGGGCTGTGCGTTGTTCTCGGCTGCCCTATAAATCCTCTCTTTGGCTGCGATCAAACCGGAGGAACTGCTATCAGCGGCCTTACCTTGTGCTCTCTCTGCCCCAGCGCTCCAGTCCAACCAAATCCCTAATTTGAGGTATTTTGTCAAATTCTATCTCGGAGAAGAGAGACATGACTGTTTAGGGGAAAACCTATGAGGCTGTGTTTATAGTATCTCCATCTGGTCTTGATCAGGGAGCTCTTGGTACAGGGGAGTAGTGCATGGGTCCCTCTCTGCACAGTTTTAAGTGTTCAGTGATAATTTAACTATGAAACTGCACCCAGATGGACCGATTGGCCTGATTTTTACACTTTTTTTTCTCTGTTCTCTGTTCTCCCCACGTATCTTTTTGGGAGATTTGTGTGGGCAGACGCAGACGTCCCTTCCATTCAGCTCCAACTTGAGCTGTGATCAGGAAGACTGCAAAGTCACAGGAATGCCCTCAGGAATATTCAGAAACTATTCCTTTACCTGTATTAATAGGCTTGCTTCACAGTTCAGACTCACAGTATTGTCTTTGATACACATCGCATGCATGCTGTGTGCCCTGTACGTCTTTTATATTATAGGTATTATAGTATTGGCAACGTTTTAGCCATTGAGCAAAATGTATATACAGTATACGTTGTATTATTTTTCCACTCTACATCGTTTCTACTTTGTTGCAGCTGTTTCCCTGCAGACAGACACTTGCTTTGCCCAGTCCAGAACTTTTTTGTTGTCAACAAGGCAGTGCTAGTGTGTGTGTGTGTGGGGGGGTCTTTTTTTTTGCCAATCACAGTGCAGCAGTCTCCAATGAGCCAACAGAATGGACGATGAGGTGCAGGTAGATTCACTTCTGTTTACAAATACAGAGTTTGTACACGCTAAAGTTGCCTATAATAAGAATTGGCATACATCCGCAAATATAAGGCAGTAATATCAAGAAGCACAGTATGAGGAATTCATGTTGGCCAGGCTCAGGCTTGAGATGGTATAACTGACATAGATGGTATAACTGACATACCTTCAGCATTGCCCTGTTGTGTGCAGCTATGTCCCTATATTTCACGTGGTCCTGCCCAACCCCAACGACTCGTATCCCAATTAAATGCTTCCTGTTGCCCACTTCCTGGCTCCCTCTCGCCTCCATGTCTGTTTGTTTCTGCTGTTTAAGATTATGGAGATTATCATCTCCCTCACTCCCTGCAGGAAACCTGGGCCAAGGAGAGGAAGGGGAGACCACAAAAGTTCACAAATAAGGTCTATGTTATAGTTAAGGTGTTGGTTGTGGAAAGGGACAGCCTGGCCCTGCAGTCTTAACACCATGTTCAAGGTCATAGAGATGGACGGGAAGTCGGCTGGGGGTCATATTTACCACTATTGATTTTCAGGTATAATGTTTTGGTGAACCATTTGAACCTACTAAATTCCATTCCTCCCTCATACACCTCTGCAAGATATGGCACATCTTCCATCATTGCACCAGGGATTAAATTCAGCCTGTGAAAAATAAGGTCATATTATTTCTTTGCACACTTTGTTTTGAGTGTAGAACTGAAAATGAAACCTCTGAAAAGTTGCTGGCGATATTTGTGTCTCATTTCACAGTCTAAGAATCCTTTTTAATTGGACCTGCTGCTTCCAGCACCACGTTGGGGAAAGAAACTGTATGTAAAGATAATGACTAAAGCAGACTTTATGGGTGTGCTGCCCAGGAAAGAGCACGAGAGATTTATTGCTGTCTTGAATTGCTTACTTCATTTTTGTACCATTGCATTGAATCTTAAAATATGCTTTACTGGAAGCCAGGTGCCACGGCATCTACTCCCTTATGGCTTTCCGCTGGAACCACTCCTATTCAGAACTATTCCGAAATATGTGAGTCAGTGGACAGTCTCAAGTTTTTCTTATCATTCGGCCACAGAGGTATTTCTTTTTGGCAATTTACTAGTGCATTTCCAATTTTCCAATACTTCTACTACATCTCTTTAATTCCTCTATAATTTTTTGAATTTTATATTGAATTATTTTAGTTACTTTATAGAATTGTTTTAGTTACTTTATAGATTTTGATGATGATGATTAAGCAGTACTTCAGTACTATAGTACTGAAGTACTGTGAAACGGGACATGGTACATATACCTAATGAGTACTTTGTGGTACTATACAGTAAGTAAGCTTACATTTTTATGCCAATACTTTTGTACAGAAATATAAATATTTTTCACCACTGGAGGGTATGTTCTGCAGTGGCCTTTCACATTCTGATTGTTTTTCAGAATATTTTATGTAAAGAAAGCCCCATGGGAGAGAGAGCCAGCTCCAAAACACTCCCTTGACAAGTTATTAACTGGAGGGATCTTAGTGAGATCTCGGACGTCAAATGTGACTTAGTTGAGCTGGAAACTAGGTCCCTAAAACCCCTATAAACAATGAAGTTGTCATAATAATAGGCATGAATGTCAGCGATTGACATTTAAGCACATTTGTTATTTCATAAATCCTCGTAGTGCTCAAGAACGTAATATTCATTGATAAAAAATAACTTGGAGTTGATCTCTGTGTGTGCGCTCACCTATTTCACTATGCATCAGATGCAATTTTAGCATAGTAAATCAGCACAGTGAGTAGGCCTATAGTCTAGAGTGGTCATTACACTGAAGCATTAGACGTGTTGAGATACTGACTCCAGCTACTCTGAGAGCCCCTGTACACCAGTGGCAGGGAGCCAGACCCTGGGTGTGTCTGTGGATCCAGGAAGCATCCTGCTTCTCACACATTTTTCCACTTTGAACCGCAACAAAGACATTAGCTTTTCTTTCTAGAAGAATATTATAGGGAGCAGTCAGGCAGCGCAATCATGTCCAGCTGAGCACACACTCCGGGCTTACTAGGGGAAAAGCTGTCGGAAATATGTGTTACCTGATTTTAGCTTTGCGTGATATGTGTAATTGTCCTGTATATCAATCTGTGATAATGTAGTGTTTAGTCATGGTATGACTATGAATCTTTCTCTCTCCCTCCCCCTCTCATTTTTAGATTTCAACATTAAGACGCCAAGGAAGAACCCTTTACCCAACAGTGCCTGACAATGCAGAGAAAGAAGCCCAGAGTCTATTTGTCCAAGAGGTAAACTAATCCCACATAACTATGAAACTGTCCTGGTCATGCAGTGGATTTTATATATGATATAATGCTCTCAGTGAGAATTGATTTGATTAGCTGTTGTTCTATGAAGCTATATACTAACCATGCCACCTCAGAATTGTCCAAACACACAGAAATTCCATTTTGTATGGCACATTCTTTGTGAGATGTAGTTCTTTGATTCTTTGGAGTGCAAATAAAGCCCATTGCTCTTTACTGGAGCCTGTCCACACTCCACAGTTGACTCTGCTATTATTTAGCATTTCTGATTTTCTACCAAAACATTAAGCCAGGGGATTAAGAACTGATAATGTGTAATGAACTTTTACTGTCCTCCCTCAAGCTTATCAGACTTCACTTTACATTTCCAAATGTGGCTTTCAAGTTAGACAAGTTAAAATACTGCTATGATCCAGACGTTTAATTATTCACAGTTTTTGTAGCTAAATGACTCATTGCTCCATTTCACAAACATACAGTATTTCGCGTGCAGTGCACAATGTTTTCTTTATGTCCTGCCCAATATTGTTCTCTCTGTTCTCATAAGCCGGTGACCAACTGGCTGTTGTCAGCTTACCTTTCAGTTCAACAGTCAGTGTTTTTAGGAATCCTGTCTTAAATCATCACAGATATAATTCCTCTTGCTCAAATACAGCGTGACATCAGCAGGACAGCTGCCCAGCAAGAGCCCCTCTGTTTCCCGTTGTCCCACTGATCAGATTGCACTTGACCACCCCCATCAGAGCGGTTCTGGTAGAACGGCACACATTTCTCTATAGCAGATAGCCACTGTGTTGTCCATGTAACCGCTGACTTTAACAATGAACAGATGTCTTCATTCCAAGCCAGAGATATAGAGCTGTACTCCCTTCCAGTTTGTGCTGGTCATAATACATGGTTAGAAGAATGAGTTGAAGGGTGCACATAGGCCTTAAACTGACTTCCACGCTTCTGACATATTGTTTGTCTTGGCGTCAATGTGCAGAGAGTGCAGAGAACTCAAAAATCATTGTCCACTTAATCAATAGCCCTCCTGTCTCTCCAATTGCCTGCCAAGGCTGCTGTACAGAATGCAACACAATAACCTCATGGCAGCGTTTTATCATATTATTATCAATTGTCTCTCAGTTACTGATGATTTCTGCAGTCAACCAGCTGGTGTACAAAGCATGCACTGAGGAAGCACCTGCATGCATGATAGAATATTGTTTTCTGACATTTACTAAATCCCATAGAAGGCTTTAAATTCTACTGCTCAAAGATGGCCCCTGCCTTTGATTTTCTTCCTCTTCCTGCAGACATTTCTAATCTGATTGGACGAAGAAAAAAGCATTTGACAGCGAGGCAGTGCTGGATTAGAAAAGCTTTTATTGATGCAGCCGAGAGACTCTGTAAAGGGATGGTTGCTTTTTGCAGGACAACCTTACAGTTTGGTTTGTTACTCACTGATTTACATGTGTTTTCCCAGTGCATCAAGACCTATAACTCTGACTGGCATGTCGTTAACTACAAGTATGAGGACTATTCTGGGGACTTTCGGCAACTTCCAAAGTAAGCCTCTTGTGTACTATGACAGGCAGCCCTATGTTCACGACACGTAATTGATGTGGCATGTATGGTATTATGACATGCTTCAACAGGGCAAGTGGAAACAGCTACAATGCTTAACCTTAGAACACCTTTCTTTTGTTAGACCATGACTAAACACGGTTATATATTACCCAAAAAATATTCTGTAAAAAGAAATGTATCATCAAAATATCAGTACAGTTATACATGATAAGTTGAGCTACTATCATCGGGGTGCAAAATCTGTGAAATATTGGCATATTATTTTTTTAATAATTACCTTTTTTTTTTTACCTTTGCTCCACTCATTCCTGGGATACCGGTATGTCAGAATGTCTGAAGAAAAAAAACATACATGTTTACCTTTTTTGAAAAGGTCCATTGGATCCAGTGGATGTGTATATTGGGACAAAGTCAACCAAGCACCTGTAGAAAAAAACAGGGATGTGGGCAAGGAAACAAACCCACATTCTGTGATGTAACAGAGCATCAAGACCCAACCACGTTCCAACATTATGAAAATTCCAATATAATGGTTAATGCATTGATTCCAGAGATACAAACTGAAACGCACAATTTCATGTGTCTTTATCCACTTGCTGGCAAGCTTTAGTCATTTTATTCCTGCCTTACTGTTGAAGATATGTTGGAATACCTCACCTACAAGGAAATACTGGTGATAATTCGTAATTCATTTAAACAGTGTTTTTTTTTTTTCATTGATTAAAAGGTTTTATTATAAGCTCTGTTGTCTTTCCTGCAGAATAGTTTTCATTGTCTGTGTTTAAATCACAGAAAGACCTTGGCACTATTACTGTTGCCATTCCTTTTGTCCATGCTTTTTCGTGCCAGCTAAGTTGAAACGATACTTCTTGACGTCACTTCTTGCCTGTTAACATTTCACAATAGTTTCCCCTAATGTGTATTTCTTTTCTAGTCTTTGGTAGATTTTTAATTTCCCTTGTTTCCCCATGCGTCATCGTTAGTTGTCATTGTGCTTTCTATCTTTATAGATAATTTCAAATTGAATATGATTACAATAACTTGTAAAACATTTGTATTACATATTTATTTATTGGTTATTCAAACAGCAATACGTATTCATTGCACAGACAGACAGAGACCTTTGTCGGACCCTAATGGTAATTAAATTGCCATACTGTCATCATTAGAGTTCTTGACTCTGGTTGACAATGTTTTACAGTAAAGTGTCCAGACCGGATAAGTTGGCTGTCCATGTGTTTGAGGTGGATGAGGATGTGGACAAAGACGAGGTGAGTTCATACTGTATATCATGCAGCAGAGAAAAACCAATGGTCAAAAACAACCTAACTTCGGTCAAATTTCAACCAAACGTAGAGGTTGAATAAGGACCAACTGGGTCTTTGGTCAATCTGACCGAATAATGCGTGTTATTATATTTGACCGAATGCATTTGGTTACATTAATAACCCAATTATGAGGGTCAACATAACCTAAGTACCAGTTGATTTGACCGAACATATTAGCTTGCATTAATAACCTAATTTTGAGGGTCAAGATTACCCAACTGCCAGTTGAATTGATACAGAATATTCAGTTAACCCATTTGTTTTATTAAAGGGAAATTCCACCCATTTAAAGGGGAACTTCGCCACTTTTCAACACTCTTTGTGTGGTGTTGGTCATTAGCATACATGCTAATGGCCTCCTGATTAATAACATTGGGATTCTGTGGCTCCAGCGCCGTGCTTCCCAAGTTGTCAGATTCTGACCCAGTGACGTCATTGGGTCAGAACGTCCCACTGACTTAAACTACAGCGAGTATGTGGACGGGTAAGGTTACCGTACCGGTCTGAGTAACGGTCTGAGTGCCGGTCTGAAGGAAAAGTCGTTGCAGTGTTGTGTTTACAGTGTTGGATGCATTCCTCGGCATTAGTATCCTATCTGTTCCTGTAAAAAGTATAAATAATTTCATTTTTCGTCATTTTGTCCGAGAAATTCTACAATACCCACAGTGCACCGCGGCATCAACCAAAGTCTGTGACCTAACAAATTGGTTACCGTACCGGTCTGAGTAACGGTCTGAGTGCCGGTCTGAAGGAAAAGTCGTTGCAGTGTTGTGTTTACAGTGTTGGATGCATTCCTCGGCATTAGTATCCTATCTGTTCCTGTAAAAAGTATAAATAATTTCATTTTTCGTCATTTTGTCCGAGAAATTCTACAATACCCACAGTGCACCGCGGCATCAACCAAAGTCTGTGACCTAACAAATTGGTTACCGTACCGGTCTGAGTAACGGTCTGAGTGCCGGTCTGAAGGAAAAGTCGTTGCAGTGTTGTGTTTACAGTGTTGGATGCATTCCTCGGCATTAGTATCCTATCTGTTCCTGTAAAAAGTATAAATAATTTCATTTTTCGTCATTTTGTCCGAGAAATTCTACAATACCCACAGTGCACCGCGGCATCAACCAAAGTCTGTGACCTAACAAATTGGTTATTCTCATTAAAACAACCCAAAACCAATAACCAAATAAAACAACCCATGAATTCGGTCAAAATAAAATCCCTGCAACCCAGGAAAAGGTTATGGCTTCAAGAAATAACCCAGGAAAGTGACCTAACACCATTGACTGAAGTGTTTAGTTGCAATTTTGACCGATTAGTTTTTTGTGTGTGCATGCAGTGTGCTAGAGTACCATGTAACCCAAGTCAATGAGTCTTATGCTATCAACAGAATATAGAAAGTCATCATTCAGTGCTCTCCAAGCTACTGAGTTATAGTAATCTTGAAAATTACTTTTTACCCTCTTGCCCCTTAATATGTCTTATTGTGGTCATTACCGGTATTTATTTCTGGCCAGGGCAACTACATAGCCTTTCTTTCATAGTTGTTATAAAGATGAAAGAGATCATGTGCAAATATGACTACTAAATGACTTTCGCTGGCTAATGGTTTCAACAGCTTTGCTTTGGATTCTTCTACCATCTTCTCAGGCTGGGGTCTCCAAGGCTCTATTGGAACATTTTTGCTCTATTAATCTTCCCCTAATCTATGTGATTCGGCTGGCATGCGGGTATTGTATGTGTGTGTGTGTGTGTGTGTGTGTGTGTGTGTGTGTGTGTGTGTGTGTGTGTGTGTGTGTGTGTGTGTGTGTGTGTGTGTGTGTGTGTGTGTGTGTGTGTGTGCGCGTGTGTGTGCATGCGTGTGTGTCAAACTATGCCCCCTGTAGGTGATGAAAGATTTTGCAAAATGACATATCGGTATAGATACTGTACATGTATGCCTGTATTATGTAAAATGTTATCCCATTGCTGAAAATTGGAATGATGTTACATCATATAATAGAAGGGTGAAAAGTGGTGTTGATGTTACATTATAACCTGGCTAATAAGCTAGACTAATATCCTGGAAGGGCGTTCTTTTGCCAACAGCTGATTGATTAGAGGCGCTAGGTGTAAATGGAATATTTTTTGGTTTTGTTTGTTTTGTTTTGCAGTATTGCATTGTGGGTTTGAGCTAACAGGTCCTTTTTGTCAATCAATCAGGTCACCTTAATTCAATGTACTGTATATCTTCAAATCTGCCCTCACTTCAAAGGTTAAAATATTGATTAAAATATTGCCCCTAAAATCCCCAGAAGCATTGCTTAGTGCTGTTGATAAAATTAATAAAGAATAATTTTTTACTGAAATGTATACCAAAAACCTTTTTTTCCCATCATCAAAATACAGTATGTCTTGATTTTTTTTTTGTGGAAAGCAGTTATTTTCAGCAAAGACCAGCATCATACTGTTCATCAAAGTATAAATTAAAGTAGTTTATGTATTTAAACATCATGGAGCAAGAGAGATTTCAGAGAGCATGAACCCCGTGATTTTGTCTGACCCTATGGGGGAGCGGTCCGCGCCGTCTAGACAATGATGAGTGGAAGCAGACCCTGAACCTTTCCAGACGCTCCGTGAATTGCTCCCAAGACATGCCGAAAATATTACCCAAACCTGCCAACACTTTCTGAAAATCTTTTCGCTCGCTGCAACCGAGGCAGAATATTTTTTACTGGACAATGGGCATCTTAAAAACCCATTCATTACTGTTAGATCGTAAACGTCTCTGGCACAGTTCTTTGCTGTAGTCTTTCAAGCGGCTGGCAGTGTAGAGATGCTTGTCACATGTGTTCACGTTACAGTAGCCACTGATCTAAAGTAATACCTTTTACCTCTCCTAATTTTTATATTTACACACAGATCATAATATTGCTTAGTTATGGGTGGATGCGGACTCAGGGTATATTGTCATATCAACCTATGAATGTGGGGTCTCACTACATGGCCAACCATCCTGATAAATGTTTTGTCATACTGTAGTTTGGTTAATATCGTTTTCTTGTATTTTGTCCCCTCCACCACCCCTTTGGACAGGGAAAAAACAATTACAAACCATATCTGTAAACAAGAGGCCAAATCAAGTACAAGTCAAAAGCAAGCAAATAGTACATGAAAAAAGAAAGCAGAAGTGAAATGAATGAATAGAGAAAAAGAAACCACAGAAATGTAAACTACTAGGTGCCCTGAAGCATCAACAGAATTTTATCATCCAAATCCCCGTGGTGAACTTAATCTTCTCTGGCCTCATAAGATATAAGACATCTCTGATCCACTGTGTAAACATTCTCTTGGTTGCTCGTTTGGAGTTGGTCGGACCTCGAGGAGATCTCAACCATATAGGATCAACAAGGCAGTCGTGATGTGCACCATTTGGTGACATTCTGGCAAGGCACACAGTCTTGGTAGGATGTGTTTGTATAAAAGTGTTTTGATGTGGTGATGAACTGTGTGAGAATGCTTTGAACGTGTCTGATCTCCGTGTGTCTGAATCTCTTAGGACACAGCCTCCTTAGGTTCCCAGAAAGGAGGAATCAACAAACATGGGTGGCTGTACAAGGGCAACATGAACAGTGCCATCAGTGTCACCATGAGGGTGAGAGGTTTTAATTTATTAAAATTTTATCTTATATGAAATAATTGGGTGGTTCTTTTTTGTTTTCCTGCTTTTCCAAATGTGTTTTCTTTTTTTCCCCATCTCAGTCTTTTAAGCGGAGGTATTTCCACCTAACCCAGCTGGGAGATGGCTCTTACAATCTCAATTTCTACAAGGACGAGAAGGTTTCCAAAGAACCCAAAGGAACAATATTCTTGGATTCCTGCATGGGCGTAGTTCAGGTAACACACTCCGAAACAACCACCCTGGCCTCTGCCAAAACGTCAATGATTGTTAACGTTTTCCAGGAATAGGCTGCGTCTGCTCTGAGGATGTAGCAATTTCCTCTCCGAAATGCTACTTTGTCCCCCCTCCGTGTCATGTAAAATGGTATGTGAAAACAAAAAGAAAAAATGTCAACACAAATTTCAATGGCACCAGGGGGTGGGGGGGTGCTGCAATGCTTGTGCGTCTTTCCCTCTCCCACCCATGGGGCTGAAACCGGAGCTCATCCATCTGCTCGTTGCCTCCCCCGCCAAGGTCATCCATAAATGCTGACGAACGCTGATGTCACAACGACACGCACTCTACTGCAGCTCCACAATCGATACCACATGCTAGCAGATGTGTATGCCCAGAGACAGACGTACCGCAAACGTCATTATCTGTCCATCATCCTAAAGAAACGGCAGAGGTTCTCCTCCTAATGACTAAGCAGCATCCAGCTCCATCATGTCTATGATGGAAAATATTAGGGGAATGGAGGTTGGAATTTGTCAGACAGGTCTGCCTGTGCGTCTCCTACCCTGTGGGAGAGGAGTGTTGTATGTAAAAGCATCAATATATAAATACTCAAGAAATACTTGTTACGGTAAGAAAAGCCGAGTACAATTCTCGTATTCAAAATGTATGTAATTGCATTGCAGCACCCCCCCACCCCGTGGTGACAGTGAAACTTGTGTTGACATTTTTTCTACTTCGAGTACAAAAAGTAAAAGTACTTATACTGGAAAGCTTCTGCAAAGTAACTTAACTGACTAATAGTACAATATTTGCCACAGAAATGTAGTGAAGTAGAAGTACTAGATACTGTATTACAAATACTAGATACTTAAATACTTGTACCCAAAAATGTACTTAAATACAGTATTCAATTTCCACCACTGCGTTCAGGATTTCGGGTTAGGTCGCCTTTTTCCTTCCATGATTTTGTCAAACCCCTACACCGATAAATTTGCAAACCACAGGCCTCCCATGAAGCATTCTTAGTGGAGGAGTGGAGGAGATAATTGTTAGATCTTCTTGTCCAGGCAGATAAACAGGCTGGATTATTTTCTCCCTCTCTCTTATTTAAACATGTGTTTATTCAGACATCTTTAAATAAAATAAACACATTGATGTCTTATTCACTATTCTCTTTAGGTGTTTCTACTCATCCTGGCGTCCACAAATACAATTTAACAAGCAAAGTAATAGGCCTATGGCACGAAAATAAATGAAGCCGCTCCAAAAGAGAATGTTCCTGTATTTCGGCATGGCCATAGTAATGAAGAACGCCGATGTTGTGGCTAGTGATAATGCTCTACTGCTACCCTCTGGCAAGAAATACATGGTTGGTTTTGTCTGCCTGTCTGTGGTAGTTTTGTCTGAGTGATCCCTTAATTATAACACAGATCTTACACTCTATTTGTCTTCACTATGATGTTGGGGTTTGACAGGACTGTTGCCGATCGGCCCCTGCAATCGGTTGACATTGTGTGTCCTGTGGTATACCACTGTGTTTTTTTTGTTTTGTTTTGTTTCGCCAACATTTAGTGGTTAGGTTTTGTGCCTTAAACGTCTCGGCTACAGCAAGTGTGCATCTGCTGCCGATTAAGTTATATTGGCCTGTGTGTGTGTGTGTGTGTGTGTGCGTGTGTGCGTGCGTGCGTGCGTGTGCGTGTGTGTGTGTGTGAGAGAGAGAGAAACGCCATGCCCGGCTTCAAACTGCTTTTGCACATTTCACATGCTTTTGAAAACCCAACACACAGTCAAGTACATGCGCTGAGGCATTCCACCTGCCAACTTTTATCTCCTTCAGACATCCCATTCGGTGTCTTGTTGTGTCCCAGGACAGCCGTTTGTTTGTTTTTCTTTCTCCGCCTCCCTCTCCCTGAGTTTTTCTCTTTAAACTCGGTTCACTCCCCTTTCCTCTGATCATGCTTTCCATGATTGCAGAAACAGAGGAAACATCTCGCCTCGCCATTCCTCTCACAGAGCTCGTCTGTGTTGAGGGGTGGGTACAGGGTGGGCGTACAGCTAAAACGACACCACTGCTATATTTAACTCAACTTGTCTGCGCAGCCGGAGCCCCTCTAGTGGGAGTAAACGGGAGACTGTCCTGGTGGCAGGTTCAACTCTTCATACAATGGACAAAAATGCTCAGGATCTCACGCAACCTTCATTACCGTCATGCCTTTAGCATCCATCCCTTGACGATTGCTCCTCCCTGGTTTCTGTCCCAAATACTTCTCCAGTGTATGCGTGTTTGTTCAGCTCGCCTTCAGATAATGACTCCCCCTCCCATCCACTCCCACTCTGCAGTTTCAGCAGCTCAGCCAAATTATAAAAAACTCACAATCCCGTGCGAAATGAAGTGCTGCGTGTGTGGCTACAGTATACTAAAACACACTTCGTCCCATTGTGCTTGTTTCTCTGAACATGGCAACATCAACAATACACACTTCGTCCCATTGTGCTTGTTTCTCTGAACATGGCAACATCAACATGACTCCACGCATGCAGGCAGGGACAGACACACACACAGACACACACACAGACAGACAGACACACACACACATCTTGTGAATCGTTTAAGGGAAGTGCTTGGCAGCACTTCAAAAACTAACAATCCTCTGACCACGGTCGATGACATTACAGTGACTGCTGCTGTTTCATACTGTACCATGAGTATCCCAGCAGTGTGCTCTTTAAATGCAATGAATGCCATTGTCCCTTTAATCAATGATATCATGGAATCTATGAACATCAACTTCAAGCAGTGATGGCTCGACATATGTGTGTCTGAGACTCTGTGTGTGGGTGCGTGCGTGCGTGTGTGCGCATACTGTATGTACAGTACATCCACATGTGTGCAGTGGGTTGTAGACTGTTGCAGAAACAGATGCTTGTGGAGAAGCCCAAATGGGATGGTGGTGACCTCAAACTTCCTGGCTGAGAGGAGTTCATAGTCCATCCATCCCTGGCTGCAGTGCTGTTGTTGAATTAACTAACTCACTAGCAAATCTACAGTCTCTGCTGAAGGCCTATTTGTAGAGCTGAAAAGTGACGCTATACGTACCTATACCTTATACCTAGGTCTCAATTGGTCTTAAGGCCAATATATACCCAGATTGTTTTCCAAGATTGTTTAAGGTGTGATAAATAGCTGCTATAGATAATGCTGATTTAATGCTGACTTACTCATACTCTTTTCTCTTGTGTGTGCCTTTTTCTCTTCTTCTTTTATTCAGAACAACAAAGTTCGGAGGTTTGCTTTCGAGCTGAAGATGCAGGACAAGAGCAGCTACCTGCTGGCTGCTGACAGCGAGGCAGAGATGGAGGACTGGATCAGCACGCTCAACAAGATCCTTCACAGCAGCTTTGAGATCGCCATGCAAGAGAAGAGGAACGGAGACGTTCATGACGGTGTGTGTGCGCGTGTTCCTGTGTTTGTGTCTGTGCATTGTGTGCGTGAGTGTGCACTTGCATTATATAATGCATGGAATTCCATAAATGCGTGCCCATGTCTCTCACAAGGGCATGTGTGTGCCCCTGTGTGTTCTTGTACGTGTTCTGCCCACCCTATGTTCTTATCATTCATAGAGTGTGTATGTGTGGGTGTAGGTGTGTGTGTGTGTGTTGGGGGGGGTAGAATAAATATTCAATGAACAGATATGAGCTGGAATCATATTTTTGTTAACCTTGCAAAAATGTTATCCACCTTAAAATCAGAACACCCTTTAACACAGAAAATGTGCTTTTCATAATGTTGAGGCAAAGAAAACATCCAGAGTTCAGTTTTCCTCAGGGGAGAAAGAATGTGTAAACAAGTCTTCTGTTCTGCAGACTAAAATGTCAGACCAGACGATTGTCTTTGGCTTAACACTCACACTGGCTCCTGCCACTGGAAGTGAGGAATCAATATTTAACATTTTGCTTAGGTAGTCCAGATAAAATATAATATACTGTACATATGAAGACTTAACATTCCCATTGTTACATTTCCCTCTGGGTAAAGAATATTTCAGTATTCCAACTGTGAATATATATTTCATGATCCTGCCGTCCATCATTTTGTAACATCAGTGATATATAGCAGTACTGTTTACTCAGTGCACCAATCCTGGAGTGGTTTTGTTGTAATTCGTGTTGAATACAAAATATATGAACAAAATGTATAATGCATCGTATGCATGACATGAGGGTGTCCACAACACAAATAGTAACAATGAATGGAACATATGAGCACAGTCAGTAGGACTACATCAAGGACACACACTTAAGGGAAATAACACCAAACTACACCTACAAACTACACATTACTGATATCCTTGTATCCATGCCCTGAGCACCCTGCAGTGCAGTAGTACCGGTAATGTGTTTGTTGTTGAAAACCAAAATCAAGCCATTAGCTATTTTAGCAGAAGAGTAGAGGGCAGTCTGTCTGTGTCGGCACCCAGGTGCATTCAGTAAATTATTTTCACACCTTCCAAATGATGATCTCTTGACTGTCTCTTGGCAGTCTGTAGTAGTCTGTGTGGCGATACAGCTCTGCTGCATAGTGCCTCTGTTGACTCTGACAGCTCCCGCTCTCTCTGTCTAGTCTGTGGCGATTGCACGGTCGGACCACCCAGACATTTTAATGTTCACCTCCTGTCTCGTAGGAGGCCTACTGCCAGGAGGAAAGAGCACAGAGTGTGTCTGTGCAAAGAGGCTCCACTAATCTTCCTAATGTCTTATAGCCTTTATTAATTGTGCTGTGTGTGTTTAGAGAAAAGACAACCCTGGGATCTTGTAGCGCTATCACAGATCTCCATCAACACTGGCCTGCCTGTCAGTGCTGGCTGATCCCAGTGCTGCTGAATTGCTGTTTATTGAACATTAAGTGTTAGCATTGGATTAAGAGGATTTTGTTGTAAAGACAATAATGTTTCATTTTTTTTTAGCTTGGATTCAGTATTTGCTCTTTTTCTCTCCTCCTGTCTTAGATGATGAGCTGGGAAAGTCAGATAGTTCCTCTGGCAGTATGGACAGCTTTCAGGTAGGTCCTTTTCCACAAATTCAAAGCCAATACCATTTTGCTGGGGCCGTTGGGTAAAAACATCATCACAGTCAGTTGGAATTAGCAGTGTGAACTCACTATTCCGAATCCTCTAGTAAGAAACCTTTTCTGAATAACCTCTGTCATAATTATGTGGTTCATTTGGACTCATGAAGGTGTGTTTGCTTACATTCCTTTACGAGTTTCCACCATTTGTTATATTCCTAAAAGAACAGAACCTCTGCATGCACACCTACAGTATCTAGACTGAATGGTGGGAATGCATGGGCTGACCAGAGTAAAACAGAAGACTCCCACACATTGTCTACTTCACTTGCAGTCGGTAACAATATTTTGGTTACTCTCGAGAATTCCTAAAAGAGGATCAAATGCCAAACAACATTAGACTATTCAGATGTGATGATTCAAGTTCACCCAAGTTACCCGAGTTAAAGCAAACAGTGACTTCTCCATTCAGTTGAGTTCAGTTGTTCCTACTGTAGATCTGCCTACAGTTCAGATTAAAGTGAGTCTCCAAACAGCACTTGTCCATAATATGGATACGTGCTATAATGATGCTCTGACCCAAGTAGCAAGCTATAGTTAAGCCACATGTGCATGGAAAGTGGTGGTGACAGTTAGCTGGAATCACCCTGACATACTGGGTTAGGCACTAATGTACTGCACTCTACGTAACGGTAGCCACCTGAGCTAACTCACTGGGACTGTCCTCTCCATCTCCACGATCAGCTCGTAAAAATTCGAAGCCTTATTTCCAGATGTGACACAAATGAGGAGAATTGTCCAAATGGCTAAACCAGTTGAAGATTTTAAAACCGCATGCTTTGTGGTTCCGATGACTAAGCACATTTGCGGTGTGTGATGTATTTAAAAAATGCCTTCTATTCTCAGAGTGCACGTGATATTGAGTCTAAGATGAGGAATGAAACCAGATTGAAGCTTTTCACGTTGGATCCTGACACACAGGTGAGTGAGAATAATGCACACAGTAACTCAATTTAAATTCCTTATTGTAATTGTACAAACAGATTAAGCGATTCTGTGTTGTATGCTGGTGTTGTACAGTAAAAATAATTTTAGTGGCAATTTCTGCCGTGCAACACAGTTTTACCACAAACCTAACAGTGCCTACTATGGTGCCATCTGAATGTCTGGATGTGCCTAATGTAACCTAAGACCTTTCCTCATATGTCCTTCAGAAATTAGACTTCTCAGGGATTGAGCCGGACATAAAGCAGTTTGAGGAGAAGTTTGGCAAGCGCATTCTTGTGAACTGCAATGACCTCTCGTTCAATTTGCAAAGCTGTGTGGCGGAAAACGAGGAAGGACCCACAACAAATGTAAGAGTTGTTTTTTTTTTTTCTGAACACAATGAATAGTCTAAATATTAGGAGCCAGATCTTCTGTGAATAAGGAAGCTAGGAACAGGATGCGATGGTGCGTCCAACTGGGGTTGACACAGTAACCAGGCCAGAGGCTCAGTAATGGGGAAGGAGCTGTATCCCATGGAGTCTGGTGTCCTGCTGTCCCTCCCAGCAGTACGCTATCCAATAAAGACTTGTGTTGCATCCTCACAGAGGCACTAATACAAACACCACACACACATACAAACCAGTTTTGTTCCCACAGAGTCACTGGCATGGCACAAACACAAACAAGTCCCAACAGTTTCTGAGAAAGATTATGTAGTTTTTGTTTTTCAATGTTTTGTTTGTGTATTTCGCCTTTTCATGTTATAATTTTGAGTGGTGCAACCCCTCCTATAGACAGCTCTGTCCCTGCCTGGCTATGTCCGAGCACAGACGTACTGTAGCCTATATCCACCAAAGAGTGTCACTGTTAGGCAGTGAGACTTGGTGGTGTGCAGGCAGTTTAATGTAGAGGTAGACAGGAAATGGGGACAGAGATGGGGGATGCACTAAATGCCGTTGCGATCGGGAGTCAAACCAGCAGCACACTGCCAGAATGGACTACCAGCCAGGTTGCCTACACCATGAGCCACAGCCCAGGCCAAGATGTAGTTTGAATTGAAAATATATCTTAAAAAATGCAACTGGTACGGTGATATATGCGACCAAAGCCTCTGTCTCCGACTGGGTGTTTGTGCACTAAGATTTTAAACAGTTTTCTGTTCTGCTTCCAGGTGGAACCATTCTATGTGAGCCTGTCACTGTTTGACATCCAGAACAGCAGAAAGATCTCCTCAGACTTCCACGTGGATCTTAACAACCCGTCTGTCCGAGGCATGGTGGCCAATCACAGCAGCCAGTATATGAACGGGGGAGGGGACACGATCCACGGGGGGCAACGTTTGGCTCACAGCGTGCCAGAGGCGACCATGCAGTATCCAAGACAGGTACAGCACATGTCTTTTTCTTACTCTTCTCATTCTTATTCTCATTAGCTAGACTAGTATGTCCTTTTATACAAGAAATGCTCCATCACACTTGACTTGACAAAATTTTGTTCTGTGTTGGAACTTGTTTTGGCCTCAGGGAGTGTTCTCGGTAACATGCCCACACCCAGACATCTTCCTGGTGGCACGCATTGAGAAGGTCCTCCAGGGGGGAATCGCCTCTTGTGCCGAACCATACATGAAGAATTCAGACTCCACCAAGGTATTGCCCACAGCACATCCCAACATCTTCCTTAAAAGGCAGCCTGCTCCCCAAGCTCAGCGAGTTCCATCTGATTATTCCACATGACAGATGATCAAATCATCCTTGTTATTAGTGCAGGCCCAGTTGCAAAAACACTCAACACAAACATTGGCTTTGGCTATACAAATCTGGTTATGCACCATGGGGGGGGGGGGGGGGGGGGGGGGGGGGGGGGGGCATACAGTGGACACTAATGGGATTCAGAAGAACATGCTAATAGTGTGTGGGCCTGAGTGCTGAGTGTGCAAGCATGTCAATGAGTGTCCATGCAAAGAGTGAATAATTAATAATTAAGACTAGTCTGGGTATGTGTTAAAGGAATATTTCACTTTCAAAAAGACTTCCATTCAGTAATTAGTAATTACAAATTTGATATTTATGTTAGCAGGCCTGCCCTTTCCCATACAAAGCTATTATAACTTAATACTCTAAGTTATAACTTAAATATGACTTAAAACTTAAAGGGGAATTCCACTCATTTTGAACCCCCCCTAAACCGACCCCTGTTGCCATGGTAACCTACCTCGTATGGTTGATTTTGGTTGTATTGACTCCTGGAAGGCAAGCGGCAGCCCCCCCAGACCCTGTTCCTGGGGCTCCATTGAATTCCGGTTATTCACTCGTATAGTCCCATTTTGAGCAGTGAAGGAGATAAAATCCAAAGCCAAAAAAAGTTTTTTTTTCCATGGACGGTCTCCAAATGGTCTCCAGCAACCCTCCGATGCAGTGTTAGCCTAGCATTAGCCTCCAGTGTTGTGCTATACATGTAAACTACTAGTGGACGCAATTCTGCTCCCCCTTGCTGTTTTTTCCACTTTGTCATCCATTCACAGCTGTACTGTGGTCACACTGTCTTTGTTGTCGCTGGAAAGCATGGAAATGGTCCCATTTCTGAATCCACACAGGACTGAGTTTGTTCTGTTGTCTGTTCTGTTGTCGTGTCAGCTACTACAAAGCCACTCAAGTGTTGCCAACTTGCCAACCTCCAAAATCCAAAATACACCAGTGCCACTTCCAAAATGCATTAGAATGCGCTAGAGCAGTGGGTTTTCAACCATTTTCATACCAGGGCCCACTATTTATATTAGTACTACTACTACTACTACTACTACTACTACTACTACTACTACTGCTACTACTACTACTACTAGCAGTACTACTACTAGCAGTACTACTACTACTACTACTACTACTACTACTACTACTACTACTACTACTACCAGTACTACTACTAATAGCAGTACTACTTGTAATACTAATAGCACTACTACTACTACCACTACCAGTACTACTACTACTACCACTACCACTACCAGTACAACTACTACTACTACTACTACCAGTACAACAACTACTACCACTACCACCACTACCACCACTACCACCACCACCACCACCACCACCACCACCACCACCACCACCACTACTACTACTACTACTACTTCCAGTACTACTACTAATAGCAGTACTACTTGTAATACTAATAGCACTACTACTACTACCACTACTACTACCAGAACAACTACTACTACTACTACTACTACTACTACTACTACTACTACCACTACTACCACTACAACAACTACTACTACTACTACTACCCACTACTACCACTACTAATACTACTACTACTACTACTACCACTACTACTACCAGTACAACTACTACTACTACTACCACTACTACTAACACCACTCCTACTACTACTACTACTGGCATTACTACTACTACTAGCAGTACGACTACTAGCCCCACTCCAACTATTAATACTACTACTACTACTACCAGTACTACTTCTAGCACCAGTCCTACTACTAACAGAAGTAGCAGTAGTAGTAGTAGTAGTAGTAGTAGTAGTAGTAGTAGTAGTAGTAGTGCAATTAGTATTACAAGTAGTACTGCATTTAGTAGTAGTACTGGAAGAAGTATTATTATTATTATTATTATTATTATTATTATTATTATTATTATTATTATTATTAGTGGTAGTGGTAGTGGTAGTAGTGGTAGTGGTAGTGGTAGTGGTAGTGGTAGTGGTAGTAGTAGTAGTAGTAGTGGTAGTGGTAGTAGTAGTTGTACTGGTAGTAGTAGTAGTAGTAGTAGTAGTAGTAGTAGTAGTAGTAGTAGTAGTGGTAGTAGTAGTTGTACTGGTAGTAGTAGTGGTAGTAGTAGTAGTAGTAGTTGTACTGGTAGTAGTAGTGGTAGTAGTAGTAGTAGTAGTAGTAGTAGTAGTGTAGTACTGCTGCTAGTAGTAGTAGTAGTAGTAGTAGTAGTACTAATATAAATAGTGGGCCCTGGTATGAAAATGGTTGAAAACCCACTGCTCTAGCGCATTCTAATGCATTTTGGAAGTGGCACTGGTGTATTTTGGATTTTGGAGGTTGGCAAGTTGGCAACACTGGAGTGGATTTGTAGTAGCCGACACGACAACAGAACAGACAACAGAATAAACTCAGTCCTGTGTGGATTCAGAAATGGGACCATTTCCATGCTTTCCAGCGACAACAAAGACAGTGTGACCACAGTACAGCTGTGAATGGATGAAAAAGTGGGAAAAAAACAGCAAGGGGGAGCAGAATTGCGTCCACTAGTAGTTTACATGTATAGCACAGCACTGGAGGCTAATGCTAGGCTAACACTGCATCGGAGGGTTGCTGGAGACCATTTGGAGACCGTCCATGGAAAAAAAAACTTTTTTTGGCTTTGGATTTTATCTCCTTCACTGCTCAAAATGGGACTATACGAGTGAATAACCGGAATTCAATGGAGCCCCAGGAACAGGGTCTGGGGGGGCTGCCGCTTGCCTTCCAGGAGTCAATACAACCAAAATCAACCATACGAGGTAGGTTACCATGGCAACAGGGGTCGGTTTAGGGGGGGGTTCAAAATGAGTGGAATTCCCCTTTAATACTAATAGTTTTAACCATAAAATACATTAATGGAAAACACATTTTTTTAGGTGTTCTCCTAATACGTGATGGGGCTGTGGAATCTCATTTACAGTTTTGATTTATTTTTAAAATATTGTTTTGCAAATTGTAGCACCTTCTGCGGGGGGTTAATTTCAGGCGGGGCGGCTAAAATTAATATAAAATATCGAAATACTGAATCAAGTACTGTAAACACTGTCTACGGCGTTCACATGAGCCTGAGTAGATGAAAGTGAAATATCATTGGCACCACTCGTGCAGTAGTAGAATCTTTTCTCCAATGCTATTCCTCTCTTCCACCAGGTGGCACAGAAGGTCCTAAAGAATGCCAAGCTGGCCTGTAGTCGGTTAGGCCAGTATAGAATGCCTTTTGCCTGGGCAGCCAGGTATGTATATAACACATATATTGTGAAATATAGAAGTGTTGAAATAGGTTTATTATTATGCGCACATACATGCATGCAAATAGAAATGCACTTGTCTGTAATGACAACATAACTTGTTTGATGTGAGCCGGTAGCATTCTCTTCGTTTATCTCATCCATGCTTTCCTTTCTTCAGGCCGCTGTTCAAAGATGCTTCAGGGACGCTGGACAAAAGTGCCCGCTTTTCAGCCCTCTACAGACAAGACAGCAACAAACTGTCCAATGATGACATGTTCAAACTGCTGGCTGACTTCAGGAAGTTAGTACCATCCCTTTGAGTGTCAGATGAAATGATCACCTGGCTAGTTATGATGGTTTGAAAAGTATATTTAACCAAGACACTTTGTTAGACATTTTGGAATCCTTATCGTAAAATCTTTTATCACCTCAGCAAATATTGTGTTAACCTTTTTTGTTCTGCTCAGTTCCAGGCAGAAAGCCTGTTTTCCATTTGCTTCCTAGGTAGACAATAACAATGGTTTTAACCTATGCTTATTTTCTTCTCCTGTCCAGACCAGAGAAGATGGCCAAGTTGCCTGTAATCCTAGGAAATCTTGATGTTACCATTGACAATGTAGCCCCTGATTTGACAAGTAAGTCCTCCAAATTCAATACATCCAGCCAACATGAAAGATGAAGGCTGCCGCTCTCAGGTCAGATGGGTCACATTGTCTGCCAACTGTTTATTTGGTATCCCTCCTGCCTGTGCGTGTGCGTGCGTGTATGTGTGTGTGTGTGTGTGTGTGTGTGTGTGTGTGTGTGTGTGTGTGTGTGTGTGTGTGTGTGTGTGTGTGTGTGTGTGTGCATGTGCGTGTTCAGATTGCGTTACCTCATCCTACATTCCTGTGAAGCAGTTCGAGACTAGCGAAAAGACCAGCGTCCTCTTTGAAGTGGAGGAGTTTGTGCCGTGCATCGCCAAGTGCTCCCAGCCCTTCACCATCTACAACAATCACCTCTATGTCTACCCAAAGTACCTGAAATATGACAGCCAAAAGTCTTTTGCAAAGGTATGACAAGCTTGCGTTGCATGGTGTTTTTGGTACACAAAATAAGAATCTCAGATTCTTCCCTACAAACAGTATGAATAAGGGGTGGCGGTGGCTCAGGGCAGGGTAGAGTCACTGGATGGTAACCGCAAGGTTGCCGGTTCAAACTCGGGCTTCCCCCAGAGTTACTGTCGATGTGTCCCTGAGCAAGACACTTAACCCCTGATTTCTCCTGATGTGCTGGTTGTGAATGTGATGCACAATCTATGGAAAGCACCTTGGATAAAGGCGCTATATAAATGCACCATTTACCATTTATGAGTGCACAACCCAGATAGCAAAAAGAATTGATTCAACGTTGAATTTTGGTTGAATCAATGCAAAATGCATTGATTCAACGTTGAATTTTGGTTGAATCAATGCATGTTGCTATCTGGGAACACACTATAATATTCTAAGCACATATATATTTTTAAACAAACATGCTTTTCTTTAACTCTACGGCCCATTTCCCCCCCCTTTTGTAGTCTGTGCATGGGAGATCAGCTTTGTTGTACCGTACAGTGTGTGTGTTTGTCCTCAGGCTCGGAACGTGGCTGTCTGCATGGAGTTTAAGGACTCAGACGAGGAGGACGCGCCCTCACTCAAAGTAAAATCACAGATACATTACATTACATGGCAGAGGTTGCTCTACTTCTTGTCAACTGCAGTTAACAAGAATTAACTGTTGTGATAATTTGCCAGTGCATCTATGGGCGACCAGGTGGGCCCCTGTTGACCAAAAATGCCATCGCTGCAGTATTACATCACCAGCAAAACCCAGAGTTCTACGACGAGGTGAGACACACGCACATGTTATTATTTTCATAGTTGTGTCTTACAGTATCTTACATGCCTCCTGAGGTAGCTAGAAATGCAATTTATTATCCTCATGTAACACACTGGTATCAAACGCAATGAACCATATGCAAGTCTGTTCCTAAAACAATTTGTATCAAAAGGGAAGCACTAACAGTATGGGAAGATCTCTAGTTGTTGTAGAGTGGTATGCAGATGGAGAAGAGGGTGGGTAGTGCTTCTAAATTGCTCGACACTAACCCCAGGACTGTGTGGTTATGATCTTGGTCCTCAGTTTAAGATCGAGCTGCCAACACAGCTCCACGAGAAACACCACCTGCTCTTCACCTTCTTCCATGTCAGCTGTGACAGCAACAGCAAGGCCAGCACCAAGAAGAAAGACACGGTTGAGACGCAAGGTAAGATTAAAACACATGCAGGCACGCACACAGACTCATATACCTGTATACACACTGGTGGCGAATGCGCTGGACAACAAGGCGCTATATTACCACGCTTATTCCAGAGGGCATATTACTGTCATACTGTAGCAAAAATGGCTGAAATGCAAGCTCAAAAATGCATCTCAGTGGGACATTTTTGAGCTTGTATATAGGAAACATAGCTGAACAGCTATGTTTTCTATATTCGAATTGTAACCCAGGATATCATTTGGCTATTTTTGAACTGGTATCTTGAAAAGTAACCATTTTAATTTAATTTCAAATGCATTTAGTTATAGATACGTGTAGTGATGTTGACTTTATGAACTAAATAACAAAACATCATTGGAGATAGAAAAAAAGATCATTCAATATATCAATATTCTGAGACTATTGGTTGTCAATCTCTCTCCTGTCCTTGTCCCCAGTGGGCTATGCTTGGCTCCCCTTGCTGAAAGATGGCCGGGTGATAATGAATGAAAGTCACGTCTCAGTGGCTGCCAACCTGCCTGCTGGCTATCTCAGCTGTCAGGATGCTGCCAGCAAGGTAACAGTTAACGTTCCTTCTAAACCGGGAGCAGTTTGGTTGTGAGATGTCGGTGGTTGATGCAATCGGTCGGCATTTATGATAAGAAAATGTCAACAGTATTGGTTACAAACTTACAATGTAAATCTTGGGTGTTGGGTCATAACCTTTGTATAAAGCGATAACCTTTCGCGAAATCACCTGTCTCCCAATGGATCCAATGTACGTAGATGGCATTTAGTCACAACAACATGTTAATACTTCATGTAAAAAAAAATATATATACCGATATATATATATATATTAAAAACAATTTGCAAATCTACAAGCTATTGGAAATTTTGCTACATTTATGTGACATTGTAGTATGATGACTAAAAAAGATAAAAGTTTTTGTCAGGTTTCTGCCCAATGGTGGTGATATTTCACTTAGTTCAAAGTGAACAGAAACCTTAAAGGGCCTGGTTAGTGGTGATTGAGGCTCAAGTCATTAGAAATAAGCTTGAGGGACAACAATTTTAGGAATCCATGTTATTTGTGCTTTAAAACAATCTGAAACCTCTGTTCATGTGACAGGATCATCTGACATGTTTTTCTACAATCTTTCCCATTTCTTTGCTCACAGCATTCCGTTCCTGAAATCAAATGGGTGGATGGAGGCAAGCCTTTGTTCAAGGTGTCCACTCACCTTGTGTCCACTGTCTACACTCAGGTTAGTTTCACACACTGCACTCTAGCTGCAATATTACAAGTACAAAGAAAGTCAAATTCCTTGCATTGATGCAAGTTTGATTTTTGCCTCAGTTGTCTTTCTCTGCATAAACATTTTTATTTGCTATAGAACTACATAAATGCCTGCTATACAACTGGTGTCTTTATGAATCTGCCCCTAGGCTCTCACTCTCTCATTGGGATTTCTCTCTCTCGTCTCTATAGGATCAACATTTGCACAATTTCTTCCACCACTGTCAGAGTACAGGCTCCTCAGATCAAATATCAGGAGGAGAACTGGTCAAATACCTGAAGGTAAGACGACTGCATTATCTGCATTCGTTAGAGCTGTAAGACAGGGACACAAAACCCCTGTCTCACTGTCAATCTTTCTCAATCCCCCCTGTCTCCCTTTCTATGGTGTTTGTAGCCCACCGGTCACTCATTCCGTAATCTAAATTCAGTCTGATTTCCTCAGGATATTTAGAAAACCAGTGCTTATTTGCACAGGGTATATGGAACATTGTTAACATGACTAAACTTTACAAACTGGGACTCATAGTCCATTGTCCCCTGCTGGTCACTGACATGGAGAGAGACACTTAGTTTGATGCATCTCTCGGGGGATAATGTCAACACAACTGTGCACACAAACAATGGCCAGAGGGTCAGACAGGAGGTCAGCCAGAGCAGCCGTTTTCGCTGGCAGCTTGCCAAATGACTTGGCAAGCGTGGTCCTATTGCCCTGTATGTGGCCAGTGATGCACCACCACCACCCAGGCTCTACCTTGTTCCTGGAACTGATCATGAGGTGTGGGTGATTAGCACACGCTTATTCTCCTATGTCCTGTTATTCTCACTGTTGCACTGGCTTCCTCCTGCGTCATACTGTATTCACTTTCACAGTCTTCTTTGTTTGAGCAGACAGGACATTCAGAGCCTCAAGGGACGTGACCCAAAGCATCTAGCACATTTCCCCCTAATTATTTCCTAGGCCAACATAATCATGGTTATGTAAACCTAATTATAACGTACATGTATAGCCAGTATTTCCTATGTGTCCCCTGATGTTCTTCGGGGACTCTAATCAATGAGATGTATTGTGGGCAGTGATGGTTGGCCGGGGAGGCTATGGTCAGTGATCGGGTCCATCTATCCATCCCAAACCGGGAGCTGGTCGCAGTTGATCACAAATGACGTATTTGTTGTTCATACATACACTGTTACTATCTGCACCCAGAGTCTTCATGCCATGGAGAGCCATGTGATGATTAAGTTCCTGCCCACCATTCTGAACCAGCTGTTTCGGGTACTGACCAGTGCCACCCATGAGGATGTGGCAGTGAATGTCACAAGGCAAGTCTCTGACTTAATCCTATGTTCAAATGTGTTCTTCTTTTGAGGTCTAGGTGTGCTGTCATGCCCAAGTGATATTCTAAATTAATAAAACTTGTACTGTAGGAACCTCTTGTATTTGTGCATTTGCTCCCTCTCTGTGTTACTCAGCAAAGTATCTTCAGCCTAATTACATAACTTATGACATTAGTCTAGGTTATGTGCATTTACTGTAAAACACTATTATTTAACATGGCTTTTCCTTTCTTCCTCATTTCCATCCTTCCTTCCAGAGTTATGATTCATGTTGTATCCCAGTGCCATGAAGAGGGCTTGGAGCACTACCTGAGATCATACGTAAAGGTGAATATTCACGGCTAAATCCACTGCAAATATTCACATCTCATCTGTCCTGTACTAGAGTAGGGTTGTCAAGATCATTAAATTGAAGATGTCGTACAAATAATTGTGATTACGGTAATGAGTTAATTGTGTTTTTGGTGCAATTTTATTCAAAAACATTGCACTCGGAATGCAAGTAAAATGGACATGAGATGCAGCGTGGGCTTTTAGATCCTACAGCTTTTGCAAATGTTTATTTTGTACATATTTTAACATTTTTCAACACAATAACAATAGGAGATTATACAATAATTGTGACAGGCCCACTAGAGAGCTGATTTGTGCATGCCTCTGTTCTCAGTATGTATTTAAGACGGAGCCACACACAGCCTCCACAACCAGAACAGTGCATGAGGAGCTGGCCAAAGCCATGACTGCCATCCTGAAGCCTTCCACCGACTTCCTCACCAGCAACAAGCTGCTCAAGGTAGTCACTTCCCCCAGGTTGTCTGTACTTGGTCCCCTCCTTTTATCTCTCGGCACCAAAATCTCTTTGCCGAAAATAGTTCACTAACTTACTCTGCTGATTGCTTGGATATTATGACATGTTCAGAATGTTGATGCTAGGGGTCCATGTGATTAAGCCTGATTTACCCTTGTTTTGTGCTTGTGTGACAAAAAATAGCAGATGTACTGTACAAGCTACTGTACAAGTATAAATAAATCTGTTTAAATGATAGTTTAAAGGAACTATTGTACTAATGCAACGTTGTTTCAAGTTGATTTTTTGCCTTTCCATGGTTAACTGATTGCTTACATACTTTTGTCTCTTCCTTACAGTACTCCTGGTATTTCTATGAAGCTCTAGTCAAATCTATGGCCCAGTATCTGATCGAGAGTGGCAAAGTCAAGGTATGTCTGCCCTAACAACATGTGCATTTGATATGATTCACAGAGAAGTCTGCTCTTGCCCACAGCGTCGTGGCTGAAGTGAACAGCTGTGCTTTATAACATGCCCCATCCCGTGGTCAACCACAGTACCGTAATAATCACCGCATTGTGTATCACGGCCCACACCACTTCGCTGTGCGTTTTATTGGCTGCATTTGTACATGGCACTGTAGCTCAACCACATCCCCACATTTCCAATTTACGGGGCATCACCCCGTGTCGTCCAGAGGCTTCTGTGGAAAATAGAATTCCTCTCACAAGAGTAGGTTATATTAAACAGGAATCAGGAGGAATAAAATATGGCGAGCCCCTCGCGTGGTTTGACTGTGTTGTATTTAAGACTGCTTCGGCAAGTGTTGCACAGCAAAAAATGAAGTATTTTCAACTGGAAGAACTTAGACATTTTTAGCAAATGATACAAAACTTTGTTGCTGTGAAGCCTCAGGCTTTACATGGCTGTAAGAGCGCACCACAGTGTGAACATTATGCTTGTTGTTCCTCAGCTGTCAAGGAACCAGCGCTTCTCAGCAGCCTTCCACCACACCGTGGAGACGCTGGTGAACATGATGATGCCTCACATAACACAGAAGTACAAGGACAACCTGGACGCAGCCCGGAACGCTAACCACAGCCTGGCGGTGTTCATCAAGGTTAGCGTCTCTACACTGTGTCAAACTTCAGATAGATGAATATAGACATCAGCATCAATTTCATATCGTACAGACGTGACAGAACATGGTTTGTAGCTTCCAGACTGTAAATATAATAATAACAAAATAATACTGTTAAATGATGAATATCCTCCTATAATCTACAGCGCTGTTTCACCTTGATGGACAGAGGCTTTGCCTTCAAGCAGATCAACAACTACATCAACTGCTTTGTGCCTGGAGATGCTAAGGTACAATGAAAAAGAGCAGTTAATATAAGGAGAAGCACTTCTTCTCAGTTTGTTCCAAATGTTTGGGGCCTTGAGGGGGGATACCTTTATTCTTTTGACTTCAGAATTATCGCAGGATTCACATTTTTAGTCTCTGCTCTGGAAATTAATGCGTTTTTGACAGGGTTGAGTGTTGGTTGTTGTGTGCTTTGCCTCAGTGATGCATCTCGTGTTCTTATTTGCAGACACTGTTTGAATTCAAGTTTGAGTTCCTGCGTGTTGTCTGTAGCCATGAGCACTACGTACCCCTCAATCTGCCCATGCCTTTTGGAAAGGGAAGGATACAGAGATTCCAAGGTGAGTTTATTTAGAATAATCATCAACGATTCTGAACATGTTTAATTTCATGGACAGGGGGTTTTGATATTCATTAGGTCTTTTATGTGTGTATGTATGTATGTGCATGTACTTCATATACTGCATGATTGAAGTATTTATTAGCAGTTTGCAGAATTGCAGCACTTTTTAACCACAACTCATTACCATAATGTGGTAAAGTTCATTATTTCCTATAATGTAATTAAAATTAATAAACTTTCATATATTTTAGATTCACTACACAACAACTGAAATATTTCAAGCATTTTATTGTTTAATTATTGATGATTATGGTTTACAGTTTATGAAAACCTTTAAATAATGAACTTCATCACATTATGCTAATGTTTTGAAAAGGACCTGTATAGCCCAAAACCTTTACTGTTAATTGACACTGACAAGCAATGCTTTTACAGCAGAGCAGCAGATGTTATTGTATTCTATTTTGTATTCCCCCTCTCTCTCACTCCTCTCTCACTTGCCAATTATGACTAATTTAGAACTAGATCATACTGTATAATGCTGTCACAAGGCAAGAAATAGCAGATCTACAAGCTCTCAATGCATACACTGTTAATCAGAAAAACTAAATAGCTCCAGTGCTCAAATCAAGACCACATGGGTCAAAAGATTTTCCAGGAAAACCTGAGCTCAATTAGTTTCCATCATTACATGTAATTAGCATGGAATGATTTATTTTTGTATATCTTTCTTTTTTCTTTTTTTCTCCCACTCCAAAATGTTGCACAGTAACATTCATGATTTGTGTTCACAAATACGAACTATAACACATTTTTGGGCAGTGGGTGGGGCGTTATGTGTAATTGGGAGTTTTCTTTTTTTGTGTGTGTGTCATAAAGTTTTATTGTTTCTCAACAGTTTGGAATTTATGACTCGCACCAAGTTTAACCCTAAGGACACGTTGTTTTCTCTTTACTCTTGAGCTCAGATCTTAAAGGTGTTAAAACTTGCATGGCCTGAGTTTTGATATGACGATGTAGAGCGAGACACGCACAATGCATGGCAGGTTTTGAGAGAAGATCAGAAAAAATGACAACATTTAGACTGGTGTTCTTACTCAATGGAACTCACAATGGAAGTATTTCACATTATACTCAAGGGATTTTTATGTTATTTGCTGTACATTATGCACAAACTCGGCAATATGACCCTCTTCCTTGTTTGTCTTTGTTGCCATTTGCTTCATGCAATTGGATATCTCAGTTAAGATGTTTACATGGTGTATTGAGTTTTGTTGGGCCAATCCTCATGTCCACCTCCCTCTCTCAGATCTCCAGCTGGACTACTCGCTGACCGATGACTTCTGCAGGAACCACTTCTTGGTGGGGCTGCTCCTCAGGGAGGTGGGCGCGGCTCTGCAGGAGTTCAGGGACATTCGCCAGATATCCATCCAAGTGCTGAAGAACCTGATGATCAAGCACACCTTTGATGACCGCTACACCTCCAAGGTAAGCTGTGTCCTTCATTCATCTCTTACATCTGGCGAGAGTCAGTGCCACGGGTGTGAGTGTTCTCCTCAGACATTAACAAAGAGCGACTGGTTCGTATTTCAGAGCCAGCAGGCCAGATTGGCAACCCTCTACTTGCCCCTGTTTGGTCTGCTCCAAGAGAACGTCAACAGGCTCAATGTGAAGGAAGTAGCCCCATTCAGCATCAACCACTCCAACAATGTAAGTATGCCACCTAGTGGCTGTGGATCCAAATCAACACAGTAACTCTAGCATGTAGGACTGGAGTCCAGATCAAATGATGCATAATGTTTTCCCCCTGCAGAATGGAAGAGAAGATTCACTCATAGCAAACACCCTGATGACTCCTCCCAGGTCCAGCACCATACTGGACAACAGCCTCCACAAGGATGTGTTTGGAGTCATCTCTGGCACTGGTCCGTTCACAACGATTCATGCACAGTGTCTGATGTTAGGAAAGACAAGTTGACAAGCAATAAGTGTTAATATACCCTTATCGACAATGTTTTGGAATAAGCCTTTACACGAGGAGATGTGAATCTAATATTGACCATTGTGTGTTGCAGCCTCACCACACATGGCGTCCACCCCAAATATAAACTCGGTGCGTCATGCAGACTCTCGTGGGTCTCTGATCAGCACCGACTCTGTAAACAGCATCCCAGAGAAGAACGACAAGATCCACTCTCTGGACAAGGTATGTGTCATAACTTACCAGACTTTATAGTATGTGCCATGCATAGCCCTGTGTAGACGATGGCAGTCATGAGATATTTTGCCTACTGAATGAGCTCTACTACAATAGTTTTTGTTTTGTTTTTATCAAGAAGTTGATCTGATTTTATGTATTCAACTAGTCTGAAATGTGATAACATACAGTACACTGTATGTTATAATTTGTTCATCTGAAGATGAGATGGTGAGAGATTCTTTTAAATATATTATTTCTTATAGAAGGCCGGTGTAAAAATCTGCCTTGCCCAACAACTACAATGTTACATGACAACAAATTACATTCTAAAGATGTATTTTGAAATTGTATTTCAATATGCATTTAATTTCATAGTTTAAAGCAGAGAGGCTTCCACTGCTGTTTTTGTTTTGAGACTTTTGCAATGTAGCACTAATAGGCCACTAATTATACAGTCAATTATACCATGTACCTGCTTGTTATTGTTGGTGTGTGCACACTGTGCAGCAATTTCGCTTATAATTTCAAAGGAGATCATTAATTTCTTCAGGACAGGGTTTTGGCAACACGTACAGTAACAAATGCTTCTTCTTGTCATATCTGAATAAACACACTAGATAGTACACATGCTGTTGTAGAAGGTTTCTATGTGTACTGTAGATTGGAATGTCAACTCCACAGCACATGCTTGTGTACAGCAGTTGTGCCCTTGTAATTGGCACATAAAACGGAATTGTAGAATGACAGGTAAACAAGTGCAAGCTTTGATATAAACACATTTTCGTCAAAATGTTCCCTTATGATAATATCAGATAACAGTGACAGACATAAATTAATGCTGTTCTATGTTAATATTGACTCCACCCAACCATACCCCTGAACCCCCCCACCCCTGCACGCTCGCTGCATGGCCTACAGTGGCAGAAAGAGAAGTTTGTGCGGAGGCATTCCGCCAACGTCCTGCGCCTCTTTACTGACACCGAGGAGTTGCATGTGCTGTCCGTGCGCAACAAGCGCCTCACCATGGACTTCTCCCTGCTCTCTGTTGCAGAGAATGCACCAGAGGAGCCCAACGTTTCACCTCAAGTACATAAACTAAAATACAAACGTCACCCTGCTTTATCCGTTCATCCCCCAACCCCTTGCCCTCCTAGGAGTGTGTCCAATCTGGGAATGTAAGAATGTATACACAGTATATATTCTAAAACATCATCCTCAGTCAATTTAACTTGGAGAGTGTGAAAACCCATGTAGGAATTTTACTGTGTGTCCCTCTGACTGTGTGTTTGTGTGTTTTGTCTTCTCCTTGCCTCAAGCCCCTTTCTTTGCCAGAAATGTATTTGCAGGCAAGGCCCTGTCCTATCCTGTCCTCTCATGAAGCAGAGCTGATGTTGTGGTTCAGGGTTTCTGCTCTCTTGAGTCTTGGCCTGTGACATGTGCTGTGTCATTTTTGTTTCCAGTATGAAACACCAACATAATGTCCTCAGTCAACTACTCTGACTTATTTGGGGCAGCTAACTTTAGCTCTCAAGTTCCCCCTCTGTTGAATGCATTCTGGACAAACCAGAGCCTCATGCTTTCCATGAAGTCAATCCCCAACCATTTTTATGGTCTAGACTAGCTCACCGCTGGCAAAGGAACATGCTGCTGTATACTGCCAATCCCTCCCTGTGATACAGCTAGTCGCTCCACTGTTTTGGTTTTCTCTTTGCCCTGCTCTTTACATCAACTTGGTGTGATCATTAGTTTCATGTAGAGGTCAGTGGCAAACGGACCACAAAGAGACCTGGTAGGACTCCATTATAGTAGAGTAGTTAGACCTTTCTAACCCTACGGTAGTGCTGCATAGCTAACCACCATGGTCTATACAACCAGTTTCACAGACCATAATCTGTGCCAGTTTCACAGGCACAGATCATGGTTTTCATCTGAGTCCCAGAAACCAGAATTTAAGCTCAATTTGACAATAGTAATTTCATATTGATGTCACCGCAAGGAAATACATCACTGTATAAACATCAAACATTGATAGTTCCTTCTAAAAGCCAAAGGAGCTGCATCTAGTAGAAGAGGGGAGGTGGGAGAGAATTACATCATCTAGTTATGGATCTCTTACAAGTATCTCCTGTCCTTCAGGGCCAGCCTGCCTCAACTATGGGCAGCACCCTACTGCGATGTGACAAACTGGACCAGGCGGAGATCAAGAGCCTGCTCATGTGCTTCTTACACGTGCTCAAGAGCATGTCAGAGGGTAAGATCGCAGCCAGGAACTATACATCCATTGTCCTTACTCACACACATGCACAGTTTGCACACACATACAGTAAACCGCTAAATCTAAAAGAGCAAAATGAAGATTTTTTTTATTGTCTTATACTTTCCCTATGCTCTCTGTACTGTTATTGTTAACTTGGCAGTAGTGAAGAAACCGCTACAGTATGTCTAAAAATGCACAAATTATATGATGTTCATCTCTCCCTCTCAGATGCCCTGTTCACATACTGGAACAAGGCCTCAGCTGCTGAGCTGATGGACTTCTTCACATTAGTAGAGTAAGATCTCTGATCTCTTGTCACTGTCTCCTCATACTGTCATCATGGACTCCTTGAATCACAATGAGTAACCTTTCGCCTCTTTCTTTCTCAGAGTGTGCCTTCATCAGTTCAAATATATGGGAAAGCGATACATTGCCAGGTAATGTTGTCAGTGCCCACTTCAAGTGCCTACTTTACATTATAGTGTTTAAATGTTGGTGGCCTGTTTGTGCCGTTTAGTTATCATTAGATTGGCTATATTTGGTGGTTGTCCCAGAAGTAATTTGTTCAAACGTGAACATTTTGAGACCAATACAAGATCACCTTGATTGCGGTAAAACATGAATAGCATCATTACATACAGTATGATAACAATTAGATTATTGTTTTACCTTGCCAATGTGGAACATGGTATGTAATGTGTGTATTGTGACTGTAAGCACACGCAAGCACATATTTTCTCTCCAACTTTGACCATATTCACACTGCAGTCACTTAGCGGTACCTGCTCTTACATTATGGTGGTGGTGCTGCTACCCATTCCACATAGGAGCACATTGGCTGCTGTAGGAATATGGTCAAGGGATCTGTCCTTGACTCACGAGGGCTCCTGGGTGTTCACTCCCTCTAACCTCACAATATTTCTATTTCTTGTTCACTTAAATGCTGGCAAGTTTAACATAGTGACATAACACATGGCTCCTGCCCTCTCCTGCTGGGGTAAGAATACAGGCGGAATAAGCTTGTATGCCAAACGCATGTTCTCATCTTGTGGGTTTGCCATGCTGTGAGTCTGAGACATACCACTTATTTTATCTGAGCTTACTTTTGCTGTGCCAAGTCTCTCATTTCACCTGCATGGCTTATAGCACATGTGTTAAACCACTCAGTCGATGGCATCTGATTGTTTTAACTCTACTGCTGCTTTCACATACTTAGTGTAATTGCATTCCAAATGCATATAATGCACATTTCAGCTTGTCTTTATTTGCTGGAGCTGAAGCCAATTTCCACAAGTAGCAGGAATGGTAATGCACACAATGAAGGTTTTGGGAAACTTAAAAAGAGGAGAAACGTTTTGACACACTGGCTTGATGCGGTAACATTAATTATGACTGACTTCAAAATGAAACAAAAAATATGTTGATTTTGAAAGAAGACCACTAGTTTTTGGTTAAAATAAAACTCTGACTCATGATGACTATAAAAAAACGTGATACGCCCAATATAGGCAGGACCACGGCCACGGTGCAATGGCTCAGACATGATCATAAACAAACCCGTTTTGCCCATATACGTATGGTCATGTTATTATGACTTGAACATAACCATAACCGTATGTCCATATATTGTATATGTATATATGGGAGATCCGGTTGTCTAGTAGCATTAGAATTCCAATATGGTGTGTTTATTTCTTTGTGTCACTTCCAATTTCAACTATACAACTGAAGAGACAAGTTACTGAATAAATATCAGAAGATACTGCAATTCAACACTTGTTGTTGCTGCCTGAGTCGCCTTCAACACTTTTTTCCTCTTATAACTACCAGATAAAATGCTGTATAAGATTGCTGGGTCATTATGTTTTGAATTTATAACAAATTCACTTAAGAAAATCCTAATTTCTTGACTTGCAACATTCTTTATGATGTGGCTGCAGATTCAGAAAAAAAAGAGATTTGACTGACACCAGGCTCCGGACTAGAGTTTACAGATTCTGATTCACCCTAACCTGCTTGACTAACCCTGGCTGTGCTACGTTAGTCAGCCTTCCTCTGATCAATGTCCTGTTTCCTCATCAGGAACCAGGATGGGGCAGGACCCATAGCACATGAGCGGAAGTCTCAGACTCTGCCTGTATCCCGTAACAGGGCGGGAATGATGCATGCCCGCTTACAGCAGCTAAGCAGCCTGGATAACTCATACACATTTAACCACAGTAAGTGCCCCATACAGCTACTTACTGAATGCCCCTTCATCCAGCATCCTACACTGAGAGATTCCCCCTTCCACTTCTCACTCTTGTAATCTGACACACTCGTCGTCGGACATAAACTTGCTTCAATCATCATCCTCATCATCATTCCCTCCTCCTCCCTCTTCTTCCTCTTCTTCGTTGTCCTTGTTACACCCAGCCCGGTGTCCAACAATAAAGAGTTCACCCCCATATGAGTCAGTCGCTGTTATGATGACATAATCCATTTTCATTGGAATCCAAGCTCATCTTGTAGCGTTACGATGACATTATTAAACAATTTGTATGTTCTGGTAAGTCTGTTAACCACTTTCAAGCTGGTGTCCCTATGTTTGACATGGCATTGCTCAATATGAGCAAAGATGATCAGAAATTGGCAATTTCTCTGCCGAAAATAGCCAATCTACTAGATCACAACGCATCACACTCACACCATGGCATGTGAGCTTGTGGATAGAATGTTTTATAAATTTGTATTTGTATCATTAGAAATATAAAACACTGGGGCTTAAATGGTTCAATGGCGTCATTTAATGAAGTACATTTCTTTGTGTTGTGTTTTCAGTGTAAAAAAGATTTCAAGTGTGCTTGGAATAACTGTAGATCATGGTAAGAATGTATCGGGTCGACAGGCAGTTTGCAGACTGTTATTGGCTCTGTTCATTTGGTTGAATTAAGAGCATGCCCCTTTTAGTTAAACATTTGCCTTTAAAACCATCCATCTGTCATACTCATTTTCTCTTAACATTTGTTTAGCTTTCACTTTCCGAAAAACAAACAAACGAAAAAAAAAAAAAAAAAAAGAATAAATCAAAGAACTTCATGCCAATCTAAGCGTTCATTCAAAAATGATATATCTAAATTATTTGAGAGAAAATGGACTACTTGAAACTTGTACAGCTTGTCTTGATAGCTTTCATTGTATAAAATAATGGTAAGATATTTCAATAAAATGAAGATTTCTTTCAAATGACAGATAACTCATTTTAGAATGAAACGTTTATCCTTTTCATTCAGCTTTATTTTCGACTTTTTTGCCATGGCTTTGCATTTTATGCTACTGTGCCTCTTATTTTGATTTGAATATGCACTTAATTTTAAAAGGAGACCATCTTTAATTTGGTTTAAGCAACTTAACTACAGCTTTGTGCCATCTTTGGTGCAGCCTACAGCCACTGTGACGCTGATGTTCTGAACCAGTCTCTCCTGGAGGCTAACATCGCCACTGAGGTGTGTCTAACTGTACTGGACACACTCAGCATCTTCATCATGGGATTCAAGGTAAAGTAAATACATAGAGTTATGGGTTATCAGTATCACTCAGATGTTTTCTTTTTTGTTAACTTTTTATTTGGCAAACAAAGTTATCAGCAATACCGGGGACTGTTGACTGTCCAGTACCCAACATGGGCCAAGTTATTCTCTGGGTGAAATCCCTATCCTTGTTCCTCTCTCAAGGATTTACGGTAAACAATGAAAACCAAACAACAAATACAATACTAAACACTGTGTTCCCAAAGGAAACATAAGCCAGTAGAATTTTCACTTCCATTTTTTTCCATAATAGGAAATATTGCAGTGCAGGGATATTTGTAGTCCTTAAGGTGGTTGTATTCCATCTCTCTCTATCCCCCTCTCACTCTTTATATATGTTTGTAAATGTATTTATTTCCATTATGTATGTGAATTAATGTGTTTATCAGCTTGCATATTTTTAATTTTTATCTCTACAGACACAACTGTGCTCCGATCATGGCCATAACCCACTTATGAAGAAGGTGTTTGAGGTCCACCTCTGTTTTCTGAAGATCAACCAGTCTGAGACGGCCCTCAAGCAGGTCTTCACATCACTGCGCACTTTCATCTACAAGGTATGAAGGATGTTCAGTCTGCTCAACTGTACACAGTTGGAAATGTGTTAATTTGTCCCTTTGTAACTCATTGAGAGTACAGTAATAGGTAAGAACCAACACGTCTGTAACTCTGAGGAGGGCGTGACTGTTACCAAATGGTTACAATAGGATATTAAGGGATATTACTGTAGTCACTGACATTGTCAAAGCTCTTCTCACAAGTTGTTTGCCTGTCTGTCTTGCTTTCCAGTTCCCCTGCACGTTTTTTGAAGGCCGTGCGGACATGTGTGCCTCGTTCTGCTATGAGATTTTGAAGTGTTGCAACTCCAAGCTGAGTTCCATCCGCAGCGACGCAGCTCACCTGCTCTACTTCCTAATGAAGAGCAACTTCGACTACACAGGACGCAAGAACTTTGTTCGCACGCACTTGCAGGTACGAGTCGTACGACAGTGGACTGGCGGTACTTCTACCCTACAATACTGTATGTACAGTTGGATTTGATGATCGCGCATTGTACCATTTCTTTCAGGTGGTGATTGCTGTCAGTCAGTTGATAGCTGATGTCATTGGGATTGGAAGCACTCGCTTCCAGCACTCTCTGTCCATAATCAACAACTGTGCCAACAGTGACAGGACCATCAAGGTGGGAAACGCAGTTCTGTTGTGCTAATGATAGAAAAAAAAAGAATAAATTCTCCATCTAAAAGCCTTAACGCTAGCATGCCCCCAACAGAACACAGCCTTTCCATCAGATGTAAAGGACCTGACTAAGCGGATCAGAACCGTTCTGATGGCCACGGCCCAGATGAAGGAACATGAGCGAGACCCAGAGATGCTAGTGGATCTCCAGTACAGCCTGGCCAAGTCGTATGCCAGCACGCCAGAGCTACGCAAGACCTGGCTGGACAGCATGGCTCGCATCCATGTGAAGAATGGGGACCTGTCAGAGGTCTGTGAGGAGGCTTGTGTCTATGTGACAACTATATACAATTGCATGTTAATGTAAAAGAAATGCTGGTTGTATTTACATGCTAATTTGGTCTGTTTTTTTTTTGTTCTATTGTCTACAGGCGGCCATGTGCTATGTGCATGTTGCAGCACTTGTGGCGGAATACCTGCGGAGAAAAGGTCAATTTAAAATCTTCAACAAAGATGTTCTTTCCTGTGGCTTAATTTAATAACTCAACTACATTCACACCACAGTAATGTTCCTCTATATGTCATAGTCAGGGTGAGGTTTCCCCATATGACACAAGTCAAAAGGCTATCGTGTGAATACGATATGATATGTATATGATATGAATCAGGCCATGATTTACTTTCAACATGTTCACAATCATTTTGAAAATAGATTTGAAAAATGTTTTTGAGCAATGTTTGTTATCCACCTGCCCTGTATGGCAATGTATTTGCTTGTGGTAAGAAAGACATGGTTCATTGATGATGTTTCATGTTTATTAGGCATGTTTAAGCAAGGCTGCGCAGCATTCCGTGTGGTGACTCCAAACATCGACGAAGAGGCTTCAATGATAGAGGACGCAGGCATGGAGGACGTCCACTTCAACGAGGTGAAGAAATTTTTAAGGTTATTCATGAAATACATCCAATGCATGATGCTTGAGATGAAATACACAACAACTATAGATCAACTGTGCCATACACTCCTCAGGATGTCCTAATGGAGCTTTTGGAGGAGTGTGCAAATGGCCTGTGGAAAGCTGAGCGCTATGAGCTCATCTCTGACGTCTACAAACTCATCATCCCCATTTATGAGAAGCGGAGGGACTTTGAGGTACAAGCGCTTCATCGACCATTAGTTGGTTATATTTAGTGTCCACAAGTGCAAAGAAAGGACCTCTGATTTTTTTTTTTAATTCACAAACCTTGTTTGTGTTGCACAGAAACTTGCCCACCTGTATGACACGTTGCACCGCGCATACAGCAAAGTCACCGAAGTCATGCACACGGGAAAGAGACTGCTGGGAACCTTCTTCAGGGTTGCCTTCTTTGGCCAGGTGGGTGATCATTTGTGGTCCACTCAGTGAGAGCACAAGTATTTATTTGGTAGCCAGAATAACAAAATCACTTAACATCCAAGCATGGGAGCTGCTGACAATGATTTGTTTTATTATTCCGAGCATGACCACATTTTGTGGCCTTATTATGATTCACTCTAATACACATTTTTCTGTTTGTTTTTTTAAATCCTCTTTAAAGGCAGCGGTAAGTCATGTAGTAATGTGTACAGTAGACTCTGCTGGCTTTTCTGAGCAGCCTAAGTCTATATGTGGTGTGGTGCCTCTGTAATTACATTACATTTCTCTTATTTCGTTGCTTAAAGCTTGTAACACTGTCTCTTACTCACCAGAATTGTCATTCTTAACATCTGTGTGCAATGCAGTAACACTCACTCCTCTGTAGAGCTGTCACGATTGCAAATTTAAGTTAATGATTGCAATTAACAATTAAATTTGTTTTTGCATTGAACATTGGAACATTACAGTTTGTTTGCTTGCCTTTTAAGCTTCATAATCACAAATTGCTAGGGGAAGATATATGAGAAATTAAAATCTAAAAGAAATTACTTTGATAGTTCTACAATCTTACAACATGTTACATGTGGTAAGCTTGTAAATATAAAAAATCTACAGATATCCATTTGGCAAATGATTGGCTATTATGTAGTAGTAAGTACGAAGGTGTAATAATTGTGACAGGCCTAGTCATCTGTCTGTGCAGTAACACTCACTCACCAGTATTGTCACCAATCATCTGCCTATCTGTGCAACAGCATTGCATGTTGATGTTCCACTGTGGTTTCTGCACTCACTTTTGGTTCTCCTGCTTCCATCTTCCACATCTTTCTATCAGTCTACATGTTTTATGCACATCCTAGCTAGCTTCGCCCTTTTCTTAAATTACTTTTTAACCACATCATCAACCCTGTCATCCCTATGTAAAACATACACAACACAGTATACTGTACACATAGTGTGTGTGTGTGTGTGTGTGTGTGTGTGTGTGTGTGTGTGTGTGTGTGTGTGTGTGTGTGTGTGTGTGTGTGTGTGTGTGTGTGTGTAAAAACACACCCATGTGAAGTGAGGGGTGCTCTTATTGTAGTACATCATCTCATTTCAGCCGATCACAATTTGTCCTCACCTTCATCATCACATTGTTTGTGTTAACACTTAAAGACGTAAATTTGTCTGTCATAAAAAAAATCCATTCATTGACCATTCATTCACATTAATGTGGAAAGTTTGTGGAAACACACCAAAAGTGTGTAGAATGGCGATTTGTCATGATGATGAATATGTATTATACCGTAGGGATTAAGTGGTGAAAAGATCTGGATCTTGATGTGGTTAACTTGAACAGTGTGGTTTTGGTATGAGCTCCATAGAGCCATGCCTCTCTTGACATGGTGGCTGTTCATGCAGGTCTAATATGTGAAAGCTATAGTATCCTTTCTAGATGGGTATATTAGTCATGGAATAACATTTTGTTTTCTGTTGTCTACAACCATATAGCAGTACCAGTTTACTGACTCAGAGACTGAGGTAAATCAATGTGAACAATCACAATGAGGTTGTAGTGCAGTGAAGACTAGTGCTTTGTTGTATACATGTTGCTAATACAGTCTATGGTATGTTTCCTGTGTTACTTATCACGGACGTGTGTTGCCCTATAACTCCTCCAGTCTGATTTATACTTTGTTTTGACTTGTGAAATGAAGTAATATTCAAACGACAAATCAGACTTTTAAGTTTTCAATTACCTACTCGACAAAGTATAAATTAGAACTTTTAAGTGTTTGATCTGATCATAGAAAGACTGCATTGAAAGATTTAATGACAGGAGTCCATCTTTAATTGGCTATAATGCATTATGCATTATGTTCTGTGGAAATTCATTTTTAGTGTTTTTAACTTTACATGTAGAACAATTGGAAGTCTCCCTACCTATAACCATCCTTCATCTCACACCATGAACTGACACCTGTGGATGCCTTGCAATATACTTTGTCTTCATGCTTGAACAGTGGATTGAAAAGCCTATGGAGTCTGTGACAGTTTCACTCTCAAAGATTAATTTATGTATATTTGGTGTTTGTTAGTTGTTGTCAGAAAGATGTAATGCACTCACCACTCACATTTGACAGAGGGACCGCCATTGGAATTTTTTTTCATGGCTTGTGAAAGCAGGGAATCATAGCTTCAAATTAACAATAACGTTAAGTTCCAGTACCAGCTTTAGAGATTTGGCTTATAGAGTAAAGTCTTGCAGAAAACAGAGATTTGAGAAAACAATACACCTAGCTACATCATACATATCACATGCTCTATTATGTGTGTCTGCCTGTGCTATTACCTCATTTGGGGAATAATAATAATAATAAATACATATTTTTCTCCTATGGTGAAAAGCTGGAGGTTGCACCATGGCAGCCCCTCAGTCAAATCTGTATTACTGTTTTGTCATGCCAGTATGTTTTTTGTTTTGTACTCACAATGGAATTTGAATTCACATTTAGATAATGACCATTTACATTTTTTTAATCATTCATAGGGGTTCTTTGAGGATGAAGATGGTAAAGAGTACATCTACAAAGAACCCAAATTCACTCCACTGTCAGAGATATCCCAGAGGCTTCTGAAGCTGTACTCTGACAAGTTTGGCCAAGAGAATGTGAAGATGATTCAGGACTCTGGAAGGGTAAGACTTAATTTTTGTATGATTTGCCAGGTGCTGTTTGTTCTTTAGCCTGTTTTTAAACAAATTTTCCATGTTGTGCTGACCTGAATCACCGACAGATAAACCCCAAAGACCTGGACTCCAAGTACGCCTACATCCAGGTGACACATGTGACCCCTTACCTGGAAGAGAAGGAGCTGGTTGACAGGAAGACGGACTTTGAAAAGAGTCACAACATCCGTCGCTTTGTGTTTGAGATGCCTTTCACGGTCTCTGGCAAGAAACAAGGAGGAGTTGAGGAGCAATGCAAACGGAGAACAATACTGACCAGTAAGTGTGCCTGTCTCGTGCAGTAGGCCCAAAATTAATAAAGTACAGCGGTAAGATAAATTGTCAGTATATTCAACTTCTAAATATACTTAGTTCAGCAAAAGCAACTTATTGCTAGTTTGTAGGACAAACTACTTTATATAAGGAACTGGTTCTGCCACATGGAAAATGGACAACAACAGTTTGTGTCACACCGAAATGTCAACCGGCTTTACTTTCTCAATGAAATCAATTCTCAATCTATAAAACATATTGACCACCCCCTCGATCACAGTGCTCATTACCTAGCCATACCCGCTCTACAGAGTAGGCCTTGCCCTCCCATATTCCTATGTGCAAAATAATACTTCCCTGCTCTTAATGTTTTATGATGGTGTTTAATTGAGCTGAGTAGGGAGAAAATGTGGTAGAGCTGAATGCCAACATTAATATTATATGCACACTTGTATTCATTCTTCTCAGGGGTAGTGTGGCTCAGGGGTGGCTGAGCGGTGGTTCAGGGGTAGAGCGGCTGGATGGTAGCCACAAGTTCAAACCCAAGCTCTCCCAGGGCTAGTGTCGATGTGTCCCTGAGCAAGACACTTAACCCCTAATTCCTACCCAATGCACTGGTCAATACCTTGCATGGTTTCCGCTACTACTAGTGTGTGAATGGGTGAATGGGATCCACAATCTATGTAAAGTGCCACGCCTCCTCCCAACGGTCTGACATTCTGTGTAAGCATTGGAGATTTAGATTAGATTCAGAAGATGTCAGCACTTTGTCAAGGCCCCTTGCCTGCCCTAATCGCTGTGCTTTTTATTGTTTTATGATTTTAAAGATCCAAAAGGTTCAACCTTTATCTCTTATCTGCTTATCTGAAAACTGTTAATCTGATAACAACATGTTACCTTTAATGGCCTTCATTAGATGGAAGTATAATAAGCAGACTTTAAGCTATAAAACTGAACAGCGTATGCAATAATTGATTGGTGCACAGACAAACATTTCAATCAAACTGTCTTACACCCCCCCCCCCAATCCCTTCTCTCACCCAGCGACACATTGCTTTCCCTACGTGAAGAAACGTATAGCAGTGATGTACCAGCACCACACTGATCTGAATCCCATTGAGGTGGCCATCGATGAAATGAGCAAGAAGGTGGCAGAGATCCGCCAGCTGTGCTCCTCGAACGAAGTTGACATGATCCGTCTGCAGCTCAAGCTCCAGGGCAGCATCAGTGTTCAGGTGAACACACCTGAGTGTTTTTTTTAATAGTTTTCAATAAAGATTGTAAAGATTATTCATTATTATATATATAAATTACAATAAAAAAATAAAAGATACTGCATGAAATGAAACCAGTGAAGTGTCAGTTTGACATGCAGCTTTAATGTCTGCATTCAGGTAAATGCTGGACCGCTGGCATACGCCAGAGCTTTCTTGGATGATGCAAGCAATAAGAAGTATCCCGATAACAAGGTCAAACAACTGAAAGAGGTGTTCAGGTGAGGTGATAATAATTAATGGTTGTGTGCAGACTGTAACCTGTGGGTCTTTATTTATTAATATTCGCCAGAGGATCATACAACACAATATTGACACGATGAATTAGCAATTGGCAATTGATGCAGATTACAGAGAAACTGAATGGCTGAGATAGATGAAGACTGGTAGTGTGAGAGATACAGCTGGTACACAGTAGAGTCAGTGTACAATCCATTGGCAGCTCTTCTACATAGACTTCTATTGAGTCCTGGACCAGAAGTATTCAGAAATGCTTTGAACTCAGGCAACAGGCCAGTTTTAATGATCTAAATCCCTTTATTAGATTGTTTTGTAGGTATAGTACAACACTATACAATACTAAAACAGTTCACATGTTTACAGTTGACTGTGCTATTGTTATTAGGGCATGTGAATCCGCAGAGAACACCTTCTGGTTTGTATACTTAGTTGTCCTTTGCCAGATTAACACTCTATCTATTTCTGTGAGCAGGCAGTTTGTGGAGGCATGTGGGCACGGCTTAGGCATCAATGAGCGGCTCATCAAAGAGGACCAACAGGAGTACCATGATGAAATGAAGGCCAATTATAGAGACCTAGCACGAGAGCTCTCTGCCATCATGCATGAGCAAGTAAGTATTTTAATATAAACCCATATGGATTGGCAACTTTGGTGCAAGATCCACAAATAAATGGCTCAGTACACAAATGAATTGTATTACAGCTATATTAGTTTTATATCATTAAAATATTGTTTAAATAAATGCAACCATAAATGCATTTGATGCCATCTGTGAGGATTACTTTGACACACTTTCTACCCTTTTATTTAATTATTATAATGTTCTTCTCAAATGGTTTTTATAGAAATGCTATGCTTCCCAGTCGAGTCTGACATAAATCAAAGTGGCTTTCATGAAGTGTTTCTGATTTGATAACCCCTTTGTCTGTTTTGCCTTCATGCTGACATGAACAGATTGGATGGTAAATGCAACCTGTACATATTACGTGTGATAAGTCACTGAGGTTTATGAAATATGCCCTGCAGGCTACCTTTTGACCACTCCATCATTGACCTCTTTCTCCCCCTTCCTCTACCAGATCAGTCCAGTTGAAGACGGTATGAAGAGTGTCCTTCCAGACTCGCTCCACATATTCAACGCCATCAGTGGTACGCCGAGCGGCGCCACCATCCAGGGCATCCCCAGCTCGTCCTCAGTGGTATGAGGCCAGAGTGTGGTGTAAGTCCTGACCGCGACACCCCTCCGACGCCAACTAGGCACGCTGGTGATGCCATGATATATAGCCATTTACCGTACATCGCCCCTATTATCCCAAGTGGTTTCTCTCTCATCAGCGATGCAGTCAATGTGGAGGTTTGCACTGGGATAAGCAGAGACTTTGGTGAAGTGGTTACATTACGCCATGACACCTGGGGCAAGAGACCTAGCCAATGTTGATCCTGTACAGAGAGTATAGTCGCTACTATACAGTCACTGTGGTGGATGTGGCCAATCATGTTCTGTGACAGAGGGGGTGCAATAAAAGCATGCAAAGGAGGAGCCCTGGCTCACAAGGGACATGCTGACCAGTGGTCGGCAGAAGCACTCTTTACTTAAGTAAAATTAGCAATGCGTATTGTTAGAAATACTCTGTTTTGAATAAACGTTCAGTAAAAGTAAAGCTTAAAAATATACTGACAACAAAGTATGTTGTAAAAGCACGGAAATTCCACAACACAAACCTTTTTAGATGGGTGATGTACTCTACAAGCTCATAACGCATAGTGATCTCCTGCTATTATCCAATAGCCTGACTAGGACTTACTAACTGCATTGCTTGAGTAAAGGTGCTTCTGTTACTTGCCATAACTGGTGGTGACACAGATGAGCCACGGTGGTGTAGCTGCTTCAGGGCCAGACGTCCAGTACTGTAGGATCAATCATGACCTGCACTGTCTCCTCCATATGGCCTCTTTGTCTGACAGTACTGGCTTGTTTCCTGTGGAGACATTCCTGTTGGAATCGATAACTGATAACTATGTGCATGTTATTATTACCCCAACCACCAACCTACCAAAAAAAAATGTTTTACCCGTGTTCATTTTTTATAATGTTTGCCCATTTGTTTTTTTATGTACAGTATTCCATTTTTTTACATGCCTCTCGATATTGATGTCTTGATGAACAGTATGCTGCATATATTGACACTCACCCTGTACATGAAGTTATATTTTACAACCTGTATTTCAAAAAGAGACTCCTGTGGAAATATAGTATTCAACCGTAAACACTTTGATGTCTTTGAATGGGACTTTGGAAATATTTAAAGCCATTGCATACAGTATATTCCACATTGTTTATTCTTGTATATAAAAAGGACTGTGTGCAATATTTTTTTTTTTTTTGCAAATTATCTTGCTGTGTGGGATCAAACACTGTAAAGATTATGTTCACCTTGTTGCCAAAGCGATGAGGTGTGGAACCAGAAAAATCCTGAAGTGTTATTTAGTGTGTCCATTTATTACACAAATTAACATTCAGGGTTTTACTGTGCAGAGACTAGGGCTACTGTGGAAGTAATATGAAGCTTTTACCATTTTAGTGTTCATTGAAAATGTTAATGTTTTTTTATTTTTTATTTTAGAAGCAATGGGTTTTTATTTTTATTTAACAAAGTCACTGTTCTGCTGTAGACAGAAATGTTCCCTAATGCTTTTCTTTTAAATAAAATTCACATTATTTCTCTGCACTTCTACACATGACTTCTAGCTTCATGTCTTATTGCTCTGCCTGCAGCCACGTGTGGCAGGTTTGGTTTGTGTTTGCCACAGGAGAACGCTGCCACTTAAAGCCTTGTGCCTTAATGAAATGAACTTGAATGCTGGCCCTCAAGGAGTTAAGTGGTTTCAACCCAAAATACAATAATATGAAGTATTAACTATGAATTGCTAAATATAGGAGTCGTGCTAGATCACAGCACATTTAATTTTAACTTCTTATGAATCCAACCATTCGAATATGATATCATTCCTTGTATAGTTAATTAGTAACTTAATATTAGTTTTAGTATTAGTTCTAGTTTTTGAGGTGCAGCCATTGGCTGTAGCTTCCTAGAATTGGTATTAGTCACATGGTAAAAGATTCTTATTAGTTTTCTCAAAACAATTGTGTTCATCTAGCAAGGTGCGTTCAGTGGAGCACCAGGAGGCACACCCCAATAGTACTACTTAACTGTCTGATGCAGTAATTTCAAGTTATCCATTCAGAGCTGAACGCAACATTAACGAGTATGTTTTAACAATCTACTGTACAATTGGTGTATTCTGTCTCCCTGCTCTTCTATGCTGACAATTTGATCTTGTCAAATGTCATGTCTTATCTAGACACAGGATCTGACCCTAATTTTGACCTGATGGTTAAGGTTAGATGTATCCCCAGATCAAGCAGACCAGCTCTACTGCTAAATGGTAAGAATTTCAGCACTTAAAGCAGGGCACCAGGTTCAAATCCCAAGTACAACGTAGAAGAGAAGTTATAAGTTACATAGTGCTGCTTCCATGGGTAGAGGCCTCGTATAAGCCTCTTGCCTCACTCTAGGCGGCTTTCCTCGATGCCTCACCGCAACAATTTTCCTGTTTCTAAATTTCTATTTATGTTTTATTATATTGTTTTTATACTGTGCTAAATAAAATATAATCAAGAGTAGGTAATGTCCGATTTGTGTCAAACCGTGTGAATGGATTCAGATGTGATTGTCTGGTGGTCATTTAGTGAGTGGACGTGTCTATGACAGTTCTATTATCTAGAGAAGAGCGAGAGATTTTTTTTACCGTGTTAAATAAAATAAAAGCAAGTGTGGATACATCCTACTTGCAAAACGACAGTTTTAACTGTTACCTGAACGCAAAACATTATATCTTTTCTAGGCTACCGCACGTGTGCGTGTATGCAATATGCACGTGACATTACAGTGCCCAAGAGAGGACAGGACTCTGTCCTCTCTTTATGATTGAGGACTCTGTCCTCTCTCAGCATTCTGCAAGGCACATCAAAGGACTAATAAATACCTACAGTATATTACATAAACACTTAGTCTAGACCTCCCTCTCTTGACAGTGGGAGACCACCTATCAGGCCAGGCCTCAACGGACTTTAATTTGATATTACAATTTTAACAGGCAAACAAGTCAGGTGCAAGTCTCTACACTCATCATGGCTGGTGAGTTCTTGAGGATGTGATTACTTTCAACTTGTTAAGGATAACATTATATTTATTTAATTTATCATATGATTGGATTGGACAGTGTTGTAAAGTGATATTACTCTGTGCACAGATCAGGAGGATCTTAAGAAAAAGAAGAAGAAAGGCGGGGTAAAGTATAATAAATTACTTTTATGTAATGTATTTCAACTACAAATTAATGGGTGTAATGTAGATCATATAGAGTTGCCTAAAAAATGTTAACTGAACTGATATGAGAAGTTATTATTTTTGGGAATGTGACCTGCTATGGCTAAGCATAAATTCGTTTTTAGATTTTAATAATCATTGATCAGTATTGACTGTAGTTGTTCCTAACAGTTGTCAATGTGCCAATCACTGTGTTACTATTATACCACAATTTCCCTTACTTCATCCATCAGAGTGCAGAGGTGTGTGGCTACCCCATTAGCATTTTCTTCATTGTCGTAAATGAATTCTGTGAGAGGTTCTCCTACTATGGCATGCGTGGTGAGTATTATGATATATAATGCAGTACATGTATATATTGCAACAAACATATCACTGCTGTATCATCAGCACTACTAAAGATTATACTGCTGGAAACAGTACTAACACGTTTGATTGATTGATTGATAATTTTATTAGCCGATAAAATGTAAAAACAGTACAAGGTACTGATCAGAACATAGTATTGATCCAAAAGGAAAAACACCGAATAGTATGGATCATGAGTTTTTATTTCCCTTTGGTTCCCATGCATTCAATATCAAAAGAGAAAACAATTTAGACCATTCAATTTACAAAATTAAGTCAACATGTACAGGTGAGATTATTAATACAATGATGAAAGATGTTTAGAGAAATAAAGTGAAAGAGGTAAAAGAGTATCTACAAAATATTTGGAAAATACCAGCATGCTTGTAGATCAGCTATAAAAGGCTGAAATGTATTATTCAGTTCAAATAAATGGAGTGGAGTAAAGGTATAATATTTGCCTCTGAGATGTAGTGGAGTATATCAAGTAATACACACACCTGTTGGACGTAGAGAAGCAACTTGGACTCTTATGCATGAAGGAAGACTATGTTTAAGGAGGTAGAGCAGGTTGTCAAGACACTGAACCCCAAATTGGTCCCAGTGTGCTGGTTGTGCCTGCCATGGCTCCTGCCAACAATGTGTGCGTGAATGGGTCAATGTAATGCACTATATAAAGCACCACTGAGGAATAATGTAGCGCTCTCTGCTTGTCCACAGCCGTGCTCGTACTGTACTTCACACTCTTTTTCAAATGGGACGACGACACGGCCACCTCCATCTACCATGCATTTGTGGCTCTCTGCTACCTGACCCCTATACTAGGTGCCATCATTGCTGACTCCTGGCTGGGAAAGTTTAAGTGAGTGACCAATACCAATAAGAGTTGCTGTGAAAGATAACGTAGCATTTTCATACGAGCACATTTTCATGATTGTCCTAATTATTATGAATACATGTGTGTTATAACTTTGTCCTGATCTCTGTCTTCTGCAGGACTATCATCTATCTTTCCATTGTCTATGCAATTGGTCAGATAGTAATGGCTGTTAGTGCTATCCATGACATCACAGACTCAGACTATGACGGAACACCAGACAATATGACATTCCACGTGTGAGTTTTATTGCAGCACTGTCCACCGGCCACCTATAAATACTGCACAACACAGTTCACAGCATGAATGATAACAAATACCCAAATAGGATCCCTTATCAAATTGCAAAGCTTTTTTACCATAGGCTTATCTATGTTATTACGCAAAAGATCATTTCCAGGGAAGTTTTACATTACCTCAATTACATGTTGATCCCAACGGTGAAATGAGTAATTGCCTGTGTGGTTCAGTAATAATAAAAAGAGAATTGAGGGGATTATCCTGTTGTACAAAATGTGTTTGCATTTGTTTGCTGAAGAGCTAGCTGTTCTACATGTTCTACATTTTCATCAGCAGCAGCAGCATCATGACTGTAGCATTCAATTGTGGCATAATTTAAGAATGGACATGTACAGGGGAATTTGATGATCAAAGATGTTCTTCACTACACTCTGCAGTGCATTGGCCATGGTGGGACTGTTCCTCATTGCTCTGGGCACTGGTGGCATCAAACCTTGTGTGTCTGCCTTTGGTGGAGACCAATTTGAGGAACACCAGGTTAGCATTCATCTGCACCACAACTACTGTTACTTGTGTGTACTTTGTTGAAGGGCAGTGGGAGTGAGAGGAAGACTGATTACCCTTTTCAATTTGAACAACTGTGTTAAGCATACTATGTATCAGATACTGTCATACTGATACATGTCATTTATTCTTTTCTTTTAATAGGCTAAGCAGCGGAGCACTTTCTTCTCTGTATTTTACTTATGCATCAATGCTGGGAGTCTCCTGTCAACCATTATCACACCAATTCTCAGAGGTATAAGAAAATGAAACAGAATTAGATGAGTATATGACTGCAAGCACACCTGGATGCTTATCTTCTTGTCTATCTGCATCGACAGGCCAGAATTGTGGCATCAACTCTTTGCAGCCCTGTTATCCTCTGGCCTTTGGTGTCCCTGCAGCTCTTATGGTGGTTGCTCTTGGTATGACCGTTAAACCATAATGTTCCAGATGTCCAGATCCAGATATGTTACCAACTCGTTTCCAGTTGGGAGCATTTGTTTTTCTACTAATGATTCTGTTGTCAATGTGCCTTGATAATGTGGTTTCCTTGTTTTCTTAATTCTTACAGTGGTCTTCATTTTTGGAAGTGGCATGTATTACAAAGATGAGCCACAGGGAAACATTATGCTGGATGTGTGTAAATGCATCTGGGTAAGTCTGCGTGATTCCTGGCATCTACTCGAATGCCTACTAAAAGCCACTCAGAATGTTTCTCAAAATGCTTTTGGTTCTGTTGCTTTCAGTTTGCTGTTAAAAACCGCTTCAGGCACAGGAGCAAGGAATTTCCAAAAAGGGAACACTGGATGGACTGGGCAGAAGAGAAATATGAAGTAACGTTTGTTTCCTTCCTCTTGTACATGAATGTCGTCATTTACTAATGACTTATTACTATGACATCAGTTTAAATATTATTAAATATAATAATATTATATTCTCATCATTATTATTCTTTGTCTTATAGAAACTACTCATTGCTCAAATCAAAATGGTACTCAAGGTCCTCTTTTTATACATCCCACTTCCCATGTTCTGGACACTGTTTGACCAAAAGGTAACTTAGCGCTGCCACACCAAAAGGCATCAATACTATTTGTTGTCTACCTTAGTAAAGACATACAAAATGTAGCCACGGAAAATGATCAATTCTCCAACTCCTCGACAGGGCTCTAGATGGACTCTGCAAGCCACTACAATGGATGGGAACTTTGTATGTTTTTTTTTGTTGAAATAAAAAAATAGCCAACATCATAAACAGTGTCCTCAGACTGCTAATCACAGATATAATTATCTTTCCAGGGAATCATTGTTCTACAGCCGGATCAAATGCCAGTAAGTTAAAGCAATGTATTCAAGTCACTCTGGAGCAGTATTGGAAACATAAATCCTCATACCTCCATTTTTTTCTCTAAAGATGGTCAACCCTATCTTCATCCTGACTCTCGTGCCTATCACTGAAAGCATTATTTACCCTCTGATCGCCAAATGTGGACTGAACTTCACGTAAGTTCCCCTAGACTGCAATGTTTACTCTAAAATTGAGATGAATTGAATTAACATTATTGTGGGGGACAACAAAAACAATAAAACTTAAGCTTTCTAAGCTTTATATTTTGACAACTGTTTGTTCACAGCAACTGATATTAAAACTATTTTTTAATTTGAATATCTGTTCAAATTTAGGAAAATGACAAATAAAAGTATATGCTTAAGCCATTCTGCTAGAAATCTTGCAAATCACTGAGAACATTAATGTACTAAAGTTTTGGTCCAACAGACCTCTAAAAAAAATGACCGTGGGGATGTTTTTTGCTGCGCTGGCATTTGTCGCTGCTGCTCTGGTTCAAATTGAGATTGATGTGAGTATTTCCAGAAACTCAAATGTAATCATCTTGTCATATGATAATACACATGTGCAGACAACACCCGAGAAATAAAGCAATTGTGCGGATGTGGAAATGAAAAAACAAACAAACATCCAACTCAAAGTGGAGTTAGGAGTTTTGTCTATGCTTTATAAAACTTTTCATTGGTGGGTGTTCAAAAGCAGTGATTCATGAGTCATGACAAAAAGAAAATATAAAAGATGGATGAACAGATGGAGTTACTTGTTTGGAAGTTTGAGGGTTTAGTGAAGTTAAAATGTTTTCACCAAAGTGCTTGTTAATACTTTCCATTGGTTTGATATTTTTAAACCAACACATAGATCTAAAAGCCAAGGGTGTTCAATACTATTGATTTCTATTTATTAAAGAAAAAAGAAAAAAAAATCACAGGTAGTTTCTTCTGGACAGCAATTAATTATTCTGTGTTACTTTGCAGAAAACCTTGCCCAGCTTTCCATCAGAATCTCAATGCCAGCTGAAATTACTAAACATGGGTAGCAATCCTTTGACAGTTAATCTGCCTAACTACGATCCAGTGGAACTTCCTGCATCTCAGGTATATGATAATGCTGCTGTATTGGTTCAAGGACAACATTAAAATAATTATTTCAGTTGTTATTTCCATTTTGTGAAAGTGAAACTGATCATTAGCTGCATTGTAGATTACTTTGTTTGTTGTTTGTTTTCTTGTTTGTATTGCAGGCCAGTGGGAATTATTTTGCATTTGATGAAGAAAATATCACAATTACAGTGGAGGGTGTACAGACAAGAACTGTTACATTGCTTAAGAAAATGCGACACACATTGCTTATTCCTATGGATGTCAGCGGCAATTGGACGTTGGTGAGTAACATTTCATAACTCTATTAACAAATGAAAGTCATAAAATAAGCAGTTTAAAACTGATTTGGTTCTAATTCTTTATTACAGACCAATGATATAATTGAAAAGCAAAAGGATGGCAGCAATGACATAAGGTACTCATTTGAATCAATTATTTGTGACTACCGGTACTTAGTCATACGCATTAGCACTGTTTTCATATGACACTTTGCTCATTCCCAGATTTGTTAATGCATTGACTACACCAGTGAATGTATCTAGCTTTGGACAAGTTGAAGGAATGTTTTATTCCAACTACTCTCAGGTTCTATATGGAAAGTAAGGAACTGTTTTATTCTATTTATATTTTTTAAAATAATAATTTTTGCAAACAGCAATGTAACGAACTGTATATGTAAAACTCTCTTGTATTCTTCTCTTGTATTAGTGCCAGGTTCAAAATAACAAATGTGACTAACACAACACAATCTTGGGAGTACAGCAGAGATTTCGGCCAAGGAAGCTCTTACACTTTCCTCATTCCCAGTACTTTCAACTTTGAAGATGTAAGTTACACCTATGACTGGATTGCTGAATTCCCACAATGCCCCTAATGCGTCAGTGCACTTCCCCTCCTTGTGGAGAGGTGGGAGGCTGCTAGGGTGACCAGATGATCCCTCTTTGCGTGAGACAGTGCCTCAATCCGAATACTTTTAAAGTCTCTCACTTACTGAGACCCTGTCCCACATTGTGACTAACAGTGCCCTATATAGTCCCCTAATAATTAACTTTGAAGCTCTCTCATTGTCTTTTTTCCTGCTAGATGTGTTTTTAAGTGTGTTAAAATAACACAAGAAATCTAAATCTGAAGCTAAAGAAGATTACTCCAGAAGGCCACATTGCATGTACTGTCGTATCAAAAATAGCAGATATACAAGCCTCACAACACGCTGCTTTGTCCTGTTTCTCACTCGCAATTAGGGCTCAACCTATACAGTCTTTTGGCCGATATGTCCGATTACAGAAGCAGCATAATTGTTTCAGTAATGTGCAGACACAGGCTCAGTATGATCCTCTGACTATTTTTGATCAAATAACCTGTTGCTTGATATAACACTACTCATTTTGATTTCAGAGCACATCCATTCAAGCAATAGAAGACGTCAAGCCCAACTCTGTTCACATGGCCCTACAGATCCCACAGTACTTCCTCATTACAGCTGGTGAAGTGGTTTTCTCTGTCACTGGGCTGGATTTCTCCTACTCACAGGTAAATATCACACACCTATTTTTACATTTCATCATGTAAAATGGAAGAACTTAACTCTTGTTTTAGTGCTACGTCAGCGTGAGGACACTATATATTGTGTAAAGATATGTCTGCTTCGTTCAACCATAGTTTTCTGACATAAACTCTTCCTATAGGCACCAAGTAACATGAAAGCAGTGCTGCAAGCTGGCTGGTTATTCACTGTAGCTGTTGGAAATTTTATCGTGTTAATTGTAGCTGAGGCAATAGAGCTCCCAGAACAGGTAAGCAGGTAAACAGGTAAGGTATATATATATATATATATATATATATATATATATATATATATATATATATATATATATATATATATATATATATATATATATATATATATATATATATATATATATATATATATATATATATATATATATATATATATATATATATATATATATATATATACTTAACTTATTTTATTATTATTATTAAAGATTTATTAACTGAACATTTGTGGCTCCTTCTCTCTTTTTTTCATAGTGGATGGAGTTTGTTCTTTTTGCCGGTCTGCTGGTTTTGGTCTGTGTCATATTTTCCTTTATGGCATATTTCTACACCTACAATGACCCTGCATCCATTGAGGCACAATTCAACAAGAAGGATGAAGATGATAATGATAGTCAACGAAAGGATGAGGAAATAGAGATGGTTAAGAAAGTCTCCAGCGAGAGCGGAGAGCACAATAAGGACAATACGGAAAAACAATCTAAATTCTAAACTAGTTGAAATTCCTGATACATTGTGAGATTATGTGAACTGTTCTGAATATTCACACCTGTGTGTGTGTGTGTGTGTGATTCACACCTGTGTGTGTGTGTGTGTGTGTGTGTGTGTGTGTGTGTGTGTGTGTGTGTGTGTGTGTGTGTGTGTGTGTGCGTGCGTGTGCGTGTGCGTGTGTGTGCGTGTGCGTGTGTGTGTGTGTGTGTGTGTGCGTGTGTGTGACATTAGCCTCATTTGGGGTCAAATCTTGGAATACTAGAAGGCTCGACCATGATCCAAGTCGGCCCCGTGGAAAGTGAAGAATGGTCCGGCAGTAACGTAATGATAGTTTGCTATTATAATATAATTCAGTCTACTAGATGTTCATTTGCTACAGTAAAAACAATACATTTATTTTGATATTGCTTTAACGGATTTATGGCAAACAAACATACTTCAAATTCATGGCAATGTTCAATGTGTCTTTACAAAGTTGAGTCGATTATTAAAAAAGGCCACTCTTTCAAAGGAGCTGACAAAATCAGTTATACTTTAGTGTGAAGACATGTGGCTAGAACTAAGGAGACATAAGTGTTTATATGTACAGTCATTATCTTTTCTTTTTCTTACGCTGTCATCATTTGTTAATAAGAATAAGGTGGCAGAAATATAAACAACCGGGCCAACCGCAGTTTGCGATCAGGCCGTATTGGCATGTCAAATGGGGACAACAATGTCCCCAGGGCTCAGTTTGATACTGAGGTTTATGGTTGGGTTTGAGTTTTGGGTTATAGGTTTGGGGGCGAATATAAGTTAATGTCCCCAAAGGTCTGTGTATCGTGTAGAATAACTATGTGTATTTTGATATGGATATGCAACACTAGAGAAAGAATACATGTGTATCTGTTGATTATGTCCATAATTTGATGGGTGTTGCATACATTTTAGGTTTAGAGTAATAAGAGTGATAGCAACGGAGTGTGTGTGTATACGTACAGTGAAGAAGAGAAAATGCCAGCACATGCCAGCACAAATGCCTTTTCACATATTTATCTCAACATCAACCGCGTTTCGGTCACAACGCCGAGGAAGGCTGAGTAAGCCGAAACGCATTCAATGTCTGCTCATCAGAGGTAGCCTAAATATGTGAAAAGGGACATTTTATGAGTGCTGACATTTTCTCTTCATTTATACTTCATTACTGAGCCTTGCACCTTGATTCAGATTTTCTTAACACGCATAGTATAGCTGGTGTTCTGCATCGGCAGCATTTTTTGTCTTCTCTTTATACTTACAGTGAGTACCTAACTATTGAGAACTAATGTGTCATACCTGTAATTTATTGTTTTGCAAGTTATGTTCTGTATTAAAACACAAAACAATAAAACATTGATGTTATTCATGATGCACAGGCTAATATACTTTGGCTTTATGATTTAATGAACATTTTCATCCAAACAATTCAGTTCTTTGTACTTTAAATGCTACTGCATACCTAGTATGGGTGATAGTTAGGTGATTTCGACCCCTCCACCCACCGCTGGTCCGCCCAGGTAGTAATATGCACGTGCACAGGCTCTAGAGTGGGGAGAAAAGCAACAGGCCAACAGCACGTGCACCAAGACCCACCCCGCTCAATGATTACTGAAAGGTCCCCCCTCTGTCCCCTCAGGGGGCTTCGCCCCCTGCAGTTCACTGAGGACAGGGGAAGAAATAATTTGCACTACTAATTATATGGTCTGCACACTACATAGTAGTATAGGGTTATCACAGACATTATACAATATTCGGATTAAGTGAAATCATTGAATATCATGGACATGACTGAGCGTCACTATTGAAGAAGCAACAAAATACAGCGGATATCATCTTCAAAAGCTCTCTAATGTGTAAACATAGTCAAGAGAGTTGGTTAACCAGGTGTAACTCATAATAATGAAACCGAATGTTTTCATTTTACACTCAAGACAAGAGTTATAATATTAATCATCTGAATTAGCCCAAGTCTACACAACTACAGAATGTAGATGACTAATGGCCATTTTGATCTGTATGTTTCCAAATCCAGCAAAAGAAATCTTTAGTTTTGACTTGGGGTCTGTGGGGCTAAAATGTCATCAAATGGTGGCCCGTGGCTGAAATTCTGAATAAACACTGGCCCCTCGTATGAAAATGTTTGTAAACCACTGCCCTGTGCTGTAAAAAGTGGGGATTATTCCTATTATTAATCTTAAAACTAAAGACACTTCGTTTAGCGATCGGATGACGACACGTGCGCTGTTATTTTTTTTCCTCAGTCCCGATTGGTCGCCACGAAAATGAGAGTGACAGCAGATCAAGATGGCGTTGTGTTCCAGAGAAAAGTGATGAGGGGCAGTAGAACAACAACAACAACAACAACAACAAAACGACACAAGTGTTATTACAGCGCCGCCACGTCTAGCGCCTTCTTTCTGACGCGAGTATCTCTCCGTCAAGTTATTTAGACGCAGTGAAAGAGCGGCGGGCGAAACGCAGGGCTCTTCTGCGATAGTTGTTTTAGAGCTAACGCTATAGCTGCTAGCTAACGTTAGCTTCACCGTGAGTCTATCTGCGGAAGAAGAGTGAGGAGGAGGAGAGACATTTAGCTGTTCGAGGTACAGCAGCAGGGTTAACTGGCTTTAGCAATTGTTTTGAAATCCTCCAAGACCGTTTTTTTTAAGTATTGGCTAAGCAAAGCTTCCCGTTTGCACCAAAGTACTAAACTACCTTATAGCCAGCCAGCGACCAACTAACTCCAGCCATTTGCCTGTGATTAGGAAAGCTGAAGTAGAGGCGTCATCTTTGCTGATTTGACACCATGGCTCACTCCCCTGTTCAGAGTGGACTGACTGGGATACAGGTAAGTTCATAATACCAAAAGCTCATATAGCCTGTTTATAATAATCTCTTGATTAATAGACAGGTCGTCATAGATATGGCTAATTTATACAGCAGTCATCATAAAAGCACTATACACATCCCTGTGTGTTTATGTCTTTGCTTTCCTTCTGTCAGTAAAGGCAGTGACACCAAAAGACAGGATGTTGCCACAGACGCAGTTTTGCACAACAGTGAGACACACATAATTAATTGTTCATACTGTACGTAAGGCAACAAGTCTTATGTCTTAAGTACAAATATTGTATCCATCAATTTATTACTAGTTATTTACAGACTTTAAACCCAACCCTTGGTTGACTGGATTCACAAGGGCTCTATTCTAGGCTGTTTTTTCTCTAACTAAATACCTTAGCCTAAAATAGCCGATTTGAGACGCTGTGAGCTAGTAGTAGATAGCCCCAGAGTATAGGGATGCTATTTAAAGTTGTTATAAGCCACTCTCTCTGAAACAGATTAATCACACATTGTCAAAATCAAGTCCACGTGCCTGCCCATAGAACCCCATTGTGATCAACCTGGACATATTGAGTACACCAAGGTCTTATGTTAAAAATGTTGAGTATAGGTCCCCAGCAGCCAGCATGTACAAACTGCAGATTGTTAACTTGCTACTGTACTGTATATTGAGAGCAATTTTCGTAATTGGCATTATGCGACCATACCATTAACAACCAATTGAAAGGAGGAACAAAACCGACCGAATTTGAAGTGTGTGTGTGTGTGTGTGTGTGTGTGTGTGTGTGTGTGTGTGTGTGTGTGTGTGTGTGAGAATGGTTTTCGAGTTATGTGGATTACACACAAATGCACTGAGACTTGGTGCATCTATATATAAATCTAAAGTAAGTTGGGAAAGAACGCAATAAATCGCAATATCGAATTGAATTGCAATATATATTATAGAATAGAATACATCAACTCAGAAACCTAGGTATCGAATCAGTAATAAGTGACAATCCTCCCATCCCATCCTTGGGACAGGAGTCCCATGGAGTGGAGTAGACTATGAGAAGTAGGGGGAGCTGGTGATGAGCTGCTGATCCTCAATGTCCCAGTTGTGGATGACAATAGTAGAACCTGGCGATGTATGATCTGGTCGATGTATTGGCCAGTATTTTTTACTTTTTTGACATCGGTAATTATGCACCCGATATGTCCCAATTATCATTTAAAGGAGAAGTTAAGTTTCTGAAAGAGACTTTGTCTCTCCCACTCATCAAAAACAAACAAAAAAGGAATACTAAAAACTTCATCATTTGTCCTTTAAAAGCAGGTGTTGACTTCAAACTACAAAACATTAAGACAAAAGTCAAAAACATTGGTAATTTGTGATTTAGGGAGTTTCCAAAATTTGGCCTCAGTTGAGTAGCCCATAGACCACACAGTTAATGGGTAGATTGAAGAGGATCAAACGCCTGCTTTTAGAGGAGGTTCACCAAGCTTTAGGCCAGTTGTTGCTGTAAACCTGCTGACTGGGACAGCGTAAGTGGGTTCCCAACATGTGTATCCCTGGCCGCTGTGGCGGCAGTGTTGTTCTCCATTGTTTTTAGAGAGCTCCGACTCAACATGGTCATTTTCACCTGGATGAATAACCACATTGGTGTTATGACAGCCATTTGGTTCTGCTGTTTCTGCACTGCTTTATTCTGCACCGCTCTCGCTCTCCCCGTCTTTGTTCTAAAGTCCCATTACTATCAAAATTCAGCAGCTCCCTCTGCCTCTTTTTCTTTTTAGGAGTGGCCTGTGCCTTCCCATATAACTCTACCAGCCATGCATTAGCAGCCTTACAGGAAATAATTATCTGGGGAGATATGAATGTAGTGCGCATGGCCAGCCCACAGTACAAAGTCTAAGCTCAGACCTCTGGTGAATTCAGAAAATGGTTAACATTTGCCATGGATGATTTTATATTATTTCTTTATTTTTCAGATTAAATCGATAATGAACAGGGTGGAGTCCTTCAGTTTACAGTAGCCTCACTTGGATGTCATTGATTTTCTCTACCTGTGGAATCGTTTGACTAGCTGCCTTATCTGCCTTAAGCAAATTTGATTGAAAAGAAACAGCATTTTGTTTATGTTAATATCTTTAATATAGGTCTGCCTTTGGCTCAGAAGTGGCAGTGTTATTACTCATTAGTTATTACGAGTCCTACTGCAACACAAAAATGACTGCTTTGTTTGTCAACAAGGAAAGAAATGAAAGTCTTAGGATTAGCAGCCTTGAGCTTGGCTGTCTGTGATTATTATGGGTAATGGATTTAAATTCCACACACACTGCTTGAATTTCTCAGGAGCATGGATGATGTTATTGACTCTGACGTTTGGGCAGCACATCAAAGCCATGACGGCCTACTAGTATATCACATTCCTCATTAGTCCATACCATTCCTGATGGTCAGAGACGGTAAAGACTAGCCTGAACCAGGATATGCCAATAGTATACAATCAATTTGTAAGCTTTGTTTAAGACAGGCATGTTACCATTTACCATTGTGTATACAGGTTTTTGAATTGCATAAGGTGGTATGTTGGTCACGCAAATACGGATGGCCTTGGGGGACATCAGGACAGCAGGAAACCAATTTCTGTGACTGACTGACTGATTGAAAACCTTATTAACAGTTTGTAGAAATTACGGTTTTAATCTGCGATTTAGATTCATCTAACATTGTCAATGAGCTGAAACCCAAATGCTGACCATCGAACATTGATATTTGTTGCGCAACACTGATGCTCATAGACAGTACTATAGCACGCTCTGATATCGAATATAAAGCATTAAAAGACAAATCTGTCTTTGGTAGTTCACCTCCACCAGACTGCCACACGCATGTGTGCAAATATGCCATTATCTCATGTCTTTGTGTTGCCTCTACGGCTAGCTCAACACAGAAATATATCCGTCTCCCTTAAAAGCTAAGTAATATTACATGCCTGCTAGTGCAGGCATGTAATATTTACTGGCTGCGTTTACATCCAAGGGCTCATCAAATAACTAGACCGTAAGTCACCACACTTTTTCAAGAGAAAATCATGGCGATAGGATGGGAATCTATAATGCTTCAATTGGGTCTAAATAATAAATAGTCACTTTAGCACCACACTCTTGCATTTAGATTAACATAAATTCAGCTCTCTAGGAGAAGTTAAGTCCTTTGTTACTTCATAGTTTACATTGGCAGGATATACACATTCAAATCAGAACAGAGATTAGATCACAACTAAGAAGATGTTGGCTTGCTGTATCCAGTGTCTGGACGCTGGAGCTAGGCTTGTTTCCATATCATATTTGGGTGTGCTGATTCAGTCATTGTCCCAAATGTTTGTCCATATGAACATTGTATTGAGACATAACCCACTTCAGCAGGTGGATCAATGCTTAACTGTCCATTTCCTGGTGTGGTACAATAACAATAGTTATCTCTCTCTTTCTCCCTCCCCTACAGAATTTCAAAGCTGACCCAGAGGAGTTTTTCACCAAGCTGGAAAGGATAGGAAAAGGCTCTTTTGGAGAAGTATTTAAAGGCATTGACAATCGGACTCAGAAAGTGGTGGCAATTAAAATCATTGATCTGGAGGAAGCAGAAGATGAAATCGAGGACATTCAGCAGGAAATCACTGTGCTTAGCCAATGTGACAGCCCCTTTGTAACAAAGTACTATGGATCCTACCTCAAGGTAAGCCAACGTAAAACTTGAATGTCATGCTGTATAATGGTTGCACCTATTTTATGTCATCGTAAATATTATAATTTTTGTCATGATATCATATATATGCAAGTGTATGACAGTATGTATTTTGGTCAATACCTTATTCACTGACAACAGATCTCATCATGAGTATAATCAAGGAGCGATATCACCACTTACCTCGGCTTCCGGCAAATTACTTCATGGCGCATCACCTCACAAAATGCAACGTCGTGTATCTATGGACTTTTAAGTTTAAATGATTGCTTAAAGGAGCACTTTACACAAATGCAGCTGGTATTTGTCAGTTTGATGGTATTTGCCAGTTGATGAAAGAATTGACTTGAATCACATAGTATTCACATAAATTTGTTTTTGACACTGACAAAATAAAACAAATTATGGTCATTTTTGGCTCTTCCTGTGAGTTGACCAACTCCATCAAGCATACACCCTGTAAATATGCATTTTTCCCTTCAGCTCTTATTTTGAAGAGCCAAAACAACATACAGATCTTATGTTTCTGTGTGGCGATGTTTCAGTATCTAAATGCTTACTGATGCTTCATGCATCATACAGTACATTGATCAATCAAGCTATGCACTATGAAAGAGCATTGATGTACAACTACAACAAGCATATATATATATATATATATATATATATATATATATATATATATATATATATATATATATATATATATATATATATATATATATATATACACACACACACTGTATAATATATTGTAGGTAGCTACTGCGAGTGATTTACATGTAAAAATCATATTTCATATTTCGGTTTTCGCTCTGACATTTTAGACCGGGACAGGTGGTGGCTATCTGCCTATTTACACTTAGTGTGTAGTACTACTTTATTTAGCAGCTGTAAGGAAAGAGTTAGAGGTTTTGTTAGCTGAAGTTCTTCTTTGTGATTAGAGGTGAGAAGCAAGACTCAAGTGTACAGTATAATACATTCAGCATTTGTATATTTTATATGTTCACATGCAGATGCACGTGTCATGTGCTGCAGCAGGGGTTCTTAACCTGGGGCCTGGGGTCAGCAAATTATTGTAGGAGGTCCCTGTTTTTTTTTTATATACATGCATACATGTGTATAAGAGTTTGTATACATGCGTAAACTTTCTTTAATGGTTATATTGTCTCTCAGCATTTATTTATGAGTTTTCTCTATAGCTAAAGTTATTGTAGGGGTCAATGAATTTGTATTGAGGGTGGTGAGGCAAAACGTTGAGTACCCCATGTTACAGTATGCTATGCTTCTCTGCAGCACCCTCAGGGAATTTTGTTATAGCTTTTGACAAGTGACCTTTGGAGCATCACGCATAGGAGCTTCCATGATCGACTCTAAGGCTGTAGATTAAATATATTAATTCATTATTGTTGACTGTTACAAAATCTGTCAGCTGTATCTGTATCATGTTCACTATGTTTGTGCTGCAGATGTAATTCAGAATGGCAGGAAGCCCATGGCAATGTAGTCTTCTTAATCGGGCCACACCCTTCCCTGATCAACCATCTAAATTCTAAAAGGAAGAAATGGCCTAATCTATCCCTGTTGTTGTTCTCTACTATCCAATGCATTATTAACTCGAGCTTCTTTCTTTGTAATGTAGTTGAATGGAACTGAGTGCCGAGCTCTTCTTTTTACTTGACTTTCTGCTTGTTTCCAGATGGAAATGGGGATTTTACCCAAATGAGACTGAAACTATTTACCGGCACTTTATTTTCATATTTAACTCATTTAACTCCACAAAAGACTTTTGTTTACAGTTATGTATTCCAATAATAGACACATTTTCGTTTTATCAATTACCCTATTTACCTTTTGAACAAATAATAATAACATAATCTTTTGGTAGCTAGACGCCAACATAATTGTCATCTCGGCCGTATGATAGGGTAGGTACCCTCACAAAAAACATGCATTAATCCTCTAAACTGCCCCCTGGCCAGCCAGGGTGCCTGATGGAGGGGAACTGTATGCATTAATGTCTTCCTTCTATGTGCTACGTACAACCAGGGAAACTCCCCCCTCCCACCTGGTGTAAAGCAGCAACTTCAACTCTCGTGCATTATAGGAACATGAGTTCCCCCTTACATGGGACCATGTTGGCGGAGGGTGTGTACAGCCCAGGATCACATTCGATAATTGCAGTGAAAAATCTGTTAACAAAATGTGGGATAAAAAATATTAAGATCTCTGATGCAATACGCCACAGATTGTTGCACCAATTCAAAGCATGCCGTGATTCACTCAAAAGTTCACATGTCAAGTGGATTGTGATGACTATAAGTACGATGAACTATGTATGTGTATGGTGTATTTTTGGCTTGCCATAAATACAATTCTTCTTTGACTTGTCTGTAATGATATTCAAAATAAAAATACCTTCTTTTTTAGGATACCAAATTATGGATTATTATGGAATATTTGGGTGGAGGATCAGCTCTAGATTTGGTATGTTAACAAATAATCCAAATATTCACTGATCATGTTCAAAATTATTTGATTCATATAATCATTTGTATTTTTGTAAATTGCCTTGACTTACTCACATAAACATGAACATATCCCATGTTCTAGTTGGAACCAGGTGCCCTGGATGAAACTCAGATTGCCACAATTCTTAGAGAGATACTAAAGGGTCTTGAGTATCTCCATTCTGAAAAGAAAATCCACAGAGACATCAAAGGTAATATGGCATGCTATATTCATATTATTCTATTCTATTCATCAGCAGACCAACCAGATAGTTTCTTCCCCCTTTGCTACCTGCATATAATGCTAGTAATGCACATTAAAATATACATATATATGACTACTGTAAATGGTACAACCATCTGTACACTTGAGCTTCAAGAATTTCCAAGATGTCTTTACTGCCTGACATATATTTCTCATACTTCACATTCAGCATTCTTATGTTGTAATGTTCTTATGGTGTAATGGCCAAATTGGGTTTCATGTCAATTTGTCTCATGTGCGATTTGTCTCATTTCCAGCGGCCAATGTGCTGCTGTCTGAACAAGGGGATGTGAAGCTAGCAGACTTTGGAGTTGCAGGCCAGCTGACAGACACGCAGATAAAGAGGAATACATTTGTAGGCACCCCATTCTGGATGGCACCTGAAGTAATAAAGCAGTCTGCCTATGACTCAAAGGTCAGAATTAGCTCACACTTGGTCTCATTGTGGCACTCAAGGTCAGGAATGCAGTGTGTATGTTCTGTTCTACTGTGTAAAGATACGAGGAAGGGCTGGTGACATTGTAAACCTCATGCTTAGAAGTTGTCAATGATTATACTGCTGGCAGTTGTGAATTACCGCTGTCATCATTTGGCTTAAGAACTGGCATTTTTGGGTGACATAATTTCATGTTTTTGGAATAACCCTTTGAAACAGAAATGTGGTTGAAAAATGTGCTGTATAAATACAGTGTATTGGATTGAAGACATGTTTATATATTAGGAACAGTCACAACATTAGTCATTATGCTGCTTATCTGCAGTATATTTGATGTTTTAGTAATTTATGTAAATATATTGAATGACGTTTCTATTTTCTGAATTGTTACAGGCAGATATCTGGTCATTGGGTATCACTGCAATAGAACTAGCTAAAGGAGAACCACCCCACTCTGAGTTACATCCTATGAAGGTTTTATTCCTCATCCCAAAGAACAACCCACCCACACTGGAAGGAAACTACAGCAAACCTCTCAAAGAGTTTATAGAAGCATGCTTAAATAAGGAGCCCAGCTTTGTAAGTTCAAGAGTTGCATGTTCTTAATCTCAAATGCAGTCCTTGAATACACTGCAACTTGGTGCTGCCTCGCAATTGGAAAGGTCTTGTTGCCATTGAATGTCTGTTTTGTTTTGTATCTCAGAGGCCAACTGCCAAAGAGCTGTTGAAACATAAGCTGATTGTAAGGCACGCCAAAAAGACATCCTACCTATCAGAACTGGTCGACAAATATAAGAGGTGGAAAGCAGAACAGTCTCAGCAAGAATCCAGCTCAGATGAATCTGATTCGTAAGTTGGTCCAGTGCTGTCCTTTCATATGCACTAGTATGGAGCTCTATGGGAGACATGACAGTGTTACATATTGCCAAAGGCAAATCTTGACGAGCGACTTCAATCTGTGTCAATGCAGGGAACAAGATGGCGGAGCATCTGGTGGCAATGACTCCAGTAATGATGACTGGATCTTCAACACCATCAGGGAGAAAGACAAGAAGCTTCCGAATGGGACAGCCCCGCTGGACATAAACCCGGTACACCACCAGCACACTGTAGAGGAAAAATACTAAAATGATAAACACACTTGATAATACTTATATGGTATAACTACATTCATCTCATGGATTCCTGCAGTTTGAACCAAGTTATTGACCATGAATGAAAAAATAAACGAAAACTATTCTTTATTCTGTCATCATATAAAATTTTGAAACGGCAGATCTAAGTCACGACGTGCTGTGAGCTTGTAGATCAGCTATTCAATCTACAATGAAGTTAGGCTTTAGTTTGGCTATTTTCACTATTTGACAAAAAATATAGGTTTAAGTGGTTAAAATGCCTGATAACTAAACTCAACGCAATAGCCAGGTTTCCATAAGCCCTATTTTTGCACAAAAAAACAGCTCCTTTTTTTTTTTTTTTCAAAATGCGAGTTTCCATTTTGCGCTAAAATACACTGAAAGGTGGCAGATTTTGGAGCGTATCGAAAGAGTCTAATGCGCAAATGGGGCATGGAAACAGCTTGCGAATGGGGCATGGAAACAGCTTGCGAGACTTCTAATTGGAAAGCACTGGATACGCATTATAGCGCATTTGAAGAGTTCTAGTCTGCCGATGAGAGCATTGTTAACAGATTTCGTGCCGTTGAAATAGATCTATGTCTCCCGTTATCATTATGAAATACAGTAACTACTAACTACTAACGACTGATGCCGCTGCCGTTGAGCTACGCCTTTCAACGTTACTTACCGGCGCCGGTTTGATACGATCCCCATGCTAACAGCAGCGTGCAGCGACCGCATATTCCATTGATAGACCATAATAAGGGACGGACCAAACCGGAACCGGAAGTGCGTGTCCGCCAACTAACTTGTCCGTGGGGAAACATGGACCGAAATATGAAATATGACTTTTTGATGAAAATCGCTGGCACTGGCTACCTCAAAAAATATGAAAAGGGGCTGGCACTGGGAGTGTTAATGTAAGTTATATTTCTATAAAACCACTCATAATGGACGAAGGCCGTGCACACAGACATCAAAGGGAACTCTCTGCACGTCCCTGGCCATAATGTAAAAGTACAGACTCCCATCGCGTTTGTTCATGAAAGTCGCAAGGGAGCTCCAGGTCCTATATTTACAGTAGCCTATCTGTATGCATGATAGCTCTGAATATACAAAAGTGATATCATACTGCACAAAGTGCACATACAAAGCTGTTTTACATGGTCGGGCTCTGCCCTTAGATGTTAATTATTTTGTTAATGAAGTTCAAGCCTTTTTTCCTTGCACGTGTCGCGCTGCAGATAACATGACATAGTCTACAATATCACAAAGTAGGCCTACACCAAATCAGTAAATCTAGATCATGTATTATGAATGTAGGCTATATTAATTATTGTTTTTGCTACAGCAGAGCCAGAACAGCCTCTGCACAGCACAAAGGACTTATAGTTCAATAAGAAAGCATGCAGTCCGTGTATATTATGTAAAGCCTAAAATGACTTCAAAAGTAAAAATATATGTAAAATAACGATGCGTCTCACATTACTGACAAAGCTGTGCCACCTATTGCTTATTTCATGAGCAATAGATGGCTCATGAAATAAGTTAATGGAAATAGCAGACAATTTGCTTTTCTTTTTTCGACTTAATTAACATACTCTTCCTATTTTCATAACGGTTTTATGGAATCCTGGCTAACATTAGCAAACTTAACGTCCATTATTTCTCCACTTTATAATAATATGTAATTTCCAACCGGTATTAGTTCCGATCAATTGGCGTTCGATCATGATCGGGGTGATAATGCTTTGATCAGAGTGCCCAAAATAAATCAAAACGACGATCAATGCGCCTGATCAAAACGGTCCTATTTCGTGCAGCCATTTTGACTGGCCCGCCAATCCAATGTGCCTTGATTGTCACAATGACAAATTTTGCCATTTTGGCAATTCTTTTGAGGGTGCAGCGCACACATTTAGAATTATTGCTTATTCCAAGAATGCCCGTTCTTTACAATCGATGTGTTGTAAAGGTGACTAATCAATGATTAAAATGATATGAACAACACCAATTGGTATTATTAAAGTGGAAAAATAATGGACCAAAGTTAAATTTCCGAACTTTATTAAAAGAAAATGTTTTCTTCAGGTGCAAGACAGTCCAAAGAGGTCTTCGTCTCAAACCTTGACAACAATCCTTTCGCCTCTATTTTCTGAAGTGAGTACATTTTGTCATGTTTTACCAAGTTACTGGAATGATCAAGCTGCTCTAAAACATTGTTTCAAAATACTTGAACAAGTAATGTCTTGGGTCATATTATATCACCTAGCAGCCACTGCACACCACCCCTGTGGACTTTTTGGCATCTCACCCACAGATCCATGTTGTCAAACCCCTCTTTGTACATAATATGTTGTCCTCAAAGTTGTTTTGTCATCCATACAAATTGGCCAAATGCTGCAGTTGGGAAGAGGATAGCATGAAACCTCTCGCTGTTTGTCGTAGTCTGCCCAGGGAGAGAGCCGCTACTGTGTGCATTAGAGCTGGGGTTCCAACCCGGCCCACTGGTACCTGACGGGCCGTCTATTTTTGCATAATTGGTGGTCGGGCTTTCAGTCAGGCCGGGCTATGTCGTTAACTAGACATGTGCCCCTTTAGGGCATGTGCCCCTTTGGGGCACATGTCTCCACAGTCTTGGGTCAGGGTGAAGACTGGTGTGACTATGTTACGTCAACTGACTATGTTACGTCAACTGATCACCGCCATGCTGTTACGTCACCCTGCGGGTGATGTAACAGAGGGACTGACCGCCGAACACTGAGCACCACGCAGTGATTGCCTTACTTACGCCCGCTCCGCTCACAAAAGTAATAATGATGGTTGGGCCGGGCTGTACAGAAAGCTGTCGGTGTCAGGCTGGAAACAGCCGGCCCGATCCCAGCTCTAGTGTGCATGCCGTACAGTGGTTGGTGTCCCATTGTCTGCGTGGCTTAATGTCCCATTGACCATATAAGGCTAATCTCCCTGCTCTCCCATTAGAGACCAGCCAATTATGACTACTGGCCATGTAGGGCTAGTCTCTGATTGGCTTAGAGGCCATGACAGCCAATCATGAAAATCTCTTGGTTTGGCTGCAGAAGCATTAAAATTAAAATAAAATGTGTATTTTGAGAGCCAGTGAGCACCATCACTTCCTTTTTGCCGCAAGGGTGGGAAACAAAGACCCCTATGCTGGAGTCCATGTTGGTTCTTGGAAGGAAAAGGACATGGACACTGGAGACCAAGGATGATTGGAAGGAAACGGACATGCGCATGTATGTTACCTTCGGAACCACTATGGATTTGTTAGGGCCTTTGCTTCCCATCCTCTTTAAACCATTCTTGATTGTGGGAGTATCTCAGGGGGATGTGATCAAGGACTCGGGTGTGATTGATATTGTGATTATGTTACAGTTACCCTTAACACAGTATGACGCGTTGCCACATCATAACAAATAAAACGGTGGGCTCCAGAGGACTTGTACACACTGGGTGTACACACTGGGTGTCCAAGCCACCAAAGATTCAAAGCGAGAAAGATGTGATGTTTTGCAAAAGCGTAATGGTCCAACGCGCTGCTCCACGTGCGGTTAAGGCTAGGGGTTAGGGGTTTGGGTTTTCGGCTCAAGCCTGTACCCGTGTACACACTGTTACAACCTAGCCTAGGGGTAGCTAAGTTGCAAAGATAAAAATGGACTCCCTCCTAAACCCAGTTCCCAAAATCAGACAGTTTACACATGTTTAAAAACCCTATGGCTGTAGGATTTATTATTCTAGTTAAAATCTCAATAAATACAATACCTCAGGGTGGGGACAAAACCAAAACATAACTACTATAACAGGACACAAATCTAACTTAACAAAAGAAAGCAAAAACACAATAATGGTCACCCACCCCTACATACCGAATTACATCGAGATCACAAAGCTAAAACTGACAAAGTGCTGGTGCATGGAACTCTGGCTAGAAGGAAGACATCAGAATGAGTGAAGACTGGAGCTTTGAAGAGGAGCCTGGTTTGAGGAGCCAATCAGCAGCAGAGTCCACCTGGTAGTTAGCCACTCACATCCACACAACACTCCACAAGCTGGAAACCACTCACTCAAACACTAATCACCCATTCACCTCAGCTGGTCCTCCATCAGTCACTCCTCACTCATTCACACACACATACCACACTGAGGAAAAAGGGACAGCAAGGCAGGGACCTATATGGATATGACCCACAGGGCCGTAACACCTCCCCCCTAAAAATCAAACATTTAACCCCTCACAAAAATGTTTGATTACACAACAAAAACCAAAAGACACATGCTTAAACTATTCTCCTTTACTGAAGTATCTCCCCCACTAAGACCCTCGCTCCTAATGTCTCGATTGACCTCTTTCCCATGTACACTGAGATTCCATTTAACTACTACATTCTCTACCGAGAACCCGTCCCAAACCTCCCCTGAGATTCAACCTGCCTACTACATTCTCCACTGAGAACCCTTCCCACATCTACAGTGACATATCCCTCACTCCTATTGTCTCAAGATAGACCTCACTCAAATTCTTAGCTTAGCGAAAACCAATTCAATTTGGTACGTGGGGGTAAAACAAATACACAAAATTACCCTTTCTCAATTTAGAATTGTTAACAATATGGGGAATACTAAATGGAGCATTTACTCAACTGAACGATCTAATCAACAAGATCACTGAATCTACTCACAAGTGTCATCATATCAACAAAGCAGGCTTCACTGAAATCCTACAAAGAAAACATACGTTCACTGAATGTCTACAAAAAAAAAAAAAAAAAACCTGTAACTTTTGACTGCAGACCCAAAACAAAAAATGTAAATCCACAATCTCCATATTACTAGTTGGCATACTCATACACATGGCAGTCTTGACAGAATAAATTTGTTTGCTCAGCCACAAATGAAGGATCATACTGGGTTTGTGACTTGCAGCTACTGCAGAGCAACAACAGGGGGACAACACGGCTCTCAATTCAAAAGTGCAAGGCCCCCCATCTCCCACCTCCCATTTCCCTGACCCCAACTGTCAGCAAACATCCCTTGATGTACGAAGAGGATTTTTGGGAGTGGGTGCACAGGCACCATAAGCATGGGCAGGCGAAGTGCTCCACCTCAGCTTTTCCAATTGCCCCCCTAACCCTCCAATTATAAGGAAATGCCACAAACCCCTCCCCAGCCAAATCAAAAATTAGTGTCACCTCAAACTACATTACTGCCAACCAGAAATACAAGATGTGAACACACACACACACACACACACACACACACACACACACACACACACACACACACACACACACACACACACACACACACACAGTTATTTGCAATAGTGAAATAACAAATTATGTCTCCTCAATGGTTCCCTTCTTGCAGTTGAAAGAGAAGAGCGAGGCCAGCAATGGCAAACCAGAAGCATCAGAGGAGCTGAGAAAGGCTATTTTGCTAGCAGAGGAAGCATGTCCAGGGATCTGCGATGCCCTGGTGACTGAAATGGTGCAGAGACTTCAGAGGTAATGGGGATTCCAGTAATTGCTTTACACAACCTTATGATAACAAATTATTTCACTGCACCCCAGATCTGGCCTTCATAGAACTATTCCTTTCCATCTATCAGGTTTTCTCTGCCCAGGGCTACCTCTTCTCAGTGAGAGAAGTCATGGCCGTTTCTGCTATCCCCCCCAAACACAACCTGATGGCAGCAGTCAGGCCATTGCCTCTGACATCCACAGCCGAGATGAAGTCTCCCAGGACAGTCTCCATAACTCATTCGCCTGAAGCAAATCCTGGCCTAATTAATAATCTCTAATCTCTATTTCTACGCAAACACATGGCGGATGTCCAGGACAGTCAGTGGCTAGTCGCACAGCTCCCGGGCTACCACCTACTGTAAGATGTCTCGCCTCAATACTTCCTTCATCAGTGTTTTATTTTATTTTTAAGAATTGAGGTTTAATTTGTTTGCTGCAAAGACAACTTTGATGTGGCTTATTCTCAAAGGTTTACTCAAGGCAACCTTTTAGAGAAGGTATTTAACTTTTGTGTGTGTGTGTGTGTGTGTGTGTGTGTGTGTGTGTGTGTGTGTGTGTGTGTGTGTGTGTGTGTGTGTGTGTGTGTGTGTGTGTGTGTGTGTGTGTGTGTGTGTGTGTGTGTGCACGCATGTGGAACTGTGCGCAGTGTCCTGTGAAATGTACAGTGGAGATTTGAGTAGATTGACGCATTCTATTGAAAACTCAGGTATCCTGCTTCAAGCTGATTGGGTCCTCTGGGAGATTGAAAGAGCTCTATTGGGTGGCTGTATAGACTTGTAAATAGGTTCATTTTTACAGATATTGAAAAATATTGGAGTGTATGTAGAGGAATCACTGTGTACAAAAGGCCAAATGAGAACTGTAGATACTGGTTAAAACGTAAATATTTTGAGTGACTTAAATGGCCACAGTTGAGATTGCCTTGCCTTTATTAGCTGTTCTTTTGTATATCAGTCTTTGATTTCTCCTGTTGTAAAACTTGCTAAGGACCATTAATCCATTGAATGAAAATGGCTGTCCTACCGGTATCTTGTTTCAGTGTTGATTTATTTTTGTGTTGCTTAAATGCTCTTTGACCCTGCCCCCTCCTCCCCCTTGTCTGTCTGTCTGTCTGTCTCTGTCTCACTCTCTCACACACACACACACACACACACACACACACACACACACACACACACACACACACACACACACACACACACACACACACACACACACACACACTTCTATGGTTGTTATTGCAATGTACAGTAGAGGATAATAGAATGTAAAATGGCTGGATCACTCAAACCCTCTCCAGTTCTAAACACTGGACTATGTTTGAGGTTTCCAGTTGTGATGGTCTGTTGGACTTTCCCTCGTCCCTTTGCTGAGTGTATTCGAGTGGTGAGATATCGTGGGGGTTTGTCCTTTCACTCAGTGCCATTGCCTAGCTTTGCCCATCCTCAAAAGACTCGAGTCTTCCTGGGAGCTGCAATGGTGCATCATATTCCTCAGCGTACCAACAGCTTTAATTGCACTTCAAATATAAATGCCTTTTACTAGAATCAAAGTAGCCATAAGACAGTAGCATGAGACTTATGGCATAGGTATGCACCATGCTATTTGAAAGAAATATCCACTTGAAGACGCACAATTTGGACTATAGTGTTGATCATGCAGTGTTAGAGATTAGCCTTGCAATATCTTTTCATTTTGCTTTTTGTGATGACATGGGTTTGAAAACGGTCTTTCATTACTTCATGGTACGACGGCTTCTACGAATAACTGACCAAGTGCACAATGTGTCTCATCCGCAACGTGAGCTTGTATGCCCTTTATAAGTTTGACACCATCGTATGATGGAGCATAAATTAGGCATAAGTTATACATCAAATGCACACAGTACTAGGCTTCTCATAGAAGACGACGATGTTGCTTAAAGATGTAAACCATAACATAAATCCAGTAGCTGTTAAGAGACCAACTGCACTTCTCTGCTATTGATTCTGTAGTTTAAATGGAATGTGCATGAGAAATAACTCCTATGAATTGATGTACATACATAGTATGCGTTGTAGCATACTAGTACAGGACTGGAGGAATGTTGAGTCCTGGTCACTTGAGTTAATTCAGCCTTAGAATCTTTTCAAGTATGGCGTGAATACTTCCAGCAGCTTTCAAATGTTGTATTTCGCCTGCTCCCCTGGCTAGGGTTTAGGGTTAGCGGTAAACACAAAATGCATAGCAGCAATACTTTAAAGAATGTCTTGGCAATATAAATCGGATATTTGCCAAAATTGGCATGGGTGATTATTGAACAAGTAGGCCTACGTTTAATTGACTTAATACCTGCATATTTTTACTTTACTGCTGATGAGGACGGGACAGGACACCCCCTGTACTTTACAAAGTGTATTGGGTTTAGCTAACTATAACTACCGATTTTTATCTATGTCCAAATACATGTAAATTCCCTGTCTAGGTAATTTTGGTATATTATACTTTTGAAGTGTAGAGGGAAAAGGTTTAAATGTCTGAGAAGGGTTAGAATACATTGTTGAATGAGCAAAGTCAATGAAAAGGTCCTAGATTCTTGTAATGCTTTTACCAATGATTGCTGTTTTTTTTTTTTTTTTTTTTTTTTTTCTGTTCTGTTTGCCAACAAATGACGTGACCCTTATCTATCCATTGATCCATTGATACTTCATAAATGTGCCATGTAAGCCCCCTTGGTAGATGATTTGCACCTTTTTCTTGTTTATTTTGAGTCATTACCTTTGTTGCACTTTGTACATTTCTTCCAGATTTAAGAAAATACTCTATTGGCCACAATATTCTATTGTAATTTACATAATTACCAGTTTTTTTTCCCTTTCTTTTTTGTGTGTATGTGTGTGAATGGAAAAGCAGTGTGAACGTCAGGAACCGTTTCTTAGCACAGGTAGGCATTATATTCTGAGATAAGAATATTTTTATAACATAAAAGAGCAGTATTATAGAAAGAATGAATGTTGGTTATTTGCAGTTCATCAATTATCATGATTAGGTCTCGTTTAAAATGTACATTTCATTTTGTGTTAACATTGCTGTTAGTTTATAGTCCAGTATCAATCCTTGCTCATTGATATTGGACATCTTGTAAGTTTTAAATGATTGAAAAAAATAAAATAAAAATCTAATACATATGTGTATATTTTTTGCATTGTTTGGCTGTGCTATTAAAAATGACTGCATATAGAACAATGGAAATGTTATTACTCTATTGGCCTGAATATGAGAATAGACTAATAGACTGTTTTTTGTTTTGTTTTGTTTTTTCCAAAGGAAATATCCTTAAAAAAAGGTGCTGTATTATATAGTCTTGGAAGGGCATCTAATAACCCGAGTAGTCTTGTATTCAGGACAATAAGGTACTCTACACAACTAGAAAAAGTGCTTTTCAGATCACGGGTCTTCACTAGGTAAGAAATGTTTGTTGTGGGAGTGATATTAAGTGATGATAAAATTAGCAGTTAATAGACAATACAGTATGAAAACAATACAATGTCCTGTTTTTTGTCTAAATATTACTCAAAGGCTAGCCTCGACACCCAGCCTTTCATTTTCGTTCGCCTTGCGCGAAAACGGAAAGCCTGGACTAACGTGTTACACACAGTGGCCTAAGGGGGGAGTCAACCTTCCGGGGTGGGCGTCGCTCTAAATGATGTGACGTAGAACAGCAGTGGACGGGCGCGGGGATGACAACACGTTCGTGAGATCAAATCAGATCAGCTCGATCTGCCGTGTGGATCCCACGGCACCCGCCCCCCCAAGGCCAAAATCATTGAGGGTTAGGCCAGGCTACTCAAAGGCAAATGAAGACTGCTCTGTGGCAGATACTAAGTAGCTCAGTGAGATTTGTTGCTGGAGAAATGTTCTGGGGGTTGTGAGTTCAAACCCCACTTGAGTGTTTATGTTAGGGAACAATATAAACTGAATTGATCCCATTATACATTTATCAAATTTGGAAGCAATACATTTCTAAAACAATGAAACATTTCAAAGATGTCCACCATAAGATGAAACTAAATATCATTAAATGGGGTTTCTAGGTATAAGTATTTAGGGCTAATAGCATAATAAAGTTTGTGCTATTGCAATTTAGAATGTACTGAGTGTTTAAGTTAAATAACTCAGAACCTGCAAAACATTTCAACGTAAAAAGTGGATGAAATGAATAAAAGACATTATAGTTTATGGTTTTGGATGGCATAGCCTACTATAGTAAGTCGTTACTCATCATTTTGGAGGTTTGATATTTTATGAAAATCACACAAAGTCATTCCTGGTTTTAATTTTCTGTTGAATGTATTAGATCTCAATGAACACCAGTGTTGGGCTGTAACTAATTTTAGATTGCATATTACTGTAATATTATTACTTTTGCTCCAAAAAGTAAAGTAACAAGATTACTCTGCAAAAATGGGTAATAAGTAACGCATTCCTGCTGAGCCACCAGCTCTCGCTCCAGTTCAACCTCTTTGGGGGAATGGGAAGATGTTTCGAGACCTGGCCCTTTTTGATGTTTTCTATGGTAAATTTATCATTTTAATTTCAATCATATTTCAAACCTTTCTTTGTTCTTATACTCACAACAAATTTAAATGGATACCAGCAAGGCCACTGTTTGGTAATTCATTCAATGTTGCTAGAACAACATGCACTGACATTTACTATAGCTTGTTGTTTTTCTTCGATTTCGTCATTCTTCAAAAATCCTCAAAAATATATATTTTCGACATAGTATAGTATGCCGAAAATTCTGTTTTTCACTTTCTATTTGGCATTTCTTGAGGGTGCCATGTCATGATTCCAAGTGCACCAGGCAAGCACCGTAGCTCACTGGGTAGAGCTTCTGCCTGGAAGTTTGAAGGCCTGGGTTCAAGTCCCGGATGTGAAGCTGTGTACATTGTGATCAAATGCAGTAAACAGAGAACTAAAACCAGGAATTCTAGTAGCTCTTTTTTTTCCTTTGATTTTATTTGTGATTATCATTAAAAAATAGAAACGACTTATTATTCTACCGTACTATGTCGTCCAAAACCATAAACTACAGTATCTCTTTCATTCACTTTTTACTTTTGAAATGTTTTGTAGTTTCTGAGTTATTTAACTTAAATGTCCCATTCATTCCCAATGGTAATAACAGAAACTTTGTTATGCCGTTAGTTCTACGTACTTACACCTAGAAACCCCATTCATGGCTATTAACGTTCACCTTAATGTGGACATCTGTGCCTGAATAGGAATCTTTGAAATGTTTCATCGTTTTAGAAATATAAGGCTCCAAAATTTGAGGATTTTTATAATGGGGTCAATGGGAGCTTCAAGGGCGGTCAAAAAATCACGTTCACGTAGGAAGTCCATTCACACGTTTTTATATTCAGCTTACTGTGGAGATACATGCTGGAACGTTTTACTTTGAAATGTTTTGTAGTTTCGGAGTTATTTAACTTAAACGCCCAATGCAATCTCAATGGGAAACTTTATTATGTTATTAGTCGTACATAGTACATACGTACACCTAGAAACCCCATTTAAAGCTATTTAGGTTCATCTTATGGTGGAAATGTTTGCCTGAAAGGGAATCTTTGAAATGTTTCGTCGTAGTAGAAATATCGTGCTTAAAAAGTTTTATTCCTTTTAGGAAGTTTCGTTCCTAAAAGGAGGTGCTTGAGCGGGGCTTGAACTCCTAACCTCGGATCAAAGCCATTTGTCTGCAACCTAACCCAGTGAGCCACTTGGTATGCCTGGATGCTCAGTCTGCATTTCCCTTTGACTAACAACATTTAGACAAAAAAGTGCTGTTATTTTCCATCTATAGTATGCCATTTTTGCTAGATTTCAACTTTTTTCAAAAATCCTCAAAAGTGAAAAATGGCATACTATAGCGTGTTGTCTGAGACCATGTACTATAGCCTGTGGTTTTTCTTCGATTTCGTCATTTTTCAAAAATGATGAAAAACGGTATACTGTAGCATGTCGTCCGAGACCATGTACTATAGCCTTTGGTTTTTCTTTAATTTCGACATTTTTTCAAAAATCCTCAAAAACGATGAAAAACGGCATACTGTAGCATGTCGTCCGAGACCATGTACTATAGCCTTTGGTTTTTCTTTGATTTCGACATTTTTTCAAAAATCCTCAAAAACGATGAAAAACGGCATACTATAGCATGTTGTCTGAGACCATGCACTATAGCTTGTTGTTTTTCTTCGATTTCGTAATGTTTCGAAAATCCTAAAAAATATATATTTTTGACGTACTATAGTATGTCGAAAATTCTCGATTCCGACATTTTTTGAAAATCCTATAAAACAATGAAAAACAGCATACTATAGCATGTTGTCTGAGACCATGTACTATAGCCTGTCGTTTTTCTTCGAATTTGTGATTTTTCGAAAATCCGCGAAAACAACGATTTTTGACATACTATAGTATGTCGAAAATGCTCGATTTCGACATTTTTTGAAAATCCTCAAAAACGATGAAAAACGGTATACTATAGATGTTTGAATGTTAGGAAACAATGGAAGCAAGCCTCTGGTGTTTTTGTCCCCTTCTATTTGACATTTCTTGAGGGTGCCATGTCATGATTACGAGTACACCAGGCAGGCACTGTGGCTTACTGGTTAGAGCTTCTGCCTGGAAGTTTGAAGGCCTGGGTTCAAGTCCCGGATGTGAAGCTGTGTATGTGACGCACACAAAATGTATGGTCACATTTATGTTGTGGTTGTAATTTTGTTTTAATTCTGAAGATGTTTTTTTTTGTTGGTACAAGTACAGAGTGTTTCCCAATGGACTCGAATGGACAATACAAATACCTCTTGGTTTAATTCCAAGCTCAGAGACACTCAATACAGTGCAACATTCCTGGTGTTGCCACCAGGGGGCAGGGTGACGCCTCGCGTTCTCAGAGACTCACAAGTTGAATGGACTAAGCCGTCTTCCTCATTCTGTATGAGGAGGCCGAGAGGAAAACAGCGTCGTCACCTTTGTCTTTCATTGTTCCCTGTTTTACCAGGTTCGTACACCCCAAAAGACACTCGAACTGCACACAGTTGCTTCCTAAGTTATATTTAACTTTTGAGATCGTTTTCAGTCAGAACAAGTACATTTTGAGTGGTTTTGTGGCCAATAGTACTGTGTGTTCTTGTTTCTGCTGTACCCCTAAAATGGCGCTGCCATTGTTATGCTGAAAAGTTGCGTTCTTCACGTGGGCTCCAGAACATTCCACTTTGTATTCAGTGTAGTATAGTGTTTCATACAGTGTAACATTGGCGCCATGTATGAGGGCATAAAGAAAGCCTTTGGCCCAACTACTGTCAAGGTTGCACCACTCAGGTCTGTCTCAGGTGCCATCCTGACGGACCGAGGCAAACAGATGGAGAGATGGGCGGAGCACTACCAGGAGCTCTACGCAAGGGAGAACACTGTCACCGTTACGGCAGTGGAAAGAACTATGTCTCTGCCTGTCTTGGAAGAGCTCGACACTCCACCCTCCATAGAAGAGCTCAGGAAGGCCATCGATACCCTAGCCTGTGGTAAAGCTCCAGGAAGCGATGGGATCCCCCCAGAGGTCATCAAAGCTGGCAAACAGAGTTCTCTCCTCAACCATCTCCACAACCTCCTTCTACAATGTTGGGAGGAAGGGACTGTGCCCCAGGACATGCGGGACGCCAACATCATTACTCTGTATAAGAACAAAGGAGACCGCAGCGACTGCAACAATTACGGGGGAATCTCACTGCTCAGTGTGGCTGGCAAGGCCTTCGCCCGCGTCATATTGCGCAGGTTGCAGTCACTTGCAGAACGCATATACCCTGAGACACAGTGTGGTTTCAGAGCTGGGAGATCAACAGTCGACATGATATTCTCGCTCCGACAGATGCAAGAGAAGTGTCGGGAGCAGAGGCAGCCGTTGTACATCGCCTTCATCGACCTGACAAAGGCCTTCGATCTCGTCAGCAGAAAAGGCCTTTTCATCCTTCTGCAGAGGATTGGCTGCCCCCCCAAGCTCCTGAGACTGATCGAATCCTTTCACGAAGACACGAAGGGCATCGTCCAGTACGATGGCTCTGCTTCAGAACCGTTTCCAATCAGGAGCGGTGTGAAACAAGGGTGTGTTCTTGCTCCAACACTCTTTGGAATATTCTTCTCCTTGCTGCTGTCGTATGCCTTCAGCCAGTCAGATGATGGCGTATACCTCCACACCAGAAGCGATGGAAGCCTCTTCAACCTTGCACGTCTGAGAGCTAAGACCAAAGTACGGAAAGTACTGATCAGGGAGCTGCTCTTTGCAGATGACGCTGCTCCGGCAGCACACACCGAGGAGGCGTTACAGCGCCTCATCAGCCACTTCTCATGTGCCTGTGAGGAGTTTGGTCTCACGATCAGCCTAAAAAAGACCAAAATCATGGGCCAAGATGTCGGCAGTGCCCCCTGCATCTCAATTGGTGCCCACACCCTTGAGGTGGTGGAGACCTTTACCTACCTCGGCTCCACCATCTCCAAAAACCTCTCCCTGGATGCTGAGCTGAACACAAGGATCGGCAAGGCATCAACATCAATGGCTCGCCTTGCAAAGAGGGTCTGGGACAACTCCATGCTGACCATCAACACCAAGATGAAGGTGTACCAAGCATGTGTGCTTAGCACACTACTGTATGCCAGCGAAGCATGGACCCTCTACTCCCACCAAGAGCGAAGACTCAATTCATTCCATCTACGCTGTCTTAGAAGGATTCTCGGTATCACCTGGCAGGACCGTATCTCCAACAAGAACGTTCTAGCTCAGGCAGGGATACCAAGCATGTTCTCTCTGCTCACCCAAAGGCGTTTACGCTGGCTTGGTCACGTCAGTCGCATGCAAGATGGTAGAATCCCAAAAGACATGCTCTACGGGGAGCTTGCAACCGGGACCAGACCCAAAGGAAGGCCTCTTCTCCGCTATAAGGATGTCTGCAAGCGAGACCTGAAGGCAGGCAAAATCGACCCAGCTGGATGGGAAGCTGTAGCTGCAGACCGCAGCAAATGGAAGCAGGCCATCAAGGCAGGCACCCAGAGGAGTGAATCAACAAGAGAAGACCTTTGGGAGGAGAAGAAAAGGCGCAAGCGGCAGAAGGCAGCATCAGCACCCACAGGCGTACAGTATATCTGCACAAAATGTAACAGAGACTGCCACTCCCGGATTGGACTGTTCAGCCATGGCAGGGCCTGTAACCCGGACTAGCCCAGGCGCATACTCCATTGTCTTGCGAGACAGAAGGAAGCCAACCAACCTATTTTCGTTTTTGATACAGTAAGACAGTATTGATTGCAAACGTTTTGTACAGTTTTCTTTATTTACATTATTAATACATTTATTAGTATTCAGTATATAAAAAAACGTTTTCCTAAAAGCCATATACTTACCTCAGTACACTTGAAATACTTACCTAGTAGGTTTGTAGCTGTCCAGTAAGCTATGCTGGTTAAATATATCCACATTGATTGATGTGCACTATACAGTCTGATACAGACATTAAAGGGACACTTCGCAGTCTGATACAGACATTAAAGGGACACTCCACATATTTTTGATGTTTACTAAAAACAGATGTTTTGAGGTTATGAAAGTAACTAAAGACGTTTATTGCACTCAAATGTGAATTTAAAGGTGAACTACTGTAATTGTGAATGTTATATGAAAAGAAAAAGACTATTGTGACTATGTTATTTGATTTATTGATTGAACAAAAAGACAGAGAGAAGAAATATGATTGATTTGATTAATAAACTCATTCTGTATGAGGAGGCCGAGAGGAAAACAGCGTCGTCACCTTTGTCTTTCATTGTTCCCTGTTTTACCAGGTCGATGGCAAGGTCTCCCCATTACAGCACCTTATCTGCTTAACAGATCTCTATGACTAAGATCTGTAACAGATTTGTGGGGGCTCGTCCGGGATCGGCGCCACCTAGTGGTCGGAGAGGGACGTCGATCTAGTGATTCCTGAACCTGTGGGCCAGAGTGCGTCATCATCAGAGCGAGGAGCTGTGAGAGTCGAGGGCGTCTGACTGCGGCCAGAGCGAGGACTTCACGAGCTGAGGGTGTCTGATCGATGTTCACAATGGCAGACAACGAGAGAAAATCACTGACCTGGACCATCAAGAAGAAACTGTACAACCTCTCTTCAGATGAACTGCTCAAGCTTGCCACGGTCATCTCAGAAGAGCCTACTCAAGCTAAGTTGGTCAACGAGGATGAGGAGAGTTGCGTTGATTTTCTGTGTTCATACATGGAAAGTACCGAGTTGCGAGAGTCAGAGGATCAGGGCATTTCTGAGCTAAAGAGTATGCTAGACGTGATCTCCGAGATTATTGCTAAGCGTACTAAGAGTGATTCTGCTACAGGCGGTGGAGATGTTGATGTATCTGTTGTTGTATCTGATGTTTCTGATGCTAATGGTTCCCACACTGCCCACACTGACACTGCCCACACTGACATACACGCTACAGGTACACACTCTGACACTGCATCACCTGATTTAGTAGCTCAAACCGATGCGCTTGCTTTGCACATCAGTAAGCTGATGTCCTCCTACGATGATTTGTGCAGGAAGGTTAAACAGGGCGGGGCTTCATTCATTCCACATCCCTCAACTGACACCCTACCCACTACTTCTCACCAGTTCACACACCGCAGTCAACACACCACAACCAACCCGCAACCCACTGATTCGGAGCAATCCATACACAACAACAACAACACACGCGCCATAACAAACACTCAAACCACTGATTCAGACCAGTTCATACACAACAACAACACACGCGCCATAACAAACACTCAACCCACTCTTTCCCACAGCGCACACACCACAACTGACGCTCAATACACTAACCAATCCCACAGTCCAAATGTTGTCCCATCTTCCCAGCCCCACCATGGCCAACCTCCCAGTCATCATGGAAGTATGATTGCCCTCAAAGACCTCCCCTTCCTCCAGAAGAAGGAATTCAAGATTCACGGCGGACAGATTGGCGACAATGCATCTGAAATAACCTACAGCAACATCAGCAAGCAGATTGATCAAGGACTAAGAGAGATGAACACTGAGGGTGCAGTCATACGAGCAGTGTTTCGCATCTTAAAGCCTGGAAACTTCAAGGACATGCTCTCAAGCAAGGATGACATGACCATAGCCGAGCTGAAGAGCTTCCTACAGTCTCACCTAGGAGAGAAAAGCAGTACTGAGTTGTTCCAGGAGCTGATAAGTGCCAAGCAACATGAACATGAAACGCCACAGCAGTTTCTCTACAGGATGATGGGGCTCAAACAAAAAGTGATTTTCATGTCCAAACAGACAGACTCTGATATCAAGTACGAAGCACAAACTGCACAGAACGTCTTCCTTCGCACCGTTTCTCAGGGCCTGAACGAGAAACATGATGACATAAGGAGGGAGTTGAAGCCACTCCTCTCAGACCCTGCAGTCACCGACGACATGCTTCTAAGACAAGTCAACAAAACGACAAGTGAAGAGAGCGAGAGGAAGCGACGCTTGGGGCGCAGCACCAATCGCCCTAAGACAGCTCAAGCTCACATCGGCGAAGTGAACACCAGTGAAGTTGACACAGAGAAACCTGTCCCCGACACACAAGCTAAAGATGAGCTCATCCAGCAGCTAAGCGCTCAAGTTCAGGCTCTGACGGAAGTTGTAACCTCCCTGCAAGCCAAAGCTACACCTACACCGCCACGACCTGAGCCGCAGCCCCAGTCCACCTGTCAGTGTTCCAACAAACAGAGTCAGAGTCGGCCAGTCAAGAAAGAGAAACCATACGGCTGTCACAACTGCGTTGCCAACGGTCGCCCCAACTGCAACCACTGTTTCGCCTGTGGAGAAGAGGGACACCGTGCTGTTGGGTGCTTGAAGAAAACTAAGCCGTCGGGAAACTCCTCCCGGTCACAGCAGAGGGACCACCTGTGACCGGAACAAGCCATCAGTCCCATTCAGACCGTACCAAACCCGCAGCAGCACAGGCCAATGATGACAAGTCGCCCTCACAGCGAGTAGCAAAGCTGATTGGAAAGAAGTGCTTGTTGAAATGCAACCTGAGCGGATACGCTGTGACAGTCCTGCTCGACTCTGGGGCCCAAGTCAGTATTATTGACCAGCCATGGAAGCACAAATACGTACCTCAACAGGAAGTGCGCCCTCTCAGTGAACTCATAGGGACCAGACCGTTGGATCTCACTGCAGCCAATGGGGGACCGATCCCATATGAAGGATGGGTGGAACTCACCTTTAACCTACCTGGAAATGAAGACAATAACCTTGCCATCAGAGTGCCCTTCCTGGTCAGCCGTGCCAGCCTGGTGAGACCCATTCTGGGCTTCAACGTCATAGAAGAGCTCATCCTAGGGCAGGAGGGTGACATTGAAGTTGTCGCAGTTATTGGCAAGTTGCTGAGAGAGGCCATGCAGATTGAAACTGAGCAAGCAGAGACAATTGTGAACCTGATACAGACCCCTGAACCTGACCAGCGCACTGCAGTGATGAGAGTTGGTCGTCAAGGCGTTGTCATCCGCCCAGGTCACGTCGCTCGCATCAAGTGCAAGGTGCCTGCAGATTTCACCTCCCCTGTGGCACTGTTCGAGGTCAACCACCCAGACACAAGATTGGAGGAGCTGGATATTGGTGATGGCTTGGTCGAGGTCCACCGTGTCAAACAGCCCTATATTGTGATCCCTGTGGGTAACCACACCCAACACGATGTGACACTGAACAACTACACGGCGCTGGGCAGTATTCAGACAATCGACAAAATCGTGGAAACAGATCAGATGGATAGCGTCGAGATCAGCAACGTCGACTTACCTGCTCCTGTTGAAGACAACAGCGACCTCAGAGAACAACCATCCAAGCTGTGGTCTCCTCCGGTCGATGTCAGCCACCTGAGTGACGAGCAGCAGGCCATAGTCAAGCAGATGCTCTACGAGGAGTCAAATGCTTTTGCTCGGGATGATAACGACATGGGCTGTATCCCAAGCCTCCAAATGGGAATAACCCTGAAGGATGACATCCCAGTACAGAGAACCTATGCAGCAGTTCCCAAACCACTGTACAAGGAAGTTAAGGAATACATCCAAGACTTACTGGCGAAGAAGTGGATTGTAAAGTCCAAGTCTCCCTACGCTGCTCCAGTGGTCTGTGTCCGCAAGAAGGATGGAAGCCTGCGGCTATGTATTGACTACAGGCTCCTGAACCAAAAGACAGTTCCAGATCGGCACCCCCTTCCTCGGATTCAAGACCTCATCGACACGTTGGGCGGCTACAACCTGTTCTCAATATTGGATCAGGGGAAAGCCTATCACCAAGGTTTCATCGCCGAGGGGTCGAGACACATGACTGCCTTCATCACTCCATGGGGCTTGTATGAGTGGGTGCGCATCCCCTTTGGGCTTTCGAACGCCCCAGCTGCTTTTCAGAGGAGCATGGAGGAAATGCTTGACTCCTTGCGGGACGAATGCTGCATCCCATATTTGGACGATGTTCTATGCTATAGCAAGACCTTTGAAAACCATGTAGAAGTCCTGAGACGAGTGCTGAGAGCTCTCCAACACCACGGCGTGAAGCTCAGACCAACCAAGTGCGAGCTCTTCAGAAAAGAAGTCCGGTACGTGGGGAAGCTGGTCTCAGCCGATGGAGTGCGACTGGACCCCAAGGACCTGGAAGCCATCCAGGCCTTGAGGCGTAAGACCCCCAGCACGGTCGGCGAGACGCGTAAGCTTCTCGGTTTCCTGAGCTATTACCGAACGTACATTCAAGACTTCTCCAGAATCGCCAAACCGATGTATGAACTCTTGCAATGCAAAAACCCTGTCACCACTGTGCCTCAGCCCAAACAGAGAAGAGGAAAAGGCGCCCAGTTGTCATCCAGAACCCCGATCCAGTGGACTGAAGAGCACCAGAGAACCCTTGATCAGCTCATCCACATTCTGTCCAACCCTCCAGTACTTGCGTACCCTGATTTTGATCTCCCCTACGTGCTGCACACGGACGCATCACAACAAGGTCTAGGAGCAGTGCTATACCAGCGCCAGGGAGGGAAGCTCAGAATCATCGCGTACGGGTCCAGGACACTGTCCCCAGCAGAGCGGAATTACAACCTTCATTCAGGGAAGCTTGAATTCCTGGCCTTGAAGTGGGCCATTTGCGAAAAGTTCCGAGACTACCTCTTCTACGCGCCCCACTTTCTGGTCTACACGGATAACAACCCGTTAACTTACGTGCTGAGCACCGCTAAGCTCAATGCTGTCGGCCACCGATGGGTTGGTGAGCTTGCGGACTTCCGGTTCGAAATCAAGTATCGACCGGGCAAAGTTAATGTGGATGCCGACACCCTGTCCAGGCTGCCGTTGGACATCGACAACTACGTTGACGCCTGCACAGAGGAGCTGTCCAGAGACACCATACTAGCGACGTGGGAAGGCAGTCAAGCCGCCAAGCAGAAGGATGTTGCATACGTGGCTGTCCTGAACCTGTCACAAGAAAGCTCAACCCCAGAGCTGCTCCCAACGATACCTCACGATGAACTCATCAAGTCGCAACGAGATGACCCTGCCATCGGTCAAGTCATCCGGTTGAAAGAGACCACCACGACACTGACCAACGACATGAGAAAGGGGTTCAGTGGCCTTGCGAAGAAGCTGCTGCACCAATGGGACAAACTCCATCTGGACAATGGTCTGCTGTGCCGGAGAACCAGCCAGAGGAGTCAGCTCGTCTTACCTGACCAGTACCGACCTCTAGTGTTGAAACACCTCCATGATGATATGGGCCATATGGGAGCGGAAAGAGTCTTGGGCCTAGCCAGGGACCGGTTCTACTGGCCGTACATGAAGCAGGATGTTGAAGCTTACGTAACAAGGAAATGTCCCTGCATCAAGCAGAAGAAGCCGGTCTCACACATCAGAGCGCCAATGGGAAGCATTACCACTACCTCGCCCCTAGAGTTGGTCTGCATCGACTACCTTCACTTGGAGCAGAGTAAGGGAGGCTTCGAGTACATTCTGGTTGTTATTGACCACTTTACAAGATACGCCCAAGCCTACGCCACCAAAAATAAGTCCGGAAAGACCGCCGCAGAGAAACTGTTTGAAGACTTCATTCCACGGTTTGCGTATCCTTGGAAATTGCACCACGACCAGGGCAAAGAATTTGAGAACGAACTCTTCAAGACCCTGCAACAGCTCAGTGGAGTTGGTCACTCCAGGACCACGCCTTACCACCCTCAGGGTAACCCTGTGGAGAGGTTCAACCGAACCTTGCTCCAAATGCTCAGAACCTTGGGAGAGAAGGAGAAGGAGAGATGGAGAGACCACTTACCCCAAGTCGTCCACGCTTACAACTGTACCAGGCACGAGGCAACAGGGTTTTCGCCTTTCTACCTGATGTATGGACGTCACCCACGCCTGCCTGTGGACATGATATTCGGCCTGGCACAGGAAGAGGAAGCCACTTCTCCACGAGGCTATGCAGAGAAGTGGGCTCAGCGGATGAAGGACGCCTACCGCCTGGCCTCTGAGAACAGTCAACAGTCAAGTTCTCGAGGGAAGAAGTACTACGACCGCCACCTTAAGGGTGTTGTCCTTGAACCAGGTGACCGTGTGCTGGTGCGTAACCTGAGTGAGAGAGGAGGCCCGGTAAATTGAGGTCGTACTGGAGAACACAATCCATGTTGTGAAGGAGAGAATTGCCGATGGACCTGTCTACAAAGTGGTACCAGAAACGGGTGGAAACAGGGTCCGAACGCTGCACCGCAACCTGCTCCACGTGGTCAATGACTTACCTGTAGACCTACCTCCGCAGCCACAACCTGGAAAGAAAAGAAACTCACCGAGAGACCTACCTGGACCACAATCACAGCACAAAACAAGGAATCGACAGTCAAGTTCAAGGAAACAGAATGAACAGAGTCACAGCAGCGAGTCCTCAGACTCAGAGGATGATGAACCACGCTACTGGCTGAGAGTGCCAATACTGAGAGAACCTGAGACCTCACAAGCCCAGCCCTATTGTGAACCTCAGAGAAACCCTGTTCACGTGACAGACACACAGAGATTTGAACAAACCAGACCACTCATACCTGAAAGAGAAACCAGATTCGACCACAGACCGTATCCTGTCCAAGAAAGGAGAGTGGAAATGCCTGTGAGAGAAAACAGAGAAACTGAAGGGGAGCAGTTACCTGCCGACACAGTACCTTCAGATCATGAACAGGAAGAGGCGAACCAGCAAAGAGAAATGCCACCTCAGACAAGTGGTGTGCAACCTACCTGTGATCAGCCCGCCAGTTCGCAACCTACCTTTGACCAACCCAGCAGTCCACAACCACGAAGATCAGGACGTGACAGAAGGCCTACCCAGATGTTCACCTACAGTTCACTGGGCCAACCCTCCTACCAACCCCAGACGATGATCAACGCAGTGGGAGCCTTTGAAGCGCCATCGGTGCCCGGCTGGGAGATGGGGCAACATTCAATGGCATACATACCTTTCCAAGCACTGCCATACCTCAATCAGACACTGCCATACCAGAACCAAACACCTTCATACCTCAACCAAACACTGCCATACCCTTTCCCATATCAAATGCTACCCTACACTCCAACCATGCCATACAGTCGACCACTGTTCGCATAACTGATTGACACTCACTGATTGACACAAGCACAAAGTACCAGACATACACAGACATACAGCATACTTACAGACATACCTACCTCAATACAGTACTTACCTCGAACCTGAACCTGTGAACACACACACACACACACACACACACACACACACACACACACACACACACACCCCACACACACAGACAGACACACACTGTTTTTTGTTTTTGGTACTTACCTGATACTTACCTGAGACTTACCTTTGAGAATTGAAGAATGTATTTTTGTATTTGGAATTTAGTAGTTTAGATTTGAATGTCTGGAGCCATTTTTCTTTTGTCGGGGAGCGTGTGACGCACACAAAATGTATGGTCACATTTATGTTGTGGTTGTAATTTTGTTTTAATTCTGAAGATGTTTTTTTTTGTTGGTACAAGTACAGAGTGTTTCCCAATGGACTCGAATGGACAATACAAATACCTCTTGGTTTAATTCCAAGCTCAGAGACACTCAATACAGTGCAACATTCCTGGTGTTGCCACCAGGGGGCAGGGTGACGCCTCGCGTTCTCAGAGACTCACAAGTTGAATGGACTAAGCCGTCTTCCTCATTCTGTATGAGGAGGCCGAGAGGAAAACAGCGTCGTCACCTTTGTCTTTCATTGTTCCCTGTTTTACCAGGTCGATGGCAAGGTCTCCCCATTACAGCACCTTATCTGCTTAACAGATCTCTATGACTAAGATCTGTAACATGTACATTGTGATCAAATGCAGTAAACAGAGAACTAAAACCAGGAATTCTAGTAGCTCTTCTTTTCCTTTGATTTTTATTTGGGATTATCATTAAAAAATCGAAACGACTTATTATTATACCGTACTATGTCGTCCAAAACCATAAACTACAGTATCTCTTTCATTAACTTTTTACTTTGAAATGTTTTGTAGTTTCTGAGTTATTTAACTTAAATGTCCCATGCATTCCCAATGGCAACAACAGAAACTTTGTTATGCCATTAGTTCTACATACTTACACCTAGAAACCCCATTCATGGCTATTAACGTTCATCTTAAGGTGGACATCTTTGCCTGAATAGGAATCTTTGAAATGTTTCATTGTTTTAAAAATATAAGGCTCCGAAATTTGAGGATTTTTATAATGGGGTCAATGGGAGCTTCAAGGGCGGTCAAAAAATCACGTTCACGTAGGAAGTCCATTCACACTTTTTTATATTCAGCTTACTGTGGTGATACATGCTGGAACTTTTTACTTTGAAATGTTTTGTAGCTTCGGAGTTATTTAACTTAAACACCCAATGCAATCTCAATGGGAAACTTTATTATGTTATTAGTCGTACATACTTACACCTAGAAACCCCATTTAAAGCTATTTAGGTTCATCTTATGGTGGAAATGTTTGCCTGAAAAGGAATCTTTGAAATGTTTAATTGTGGTAGAAATATCGTGCTTAAAAAGTTTTATTCCTTTTAGGAAGTTTCGTTCCTAAAAGGAGGTACTTGAGCGGGGCTTGAACTCCTAACCTCAGATCAAAGCCATTTGTCTGCAACCCAACCCAGTGAGCCACTTGGTACACCTGGTTGGTCAGTCTACATTTGCTTTTGACTAACAACATTTAAACAAAAAAGTGCTGTTATTTTTCCATCTATAGTATGCCATTTTTGCTAGTTTTCAACTTTTTTCAAAAATCCTCAAAAGTGAAAAATGGCATACTATAGCGTGTTGTCTGAGACCATGTACTATAGCCTGTGGTTTTTCTTCGATTTCGTCATTTTTCAAAAATCCTCGAAAATGATGAAAAACGGTATACTGTAGCATGTCGTCCGAGACCATGTACTATAGTCTTTGGTTTCTCTTTGATTTCGACGTTTTTTCAAAAATCCTCCAAAACGATGAAAAACGACATACTGTAGCATGTTGTCCGAGACCATGTACAATAGCCTTTGGTTTTTCTTTGATTTCGTAATTTTTCGAAAATCCTCAAAAATATATATTTTTGACATACTATAGTATGTCGAAAATTCTCGATTCCGACATTTTTTGAAAATCCTATAAAAAAATGAAAAACAGCATACTATAGCATGTTGTTTGTGACCATGTACTATAGCCTGTCGTTTTTCTTCGAATTCGTGATTTTTCGAAAATCCGCGAAAACGACGATTTTCAACATACTATAGTATGTCGAAAATGCTCGATTTCGACATTTTTTGAAAATCCTCCAAAACGATGAAAAATGGCATACTGTAGCATGTCGTCCGAGACCATGTACTATAGCCTTTGGTTTTTCTTTGATTTCGACATTATTTCAAAAATCCTCAAAAATGATGAAAAACGGCATACTATAGCATGTTGTCTGAGACCATGCACTATAGCTTGTTATTTTTCTTCGATTTCGTAATTTTTCGAAAATCCTCAAAAATATATATTTTTGACATACTATAGTATGTCGAAAATTCTTGATTCCGACATTTTTTGAAAATCCTATAAAACAATGAAAAACAGCATACTATAGCATGTTGTCTGAGACCATGTACTATAGCCTGTCGTTTTTCTTCGAATTCGTGATTTTTCGAAAATCCGCGAAAACTACGATTTTCGACATACTATAGTATGTCGAAAATGCTCGATTTCGACATTTTTTGAAAATCCTCAAAAACGATGAAAAACGGCATATTATAGATGTTTGAATGTTAGGAAACAATGGAAGCAAGCCTCTGGTGTTTTTGTCACCTTCTATTTGGCATTTCTTGAGGGTGCCATGTCATGATTCCGAGTGCACCAGGCAAGCACCGTGGCTTACTGGTTAGGGCTTCTGGCTGGAAGTTTGAAGGCCCGGGTTCAAGTCCCGCATGTGAAGCTGTGTGCATTGTGATCAAATGCTGTTAACAGAGAACTAAAACCAGGAACTCTAGTAGCTCTTTTTTTTTCTTTGATTTTTATTTGTGATTATCATTAAAAAATCGAAACGACTTATTATTCTACCGTACTATGTCGTCCAAAACCATAAACTACAGTATCTCTTTCATTCACTTTTTACTTTGAAATGTTTTGTAGTTTCTGAGTTATTTAACTTAAATGTCCCATGCATTCCCAATGGCAACAACAGAAACTTTGTTATGCCATTAGTTCTACATACTTACACCTAGAAACCCCATTCATGGCTATTAACGTTCATCTTAAGGTGGACATCTTTGCCTGAATAGGAATCTTTGAAATGTTTCATCGTTTTAGAAATATAAGGCTCCGAAATTTGAGGATTTTTATAATGGGGTCAATGGGAGCTTCAAGGGCGGTCATTCACACGTTTTTAGATTCAGCTTACTGTGGTGATACATGCTGGAACTTTTTACTTTGAAATGTTTTGTAGTTTCGGAGTTATTTAACTTAAACGCCCAATGCAATCTCAATGGGAAACTTTATTATGTTATTAGTTGTACATACTTACACCTAGAAACCCCATTTAAAGCTATTTAGGTTCATCTTATGGTGGAAATGTTTGCCTGAAAAGGAATCTTTGAAATGTTTCATTGTGGTAGAAATATCGTGCTTAAAAAGTTTTATTCCTATTAGGAAGTTTCGTTCCTAAAAGGAGGTACTTGAGCGGGGTTTGAACTCCTATCCTTGGATCCTTGGATCAAAGCCATTTGTCTGCAACCTAACCCAGTGAGCCACATGGTACACCTGGTGGCTTAGTCTGCATTTGCATTTGACTAACAACATTTAAACAAAAAAGTGCTGTTATTTTCCATCTGTAGTATGCCATTTTTGCTAGATTTCAACTTTTTTCAAAAATCCTCAAAAGTGAAAAATGGCATACTATAGCATGTTGTCTGAGACCATGTACTATAGCCTGTGGTTTTTCTTCGATTTTGTCATTTTTCAAAAATCCTTGAAAATGATGAAAAACGGTATACTGTAGCATGTCGTCCGAGACCATGTACAATAGCCATTGGTTTTTCTTTGATTTCGACGTTTTTTCAAAAATCCTCCAAAACGATGAAAAACGGCATACTATAGCATGTCGTCCGAGACCATGTACTATAGCCTTTGGTTTTTCTTTGATTTCGACATTTTTTCAAAAATCCTCAAAAATGATGAAAAACGGCATACTATAGCATGTTGTCTGAGACCATGCACTATAGCTTGTTATTTTTTTTCGATTTCGTAATTTTTCGAAAATCCTCAAAAATATATATTTTTGACATACTATAGTATGTCGAAAATTCTTGATTCCGACATTTTTTGAAAATCCTATAAAACAATGAAAAACAGCATACTATAGCATGTTGTCTGAGACCATGTACTATAGCCTGTCGTTTTTCTTCGAATTCGTGATTTTTCGAAAATCCGCGAAAACTACGATTTTCGACATACTATAGTATGTCGAAAATGCTCGATTTCGACATTTTTTGAAAATCCTCAAAAACGATGAAAAACGGCATACTATAGATGTTTGAATGTTAGGAAACAATGGAAGCAAGCCTCAGGTGTTTTTGTCACCTTCTATTTGGCATTTCTTGAGGGTGCCATGTCATGATTCCGAGTGCACCAGGCAAGCACCGTGGCTTACTGGTTAGGGCTTCTGGCTGGAAGTTTGAAGGCCCGGGTTCAAGTCCCGCATGTGAAGCTGTGTGCATTGTGATCAAATGCAGTTAACAGAGAACTAAAACCAGGAACTCTAGTAGCTCTTTTTTTTTCTTTGATTTTTATTTGTGATTATCATTAAAAAATTGAAACGACTTATTATTCTACCGTACTATGTCGTCCAAAACCATAAACTACAGTATCTCTTTCATTCACTTTTTACTTTGAAATGTTTTGTAGTTTCTGAGTTATTTAACTTAAATGTCCCATGCATTCCCAATGGCAACAACAGAAACTTTGTTATGCCATTAGTTCTACATACTTACACCTAGAAACCCCATTCATGGCTATTAACGTTCATCTTAAGGTGGACATCTTTGCCTGAATAGGAATCTTTGAAATGTTTCATCGTTTTAGAAATATAAGGCTCCGAAATTTGAGGATTTTTATAATGGGGTCAATGGGAGCTTCAAGGGCGGTCAAAAAATCACGTTCACGTAGGAAGTCCATTCACACGTTTTTATATTCAGCTTACTGTGGTGATACATGCTGGAACTTTTTACTTTGAAATGTTTTGTAGTTTCGGAGTTATTTAACTTAAACGCCCAATGCAATCTCAATGGGAAACTTTATTATGTTATTAGTTGTACATACTTACACCTAGAAACCCATTTAAAGCTATTTAGGTTCATCTTATGGTGGAAATGTTTGCCTGAAAAGGAATCTTTGAAATGTTTCATTGTGGTAGAAATATCGTGCTTAAAAAGTTTTATTCCTATTAGGAAGTTTCGTTCCTAAAAGGAGGTACTTGAGCGGGGTTTGAACTCCTATCCTTGGATCCTTGGATCAAAGCCATTTGTCTGCAACCTAACCCAGTGAGCCACATGGTACACCTGGTGGCTTAGTCTGCATTTGCATTTGACTAACAACATTTAAACAAAAAAGTGCTGTTATTTTCCATCTATAGTATGCCATTTTTGCTAGATTTCAACTTTTTTCAAAAATCCTCAAAAGTGAAAAATGGCATACTATAGCCTTACGGTCTTGCACAGCATGCCGTTTTTCATCATTTTGAGCATTTTTGAGCATTTTCGAAAAATGTCGAAATTTTGAAAAAGCGCAAAGGCTATAGCCTTACGGTTTTTCATCGTTTTGAGGTTTTTCGAAAAATGACAAAAAATGACAAAATCTGGCAAAAGTGCGAGGCTATAGCCTTACGGTCTTGCACAGCATGCCGTTTTTCATCATTTTGAGCATTTTTGAGCATTTTCGAAAAATGTCGAAATTTTGAAAAAACGCAAAGGCTATAGCCTTACTGTTTTTCATCGTTTTGAGGTTTTTTGAAAAATGACAAAAAATGACAAAATCTGGCAAAAGCGCAAGGCTATAGCCTTACGGTCTTGCACAGCATTCCGTTTTTCATCATTTTGAGCATTTTTGAGCATTTTCGAAAAATGTCGAAATTTTGAAAAAACGCAAAGGCTATAGCCTTACTGTTTTTCATCGTTTTGAGGTTTTTTGAAAAATGACAAAATCTGGCAAAAGTGCAAGGCTATAGCCTTACGGTCTTGCACAGCATGCCGTTTTTCATCATTTTGAGCATTTTTGAGCATTTTCGAAAAATGTCGAAATTTTGAAAAAACGCAAAGGCTATAGCCTTACGGTTTTTCATCGTTTTGAGGTTTTTCGAAAAATGACAAAAAATGACCAAATCTGGCAAAAGCGCAAGGCTATAGCCTTACGGTCTTGCACAGCATGCCGTTTTTCATCATTTTGAGCATTTTTGAGCATTTTCGAAAAATGTCGAAATTTTGAAAAAACGCAAAGGCTATAGCCTTACTGTTTTTCATCGTTTTGAGGTTTTTTGAAAAATGACAAAATCTGGCAAAAGTGCAAGGCTATAGCCTTACGGTCTTGCACAGCATGCCGTTTTTCATCATTTTGTGCATTTTTGAGCATTTTCGAAAAATGTCGAAATTTTGAAAAAACGCAAAGGCTATAGCCTTACGGTTTTTCATCGTTTTGAGGTTTTTTGAAAAATGACAAAAAATGACAAAATCTGGCAAAAGCGCAAGGCTATAGCCTTACGGTCTTGCACAGCATGCCGTTTTTCATCATTTTGAGCATTTTTGAGCATTTTCGAAAAATGTCGAAATTTTGAAAAAACGCAAAGGCTATACGGTTACGTTTTTTCATCGTTTTGAGGTTTTTCGAAAAATGACAAAAAATGACAAAATCCGGCAAAAGCGCAAGGCTATAGCCTTACGGTCTTGCACAGCATGCCGTTTTTCATCATTTTGAGCATTTTTGAGCATTTTCGAAAAATGTCGAAATTTTGAAAAAACGCAAAGGCTATAGCCTTACTGTTTTTCATCGTTTTGAGGTTTTTCGAAAAATGACAAAATCTGGCAAAAGTGCAAGGCTATAGCCTTACGGTCTTGCACAGCATGCCGTTTTTCATCATTTTGAGCATTTTTGAGCATTTTCGAAAAATGTCGAAATTTTGAAAAAACGCAAAGGCTATAGCCTTACGGTTTTTCATCGTTTTGAGGTTTTTTGAAAAATGACAAAAAATGACAAAATCTGGCAAAAGCGCAAGGCTATAGCCTTACGGTCTTGCACAGCATGCCGTTTTTCATCATTTTGAGCATTTTTGAGCATTTTCGAAAAATGTCGAAATTTTGAAAAAACGCAAAGGCTATACGGTTTTTCATCGTTTTGAGGTTTTTCGAAAAATGACAAAAAATGACAAAATCTGGCAAAAGCGCAAGGCTATAGCCTTACGGTCTTGCACAGCATGCCGTTTTTCATCATTTTGAGCATTTTTGAGCATTTTCGAAAAATGTCGAAATTTTGAAAAAACGCAAAGGCTATAGCCTTACTGTTTTTCATCGTTTTGAGGTTTTTCGAAAAATGACAAAAGCTGGCAAAAGTGCAAGGCTATAGCCTTACGGTCTTGCACAGCATGCCGTTTTTCATCATTTTGAGCATTTTTGAGCATTTTTGAAAAATGATGAAATTTTGAAAAAACACAAAGGCTATAGCCTTACGGTTTTTCATCGTTTTGAGGTTTTTCGAAAAATGACAAAAAATGACAAAATCTGGCAAAAGCGCAAGGCTATAGCCTTACGGTCTTGCACAGCATGCCGTTTTTCATCATTTTGAGCATTTTTGAGCATTTTCGAAAAATGTCGAAATTTTGAAAAAACGCAAAGGCTATAGCCTTACTGTTTTTCATCGTTTTGAGGTTTTTCGAAAAATGACAAAATCTGGCAAAAGTGCAAGGCTATAGCCTTACGGTCTTGCACAGCATGCCGTTTTTCATCATTTTGAGCATTTTTGAGCATTTTCGAAAAATGTCGAAATTTTGAAAAAACGCAAAGGCTATAGCCTTACGGTTTTTCATCGTTTTGAGGTTTTTTGAAAAATGACAAAAAATGACAAAATCTGGCAAAAGCGCAAGGCTATAGCCTTACGGTCTTGCACAGCATGCCGTTTTTCATCATTTTGAGCATTTTTGAGCATTTTCGAAAAATGTCGAAATTTTGAAAAAACGCAAAGGCTATACGGTTTTTCATCGTTTTGAGGTTTTTCGAAAAATGACAAAAAATGACAAAATCTGGCAAAAGCGCAAGGCTATAGCCTTACGGTCTTGCACAGCATGCCGTTTTTCATCATTTTGAGCATTTTTGAGCATTTTCGAAAAATGTCGAAATTTTGAAAAAACGCAAAGGCTATAGCCTTACTGTTTTTCATCGTTTTGAGGTTTTTCGAAAAATGACAAAAGCTGGCAAAAGTGCAAGGCTATAGCCTTACGGTCTTGCACAGCATGCCGTTTTTCATCATTTTGAGCATTTTTGAGCATTTTTGAAAAATGATGAAATTTTGAAAAAACACAAAGGCTATAGCCTTACGGTTTTTCATCGTTTTGAGGTTTTTCGAAAAATGACAAAAAATGACAAAATCTGGCAAAAGCGCAAGGCTATAGCCTTACGGTCTTGCACAGCATGCCGTTTTTTCACCATTTTGAGCATTTTTGAGCATTGTTGACATAGCAGCCTCACGGCAAGGTGAAGTTCCGGCTGTCCACAAGAATGGGCATGGGGGAGTTTCCTCCCAGCCACACAGCCTGCACAAGACGTATTTTTCCAAAGGACACAAATCCTCAAAAACACTGTCTATCAGGAGGAGGTCACGTCTGGGTCAAGTACAAGTGCAGATCTGCGGTGGACTCAGGGGGGCCTTACCCGCTTGCGTGAGAAGAGAGCATTCGCGGTCGGAAGACGTCACCTTAGGGGCCGCGCCAGATAAGCGTCATCATTTAAATCATGTTACCCTTCTATAGAAATGGACAGTTTGCAAAAGATAGCCTTCTCACAAAGTGCATAAATTAGTGTTGGACTTGTGTGAACCGGGTACTGTTACTTGTCATTTGGTCATGTTTACGTCATGTTTCACCTTATCTTACCCTAGCCATGTTTGTGGTATCAGTTGTGATTCATTAAGGAGTGACTGTGTGTTGTTTGATTTTTAACAAAATATATGCATAGGTATGAAAGAGAAAATAAAGTGAATGACAATATCACTGTATATCTCATATAAACAAGTTATTATATATGGGTTCTATCAATGTTTTCCATACTGATATGTTATGTTAACTCAAAACTAAAAAGCAAATTACAAGCTCTGGTAGAGATTGGTGGTGATATATCTTAATCCTCTCCAGGAAACAGAATTCTGACAAAGTATAAGAGTTAGGGGACATGTGCTTGATTGGTTAAGAGGGTTAAAGTTGAGGACAACTTTAATAAACAATCCAAGGGTGACACCTTTATCAGTCGCCGGGCTGAAACTCAGCTATTTGGCGCCAGGCATCTATAGATAAATCAGGTCCAGCCAGACAGGCAGTAGGTGGAGTAAGGTATAGAATACCCTCCTTAGCGAAGACCAGTTAGTTCAGTCACAGCTCCGCACAGTGCGGACTCCAACAGAAAGACCAGACCAGACCATTGATTAGTCTCGTAGCCAGCCTCAGAACACCACCAAAATGGGAAATACAGCTTCGGAAATTGGTAGAAGATACTTTATACTTTACCTGCTTCAATCAGAAGGACCTGTTTTTTCTTTTTGTTTTTTTCTCTGAGTTTCGAGTATATCTTTTGCACCTTTTATAAAGTTTGTAATAAATTTTTGATACCCTCTACTTGGGTCAGCGTCCTACTTCATCCATCAATCCTGGAGAGAAGTGCAGTTATGTGTCACATCATTGCTATAACGGTAATTCCTTTTCAGCTATGCTGCACGTGCATATTGGATGTGAAAATGCGTTGTTTAGGGGCAATCAATGGTCTGGAGAAGACATCAAAGTGTTCCAAGGACACAGGAGCTGCTGTTTCCCTCAACTCAAGCAACATGCAAGAAGCTGTGACCTCCGTGTTCTGCGCAACCACACCTCAGCGAGCCGTTGGGGTGTCCTTGCACACTGTCATAGACAACAGGAGGCTGCCGTATCCTTCATGCGAGCCGCTGGAGGAATGGCAGAGCTATGCTATTACGCCGTGGTCATCTGGGTCTGATCCCCAGCCCAGCGAGCAGCTGGAGAAGCCGGGGGTCAGGGAGCACCGTAAACAACAGTGCTGTTGCTGCAGAGAGAGGCAGAGATGGGACACTTCTACTAGAATCTTCAAAGACAGAAGGAGAAATAAGGAACTTCCAATAGATATAGACCACCATACTGGTTGGGGAGCCGCAACAGTATGGGGGGGATTTTCACCGTCACAAATCTCAACTGCCCAGGTGTGCAGGCAAGCCGCTGCCAGCCTGGGAAGTGAGACACAAAGCACCCGATCACAAGGCAGCGGGAGTAGCCAGTTGATTTGGGGCCTGAGAAAGAGGCAAAATGGTACTGGATGCTCCCAACGGCCAACATGGCGTCCCTGGTCTTTTTTGGAGTGGGGAGTCGCGTACCACGCGTGGATCCTCATTAACGGACCGCTGGTCTTTCGGAATGGACAGGAATCTGGGGACATGTGTCAAGTGAACCCTGGAGTTAAGACAAGCAGACAGAAACACACGCCTGGGTGGCAGGGGTGGCATACACACCCTGGTATCTCAATGGAACTAAGGTCAGAGGATTTATCATCAAGTGGATTACTAGATGGATACGAGGTGCGTTAGGACAGGAAATGGATTACTACACAGATACGAGGTGCACTGGGACAAATGGATTACTGGACAGATACGGGTATGTGCCTTTTATGTTACGGCTTCAGTGAGAGGAGCCCTGCATGAGGTGGAGGGGACTGGTGCTCTGGGAGGGGTCTCTCAGAGCGAAGCCTTTTTGGACGATAGCAGTATTGATAACAGGAGAGAACTGTGGGACATGCAATGCCCCAAATGGAGACACGGGTTGTGGAACAAGGGACCGGAGTGATTTCTGTGCTACATGGTATCATCAGACTATGTATGAAGTGCATTGAGAGCTCCAGAGTATGGGATGCTCACATTGCGTGCCCATCTCATCCATTCAAGCACAATGTGAAATTCACAGAGGTGAGATTTGAGTTAGGGTGAGTGTTGGGGAACAGATCGTGCGTCATGTGATGGCGTGTTACCTTCAAAATAGGTTATTTGTATTGAACTATGATATAAGTTAGCAAAGCTAAAACACGGTACAATCGATACCAAATGTATTTAAGGACTAAGGAGATATAGCAGGATATATCAGATACCTTGAGAATAGGGTATTTGTATGGAACTATGATATAAGTCAGCAAAGCTGAAACAGGGTACAATCGATGCCAAAGGTGTTTAAGACTGAGGATAGGCAGTATAGCATAGTATATCAGATATTATCTAGCTGCAGTAGTGAGTGTAGAGGGTTAGGGTCAGTGGCCCACCCTGATGCTGGAGTACGGCTGGCACGGTTCAATCCACCTCCCTCTTTTCTCTATAACCCACTAACCAATAACCATCTAACCTTTACTAACTAACTGACTAACTTCTTTTGGGAGGTGTGATGGCCAAAAACTCTGCCAAACTACTTTTGGGGCTACTGTTTATTAGCACAGACGGTACAATCCCAGATAAAGGTTGACTGTTGAGAATACAGTATATAAATTAGGGTAGGCATAAGGTCAGGAGGTTACTTTATGTCAGATTTTGGCCTGTTCCCATGGACAGAAAAGACACTATGGGACCAGCAAAAACTCTGCCAAAATACTTTTGGGGTTTACTGTTTATTAGCACAGACGGTACGATCCCAGATAAAGGTTGACTGTTGAGAATACAGTATATAAATTAGGTTAGGCATAAGGTCAGGATGTTACTTTATGTCAGATTTTGGCCTGTTCCCATGGACAGAAAGGACACTAGGGGACCAGACTGCACCACACAGGCAAGGGTGTAGAAAGAGGGAGTCTGGTCAATGTGTTTTGCATGGGTGGGGGAGTATATATACCTAAAAAAAAAAAAAAAAGAAAAAAAAAAAAAAAGGGGGGTCAGCTCGACGCCTATTGATTGATGTATATCGGAAGGAGAACCTGTCATAGACTTGCGAATACAGGGCCCTTTCTTTGGTACCAAGGGCGGCGTGGGGGTATCCACGCGCAGAAACATCCTTGAGGGACAAGGGGCGTTAAAACGGAAGAAAGGAGCTGAACCGATCGTTGTCAAAATCTACAGGGCTAGAGTTGTTATGGGGGCATACAATAGTGTGACAACGTGGTCAGGCCCGATCGTTGTCAAAATCTACAGGGCTAGAGTTGTATGGGGGCCATACAATAGTGTGACAACGTGGTCAGGACCGATCGTTGTCAAAATCTACAGGCTAGAGTTGTATGGGGGCCATACAATAGTGTGACAACGCGATCAGGACCAAGTGTTGTTGAAATCTCCAAGGCTAGAGTTGTATGTAGGACATATGACAAATCGACAAATCAAACAACGCCACGGAAGCAGAGAGGGGCCAGATTGTGGTTCCTGGTGTGGAGGGTGGGGTGTAGCGAACCCCGTCCCCCCAGACTGTCATTAGATCTCGCAGCATGCGGGAGTCAGTGAGAGGTCTGCGACTGTGGGTAATAGCACCTACACCTACTGGAATGCTGCAACAGATATAGATCCATTCCTAATGTCGTGAAAGCCATGCCTTCGGTGCACAAAGGCGGTCGACATACAGAGGATGTGTCACACAAGGCTGTGACATGGATATGTGACAGAAACATGTGGTGAAGGACGAAAGGTGACAAGGAAAATAATAGGTGGTATTATTTGACTGTTTTTAAGGAGTTTCTGCCCTGCAGAGTGAGACTGAGGAGTCTCTGGGCAAACCGAAACCTTGGACAATGAAGTTCTGCCAAGCCCAGGATGAAGTAAGCCTGTGGATTGGCGCTGGGACAATCATCCAGGAAAGGAATATACAATGGCTGGATTGTGGATTGTAGCTGTCATAAATCAGGCGATTCACCAGCGCTATGCTTGCTTACTTTGCAGCCAATGAGGCTTAATGTAGCTATCTGCATATAACGTACAACAGGGGGTGGCAGATGGCCCACCTCGGTTGGTGAGGGTACGTAGACCAGTTCAGGTGCCGCCACGGATGATGGCTGCCGACTGGTCACGTAACAGCGGAGGACTTTCCCGATTAGGGATGTTGTCTGGAGCACCACAAACAGTAGCTTATATCTACAGTGGGAGACAAGGCTCTCTGAGCAATTGAGCCTGAGAGTTGACCTCTGCTGAGATAACAGGTGACCCCTGGCCTAGTGGAGACAGGCTGGGGGACCCTGGGAAACGTGAAGAAGAAGTTTTGACATTAGTGTGTCATAGGGAGGGGAACTGAAACATTACTCGTTGAATTGAGGAGCAGCCTATGGATTACAGACCGTTCATTGAATGGGACGTTCTTGAGCTCCTGATCTTAACCCCCGGAATACCTTTTTGGAGTACATGTGGAATTACCTTTTTCAACGTGTGAACTCTTAACCGCCGGACTGCCTTTTTGGATTACCTGTGGAATTACCTTTTTCAACGTGTGAACTCTTAACCGCCGGACTGCCTTTTTGGATTACCTGTGGAATTACCTTTTTAAACGTGTGAACTCTTAACCGCCGGACTGCTCTTTTGGATGACCTTTGGATTATCTTTTTCAACTTGTGATTTTTAACTTCCCAAACGTTAATTGGGGCAAAGCCAAGGACCTCATTAAGGAAAACAGGAAAACATAGGAACTGAAATGAAACGGCTTTCACCAGAACATCTGGATTTTAAAAGTCGCTTTTTACAATAGAGCAGTCTAAGAAAAAGACAATGGACAAAGGACTAAGTTCATTAGACTCGGGAAGGAGAAGAGGGCACAGAGGCTGTGTCTGACCAAGCCAGTGGATACGCAGCACAGACTAGCTCACTGGAATACTGTGACAAACATTATTGGACTCAAATAACAACAATTGAAGAAGCCATGCTGTGGTACAGAACATTTTACTGGAACTTATCAGTGAGATCAACAGAAGTTGTGAAAA